>CM057341.1:107109155-107759155 GCA_030015575.1 Agapanthus africanus
CTTGTGCTTACATGTCGGGTACAAGGGTGGCATGGTCGGTCTCTGTGGGCCCTTCCTTCCGGGTCTTGGGACACATCACCATCCACGCGTCCTGATCTCGTATCGCCAATATTGAGCATTATCATTAGCCCCCCACTCTTGTCCCGACCAGCTACCGGGTCGGGTCAGGAGTGGACTGCCAGGCCTCCCAAGGTGAGCTCCTTCCTAAGGCTTTGTCGGGAAGAGTCCTCGGGCCGTCAGTTGTCTTTTCTGCCAGCGAATCAGGAAGAGATCTCTGCATTTAAGGAAGGTGTGCCGGTTCGTGCATTCTGCCACTGAAGCGACGGTCCACGCGTCAAGCGTCGATTGGCTGACGCGACGTACGCAGGCTTACGGCGTCTGACGGGATGCGGTCCAACGCAGGATTGACACGTGGAGCGATCGGAGCCGCTGGACGCGAGGAGTCGTTTTGGCGGGAGATGACGGGCATCGTTGGATGAGGCCGCTTGCAGCAATAAGTAGGAGCGGGGCCCGCTCCAGGGCCCCTACCCTTTCAAATTTCCTCTCTTAAGTCGCGGCTGCTCGGCGTTCTTCTTCTTTTTGAATACATGGTTCGTTCCTACTCTTTGGGTTGCTCGCGCCAGAGGGAGGCCAGTGGTGCCGTTGAGCCCCTGGCTGGCTCACGCCCTGCGCCGGATGTTCTGCCGGCGATAGGGCTGTCTGCTTCGTTGACGGCTCCTGGAGGTTGCTCCGGCGGAGGCCAGAGACGTCCACAGTTATCCGAGCCTCAGACGGGGGACAGAGGGGAGGGCGAGGACGGGGCCCCTCTTAAGAGAAAGAGGATAATTTCTCGCGTGTAGTCTTCGAGGGTCCCTGAGGGGATTTCCGTGCAGGAGGGGGGCGCCGTCTTCACGGTTCCGTCTAGGCTTTCAGTTGCTGCTGGCCTGCTCGCCGGGATGGAGGAGTCGGCCGGGGGAAAGCTTCCGCATGGCTCCCTGAAGGCCCAACTGGAGGCCATGGCTCAGGGGGCGGTCCAAGTACGAACTCCTCTACGTGTAGTTTTTCTGGTATTCCTTTCTTTGGCTCGAGGGCCTCCTGCTTTCTCATCCGCTTTCCGTCAGGTCCTTCAACACTGCGCCCTTATCGCTCGTATGGAGGCCTAGGGGGCGTTCCACGCACCGAGACCAGTAGAAGCATTTCCCTCGGAGGTCGAGGTTTTGCGGCGTGACCTGCGCCTGGAGAGGGCAAGGGCCAACGTCCTGGCAGCTCGGGCAGAGGCTGCGGAACTTGCCAATTCAGTGAGTCGGGGTGTCCATCGTCGTCTGAGTGCGTCCCTCCGGGTCGTTGATAGGAAACCGGCGGATCTGGCCGAACGCTGCGCGACCATGGAGAAGGAGAGGGACGCCAGCAGGAGAGATGCTGAGGCGGCGCTTTTGGAGGCCCAGGTTGCCGAGGCTCGGGCTAAGAAAGCTGTGGCCGATTATCAGGCATCAGAGCAGTTTTACGTCGAGCTCGGGGAGTATTCTGCCGTCGCGTGGAACAAGGCCCTGGACGCCGTGAAGGAGCAGCTTCCCGAGTTCGACGATGGCGAGCTCCGCGCTCGGGTTCCGCTTCCGGTGGCGAGGCCTCCTATGGAAGATGTCGAGGGGAGAAGGGCGTGCCCCTGGTGACGAAATCTCCGGTGGTAAAGCCCCCGGCAGGCCGTGATGCCAGCGCTGAGGGGACCGAAATAAGCCTCCGGGCAGTTTGTAGGGCTGGGGAGCCCCAGACTACCCTTTGTAAAAACTTTGCCTTTGGTAATAAAAGAAAATTCTTGTTTCATCGGTTTGCATTTTATCCTCTGTGTGTGAAGAATGTTAGTAAAATATCTCCGCTTGCACTGTTGGGTCAGCTATCTGTCTAGCGATCGTGTGTTGGGTTGATTTCGATCACTTGCTAAGCGCTGCCGACCTGCCGACCTTGTATCTCCATCACTTGCCAAGCGCTGCCGAGGAGGCATCTCCATGGCTCCGGAGTCGAGGGGGGATCGCTTAGACTTCGATGGATTTGTTGCCCCTTTTTGGGGCCTCGGATCCTCAGCGTTGGTGGGGCTGTAAGATGCCCGCCAAGGATAACCGGGCGGTGAAGCTGCGCGGTCTCTTCTTTGCGATGGTTTTGATCTCTGACGTCGTGGGTAGGCAACTACCAGCCTGGGATAACCGAGCAGGGAAGCTGCTCGGATGCCTCTTGCGAGGGCTTCGATCCCTGGCGTCATGGGTAGGGAGCTACCAGCCGGAGATGACCGAGCAGGGTAGCTGCTCGGTCGCCTCTGGTGAGGGCTTGGATCCTTAGTGTTGGAGGGGCTGTAGGAAGCCCACTAAGGATGACCGGGCAGTGAAGCTACGCGATTGCCTCTTGGCGAGGGCTTTGATCTCTGGCGTCGCGGGTAGGAAACTACCAGCCTGGGATGACCGAGCGGGGCAGCCGCTCGGATGCTTCTTGCGAGGGCTTCGATCCCTGGCGTCATGGGTAGGGAGGTACCAGCCGGAGATGACCGAGCAGGGTAGCTGCTCGGTTGCTTCTTGCGAGGGCTTTTGATCCTTCAGGACGGGGACCGAGCAGGGTTACTGCCCAGTGCCTCTTGGCGAGGACTTTGATCCCTATCGGTTGTGGTAGGAAGCTACCAGCCGGGGATAGCCGAGCAAGGACTTGACTGCCTCTGGGAGGATTTTGGTCCTTAGCGTGAGAGGGGCTGTAAAAGCCTACCAAGGACCCTTGTCCGGGCAGGGTTACTGCCCGGTGCTTCTTGGCGAGGGCTTTTGTCCTGAAGGATAGCCAAGCGAGGGATCCTTAGGCTCGACTGCCTCTGGGAGGGCTTTTTGATCCTCGGCGTTGTGGCAGGGGAGCTGCCCGCTGGGGATAGCCGAGCGAGGGATCCTCGGGCTCGACTGCCTCTGGGAGGGCTTTTTGATCCCCGGCGTTGTGGCAGGGGAGCTTCCCATTGGGGATAGCCGAGCGAGGGATCCTCGGGCTCGACTGCCTCTGGGAGGGCTTTTTGGTCCTTAGCTGCAGGAAGTCCACTAAGGATAGCCGGGCAGTGTGTTGCACGGCCGCCTCTTGGCGAGGGCTTTGAATTGTAAAGATGGAACTCCACTCGGGATGATTCGACGTTTCTTTATTCGTATGGACAGGAATTTTGGAGAACGCTTTACACCATCTTTATGAAAGGGAAAAAGAGGGGGGTGGTACACACTCTCTGGCTTTGACCTCACTGGTATAGCTTGAGCTTCTCGGCGTTGTAAGGCCGCGGAAACTTTCGTCCGTCCACGTCTTGTAGGCGGTAGGCTCCGCCGGGGAGCGCCTCAGAGACGAGGACGGGACCCTCCCACTTTGGGGAGAACTTGTGAAGCCTGCCTTGGTCGGTGAACTCGTTCCTCCACAGGACCAGGTCCCCGGTCTTGAAGGAGAGGTGTTTGACCTGAGCGTTGTAGTATTGGGCAGTTTGTTGTTGATAGGCGGCGGCTCTGATCTGAGCTCGATCCCTCTTTTCCAACAAGATTTCGAAGTTGGTCCGTAGTGCCGAGGTGTTTGCGTCATTGTCGAAGTGCTCGACCCGGTGATTGGGTAGCCCGATCTCCGTTGGGACCATCGCTTCGGTCCCGTAGTAGAGGCTGAAGGGGGTCTTCCCGGTGGGAGTCTTTTTTGACGTGCGCAGGGCCCATAAGACCCAGGGCAGTTCTTCGACCCAACTGCCTTGTCGCACTTCTAGGCGGGTCCGGAGACCTCGGAGGACGTCTCAGTTAGCGACCTCGGACTGCCCGTTGTATTGGGGATGCGCGACCGCGGCGAACTTCATGAGGATATGGTACTCTTTGCAGAAGTCCTTCACTTTTTCGTTCTCGAAGTTTGTCTCATGGTCGGTGACGATGCATCTCGGGATGCCAAAACGGAGTATCAGGTTGTTTTGTAGGAACTTGATGGTTGTGGCAGCGTCTGGTTTTCTGATGGGGACGGCCTCGATCCACTTGGTGAAGTAGTCCACCGCGACGAGGACGTATTTGTGCCCGCCTGTTCCGGTAGGGAACTGGCCGATCATATCCAACCCCCACTGAGCGAACGGCCATAGGGATGTCAGGGCGGTCAGCTCGGTAGTCGGGAGGCGGAGAATGCTGCCGTGGAGCTGCCAGCTCTTGCATCTCCTGACCAGCTTCAGGTCATCCTCGTGCATGGTGGGCCAGTAGTAACTGTTCCCCTCCGAACGGCGGCCAAGACATGGACGTCTTGCCTAAGGTTCGGGGCAGATGCTATTTGGTTTTATCCATCCACCTCTCCGAAGATGCCAAGTTGATTTATGGCACCGTGTATCGGAGGTTTAGACGGATGCGGCCGATGTAGCAGACTTCGTCAGATTCCCCTTCGCTTGAGGGGTTTTTGATTGTGGGGACTCTCTTCCCTGCAGGCGCAAGCCCCTGCAGTTAATTACGCTACCGCATCGCGGTAACAACTTTTTCCTTCTCCATAATTTCACTTCGTGTCGTGGGTGTTTGTTTTGTTTGTGGTTGCCCGTAGATTGTATACGGAGACTAATTTATGTCGTCGCCCGTAGGATGTGGATTAGTCCAAATCCGTATTTTCTTAGATTTGGGTTTGGGATTTTGGTTTAAGGATACGTTAGCCATATTTGAGGCTAAGATCAACTTAAACGTTTGTTAAGGATACGTTAGTCTAATTTGAGACTACGATCAACTTAACGGGATCGTTTAGATCCGACAAAAGAGCATTTGGGCTCTATTGTTCCAGTTTAGGGACGTAGTGGTCCATTACATGCATGGCCGTCGGGACCCATCACCTCTCTGACGACGTTGAAGGATTACAACGACAGATGTTAGAGGAGTTCAGAGATGTACCCTTGAACCAAGTGTAAATTGATTTAAGAGAGCAGCCGTGCTCAGTCAATTTAATTTGAGGACTTACGGCCAGAATTGGGCTAAGTCCAGTTGAAAACGTTCAACATTTTATTTATCTTTGGCCTATTAGGCCAATGCTAGAGCTTTGCCCCTGTTTAATAATGCACTGAATTTTATTTTGGCCTGTAAGGCCTATTTGATTTGGGCTCTGTCACTTTTTTATAATACAGAGCATTTGTTTTAGTCCATTGGGCCTTTTAATTGGGCTCTGCCTTTTAATAATGCGCTGCATTAATTAGTCTGACAGAGTGCCACGTGGCTTGTCAGGCGCTTTGCGCCAATTGAAGAGCGCAAGGCGCAAGTCTATCGGGAGGTGACACGTGTCACGCTCTGTTGAGTTGCGCCAATTTCAAAGAGCAATACTCTATTTAGAAGCGCATAGCGCAAGTGGTCTTGGAGCTGACACGTGGCGCGCTCTGGTGAGTTGCGCCAATTTCAGAGAGCAATGCTCTATCTTAAAAACGCATAGCGCAAGTTATTCAGGTGCTGACACGTGGCGCTCTCTGGTGGCTTGCGCCCACCTGAGAGCGCAATAGTGCAGATTTTGCAAGTGCAGGGCACTGTTCTTATATCTTAATCCAATTTAAGATTCCAGAACCAATGGTTCATAAAAAAGGCAATGCCTTTGTTATTATTTTTTTATATTTTTTATTGAAGATCTTTGATCTTGTTCTTAGATCAATAATCTATTCAGAAGAAATTCTTCTTTTTATAAAGGTTTTACCTTCTTTTTTCTTTCTGAATTCTTCTCAAAATTCCTTAGAGGAGTTCTCTCTTTGTTTCTGTGTTTTTGCCTCTCTCTGTTTTTTTTGGTTTTGTTTTTCTATTCTCTGTGTTGTTCTTTTTTTTTTGAATTGGGGTCTAGGGGCATTTATATAGTACGCATTAATTTGTTAAATTTGTTAAAGAGATCCTTCTTTGAGTGATTTGGGGAATTTTCACCACCGTTGGATCTTTGATCCAAGAGATTCTGTTTTACAGAAGACAATATTCTTGTTTTAATAAGAACAGAAAGATCTTACTGGAATTTTAATTCTGTTTGGCGCAAATGCACCAGCGCTTGACACGTGTCGCGCAGCGCACAGCACAATGCAACTGCGCTAGCGCAGCGCTGCCACGTGGCGCGCTGCGCAGAGCGCAGCGCAACTGCGCTGCCACGTGGAGCGCTGCGCAGAGCGCAGCGCAACTGTGCTGCCATGTGGCGCGCGGCGCAGAGCGCAAGTCAGCTGAAGCGTTGCTTCTTTAATTTAATTTTTTAATTTTCATTTTAATTTTCAGAACAGAGCCTTGCTCTTATTGGGGGAAACAGAAGCGTTGCTTCGTTTCCTGCCTTGGAATTTGAACAGAGTTTTGCTCTGATTGGGGTAAATAAATGCCTCCCCACCGTTGCGCTTACGTGACCCCAAACGTGAGCAATGGTGGCAGAATTCCAACCGTTGCGACAACTTTTAGAAGTTGAAAGGGCATTTGATGCCTTTAAATAGGACCTTTGGTCCTCGACAGATGATTATCATCTCTTCATAAGAATTTTTATTCAGAGCCTTGCTCTCTTGTTTAAGCATTTTTAAAAGTTCAAACTCTAAAGAATTTTAGGTAAAAATCGATTTGGATTAAATTAAATCAATTTTAAGAGCCTTGCTCTCAATAGATCCCTGATCTAAAGAAGACCCATTTAGGGTTTCACTTAGCAGAGCTTTGCTCTAAAATGGTCTAAAGTGAACTAAGGAGAACCCTATTAGGGTTCCATTAATAGAGCTCTGCTCTCTGAGAGATTTTATTTATAATTTCTTGATTCATTAATGGAGCTTTGCTCCTTTTAAATCATATAGCAGAACTCTTAAGAGTTGCTGATTTTCGTCGATCTTCTTTTATAGGAGTGATGGACGCTCACATGTACGACCTCGACGAGATTATCTCCTATGGGGACATCCGCCGACTCGGCCGTTCCCAAAATCGAGAATTTACTAATGCCGAGTGTGCCGAGATCATGAGTCGCTTCGACGCATACAACGGTCAACTGCTTTCTCGGCGCTCCCCTCTGCTAAAGTTTATTGTGGGAGCCATCTGGGAAGCGCTTCCCTTATTCTTTACCGGCGTGCCGCTTAGAGCATTGGACGCCGCCGAGGACAAGGTGCACTTAGTGTACCTGATGAACTTAATCTCGAAGAGACGGCGAGACAATCTTATCGATCTCTTGCACGAATCCTTTCAACAGTCCGCCATTCTTGCTGCCTATCGGAGGGTGGAAGACATCAGTGGGGATCCCGCCGCCCGTGCTCGCGAAAGGAAGCACACCAGGATGGTTCGCCAAGCTTGGAAAGTCTTGGACAAGGTCACTTTTGAGTTCCTCAATCCCTGTCCAGGATCTGAGGTTTTGCCATTGTAATGATCTGGACAATGTCTTTGTTTATTTCTTTATGATTGTAAGAACCCTTTGCCATATGAATGGAATTTTTTTTTATTTCAGCTTTTTTTATTTCTCATTATGAGTCTTTTGCATATGCATGAATGGATGTGTCTCGAACGCTTGATCAAATGCAAATCGGATGTTCTTTCTGTCGCTTTCTTCTTTCTTTTATTGCCAACATATTACCTTAGTAAACATGGTCGATGTATGATAGAGCGAGCATTCTGTATTGGCTCCTTCAAGGGGTAATGAGGGCTTAGGACGCAGGTTCAGATCTGCTGCCTAAGACTTTTCAACTCTATGAGCCGTGAGGGTCTCATAGAGACTTTTCTCCCTACGGATCGAGAGGATCTCGTAGGTGTATTTTCTCCTTAGGGATCGTGAGGATCTCTAAGTGTGTTTTCTCTTATAAGTCGTAAGGATCTCATAAGAGAATTTTCCCTCTCACGAGTCGAGAGTACTCGTAAGCGGTTGTTTCCCTCCTTATCGAGATTCGAGTTGGGAGAGTGAGACCCGTGGATAGTATGCAAGAGACCGTTTTGGGCCAACTTGCAGGGTCCCAATGCTTAGGAAATAGGTTTTTTAATCCTTACTGCCTAAGGCTTTATCTTACGAGTCGAGCCGCATCGAGAAGTTCTCGCAAAGACATCAATTTCTTCACAAGTCAAGACGAATCGAGCATTTCTCGCAAGAATATCCTAACGTCACAGTTAACCTCTGCTCTTTATGACAGAAGTCCGTTAGGGTCTGTGGTACTTAGGGTTTTGGCCGTCATACCGTCGCATCAGCTGATATATTCCTCGATAGGCAATCGTGCTGTTTGAGTAGCCCTGCGACTGCCGTGTCTCTGATCCCTTCGGGGGCTGGACAAGACGTCTTCAAGCAATCCTCCTTGGCAGTTTGACCATCGGAAGAGCAAGCGTTAGGAATTTTGCCATGCCCCTTTTTACTTGAGGTTAGGCTCATTTTGGAGAGCCCCGATGAGTCATAACCACTCCGCGCTGGTGTGGGATGATCTCCGATAGTCTTTCAGGTTTTATGTGAGTTACCGTCAAGACCCTGAAGCTAGGAATTTGGCCTTTGTTTCGTTTGCTGGCATCGCGTCTGCTGTATCGAGACGAATGTCGCGGTTGTTTCTAGGTTGCTGGTGAACCGTCGAGGTTTGGAGCTAGGGATTTTGCCGTGGCTCCGTTAGTTTGATTGTCGCGTCTGAACCTTGCTGGAGGGAGAACGCTGGGGTGACATCTCGTCTGCTGTATCGAGACGAACGTCGCGGTTGTCTCTAGGTTGCTGGTGAGCCGTCGAGGTTTGGAACTAGGGATTTTGCCGTAGCTCCATTTGTTTGATTGTCACGTCTGAACCCTGCTGGAGGAAGAACGCTGGGGTGACATCTCGTCTGTTGTATCGAGACGAACGTCGCGGTTGTCTCTAGGTTGCTGGTGAGCCGTCGAGGTTTGGAACTAGGGATTTTGCCGTGGCTCCGTTAGTTTGATTGTCGTGTCTGCACCCTGCTGGAGGGAGAACGCTGGGGTGACATATCGTCTACTGTATCGAGACGAGCGTCGCGGTTGTCTCTAGGTTGCTGGTGAACCGTCGAGGTTTGGAACTAGGGATTTTGCCGTGGCTCCGTTAGTTTGATTGTCGCGTCTGCTGTATCAAGACGAACATAGAGGTGGTGACCATTCCACGTTGGTGTGGGATGATCTCCGGTTGTCTTTCAAGCTTTATACGACTTGCCGTTAAGACCTCGAAGCTAGGAATTTAGCCTTCACTTCGTTTGCTTTGTTATGTCCGAATCCTGTTGGAGGAAGAACATTATTGTTGACATTGCGTCTGCTGTATCGAGACGAATGTCACGGTTGTCTCTAGGTCGTTGTTGAACCGTCGAGATTTGGCTTCGCTTTCTGGCAGAGCCTGTTGGGAAGGTATGGTTCCCTCCTTGTTTGTGCCACTGGATTGTATACAGGGATCGATGTGATCTCACCTGTAGGGAAAAAAGTTTCATTTTTTTTTATCATTTCTTTTATTCTTTCAGCGATGCTCTATTATTTTAGCTTTTATATCGCGAAAATTGCGATTGCCCAATCATTTCGGCTATTTTTCGCGGTGCCTAATCATTCCGGCTATTTTTCTTTTTACTCGCTGCTTTTTATTGCGAGTTGCCCAATCTTTTCGGCTATTTTGCATGCATACATTTTTACTTGCTGCTTTTTATTGCAAGTTGCCCCATCATTTCGGCTATTTTATATGCATTTTCTTTACTCGCTGCTTTTTATTGCGAGTTGCCCAATCGTTTCGGCTATTTATTTTATTTTCACTCGCTGCTTTTTATTGTGAGTTGCCCAATTGTTTCGGCTATTTTGCATGCATGCATTTTTACTTGCTGCTTTTTATTGCAAGTTGCCCCATCATTTCGGCTATTTCGTATGCTTGAATTTTATCGCGAGTGTGGAACTTGGAATCTGACGCCAATCTCAGCATCAGCATCGCTACAACTGGAAAATTGCCAGGAGCGAATCATCATTTGCCATGACAGGACTTGGAATTTGATACCGGTTTAGGCATCAGCATCGCTACAATTGGGATATTGCCAGGAGCGAATCATCATTTGCCTCTGTCGATGTCGAACAAAGGTGGCTTAGCGAACAGGGTTAGGATCCCGTCGACTAAGGCTTTTGACTTCATGAGCCGTAAGGGTCTCACAAAGGTATTTCTCCCTACAAGTCGTGAGGATCTCGTAGGTGTGTTTTCTCCTTAGGAGTCGTGAGGATTCCTAAGTGCATGTTCCCCTGCAAGTCGTAAGGATCTTACAAAAGGGTTTTCTCCTTATAAGTCGAGAGGACTTATAAGGGTTGTTCACCGTATGGACATATCCCCAGTCATGGGTGGGACTTGGTTAGGGAAATGTTTATTCGCGCCCATGGATTGTATACAAGGGTCAGTATTGAGCCACTTGTAGGGCAATATCGAAGGTTGTGGGAGTTACTTAAGAACAGGTTCAGGTCTCTGTAACTTAAGACTTTCAAATCTTTTGAGCCGTGAGGGTCCCATAAGAGAGTTCTCCTTACGAGTCGTGAGGATCTCGCAAGTGTAATTTCTCCCTAAGAATCGTGAGGATCCCTAAGTGTGTTGCTTCCCTGTGAGTCGTAAGGATCTCACGCGGGTGGCTTCTCCTTACAAGGTCGAGAGGACCTTGTAAGTGTCTTTTAACGAGGTTGTGCCCTTTCGGGTTTTCACAAACACTCGCCGGTAACCCTGCTGTTTTTACTCACGGAGCCCTTTCGGGTTTTCATCCGTGCCTATTTTGCTTATGGACATACCGTTTTCTTCTTCTTCTTTTTTTTTCTAACGAGGTCGCGCCCTTTCGGGTTTTCACGAACACTCGCCGGTAGCCCTGCTGTTTTTACTCACGGAGCCCTTTCGGGTTTTCATCCGTGCCCATTTTGCTTATGGACATACCGTCTTTTTTTTAAAATTTTTTTAAAATATTTTTTTATTCTTTTTTTATCTCGTCAGCCTGAGGATGCTGCGGTAGTAGTTTAAAGATGTTTCGGTCGTCAGCTAGTTTTAGGACGTAGTGGTCCGTTATTAGTTTAAGGACGTTTCGGTCCGTCATCGCCGTATTTGAGGCGAATCTCTAGTTTACTGACTTTTCGGTCTATGGGACTTTCCCTATGAATGGGCATGATGCCCCCGGCGTATCCATCTTTCTCAGAGCATGCGGTTGTGGCGGGCTCACCTTCCAGTTTTCGGAGATGACGAACTTGCCCTGTTGGTATTGGTCTTCAACCCAGTTTTTGAAGACGTAGCAATCCTCGATCAGGTGACCTAGCGTTTGGTGGTAAGGGCAATAATTGGAATCTTTGATATCGCCTGGCTGCAAATGACGTTTTGGACTCGGCAGATTGATGAGTTTGTCGCGCACTGCCAGCTCGGACAGTCTCCTTGTTTCATCTTGAGGAAACGAGTAAGGATGTCCTAGCCTCTCCTCGAGGGATATGCGTAGACGCATATTGTTTTGACGAACAACCGGTCTAGGGCCACTCGATTGTCGTTGAGTGTTGGCGACGAAGGTCTTCTTTCCCTTTCCTTTATCCTTTTTGTTCGATCCTTTGTTTGCGGGGCCGAGATTTTTTCCGAGTAGCGTGCGATTGCACGGCTGAATGTTCTCGCAACTCCTCAATTCTTTCATTTTTGAAATGGATTCCTTGAGGAGAGGGTTGAGGGCATCTTCTTCGTCAGATTAGCTTCCAAAGGTGATAATTTGCGATCCCTTGGAGTTGGCTATATGACAGTCGTCGGCGGCTCTTTTGCACTCATCTATCGCATTTTCTTGATGTCTACGAGCTTCACACTTTGTCCTGTTGAAGTGTTGCTTTTGAGCGACATACCCTTGCCACCAACACTTAAAGGAGTCGCAGTCTTCGGTAGGATGTATGATCTTCTGATGATATAAGCAGAAGTTAGGAGGCATCTCTACTCCACCGAGAGTATTTTCTTCAGAGGGCGGTAGCTTCATTCCCACTGATAGGGCTTTGGCGAACCTTTTCCTCGTTTTGAATTTGTTTTTATTCGCAGCGGATGACTTTTGATTTGACGGAAGTGCCTCGACTCTTTGGTCTAGTAGTCAGTGTTTGGCTCCTTACAGTATGGCCATCTCACCCTCTTGATTGGCTTTAACTTTCAGACGAATCTCATTCAGGAAGGCATCGATCAACTCGTCTGACGCCCGCAGAATTTCTGGCTCAGGGTCCGCCCTCAGTTTCTCGGCGCAAGGAGCCTCTTTATCATCCACCAATGAGTGAGAGATCACATGACAACTCGCTACGTAGTCTTCGGATTCATCTGATGAGTCTTCTCCATCGTTTTCATCCTCAACAAAAGAACAAGCTGCCCCCATCGTGTCCGTCTTCTTTGGAGTGTGCGGCTGTGGTGGGTTCACCTTCCAGTTTTCAGACAGCGCGAACTTGCCTTGTAGGTACTGATCCTCGATCCATCCCTTAAAGACGAAATAATTCTCGATCGGGTGGCTTACCGTTTGGTGGTAAGGGCAATAATTGGGATAATTGAGATCGCCTGGCTGCAACAGACGTTTTGGACTCGGCAGATTGATGAGTTTGTTGCGCACTGCCAGCTCAAACAGTTTTCTTGTTTTATCCTAAGGAAATGAGTAAGGACGTCCTAGTCTCTCCTCGAGGGATGGGCGTGGACGCACGTTGTTTTGGCGAATGACCGGTTTTGAGTTGCTCGGCGGTTGTTGAGCATTGGCGATGACAATCGCTTTCCCTTTTCCTTTCTCATTTCGAGAGTCTGGTTTTGGAGGAGACGGTCTATGGCCCATCTGGTCCATTTGGGTTAATTTGTCGATCAAGGCCTAGAAGGTGGTCGGCCTGAAGAACATCATGAATTGCGAGATGGTCGTTTGCGAATCAAGAGTGCCCACGAACATGCCTACCGCAGGTGCCTCTTCTATGCGTTGTTCGCATTTCGACCATAGGTTCCGCCATCGTGTTGCGTATTGGACCCACGTTTCGCCGGGTCTTATCCTAGCATTAATCAATGCTGTTATCGGGGTGCGTCCACTAGCACTCGCGAATCTTTGTGTAAACAGTAGCTCCATTTCCGCAAATATTTTGACAGAGTTGTTAGGCAGCTCCGAATACCATTCAAAGGCTGTTTCTACTAAGCTGCCGACGAATTGGCGAAGTAACAATTTGTCATCGCCTCCAGTATTGCCGCATAAGGCCCTGAATTGAGCGACATGCTGATGTGGGTTCCCTGTCCCCTTATATACGTGGAATTTAGGGATCGTATATCCCGACGAATAACTGATTTGGTCATACCAGCCCGGATAGGGTCGTCCGGTTTTAACAATTTGCCCAGCCGCTTCACTCGCCTGATGAACTCGTATCTGCTGAGCTATATAGTCGTCTAGTGCAGC
Source organism: Agapanthus africanus (assembly GCA_030015575.1). NCBI lineage: Eukaryota > Viridiplantae > Streptophyta > Magnoliopsida > Asparagales > Amaryllidaceae > Agapanthus > Agapanthus africanus. The sequence continues at coordinate 107,122,429 of CM057341.1, forward strand.
TTTGGAAATGGTTTCCTCCTTGCCTGATGAAAGGGCCGGAGGAGGATTAGATGTCTCCCCTCCGTCGTCTCCAACAATGATCGGAGGGTCTTCAGCTGGAGGGTCCGGCTGTAACATCATCCCTACCATATCTTGAAAGAGGAGCGCCATTTGTTTTATGTTAGCCGCTTGCTCTACAGCTTCTTTGTCCTTCTTTTCGAGGACCCTGTGTAAGAAATCAGCGTCAGTTTCTTGTTCGTGACGCTGTTCTGATGACGCCTCCGAGCTTTCTTTTGGCCCAGTAAGTGCAGCCATTGCAGTCATCATTTCCTGAAGCTTCTGTTGTTACTCTTGGGCTTTTGTCACGGATCGGGTGAGCGGTCGGTGGCCCGCAGAAGCACGGCTTTCCTCTTTTCCGGCAGCCATATAAATAGTGTGCACCACCATGCCCCCAGACTTGGGGTGTTTGTGCTCAGCGCGTTTACGGTTTGCCATGTTCACAGGGGCTTTTTGCGGCCTCCTTTTCTTCTGAGCGATTGACGTCAAAGGAGCCGTTGCAGTGGGCACCCAGTCAGCTGCTGCTTTTTCCGGATTGACAGAGCAGTCATTTTCCTGCCGAACCTTCATCTTTTTCTGTCGGCGGAGATAGTCTTGATCGACCACCGACTCTTGGACACGTCGCCAAACTTTGTAAATTTCAAAGGATAGCCGTTGAGGAGGTTGCTCCGGCATCTTTTCTGTATCATTCTCCACAGGTGAAGGAGTTCTCTTCAGCAATGCGGTAGGAGAGTTTCTGCGCACTTTGTTGAGCAGTTCAAAGCTGTTCTTGGTTGGAACAGCAGCCTCGATCCCCACCATCAGAGCCGGCGAAGTTATCCCTGAGGGGGAGTTGCTCCCAGCCTTCCTCACTTGGCGCCAATGGCGACGGCGAGCGTGTCGTGTAGATGGAGTTGGTTTAGCCGTAGGGGTGACCTCCTCATGCCCCCTGTGTTGGTCAAAATTTGCTGGTACCGGCCTTTTAAAGGCCGACGTCCGTTGAATGGGGACGGTTAACCTGTCAAAAGCAGACTTCTGAGTAGGGGAAGCAACCTTGGTGATTTCGCCTGGAACGGGAGCATGGATGGTTATCCGCTTCGGGATAACGCCTTCTAGTATTGCAGGCTTCTTCATGGGCCCGTTGGAGCTCTGGCCTAGTCTGCTAAAAACTGAGGCAGTGGAGTTAGGCGACCCGTTGAGAGGGGCCGCGGCAGCGGTAAGTCGATCAAAGACCGAATTCTTTGGGGCTTCTTGCAACGTCATTGGGGCATTGAAGCTCATCGGTGGGAGCATGGTCCCGAAGAATAATCCAATGGTGGCTTGAGTTACCTGCTCCACTGGCATCTTGAAAAGGGATGCCGCTTGGGGCCCATAAGTCACTCCTCTAGCAAGGATGGAGCGAGAGTTGCAGTTGCAGACAGTGCAGTTTGAAGCCATTGATCTCCTGTTTTCTGCACGGAGCAAGACACCAAATCTTAGTACCTCGAATCCACAGGCAACCACAGCAAACTGCGATTCGTTCGCGAACACGACACACGAAGTATGGAGTGGAAAGAGGAAAAGAGTCCCACCGGGCGTGCCAGAATCTGTTCCCCTCCGAACGGCGGCCAAGACATGGACGCCTTGCCTGAGGTTCGGGGCAGATGCTATTTGGTTTTATCCGTCCACCTCTCCGAAGATGCCAAGTTGATTTATGGCACTGTGTATCGGAGGTTGATGCGGCTGATGTACCAGACTTCGTCAGATTCCCCCTCGCTTGATGGGTTTTTGATTGTGGGGACGCTCTTCCCTGCAGGCGCAAGCCCCTGCAGTTAATTACGCTACCGCATCGCGGTAACAACTTTCTCCTTCTCCATAATTTCACTTCGTGTCGTGGGTGTTTGTTTTGTTTGTGGTTGCCCGTGGATTGTATACGGAGACTAATTTATGTCGTCGCCCGTAAGATGTGGATTAGTCCAAATCCGTATTTTCTTAGATTTGGGTTTGGGATTTTGGTTTAAGGATACGTTAGCCATATTTGAGGCTAAGATCAATTTAAATGTTTATTAAGGATACGTTAGTCTAATTTGAGACAACGATCAACTTAACGGGATCGTTTAGATCCGACAAAAGAGCATTTGGGCTCTATTGTTCCAGTTTAGGGACGTAGTGGTCCATTGCATGTATGGCCGTCGGGACCCGTCACCTCTCTGACAACGTTGAAGGATTACAACGACAGATGCCAGAGGAGTTCAGAGATTTACCCTTGAACCAAGTGTAAATTGATTTAAGAGAGCAGCCGTGCTCAGTCAATTTAATTTGAGGACTTACGGTCAGAATTGGGCTAAGTCCAGTTGAGAACGTTCAACATTTTATTTATCTTTGGCCTATTAGGCCTATGCTAGAGCTTTGCCCCTGTTTAATAATGCACTGCATTTTATTTTGGCCTGTAAGGCCTATTTGATTTGGGCTCTGTCCCTTTTTTATAATACAGAGCATTTGTTTTAGTCCATTGGGCCTCTTAATTGGGCTCTGCCTTTTAATAATGCGCTGCATTAATTAGTCTGACAGAGTGCCACGTGGCTTGTCAGGCGCTTTGCGTCAATTGAGGAGCGCAAGGCGCAAGTCTATGGGGAGGTGACACGTGTCACGCTCTGGTGAGTTGCGCCAATTTCAGAGAGCAATGCTCTATTTAGAAGCATATAGCGCAAGTGGTCTTGGAGCTGACACGTGGCGCGCTCTGGTGAGTTGCGCCAATTTCAGAGAGCAATGCTCTATCTTAAAAGCGCATAGCGCAAGTTATTCAGGTGCTGACACGTGGCGCTCTCTGGTGGCTTGCGCCCACCTGAGAGCGCAATAGTGCAGATTTTCCAAGTGCAGGGTACTGTTCTTATATCTTAATCCAATTTAAGATTCCAGAACCAATGGTTCATAAAAACGGCAATGCCTTTGTTATAATTTTTTTATATTTTTTATTGAAGATTTTTGATCTTGTTCTTAGATCAATGATCTATTCAGAAGAAATTCTTCTTTTTATAAAGGTTTTCCCTTCTTTTTTCTTTCTGAATTCTTCTCAAAATTCTTTAGAGGAGTTCTCTCTTTGTTTCTGTGTTTTTGCCTCTCTCTCTGTTGTTTTTTTTGTTTTTCTATTCTCTGTGTTGTTCTTTTTTTTTTTTTTTGAATTGGGGTCTAGGGGCCTTTATATAGTGCCCATTAATTTGTTAAATTTGTTAAAGAGATTTTTCTCTGAGTGATTTGGGGAATTTTCCCCACCGTTGGATTTTTGATCCAAGGGCTTCTGTTTTACGGAAGACAATCTTCTTGTTTTAACAAGAACAGAAAGATCTTACTGGAATTTTAATTCTGTTTGGCGCAAATGCACCAGCGCTTGACACGTGTCACGCAGCGCACAGCGCTAGCGCAACTGCGCTGCCACGTGTCGCGCAGCACAACTGCGCTGCCACGTGGCGCGCAGCGCAGAGTTCAAGTCAGCTGAAGCATTGCTTCTTTAATTTAATTTTTTAATTTTCATTTTAATTTTCAGAACAGAGCCTTACTCTGATTGGGGGAAACAGAAGTGTTGCTTCGTTTCCCGCCTTAGAATTTGAACAGAGCTTTGCTCTGATTGGGATAAACAGTAACCTTGGAGTAACGCTTTTTGGATCAAGGTTCGAGTCACCTGGTGTGCACCGCCCACCCCTTCATGGATTTCCCGAAGGACGTAGTCGGCTTCGTAGGGGTCAACGCATCGGAGCAGGGGCTGAGTGAAGGCCTTCTTGTAGAGATTCCCGTTGCTCCAGACGAAGTGGCGGGCTATGGCTCGGAGACGACGGGCGACTGCCCGGTCCTCCGGGAGGGCGCCGTCTTTCAGGAACTCCATGAGAGGCTTCCTCCATCCTGGTCGCTCTCCTGCGCCGCGTACACGTGGAGTGTCATCGCTCCGTCTCCCACGCTGGGTCGAGGCAAGGTTTCGAAGAGGATAGACTGCCTATTGTTGGCCGAGTATGACGAAGCCAGCTTGCTCAGGGCGTCTGCTTGGGCATTCAGTTGCCTGGGTATTTGCTCTACCTGGACTTTGTCGAAGTTTCTTCGGAGTTTCCTCACTTTGTCTAGGTACTTCATCATCAGGGGCTCTCGAGCTTCGAAGCGGCCGGTCACTTGACCGACAACAAGGGCCGAGTCGCTGCGGATTCGAATTATCTTCAGCCCCAACCCGACGGCCATGCGTAGTTCGGCTAGGAGGGCCTCGTATTCTGCGCGTTGTTTAATACTTTGAAACCGAGCCTCAAAGAATACTCCATCTCTGCTTCGTTTGGGCCCCGGATAATGAGGCCGGCAACGCAGCCTTCCTCGGTAGAAGACCCGTCGACGTAGATGACCCACTCCGGAACCGAGCCAGGGCCTTCCGGGACGGGACACTGGGTTGCGAGTGGCGGCGTGGACTCCGGCTTCTTGCTGGGGATGGTGCATTCGACGATGAAATCGGCCAGGGCCTGCGCCTTGATGGCTTGCCTCGGGCGATATCTTATGTCGAACTGAGATAGCTCCCCCCACCTCCATTTTTCTAGGCGGCCCGAAGATTCTGGTGATGCTAGGATAGCTCCCAACGGGCGCTCGGTGAAGACGATGATGGTGTGTGCTTGGAAGTAGTGCCGCAGCTTCCGCGAGGTTACCATGAGGGCTAAGACAATCTTCTCTACGGCGGGGTACCTTATTTCCGTATCCTTAAACATGTGGCTTACATAGTACACCGGCTTCTGCGCCCCCTCGTCCTCCCGGACGAGCACCGAGCCTGCTGCTTGGTCGGATACTGCCAGATACAGCGACAGTTCGTCCCCCTCCACTGGCCGGGTGAGCAGCGGCGGTGTTGCGAGGTGCTTCTTCAATTGGTCGAAGGCGGCTTGGCATTTCTCCGACCACTCGAACCTCGAAATTTTCCTCAGCGCCTTAAAGAACGGGAGGCAATTCTCCCCCGATGTGGACATGAAACGGCTTAGAGCGGCGACCCGTCCCATGAGCCGCATGATCTCGACGTTGGTCTTGGGCGCGGCCATGTTCAGGATAGCGTCGATCTTCTCTGGGTTAGCTTCAATTCCGCGGTGAGTGACCATGAACCCGAGGAACTTTCCCCCGGTGACTCCAAACGCGCACTTGGCGGGGTTTAGCTTCATGTTGAATTTGCGGAGCACTCCGAAAGCCTCGCTCAGGTCCTTGGCATGGTCGGCCGACGAGATGGACTTGACGAGCATGTCATCAACGTAGACTTCCATATTCCTGCCGATCTGTGGCTTGAACATGCGGTTGACCAGCCTTTGGTACATGGCCCAGGCGTTCTTGAGGCCGAAGGGCATCACCTTGTAGCAGTACACTCCCCGGTCCGTTATGAATGCGGTCAGATCTTCATCTTCAGGATTCATACGGATTTGGTTATAGCCGGAGAAAGCGTCCATGAAGCTCAACAGCTCGTGGCCGGCCGAGCTGTCGACGAGCTGGTCTACGCGGGGGAGCGGAAAGTTGTCCTTGGGGCAGGCCTTATTGAGGTCGGTGAAGTCGACGCACATACGCCACTTCCCGCTTGACTTCTTGACCAGAACTACGTTTACTAGCCACTCCGAGTAGGGCACATTTCTGATGAAGTGGGCGGCGAGGAGCTGATCAACCTCCTCTTCGATAGCCTTCTGTTTGAGCGGGGCGAAGCTTCTTTTCTTCTGTCTGACGGGCCGGGCCGCAGGATCAACTCCGAGCTTATGGGAGATGATTTTGGGGTCGATCCCAGGCATGTCAGTAGGCGCCCAGGCGAAGACGTCGGAGTTTCTTATGAGGAATCTGATCAGGTCATCCCACTGAGTCCCCGTCAGGAGCGACCCGACCTGGACGGTCTTTCCCTGGTCTCCTTCTGTTAAGGGCACCTCGGTCAGAGGTTCGACCGGTGCTCCACGGACCTCCTTCCGCTCGTCTCGGGTGTCTAGGGAACCTTTGACGTCGTCACCCGCCTCGGCACCGTCGGCATTCTTCTGGGGCGAAGATGTCTCGGTGAGGCCTATCTTCGCGACCCGCTGGCTCCCGTATGCCCGACCTATCCCGCCCCGATCGAGAGGAAATTTTATCTCCAGGTAGTAGGTCGAGATCTGGGCCTGGAGAGAGTTCAGCGTCGGGCGGCCGAGGAGGATATTGTAGGCCGACGGAACTTTCGCTACGATGAAGTCCACAGGCAGTGTGCGCGTGGCCGGGCTCCCCGATCGTGAACTGCAGGGTGACCACCCCTTGCGCCGGTATGGAGTGGTTGGTGAACCCCGAGAGGACGTGAGAGGTCAGTTTCAGGTCTGCTGGGGCGAGCCTCATACGCAGGAAGCAGTCGTGGAAGAGGATGTCCGCCGAACTGCCCGAATCGATGAGTATCCGGTGGACCTCGTACCGGTAGATTTGGGCTGTGATTACCAGCAGGTCGTTGTGGGGCACAGATATGCCATGGAGATCCTCGTCGCCAAAGGTTATGGGCTCTCGGCCTCTAGCCCTTTTGTTCGGGCGGTCGCCGGAGCTTGTGAAACGGCAGCCAGCGGGGAAGCCGATGACATTCGGTGAGGGTTCTCCCACGCTTCCGTTGTGAGGGAGGCGACAGCGGGTGTTTGGATCTTCAGGGGAAACGGTTGCCATGTGGGCGAAGATCGGAAGGTCAACTTCGTGTTTTGTGGAGTTAGTTCCCACAGACGGCGCCAACTGATGGAGGTCCTTTTCGGGTCTCCGTCAGATGTTGTCTTCCGTTGATCTCTCGGTGGATTTTGGTGGTGATCTTCTGTTGCGTGTGGATCTCAATGGGTTTTGGTGCGATTGGTGATTTGAGGAGTTTAGCGCCGAATACCTGCAAAGAAGTTCCGGGATGGTTTGGTACCACCGAGGACCTTCCGACGATCAAGTTAGTACTAGATCCGAGCAGAGTAACGGCTAAGTGGAGTAAAAATGGCTTACTTGACCCCTCTGTGATGGGGGTTTATATAGCGGTGATGACACGCAGCAGTAGGCGCGAGAATCTCGCCAGCAGTTACGCTCCCGATGTCCAGCCAGCGTAGAGAGCGGATCGTCAATTAATGGGGATCGCGGAGGCGTGGAATGTGGGATGTTGCTGGCGAAGAATCCGCACATGGCGAGATTCGCGGGACGGCGGTTACGCCTGCGAGCGGTGGAGTTGGTCGTTGGGGCCAAGGAAGACGGCCTCGGCTGGGAAGCTCGGAACCGAGCAAGAGGGTTGAGGAATCTTGGTCCTGTGGCAGCCCGGGACGAGCTGAGGGACCGAGGAGGCAAATTTGCAAGGGGGGCCCATGGAGGGCCAGCTTGTGCTTGCAGGTCGGGTACAAGGGTGGTCTGGTCGGTCTCTGTGAGCCTTTCCTTCCGGGTCTCGGGACACGTCACCAGCCACGCGTGCTGATCTCGTATCACCAATATTGAGCATTATCAATATGCGATGTGCTCAAATTTGGCCTCTTTGGAGATTGGTTTGTATAGCTACAATTTGATGCCTTTGGCTAGAAAGAAATAACAGGGTGGTCCAAACTTGGATTTTTGGAGCTCCAATTAACTTGAGAAGGCTTTACAGTATACTACACTTCCAGGCAATCAGTGAGGTTTTTTCTGAAATTATCATCCTAAGCAACCAACTCCGCTGCCGTGCAAAAGCTGATTATTTAGACTGATCTTTATATGGCTTTTGTTTTATATCTGATGCATTTTATCTATGTATTAATCTTGGATTGGATTATCTTTGTATTTTGTTTTCTTTGGGTTGCAGGCTTTGAACATTGTACGTTTGTTATCAAGTCATAAGTATGATAGTAATAGATGACGCTCTTGTGTCCGCAACCTATTATATCTTTTTGTTGCCTGTTAATTTGCAAACATTTGTTAATTGTGTTCCTCAACCTATCTTGTAGCCTCTAAATATTTTGTTTTTAATATATATTGAGTAGGGTGTTTTGTCCTGCTTTCCCTTCAAAAACAAAAAAAAAACTATTTATAAAATTAACTTATTATTTTAATTTCTTTTTTATCAATTAATTTAAGTTCCTAACATTTCAGATATTTTGATATTCATAGTTGATATTAGTCATGTAACTACTATAACTACAAAGAATGAAGAATTCAAAAAGCACATTGAAATATCTAGATAAAACATAGGGTAACTTGTCAAAAAGCCCCCGGCCTGATTCAAACTTCTGTAAAAAGAACCCTGGGCCTTTTTCTCTTGTTAACAACCCCTGGGCCTAATCAAACCCCCTGTATATCAACTGCTTGTAATATATAAGCTGTTGAATGTAATATTTAAGTAGCTGTAGTTGCATGTAATATCTAAACAATTGCATGTAATGTCTAAAAATTTGTTTGTAATATCCAAGTAGTTGAGTGAATACAAGACGTAAATGAAATAAAGCCCAGGGGTTTTTTCACAAAGATTTTGAACAGTAGAACATTTCCAACAATTTCAAAAATTATAAGGGTTTTTAGACACCTCCCGAGTAGGCCGGGGGCTTTTTAACAATTTACCCTAAAACATACGAATCCCTTACTGGTTGGGATGATATATTTCAAGAAAATATGCAATATTTTATAGATACTTATTTACAACGAAATGTTATATATGATTGCAAGTGGTCTAAATATTATATTTTATGAAGGTTTATTTATATTTTATTATCACTTTTGTTGTCCTCATTTACTAACTTCTTTTGAACGCAGAATAATTTTTTACTTGAAGTTTATAACATTTTCAAATAATATATTGTTTATAGATAAATTTTCGGCTAAATTGCACATAAATACCTAAGATTTCACCGTTTTGTTACATAAATTCCTTAGTTTCTATGAATAACAGATAAATACCTAACTTTTTATTCCGTTTGCACTTAACTACCTATGTGTGATATATGAAGGTGGTATAACTGTTATTTTGCCATTGACGTTATTTTCATTTTTAAAAGAAATGCTCGAGTCAAAGATAGATATTTATGTGCAACTCATGGAAACTTAGGTATTTATTTGTGAAATCGATGAACCCTTAGGTATTTACGTGCAATTCAGCCTAAATTTTCTTTAGAATCTACAAATTTTATACAGTTTGAACAGGATTTTAATAATGAAGATTATGTCTTACGTCTTATATTAATTGGTAATCTTTAATTATACGTTTTCTATATAAAATATTCCTCACTTTCACTGCAACATACTGTGCACGACATATTATTAATAGGATGCAACATGATTTCAGTAGGTCTATTTATATTTTTCAAACTCTTCTTTACAATCTCATCACTATCGAGCAATTGATCGTGTTCACGGAAAAACTAGCTTCAGCTAATGCTGGAAGAAAAGATATAATTTATCTATTAAATATTATACTGCATTATGTCAATATAATTTTGTTAAAGTACATGACTGTATAGGTGTTAGAATTTTCCATTAAAGCTAAAATTGTGAAATTTATATACTGATACTGTCTTTTGGTAATAGCATTTGCTCCCATTGCAATAAAAGGCAATATCATGCTTTTTACAATCCAAATGTCCGCAATGTATCGATTGCAAAATTGTTGCATGGTATTGCATGAGCAATATTACATATTATATTAAAATTCAACAATTTTAACTAATTTTTATTTAAACTATATTTTTTTGGGTATAAATTTAGAGATCATACATGTGAGATATCCAATATTGTCTATAATGATGAAGCTGAAACGGTCATTTGCCAACCTATTGAATATACACGATTTGCTTACAGGTTATAACTCTTACTTTACATTTAATATAACTATATACTAAACAATCCAAATGCTGTTATTGATTTTTAAAGGTTATCATACACTATAATAAGAAACAAATTCAATTAACATGTTGTAACGTTCAAATGGTACTTGCATATAATATAGACCAATGGGACCATAAAGAATTTTGTTCACTGCACATGTTTTTGTTCACTGCACATGGATATTCTATATCCAAAGTTGAATGTGTTATTGATCCTTTTGTTTAGATAACGATGACGACGAATCTGAAATATGAGAGCAATGTTGAACTAATTATTGTATTTTTTTTGTGTATTTTCAAGATTTTTGTATGCTAAGAATATTAGTCACTTATTTTCGTATCTGTTATTGCTTTTCTACATGTATCTTCTATTCAAGCAAATAAAAGTAAATAAAAATTCTCAATTCTAATTAAAATATATATGTATCTTATGGCTTTTTAAACATTTATTAATTACTCAGTATAATCAATCGTAGGTTTTAAAATAGAGCATTGAGTTCGAATAGAATTCATATGTATCATGGAATTTATTTCAGCATCACATTGCCCTTGATTTATAATATTTCTCCGCGTAGTAGTAATTGATTAGGAGAGGTAAATTACAGGTGGTTGATTTGTGCAATAAACTTCAATATAGATTATATATATTTGAGAACAATGCACCTAGGCAGGAAAAACTCATGCATCTCTCTAGGATTAACACAGCAATATATATATATATATATATATATAATTGAGAAACAGAGAACTCTTAGTACTGCATGGAAATATATTGTGAAGGACCTAGTGTTAGATGACACCAAGAGTTCCCCCGAACACTTCAGTAGAGATATATATTACTAGCTCCCTAACTAAAGCAATGTAATCCTACAGAAGTGCTTGAAGGAACTCTAAGAGGCATCCAACTCAATCTCTCTATATTATTGTATATATCTTGTTTCATCTCATGCTATTGCTAGCTGCTATCATGAACTATTTATAATGCATTGAACTAGAAATTATATTTAGTGCCAAGGTTTCAAATTAAGTTTATTACTATATGATCCTAATTAAGGGAGAGAAGAACTTGATAATTAAGCCACGTTCATTGAACCTAGTCACCTCCTTTCCACCACAAAAATATGCAATATCTAAGAGATGCTCTTGTGCCCATGAAGCACACTCAGCTCTATAGTGTATATGATGTCGACGGCGATGAATCTAAACATGACAGCAAGCAGTTTGATCGGACGATTTTTGGTACAAGACTTGATGTTTTATGTGAAAGGAATGTTCATGGCTACAAGTTGATGAGCATGCATGCAAATGCTTTGTGAGGCTAAGAATCTCTTGAGAGATAGGGTAAGGTGAGACCAGTCCCCCCTCATCATGCATGGGAATCTCCATGGTTAACTCGGCTAGAAATGAGTCTAGGTTCTTCTTCTTTCTTTCTTTTTCTTTTTGCATGTGAACATAGCAATGGTGCTTGCTACATGCAATGTAGGAAGTTAGCCTTGTTATAAATAGTTAGTTGTGTTAGTCCTCACAATGGCAACTCTAGTTCTTCTCACAAATGCAACTCTCTCTCTCTCTCTCTCTCTCTCTCACACACACACACACACACACATGTTTGGTGTCCTCCGGAACTCCCTCAAGCACTTCATGAGTTTAGGCATTCTCATTTTGACATTTTGTAGGGCCATTTCTTGTGATGTTTTTTGGGGTAGCTTTGGGTGGCATTCAAAACAACATGTCAAATTTCATATCACCATCTACCAAAACTTTTAATTTATAGTATCTTTAATGTGGTACTTCTAGTAAATTTTATAAAGCGCACCATCGAACGTTTAAGCTTTTAGATATATAACCATACATTGAATTTTAAAAATGGCATGCATGCACCCCATTGGAAGGTATTTTTGTAAGGATATTTCCCCTAAATATGTCCTATTCAGTTCATTTTGGGCTATTCAATCAACACACAATGACATTTTGGGATTATTTCCACTCATACCTTATACAAGTTAAAAAAACTAACATATTTCATACAATATTGCTAGTTCAATAAGGGTTTATGATATTTTTAGCGTTCAATAGTGCTATTTGGAAAGCCCCGAAAGTTCAATAGTGCTTCATAAACTTTACCCTTTTCAAAGTCCAGATTACATGTGCGTCCAACTCTAATATATACAATGTTTAACGTCGTGTCTAAAGTATAACTCTAATATATACAATGTTAACGTCATGGCTAACGTTCTGGTGAGAATTGAAAGATGTACTTTTATATATACCGATCCTACGATTACTCTCAAAATTTTAATTGCATGTACTACCTGCTAGATTGTGTTATGGGCAAGGGATCAAAATTTTAATTGCATATACTTCCTTCTAGATTGCTAAATTTTAATTGCATGTACTACTGGATACTAGAGACCGTCTTAAACGATCTCTAATATTAAAGGTAAGGTATCTAAAGAGTATTAGGGACCGTTCGTATTTTAAACGGTCGTTAATATACGGTCGCAAAAGGAGTGGTCGCTGACTTGTGTATTAGCGACCGTCTACGAACGGTTGCTGATGGCTTATTAGCGACCGTTCGTCACGGTCGCCAATACTATGCCACATGGACTAACCAACGACTCTAAACTGTTTTCTGTATCAGTGAGCGGCCGCTTATATGGGTTTTAGAGATCGTTTCTGTTGCTTGAACGGTCGTTAATACCTATATATTTTTGATTTTTTTATACAGAAAATGTCTTTCCCCCTACAATAATTCATTTAATCATAATATAATACGCGATATAGCGTTTCGATTATAAATAAATATATAAACACGATATATCACAAACCAATAGTATTTCCATCACAAACCATTATAAATCCAACAATTTCAACAACTCAAACAATATGAAAAATATGAAACTCTCTCCAAATCAACGCAGACAATATTGTTTTGACTACAAGTAATACATTACTTACTAAATGTCCAACAATTTGAAAAACTCTTCAAATCGTGTGCATAATCCTAGCTCACTAAACCCTACGAACCCTGCAAATCCAAAATAAGTTTAATAAATACATGAACTCAAATTATAATTTTTGAAATTAAACAACACGCTAGCTACATTGATTAACACATGCAACACTAAATCCTACGAACCGTGCAAATCCAAAACAAGTTTAATAAATACATGAACTCAAATAATAATTTTTGAAATTAAATAACGCGCTAGCTACATTAATTAACACATGTAAATGCGTACCTCACTAATTTCCTCCGCTGCCATCACCACCAGAATCTCGCCTTGAAAAGTATCTATTCATGCTGTCCAACAATACAAAAAAACTCTTCAAATCACGCGCAATCTCAGCTTACTTAACCCTGTGAACCATGCAAATATAAAAAAAATATATAAATACATGAACTCAAATCATAATTTTCGAACCGGCGCTAGCTACACTAACACACATACATAAATACCTCACTAACTCCCGCCACTGTCGTTGCCATTAGAAACTTCTTCTTAAATAGTATCGAGCGGTATCCTGAAAGTCTTCCTCAATAATTAGATACCTAACTTATACGCTTGATTGTAACCTATAAATATCAATCACATGCACGCGCGCACTTCACCCACACGACAACAATATACTTGTGAAAGCCCATAAGCTTAGGCTCAAACTTAGTTTTAAAGAGCAGAGCGTGATCCATTTTCTCCTACCACATACTATTTTAGATATTTTTCGGTTTTGCTTACATGCACATTTTAAAAGACAAATTGAAAATTATAAACTAATACTATAATTGTAAGAGTACTTACATATACGTATTTTTCGGTTTTGCTTATGACGTCTAGGACAGTGGATAAGTACTCCACCTCCAAATATTTGGAAAATCTGGCGCATCTGCTTCTCACTGTAATCATGGGCCGACAAAAGCTCGAGTAAAATATGGATATCAATGAGTCTAACTTATAAGATAGTTTATATCAAATAAACATTACCATTCAAACACAAGTTCTTTTTCTCTTGTAATTTCAATATTCTCACTCAATTGTGCTCTCAATCGCAAATCTCATGGTTCTAGTAAATATGGATAGAGAGTGAAAAACAAGGTACAACACCCGTCGACGCTTGATGACATACTTTCATCTCAATTCCAATTTGGAATTACTTGCCGATATTGCGCTAGCCGGTAATGAGACAAGAACCGCAACGATTGAGAGCATTCGAGACAGTAACCCTTCGCTCCCAGTCATGAAGATTCTTGTCTTGTTATCGGCCAACATTATATCGGAAGGCAATTCCCAAATTGGAATTGAGCTGAAAGTATGTCATCGAGTGTCGACGGGTGTTGTGTCTTGTGTCTCACTCTCTATTCATATTTACTAGAATCGTGAATTGTGATTGAGGGCACAATTGAGTGACGGATACTGAAATTACAAGAGAAAAAGGAACTTGTGTTTGAAGGGTAATATTTGTTTGATATAAACCATCTTATAAGTTAGACATAAAGACACCAACATAGACGAAGCAGGTATATCGAGCGCATAACTGCAATTTATACAAATCCATAGATATTTAATGAATTTTTACACTAAACTACCTTAAAAATTATACCGACACGCACAAGCATATACGTATACATGAACAGAAGTAACATGCATACCAGATGTGCGGCATGGATGTTTCACACAACCGATTAGATTATTGTGGTCCATAATGTACCGTTTCTAATGTGTAGAGTTTCTACTAGTGCAAGCTATAGCCCAAAAGACCCTCAACCCTCAGGACATACTAGAATATAAAAATACGTTCGCTCAACTTTCCTGGCAGAACAAATTTCATTGTAGGCCAGTTGGGCTCTCAAGGCAACAATATTAAAAGATTTGATTTAAATTTTAATTTGGTTTAGAGATGAAGTTACAATTTAAAATTTTAAATGGTAAATCATAGATAATAAGATTTTGAATCGTTAAATTTACAAAATACAAGTTAGAAGTTAGGATGAATATATTTGTGAAATATTTAATATGCGGACACACACACATATACACACTCACACATTCACGCGCGCGCGCACACACACTCACACATTCACATACGTACACACGCACACACACTCACACATTCACATACGTACACACGCACATACACTCACCCATACGCACAAACACACATGCGCGTGCGCACTCGCTCACTCTCTCACACTCTCACACATACCCTCAAAATCCTAATATTCATCTTATCCTAAATTCATCTGATAATTTCTTATAATCCATCTTATCCTGAATTAATCTAACAATCATCACAAATGTCACAAATACCAAGTGGTGAGGTATAATTTGTAATTAGAGTTTATAATTTGTTATTAAGCTTTATAAGTTGTCATTAGGGTTTCTTTAGGGTTTATAGATTCTTCAATTTGTACAATCCATCATCACAAATTTCATAACCTAACATCCACATGTAATTGAAAAACCCTAACATTCGCATTTAATTTCAAAAATTCATAACCTAACATCCACATCACAATTTCACAATCTTACATCAAAATTACATCACAATTCATAACCTAAACTTACAATTCATAACCTACCATCCATATTTAATTTTAAAAATAATAATTGGAGAAGAAAAACCCTAGCCTTTGATTGGATTTTAAACACTAGCAGCAGCAGCAACAATACCTAAAAAAAAATTAGATAAGAAAAGGAAATTTTTTGGAAGAACTGGGAAAAAATGAAGATGGAAATTATCTCTTGGGGTCAAATTCGCGGGCTGTGAAAATTTTAGGGAAGAATGGAAGAGAGAAAGTTATCTCGCGGGCTAAATGATCAGAGAACAATATGAATCCACCGGCAATAAATCGTACACGACAACAAAATTTAAAATCATTAAATTTAAAAAATACAAACTAAAACTTAGGATGAATTTGTGAAATACTTCATACACGGGCGCATACACACATATATATGCACTCACATACTAACACATATGCGTACGCACGCTCACACACTCACACATACACTAGCTCACACACTCACGCATACACTCGTTCATATATGTACGCACGTGTACACACTCATACATACACACAAATAACCACATACGTGTGTGCGTGCATACATACTCGCACATAAACACTCTTCAAATTTCTATGTCAAATTCTCAACTTTCATATCCATAATCCTAAAATCCATCAACCATCCTTTAAATTCTCCATTTTCTTCATTTTAAATCCTAAAACCCAACACCAAACATATTCTTCAACACCTCATCTTAAAAACCAACACCAAATACATTCTTTAATTTCTTATCTTTAATTCTTCATATATTCTAAAACCCAACACTCTATCCTAAAACACAACACCCTATCAAAGATTTTCATAACTTAACTTCACAATTACTTGAGTTAATTCAAAAAAGTAATAAGCGGAGGGGGAAAACCCTAACCTTGGACTGGATTTAGAAATGAGGATGGCAATTTCGAGCTCCAACAGCATCAACAGCTTAGGAAAAAAATTTGGGTAAGAATTGGAAAATTTTTAGGAGGAATTTAGGAGAATTGGGAAGAAAGGGGGAGAATTGGGTACCCGCGCAGGTGAAAATTGGGAAGAAGGGGGAGAAAGAGCGCTTTCACGGCTGCAATATCGAGGGGGTATTAACGATAGATTTATACTGTCGTTGATACTTAATATACGGTCGCCAAAGTATTGGCGATCGTTTATTATGGACCGTATATTTTATACAGTCTCTAATACCCTATTAGGGATCATATATAAATAAACGGTTCCTAATACCCCATCCCTAACACGTACAGTTTCTAGTTGTAATTGCATGTAATATCTAAACGATTGTATATAATATCTAAGCATTTGTCAGTAATATCCAAGCAATTGAGTGAATACAAGACGTAAATGAAATAAAACTCAGGGTTTTTTTTCAGAAAGATTTCGAACAGTAGGTCATTACCAACAATTTCGAAAATTATAAGGGTTTTTGGACAACCCCCGAGTAGGCCGGGGGCTTTTTGACAATTTACCTGAAACATACAATTATTGTTTGGGATGATATATTTCAAGAAAACATGGAATATTTTATAGAAACTTGTCTACAACGAAATGTTATATATATGATTGCAAGTGGTCAAAATATTTTTTTTTATGAAGGTTTAATTATATTTTATTATCACTTTTGTTGTCCTTATTTACAAACTTCTTTTGAATGCACAATAAATTTTTTACTTGAAGTTTATAACATTTTCAATTAATATATTGTCCACAGATAAATTTTCGGCAAAATTGCACATAAATACCCAAGATTTCACCGTTTTGTTACATAAACTCCTAAGTATCTATGAGTTACAGATACATACCCAACCCTTTACTCCGTTTGCACTTAACTAGCTATGTGTGATATATGAAAGTGGTATAACTGTTATTTTTCCATTGACGTTATTTTTGTTTTGAAAAGAAATGCTTGACTCAAAGATAGATATTTATGCGCAACTCGCGGAAACTTAGTTATTTATTTGTGAAATCGATGAACTCTTGGGTATTTGCGTGCAATTCAGTCTAAATTTTCTTTAGAATCTACAAATTTTATACAGTTTAACCAGGATATTAATAATGAAGATTAGGTCTAGTGTCTTTCTAAATGGTAATATACGTTTTCTATATAAATTATTCCTCAATTTAACTGCAACATACTGTGCACGACATCTTATTAATAGGATGCAACATGATTTCAGTAGGTCTATTCATATTTTTCAAACTCTTCTTTACAATCTCATCACTATCGAGCGATTGATCGTGTATATAGAAACCTTAGCTTCAGCTAATGGTGCAAGAAAATATATAATTTATATATTAAATATTATACTACATTATGTTAATATAATTTTGTTAAACTACATGATTGTATAGGTGCTAGAATTTGTCATTAAAGCTACAATCGTGAAATTTATATACTGATACTGTCTTTTGGTAATACCATTTGCTCCCATTGCTGTAACGACTCTGAAATCCCTGTACAAAGTTACTTGTTATTGTATAAAAAGTGTATTTCAGCCTCTTGTGAAGTTATAAATTAGATTTGTTTAACAAAAGTAAGAAACAACTTGTAGCTTATTGGTAAAACCTCTACACTGCTGTGACATAGCCTATGTGTTCAAATCCTATAAGACCGAATTAATTTTTAGATTTTCTTTTTTAATTTTTCGGAAGCCCAAGAGTTGCACGTGAAATTCACGGGGAAACGAAAAGTTTCAGAAAAATCAAATATGCACAAAAAGGAGTAAACACATACCTAGACATGTGACACGAATCTCGAGATAATCCAGCGAGATCCGACCGCCCATTTCATGCTTCTGGCCGGCGCCGACGGTTGGATGTTCCCCAATTGCCTCCATGTTTTGCACACTCGTCCCTTCAGTTCTCCTCAACTCTCTGACACTGTTTGATTTTCCTGCAATCAAACAGAGACTATTCAATTCACCATTTAATACCATTTTAATTCTTTTAATCCAAATTTTTAATTCCTAAATCCTAATTCTTCACTATAAATAGCACCCCATTTTCTATCTCTTCCCCATTCTGAAAATTCTATCAAAAATTCTCTCAAACACTCTGAGGACCAAGTGGAGTAGCAAGCCAAACTCGACGACCGAAATCTTTCCGACAACACCACGACACCCGAAGGCTTCCCCTCATCCTTGTTAACTCTTTAAACTAGTAAGTCCACTCTTCTTTCTATTTCTTTCATCTCAATCCACCCTCTAAACTCATATCGACAAAGTGGAGTTATCTCCGATATAATTTCTTTTTAACGTTTTTACTCCACTATATAAGCAAAATAAATCAAACTAATATCCTAACACCACTCTTAACTTTATGAACATCATTTATCTTGTAGTTCAACAATTTTTTTTCAAGTGAAACGATCAAATAACAAACTTTTCATTAAAATACCATAAAGTTTAGTATAACCTTTCTTGAGAACTGGTGTATCTACCTTTAGGAAAATTTCACGGGGTAATGATCTACCCCACACGCACACTATAGTTGCATAGCACGATATTCTAAACTTATGGCTCATTTAAAGAATAATTTTTTCATTAAAATACCACACTTTTTCAAAACGGGTTTATTTTAATCGGTATTTTTGTAATCCTTGGCAATTACGCCTCTACAATCCTCGTCGGGGGACCCGCTAATGGATGGTGCAGATTATCGCACATCCTTAGGACAATAGAGCGAGATACAGAACTCCTCACGGAGTATTCGGTCTCGAAAGAAAATAAAAAATACGGTTTTTAAGAAATATGACTTTTTTAAATTAAAACCTAAATTTTGGAAAATTATATAAGCCTATGAATTCTTATTTTCAATAAAAATATATTATGAAACTATATTTTTTTAAAATGAAATATTCGAATTTTTAATAAAATACCACCAAGTTTTCCAAAGTAGTAGTTTTCATAAAAATACCATAAACTTTCAAAAAGTTAGGTTTTATCACCAAAACACCACAATAATTAAAATATATGTTCATGGAAACCCTAAATATTATAAATCACCCTTGAGATTTATTTTTTTAAAACTATATTAAAGTATTTTTCATAAAACCCCCTTGAGATATGCAAACAACATTTCAAGGACTCTAGAATTAATATAGGTTTAAATGGTATCATTTCTCTTGAGCCCCAAGGAGCTTGAGAAAGTGAGTGTTTGTCTATTCAGGTTAGACAACTTAACGGAGTTATCAAATGGCAATTGTCTTGGAAAAAAACATAAATCCTGCCGTCTATGTGCAGCAGTTGCCGATTTCTCCCGAACATAAGATTTTTAATGGTTTAGAACAATCCATATGAAAAAGACCTTAACTTGAATCTAAACTTGAACTCAAACTCAAATACAAACTCGAAATCTAACCCAACTCGAATCTAAACCTGAACATGAACTCGAACCCTATCTACTCGAACTAACTTGGCTCGAACCAAGATTGCAATTGACACGTATTCCCTTATAAAAAGGGAGAGAAAAGATGAGGGAATTCCCCACAACTTAAGCCTCACGTGTTAAATAAGTGAGCACTTATATACAAAGCATATAAGCGCTACAATCAAACAACTAAAAGCTAAATAGGCCTTACGTGTTAAACACGTGAGCGTCTATATGCAAAGGATATAAGAGCTGCAACCAAACAACTAAAGGCTAAAAATGCCTAAACACGTGAGCGCCTATATGCAAAGCATATAGGTGTTGCAACCAAACAACTAAAGGCTAAATAGGCCTCACGTGTTAAACACGTGAGTGCCTGTAACGACTCTATTTTAATGTACAATTTTTTTTTAAAGTTAATGTACAAATGGAGTATATGTAAGTCCTGAGCACGAGTTATAAATTTGATTTGCTTTTGAACAGCAAGAAATAACTAGTATCTCATTGGTAAAGTCTTGCACTGTTGTGACGTAGCACCTGTGTTCAATCCCCTCAGCTACATAATTTTTTTACTGATTTTTTTAAAAACTTTTTGGAAGTTCAAAAGTTTACACGTGCAAAACACGTAAAAATAAAGTCTCAGAAACCAAACATGTCAAAATACTATTCAAACAGACCCTGACACGTGGCCAAGATCCAAGCACCCACCCTTCACTATTGGCCGGCGAGATCTTGCCAGGGGCCGGCGCCGCCGGGCCCCTCCGTAGGAATCACCTCCAAAATTTTTCCCTACACCCCTTGGACTCCCCCCACCAACCCTAGTCTGTTTGTTTTCCCTGCACATTAATAGAGAATTAAAAAGAGCCTTAAAATCAAATCTTAATGCATTTTTAATTATCGTTTCTTTACCCTAAACCCTAATCCTATCCTATAAATACCCCCTACACTTTAGCGCTCCCCATTCTGAAATCTAGTATCAAAACTCTCAAAAAATTTCTAAGTCCAAAAGTTGTACAAGTGGAGTTAGCCAAGGTAGAAGTTCCAGCGATAATTCGGGACAAATCCGGCGACGACGCGACTCCACGACGCCTTCAAAAGTTCCCTCTAACTCCTCTCTCTTCTCCAAATTAGTAAGTCACATCTTCCCTCCTCTTATGTTATTTTAAAACACTCTCATTTCAAAACCCGTAGAAAGCGGAGTTATTCCGACTTCCGATTCTCTTTTATTTAAAAACCCAAATTTTCTTAATAACAAACCCAACAATTCTTCATATATTATCTAGCAATCATAACCAAACACTTTAGAATAAGTTCATCTCAAAATAACATGTTATGCAATTTTTATCATATTTTTATGATTATATACCACAAACTTTACATTTTACATATTCCATCATATTCTTTTGTATTACCTTTAGAAAATTCACGAGGTAATGACCTACCTCATCACAACACTCATTCTTGACATAGCACAATGGCTTTTGGAACATTAACTTGTGGGATAATTACAAGTTTACAATAAAATACCCTAAACTATTACAAAACCATATTCTTTAAATTTTCTTATTCAAATTCCATACGATTAAATCCTTACAACCAATTTTGGGGAATCCGACTTGGTTGGTACGGGTTATCGCACATTCATCGGACTAGTAGGGCGAGATGCAGACCTCGTCACGGAGCATACGATCTCCATGGAATTTGTATTACAATTTTAAGAAAAACGTGATTTGTATTAATAAATAAATTCTAATATATATATATATATATATATTATCAAAATATCTAATTTAAATATATTATATATATTCTATGTTTTCTAAATCAAAATAAAAGAGTCATAAAAGATCATGAAAATACCATCACATTCAATACAAGTCAAATTACAAGAAAATACCATATACTATTAAAAGTTAGGTTTATATCCACTAGAATAAATCATCACCTTTAAAATTTACCTCTATGAAAACTCTGAAGAAGATAATTAAATACTTGAGATTTATTTTGAAAATATATCAAAACTATTTTTCATAAACCCCCCTCAAGTTATACTAATTTACAATAAGGACCCTAGTAAATATAGGTTTAAACGGGACCAGTTCTCTTGAGCCTCAGGGAGCTGGAGAATTTGGGTGCTTGCCTATTTAAGGTAGACAACTAAAAAAGGGTTATCAATACGGTAATTGGCTTGGAAAAAGTCACAAATCCTGCCGTCCATTTGCAGCAGTTACCGATAACTCCAAAACTAATTCAGGACTTCAATTCTGTTTAAGTGTCTGACTCAGACAGAGTCTCAGTCTAATATGAAATAAATCCATCCTTGAATACAATTCAAGTACAACTCCAATTCAACATGAATCCATTTATACCAGAATACAATCAATATCAACATGACTCGACTGAACCGAACCATGGATATACTCTGATTACATGACTATCCATTCCGTTTACATGAATTACCGATATCATGGTTTCAACAAGTCTTAAATCTATTAAAAAAACAATACACATCAATAAAAAAATACATTACGGGGGTTTAAAGGGGTATACTGGTACGGAATGTGTTAGAAGTGACACGAGACGGTCAATTTAATACACCTAACCTGAATATCTGTTGCTGTTGTTCCGTGGCTTAACGGTTCCTTGTACTCCGTATACCTTACTCTACGGAATAGTTGGACTCCTCTCGTATACACTGGTATATTCTGTACCAAGTTACAAACAACTGCATTAACATAACTATCAACTTTATACCAGTTATAATCTCTTACCTGTTCAGTCTATTTCTATCTCTCTTTGGGACTTACCGGGCGATTGTTCACTGACGACATTCCTTCTCTCTTTTTCTTTGGAATGTTGTCAGGAGAATCTGACTCTCTGGAGGTCAAGCCCAGCATCGAAGACTTGGAGCAGTTCGAAGAAGCCTCAGAGCTTTAGACACTTGTATAGACTTTACATTCAGTTCATACCATTGCTTAGGCATTACTTTTCTTATTGTATTTACTTTTTAGTTGTATTGTAAAGAAATGTTTAATAAATAAAAGTTGTTGTTCAATTACATGTCTTGTCATTTCTCTTGTGTACTTTATTATATTGCTTATTTACGCTTAGCGTGTTTGCTTCTGAGTAAATACGTGGCGGGCCAGTCACATCTCCTTACCGTACACCGGAAAGCGGGGCGTGACATGGTTTTGTTGGTGGCCCATGCAGGTCAGTGCTGCATGGAACCCTACCATGCAAGTCAGTTTTGCATAGAAACCTAAGCAATATCATACAAGAATTACAAGACTCGGCAACTAACCATTCTTTATATTTCATAATCTTAGAATCTATCCTAACCCTATTTTTTCTTTTAAGGTTATGGATTCTCCCAACAACACGAGTACAAACGTCGACAACACACCACCACCACCTCTTCCATTTACGCCTGCCATTGTAGCTCCGATCAACGAGCAGACGGTACTGCTCGAGGCAATAAAGAGCCTCAGCAGCAGACTGCCATCCTCCTAAACCGTCCAGAAGCGGAAGCACCCGGAGTGAAGCAATTCCAGGCACTGCATCTTAAATAATTTTCTGGGAAAGAGAGCCCCTTGAAAGCTGAAGAATGGGCTCAGAGTATCGAAGATAATCTGGCAGTAGAACAAGTGCCAGAGATTGCCTGGGTTAGAGTTGCGAAGTTGCAACTCACAGATAACGCCAGAGTTTGGTGGAAGGTGGAAGAAAGCCGTCTTGACCAGCCGATCGAACGGAGGACTTTTCGCGAGATGTTCGACGCGAAGTATTTTCTGGAGACTGCCGGATTCGACATGGAGCAGCAATTCATTCATCTACAATAAGGCTCTATGTGGAGCAAATCAGTGGATGGGTATGATACTGAGTTTACTATGTTGAGCAGGTAAGATATGTCTGTTCTCCGCCGAAAGACGCGACCGGAACGTTGGGATCATCCGGCCTGAATTTCGAGGGCAGATGCTATTAGGTGCTATCCGTCCACCTCTCCAAAGATGCCAAGTTGATTTATGATACCATGTATCGAAGGTTTAAACGGATGCGGCCGATGTAGCAGACTTCGTCAGATTCCCCCTCATTTGAGGGGTTTTTGATTGTGGGGACGCTCTTCCTTGCAGGCGTAAGCCCCTGCAGTTAATTACTCTACCGCATCGCGGTAACCACTTTCTCCTTCTCCAGATGGTCACTTCGTGTTATGGGTGTTTGTTTTGTTTTTGGTTGCCCGTGGATTGTATACGGAGACTAATTTATGTTGTCGCCCGTAGGGCGTAGATTAGTCCAAATCCGTATGTTCTTAGAATTGGGTTTGGGGGTTGGGTTTAAGGATACGTTAGTCTCATTTGAGACTAAGATCAACTTAAACGTTAGTTAAGGATACGTTAGTCTAATTTAAGACTAAGATCAACTTAACAGGATCATTTTGATCCGACAAAAGAGCATTTGGGCTCTATTGCTTAGTTTAAGGACTTTGCGGTCTATAATTAGTTTAAGGACATTACGGTCCAATGTTAGTTTAAGGACATCTCGGTCCAAGGTTAAGGACATCATAGTCCGTGAGTTTAAAGACCTCACAGTCAAGATTAAGGATATCATAGTCCGTGAGTTTAAAGACCTCACAGTCAAGGTTAAGGACATCATAGTCCGTGGGCTTAAGGACCCCACAGTCCAGGTTAAGGACTTCATAGTCCATGAAATGTATGGTTATCGGGACCCGTCACCTCTCTGAAGACGTTGAAGGATTACAACGATAAATATCAGAGGAGTTCAGAGATGTACCCTTAAACTGATGTGGGTTGAGAGACCTGTAGTCCAATTGGGACTAAGATCTGTGATTTATGAGCATATGAACTCAATTAATCTGAATTGAGGACTTATAGACAATTTGGGCTAAGTTCATTCAATTACAATATTCAACATTTGTTTTTGAGTCGTTAGATGTTTGTTTGAGCCCAATCTCCTTAAAAATGCTAAGCATCGGTTCGGTCTCTGACAATGTTTTGTCTTTAGTTAAATGCTGTGCATTTACCATAGCTCCAGGCTTATTCAAAGAACTGTTTTATGTTCTGTCCAAGTGCACATAAAAGCATGTGGCGCACTTGGCACTAGCGCCAGACGATGAGCGCGGTGCGCTATGGTTAAAGCACTAATGCGCTTAGCGCTTTGCGCCAGATATGAAGCGCTAATGCGCTTAGCTCTTTGTGCTAAATGAAAAGCGCTGAGGCGCTTAGCGCTTTGCGCTAGATGTAGAGCGCTAATGCTCTTTGCGCTAAATGAAGAGAGCTGATGTGCTTAGCGCTAGATGTAGAGTGCTGATGCGCTATAGTTGAACCGTTGAGACGTTTGGCGCTGGTGTCATATAATGAGCGCAAAGCGCTTTTAGTAATGCAGCGCACACGTGAGAAGCACATTGTGCGCTTAGCGCTGAGCGCTAGCCAATGAGCGCAGTGCGTCATATTTGAAGCGCTATGGCACTGCAGCGCTTTGCGCTAGATGAAGAACACTAAGGCACTTTTAAATTAGGAGCGCTAAGGCTCTTATTAGGTTAACTTTGCGCTATGAAAATTATCTTTTTTTTGATAAGAGAGTTGCCTCAAGATTCTAAGAACAAAGTTCTTAGTTTATACGAGATATTTCAATCTCTTTTTGATGAAAGGCTTTGCCTTTATGGATCTGTGATCCTCAGAAAATTGAATAATTCTCCCCCCTTTATAATGAGATGTTCATAATCTCTTTTGTGAAAGAAAATTTGTCTTATAGATGTATGATCTTGTGAAAGAAGTAAATGCTTCTGTTTATATTGAGGCGATTTCGTCTTTCTATTCTTTTTTTTACCTTGAAAAGAATTGTCTTCTTTTACCGAGAACTTCTTCTTCTTGATTTTTCTCAAAGTTTATGGGGGGGAGGGTTCCTCTCTTTTAGACTTGAAGTCTCGGGGCCTTTTTATAGGGCAAGATGGTTTCTTCAATCAGTTAAGGAGATCTTTTCTCTAATTGATTTGGAAAATTTCCCATCGTTGGATCATTGATCCAAGGGCTTCTGGTTTACCGAAGATAATCTTCTTGTTTTTTTACCAAGATTGGAAATCTTTCCCCCTTACATGATTTGTTCTGTATTTTATTGATTTTTAATCACCATTGGATCATTGATCCAACGGTGTTCCAAACTCAAGGCACAATCCTTTCTGTTTGGAAAGATTCAACAGAATTTCATTTTTGTTAATTGATGATTTAATCATATCCGTTGGATATTTGATCTAACTGTGAGGAGCATTTAGTTCTAGCGCTAGCGCTTATGCGCTCTGCCCATGGTGCGCTACTTGAAGCGCAGCGCTCTTAGCGCTAGCGCACACGTGCTTTGCACGTGGTGTGCTACTTATAGCGCAGCGCATCTAGCGCTAGCGTCTATGCGCTTTGCACGGGGTGCGCTAGTTGTAGCGCAGCGCTTTTATAATAGTGCAGCTTTAATTCAAATTTTGAATTTGAACAGAGCTTTTCTCTAATTGGGGAAATAAATGTCCCCCCACCGTTGTGCTCACGGGGCCCACACGTGGGTGCTGCGGTGGCAGCATCTCCACTCTTTGATCAACCGAGGAATTGAAACGGCGCTTAGTGCCTATAAATAGGACCCTTGACCCTTGAGATGACTTATGTTCTTCTTGAAAATTTTTTTTCTCCCTCAGAGCGCAGCTCTTCCTCTTAAGAATTTTCTTAAGGACCAAACTCTGTCAGATTTTTTTTAGGTAAAAGATTAATTTTTTTTGAAATATCTTTTAGGGTTTCACCCATTAACAGAGCCTTTCTCTTCATAGATCTTTGATCTAAAGAAAATCCTTTTTAGGGTTTTATTAATAGAGCTTCGCTCTCTTGAAATCACAAATCTAAAAGAATCTTGCTTATGATTTCTTAATCCATTAATGGAGCTTTGCTCCTTTCAGATCATATAGAAGAACTCTTAAGAGTTTGTTCATGGATCTTGAAGATCAAATTTAAATTTTATTTTTGATGGATTATTCCATCATCTTCTCAAAGCAAGGCTCTTAGGATTTTCTTGAGAAATTTTATTCCTTCATCATTAGATTTTGACAGATGTCTGTCTAGTGAAGAGCGTTGCTCTCAATGGGGGTTTTACTCCTCTGCCCGAGGGATATTTTTACGAAATTCTTTTTTAGGATTTCTCTCTTAACTTCATAGAATTAAATCCATTGGGTGATTTAATTAGCACTTATTCCCACCTTGGGGATATCAAGAGTTGTTTAAATCCCGTGTCTGTTTCAATAAGCTTTTCTTAATCAGTCCATCCCCTAACTCTTACTGATTTTCCTTTTCAGACGTTATGGACACTCACATGTATGATCTCGACGAGATTATTTCTTATGGGGACATTCGCGTACTCGGCCATTCCCAAAACCAAGAATTCACAAATGCCCAGTGTGCTGAAATTATGGGCCGCTTTGATGCATACAATGGTCGACTGCTTCCTCGTCGTTCCTCCCTCTTGAAGCTTATCGTGAGAGCGATCTGGGAAGCGCTTCCCTTATTCTTTCTAGGCATGCCGCTTAAGGCATTGGACGACGCCGAAGATAAGGTGCACTCGGTGTATCTGATGGGCCTAATCTCAAAGAAAAGGCGAGGCAACCTTGTTGATATTCTGCATCAAGCTTTTCAGCAAGCGGCGATACTTGCTGCCTATCGAAGGGTGGAGGACATCAGTGGGGATCCTGACACTTGCAATCGTGAAATGATGCACACGAAGATGGTCCGAGAGGCTCAAAATTTTTTGGATGGCCTCACCTTTGAATTTCTCAATCCGTGTCCTGGATTTGATGTCTTGCCATTGTAATCATTTTGATGATGTTTTTTACTGCTTTCATTATTGTAAGAACTTTTTGAAGTATGAATAGCAAATTCCTCGTTTCCGTATGTTTATTTTATGCACTAAATCTTTTGCACATGTATGAATGGGTATGCTTTGAATGTTTAACCGAATGCGAATCAAATGTTCTCCTTGTCGCTGTCTTCTCTTCTTTTTACCGACATGTCACTTTAGTAAACGTAGCCTGCAGATGATAGAGGGAGCATTCCGTTTTGAATTCTTCGAGAGGTAGCGATGGCTTAGGAAGAAGGTTTAGATCTGCTGCCTAAGACTTTTCAACTTCATGGGCCGTGAGGGTCTCATAAAGACTTTTCTCCCTACAAGTCGAGAGGATCACAGGTGTATTTTCTCCTTAGGAATCGTGAGGATTCCTAAGTGTGTTTTCTCTTATAAGTCGTAAGGATCTTACAAGAGAGTTTTCTTCCTTACGGGTTGAGAGGACTCGTAAGTGATTGATTGGGTTGACATTATCCGCATTTCACGGAGTCAGGGGTTGCTCTGGGTGTTTCCCACGGGGTCGAGATTGACTCTAACCGTGTTCTACGGGACCAGGATTTGCTCTGGATGCTTCACACGGGGTCAGGATTGACATAGCCGTATTCTGCGAGGACCAGGCTCCGCTCTGGACGTTTCCCACAGGGTCAGGATTGACATAGGCCGTGTTCCACGTGACCAGGAATTTTCTCTGGATGCTTCCCACGGGGTTAGGATTGACATAGCCGTGTTGTACGAGGACCAGGCTCCGCTCTGGACGTTTCCCACGGGGTTAGGATTGACATAAGTCGCGTTCCACGAAACCAGGAATTTGCTCTAGATGCTTCCCACGGGGTCGGATTGACATAGCCGTGTTCTGCGAGGACCAGGATCCGCTCTGGACGTTTCCCACGGGTTCAGGATTGACATAGGCCGTGTTCCACGTGACCAGGAAAGGTTGACTCTCGGTTGTTTATGCATCGTCGAGTCATGGAACTGGGAATTTTGTCGCAGCTCCGATTTGTTGATGTTGTGTCTGTTGAAATGGGATGGATGTTGAGATGATCTTCGATGGTCTCTCAGGCTTTATATGAGTTGTCGTCAAGCCCTTGAAGCTAGGAATGTTGCCTTTGCTTCATTTGACGTCATTGCGTCTGCTGTATCGAGACGAATGTCACGATGGTGATCACTCCGCGCTGGTGTGGGATGATCTCCGATGGACTTTCAGGCTTTATATGAGTTGCCGTCAAGCCCTTGAAGCTAGGAATGTTTCCTTTGCTTCATTTGCTGTCATTGCGTTTGCTGTATCTAGACGAATATCACGGTGGTGATAACTCCGCGTTGGTGTGGGATGATCTCCGATGGTCTTTGTTCCCGCCAAAAATTTCTACGCAAAGGAGTCCAAGGTATCAAATGGCAGTGATACGCTTAAAGAAATGTGAACCAGTATCTTCCGGTCTATATTTTGATAAACTCCCAAAGGAGGAACTATTAAATTCTGATGGTATTGGAAGCATCTCGAAAAACCCTTCGATTTGATATATTATGGGCCTCATAATTCATCCGGATCAAAAGTTATGAGGTATCACGTGTTCACACGTGATGGACCTTTAAGAACCCGTTGGAGGAGTTAAAAGATATAATAAAAACTCAGAAAAGATCCCAATGGGGCATCACGTGCTCACACGTGACCATGGGTCACGTGCAGACACGTGATGGGCTCTTAAGGCCTCTAAAATAATGAATAGAATTAAAATTCTAAAATCTGTTCCCTGATTAAAAATCAGAAGTTGCCTCAATGAGGTATCACGTGCTCACACGTGACCAATGGTCACATGTTGACACGTGATGGTTAAAACAACAACATAAACAAGCGGCTGTTAAAAGAACCAATTTGGGGGTCACGTGCTCACACGTGACCAAGGGTCACGTGCCAGCACGTGACAGGCTTTGAAAGCCTTACAGTTTAATAGAATTAAAATTCTAAATTTCTCTAAAATCTTTCGAAATAGAATTAAAATTCTAAAAGCTTCTAAATCTTTCCAAATGGAAAAGGATTATGGGGACCGTTGGATTAAAGATCCAAGGGTGATTAAAAATCACCAATTTATGGAAAAATTTTGGACAAGGAAAAATTTCCCCTAAATCTCACCGGAAATAACAAACATAATATTTTTGGATTTAAAATCCAACGGTGAATAAAATTCACTAGATGATCTAAAAGATCATATTAATTATGAAAACAAATCAAATCTTTCAATTAAACATTTGCTAAACAAATTGATTCTTTTCCTTCTCCTATAAATAGGAGCCAAGAAAAGAAGAGAATGGACCTTTCTGAGAAAAGAACAGAGAGAGGAGAATTTGATTCTCAAAGGAATAAAAGAAAGGGAGAATTTAATTCTCAAGAAAGAAAACCCTAGGTGAGAAAAGAAAGAGAATCAAAATTTCAAACAGAGAATTTAATTCTCAAAATCCAAGAGTTTAACTCTTATACAAAAAAGAACTTAGTTCTTCTTCTGGTTGAAGATCTGCACAGAGCACATCTCCCCATAAGTTGAGAATTTAATTCTTATCGGGTCGAGATCCTGCCATGCAGATCCTAAACATAGAAGGGGAATTGAGTTTTGAGAATTTAATTCTCCTAAAACAAAAATAGGGTTTAACCCTAATCAAGAATTTAATTCTTTTACATATCTGGGAATTTAATTCCTTTAAAAAGAAATTAGGGTTTTACCCTAAATAAGAATTTAATTCTTAATCTTACAGAGAATTAAATTCTCAAAATAAAATAAAGAGACTTGAAAGATCTTCATGCATGCAAAAGAACCAAGGTCACGTGTCCCCACATGACCCTTGAAAAGATCCCCAAAAAACAAGAAGGAAAAAGCTTTGAGGCAATGCCTCACGTGCTCCCACGTGACTCCCAAAACGCAGAAAGAAAAAGCAAAGGAAATGAAAGGTTTGGACGCTCTCACGTGTTATCACGTGACCCATTAGCAAATACTTTAACAATTGGCGGACAGATCCCCATCACATGCCAACACGTGATGCTCTAAAATAAAAATAAAAGTGTTTAACACTTATTCGCAGATTTGAGGATAAAACAAAGGAGATCTGGCTCCACATTTAGGACGCTTTCACGTGTCCACACGTGACCCCTCTGTCTTTAGTGTTTAACACTAATTTGGGGATTATATTTCCAGTGTTTAACACTGATTGTTTCTAGTGTTTAACACTAAATTAAAGATTATATTTCCAGTGTTTAACACTGATTGTCTTTTAGTGTTTAACACTAATTTGAGAGTTCTATCTCCAGTGTTTAACACTGTTGTTCTCTAAGTGTTTAACACTACTTTTAGCCAAATTGGCTAATTTTCCAGAGGCAAAGCCTCCCCTTCAAATGAATCTCAAAATTGAGGAAATCAATGACAAAATGTTGTCAGAGCCCCCAAACCTCTGTTTAGTACTGCTGAATGATGAGGGGCTGAACCTAGACAAATGTCTAATGACCCAAAGGGCCAATATTTCAAACATAATTGGACTTAGCCCAAACTGGCCATAAGTCCTCAAATCATCTTGAACTGAGCACATCTGCTATTTCAACCAACTCATTGGTTCAAGGGTACATCTCTGAGCTCCTCTGATATTTGTCGTTGTAATCCTTCAACGTCTTCAGAGAGGTGATGGGTCCCGACAGCCATACATTTTATGGACGACTATGTCCTTAAACTGGTATTGGACCACCATGTCCCTAAACTGGCAATGGACCACCATGTCCCTAAACTGGCAACGGACCACCATGTCCCTAAACTGGAATAATAGAGCCCAAATGCTCTTTTGTCGGATCTAAACGATCCCGTTAAATTGATCTTAGTCTCAAA
The DNA here is from genome assembly GCA_030015575.1 of Agapanthus africanus. NCBI lineage: Eukaryota > Viridiplantae > Streptophyta > Magnoliopsida > Asparagales > Amaryllidaceae > Agapanthus > Agapanthus africanus. Next base: position 107,153,878 of record CM057341.1, read on the forward strand.
TCAGACTAACGTATCCTTAACAAACGTTTAAGTTGATCTTAGCCTCAAATATGGCCAACGTATTCTTAAACCAAAACCTTCGAACATACTTTAGTCCCAAATTGGACTATAGATCTCCCAACCAACTTTGGCTCAAGGGTACATCTCTGAACTCCTCTGACATCTGTCGTTGTAATCCTTCAACGTCGTCAGAGAGGTGATGGGTCCCGACGGCCATACATGCAATGGACCACTATGTTCCTAAACTGGAACAATAGAGCCCAAATGCTCTTTTGTCGGATCTGAACGATCCCGTTAAGTTGATCTTAGTCTCAAATCAGACTAACGTATCCTTAACAAAAGTTTAAGTTGATCTTAGCCTTAAATATGGCTAACGTATGCTTAAACCAAAACCTTCGAATAGACTTTGGTCCCAAATTGGACTATAGATCTCCCAACCAATTTTGGCTCAAGGGTACATCTTTGAACTCCTCTGACATCTGTCGTTGTAATCCTTCAACGTCATTAGAGAGGTGATGGGTCCCGACGGCCATACATGCAATGGACCACTATGTCCCTAAACTGGAACATTAGAGCCCAAATGCTCTTTTGTCGGATCTAAACGATCCCGTTAAGTTGATTGTTTCCTGATTTAAAATCAGAAAAGCTTATGGGAAAAGCTTCAGAAAAGGGTCACGTGCTTACACGTGACCAGCAGTCACGTGTGGGCACGCGACACCTAAAAGTATCGACAAGGCAAATTCAGTTTCCCAAATACGTCAAAGAAAGGGGCTTCAGAAAGAGTCACGTGCTCCCACGTGACCAGGGTCACGTGTCGGCACGTGACATTTAAAAGCAAGCGGCAAAGGCACATTGGTTCCCTGATCAAATCAAGGAAAAGGCTTCAGAAGAGGTCACGTGCTCCCACGTGACCAGGGTCACGTGTTGGCACGTGACGCTCAAAACATCAGACTCATTCTCCGGTTAAATCAAGAAAAAGACTCCAGACGAGGGTCACGTGCTCACACGTGACCAGGGGTCACGTGGTGGCACGTGACAGCTAAACAGCAACCAGAAGACAGAGCGCAGAAAGAAAGAGGAAGGCTCGTTCCAAGGGGGTCACGTGCCCACACGTGACCATGGGTCACGTGGTCACACGTGACCGGCTTTCAAAGCCCATTTTGTTAATAGAATTAAATTCTGAAGGAGATTTAAATCCTTCCAAAGGAAAGCGACTATCTAGAAACAATTAAATTAAAGGTTCAGAGGTGATTAAATATCACCTATTTATGGGAAAATCTCGGGTTTGGAAAGATTTCCCCTTTAAATCTAACCGAAATAACAAAGGAGAATCCCGGGACTTGAAATCCAATGGTGAATAAAATTCACCTAATAATCCAAAGGTCCAGAACGAATGATGGATGCAAATCAAATCTCTCAATGAAGATTCGTCAAAAACTAATCGATTCGGCTGCTTCTCCTATAAATAGGAGACACAAAAAAAATGGAGAGATATACGCAGAGGGAAGAAAGGGAGAGAGAGCCTTGATACTTCGAGGAACTTAGATCTTCTGCAAAAGAAAACCCTAGGTAAGAAAGGAAAGGCTCCTTGAAAGAAAGGAGAATTTAATTCTCGACAGAGTTTAACTCTGATATATAAAACAGAAGAACATATTTCTTCTCTCTTTGATAGAGGATCTGCAAAGTGCACATCTCCCGTTGAAGTTGAGAATTTAATTCTCAATGGGTTGAGATCCTGCCATGCAGATCCAAAACATAGAGAGGGAATGGAGGCACGAGAATTTACTTCTCACAGAACTATAGAAATTTAATTCCTTTAAAATAAAACTAGGGCTTGACCCTGTGTTATGGGAATTTAATTCCTTCAGAACAAAAAGAAACAGGGTTTAACCCTAATTAAGAACCTAGTTCTGTTGGAACAGCGGGGATTTAATTCCCTTGATCATAATTTAACAGAGAGTGGGAATTTAATTCCTTAAAAGCTTTTATTAGGGTTTAACCCTATTTAGTTCTTCACATGTATGAGGAATTTAATTCCTACAGAAAATTCAGAGTCCAACTCTATTCAGAATATAAATCTTCAAAAGGAAGTAGGAATTTAATTCCTCTGAAATTACTGTCAGGGTTTAACCCTACGAGGAATTTAATTCCTGGAAAAGATTAACAGATCCTCTAAACAACATACATAGAGGCAGGGTCACGTGTCACCACGTGACCCCCCCAAGAGATCTACAGAAAGCCCCTTTGAGGCAGCACCCCACATGACCCACGTGACCCTCGGCAGAAGCTTTAACATATAAGCATTTGAATGCCCGTCACGTGAGGGCACGTGATGCGATAATCTCAGCAGAATAAATGAAGGGAGGGCGCTCTCACGTGTTGCCACGTGACCCCTCTTGCCTTAGTGTTTAACACTAAATTGGAACTCTCGAATCCAGTATTGAAACACTGTTAGGCCTTAGTGTTCAACACTAATAAAAAAATTTTATTCGCAGTGTTCAACACTGACTACCTTAGTGTTTAACACTAATTTGAGATCTCTGTTGCCAGTGCTTGATACTGATCTGTTTTAGTGTTTAACACTAATTTGAAAGCCCCTGTTGCTGGTGTTTAACACCAATTATCTTTTAGTGTTAAACACTAACTTGTCAATCTCATTCCCAGTGTTCAACACTGGTTGGTCTTTAGTGTTTAACACTAGACATTGGTCCAATTGGCTAAATGGATAGAGGCAAAGCATCTCCTGATTAGACTTAGCCCAAGCTGGCCATAAGTCCTCAATTCGTAATCAACTGGGCTAATAGGCTCATAACATAATTAATCGGTCTTGGTCCCAAATTGGGTCAAGGACTATTTAAGCCATTCCGGTTCTAGGGTACATCTCTTCACTCCTTTGATACTTGGCATTGTAATCCCTCAATGTCTTCAAAGAGGTGACGGGTCCCGACGACCACACATTGATATGGACTGTGGGGTCCTTAAACCCGTGTCTAATGCAAAATTCCTGGTTACGTGGAACGCGGATAACGTCACTCTTTGACCCCGCGGAAAACGCCCAGAGCGGAGTCTAGTCCTCGCCGAGCGCGGCAGTGAACCCGTATGAAGCATCTAGTGCAAAATTCCTGGTTACGTGGAACGTGGATAATGTCACTCTTTGACCCCGTGGAAAACGTCCAGAGCGGATCCTGGTCCTCGCAGAGCACGGCAGTGAACCCGTGTGAAGCATCCAGAGCGGAGCCTGGTCCTCGCCAAGCACGGCAGTGAACCCGTGTGAACCATCCAGAGCACATACTGGACTATGGAGTCCTTAAACCCATGGACTATGACGTCCTTAACCTCGACCGAGATGTCTTAAAACTAACAATGGACCGCAATGTCCTTAAACTACCCATGGACCGCAATGTCCTTAAGCTACCCATGGACCGCAACGTCCTTAAACTACCCATGGACCGCAATGTCCTTAAACTAGAACAATAGAGCCCCGCATGCTCTTTTGTCGGATCTAAACGATCCCGTTTAAGTTGATCTTAGCCTTAAAGATGGCTAACGTATCCTTAAACCTTCAAACAGACTGGACTAGGAATCCCCCCAATTAACTCTGGCTCGAGGGTACATCCCTGAACTCTTCTGACATCCGTCGTTGTAATCCTTCAACGTCGTCAGAGAGGTGACGGGTCCCGACGGCCATACATACGATGGACCACTATGTCCTTAAACTAGAACAATAGAGCCCCGCATGCTCCTTTGTCGGATCTAAACGATCCCGTTAAGTTGATCTTAGTCTCAAATTAGACTAATGTATCCTTAACAAACGTTTGAGTTGATCTTAGCCTCAAGTATGGCTGACGTATCCTCAAACCAAACCCCCAAACCCAAATCTAAGATAATACGGATTTGGACTAGTTCACGCCCTACGGGCGACGACATAACTCAGTCTCCGTAAACAATCCACGGGCAACAAAACATAAAACAAACACACACGACACGAAGTGACCATCTGGAGAAGGAGAAAGTTGTTACCGTTATGCGGTAGCGTAATTAACTGCAGGGGCTTGCGCCTGCAGGGAAGAGCGTCCCCACAATCAAAAACCCCTCAAACGAGGGGGAATCTGATGAAGTCTGCTACATCGGACGCATCCGTCTAAACCTTCGATACATGGTGCCATAAATCAACTTGGCATCTTCGGAGAGGTGGACGGATAGCACCAATTAGCATCTGCCCCGAGTCTCAGTGCCAAGACATCGCAGTCTTGCGCGCCGCCGTTCGGAGGGGAACAGATTCTGGCACGCCCGGTGGGACCTTTTCCTCTTTCCACTCCACACTTCGTGTGTCGTGACTCGCGAATCAATCGCGGTTCGCTAATGGTTGCCCTTAGGTTTCAAGATACTAAGACTTGGCGTCTTGCTTATTACAGAAAGCAAAGGATCGATGGCTTCTACTTCTGCGAAATTCTCCAACTGCTTGGACTGCAATTGCAACCAACGCTCTGCCTCACCAGGAGGTATAGCCTACGGACCCCAAGCTGCTTCGCTATTCACAATGTGCGTGGAACAGGTCACTTACGCCACCACAGGATTGTTCTTTGGGACCATGCTCCCGCCGACAAGCTTCACCGCTCCAGTGTTGACAACGGAAGATCTCAAGAAGTCGGTCTTTGATCGTCTTACCCCTGCCGCGGCTCCTCTCAACGAATCGCCCAACGTCAACGCCTCGGTCTTCTCTAGATTGGGCCAGAAATCCTGCGAACTCATCATGGGGCCTACAATCTCAGAGAAGGCTGCTTCTAAGAAAATGGCCGCTCCTACCCCCGAAATCGTCAAGGCGGCTTCTCCGGCCAAAAGGTCGGTCTTTACAAGATTGACGGCTTCAGCTCCCGCTCCTGCTGCCCAAAGGACATCGGTCTTTGACAGGCTAATACCAACAGCGACCCCCCACCTAGACAGGGGGCAAGACGAAACCATTCTTACCGCTGACCCTACGCCGTCCGCTCGACACGCTCGACGTCGCCATTGGCGCCGAGTAAGGAAGGCTGGGGGCAACTCCCCCTCCGGGTTGACTCCATCAGCCCCGGTGGCAGAAGTTAATGCTGCTGTTCCAACTGGGAACAGCTTCGAAATGCTAAATAAGGTGCGAAGGAATTCTCCTACTGCAGTGCTGAAGAGGTCTCCTCCCCCATTAAAAAAAGGTTGTGGAAATAAAACCAGAACAGCCCCGATCTCCTCAACGGCTGTCTTCCAAAATCTATAAGGTTTGGCGGCAGGCCCGAGACTCGATCATCGATCCAAACTTCTCCCGCCAGCACAAGAAGTTGAGAATCCAACCGGAAGCTGGTCACCAGGCTAAACCCCAAAAGGCTGTCTGGACGCCCACCTCAACGGCCCCCTCAACCTCCATGGCTCATAAAAGGAGGAGGCCAGAGAAGACCCCCCAGCATGCAACGACGACTAAAAGCACTAAGCCCAGACGCCCTAAGTCTGGGGGCATGGTGGTGCACACTGTTTACATGGCCTCTGGAAAGGAGGAAAGCCGCACTTCTACGGGCCACCGACCGCTAACCCGATCCGTGACGAAAGCCCAGGAGCAGCAACAAAAGCTTCAGGAAATGATGAATGCTATGGCCGCACTTACCGGGCCAAAAGAAAGCCCAGAAACATCCTCAGACGCGCGCCAGGAGGAAGAAACCGACGCTGAATTCCTTCGCCGGATACTGGAGAAAAAGGACAAAGAGGCTGCTGAACAAGCGGCCAACATACAGCGTATGGGCCTTCTCTTCCAAGACATGATAGGAATGATGATCCAGCAAGACTTACCCGCCGAGGATCCCCCAATCGTTCTTGAAGACGACCGAGGAGAAACGTCAAATCCACCACCAGCCCTCTCAACGGCCAAGGAGGAGGCAATCTCTAAGGCTGACTTGGTTGACTACATAGCCCAGCAAATCCGGGTTCATCACGCGATTGAGGCAGCTGGTCAAGTCGTGAAGACGGGCCGGCCGTATCCAAGCTGGTACGACCAAATCAAATACCCGCAAGGCTATACGATACCAAAATTCCACGTGTACAAGGGGACCAGCAACCCCCATCAACATGTCGCCCAGTTCCGGGCCCTCTGCGGTAACACCGGCGGTGATGATAAACTGTTGCTCCGCCAGTTCGTGGGCAGCTTATCAGAAACTGCGTTCGAATGGTATTCGGAACTCCCGAACGATTCTATCAAAACGTTCGCTGAAATGGAGTTGTTATTCACTCAGCGATTCGCAAGTGCCAGCGAACGCACTCCAATAACTGCACTGATTAACGCCACGGTAAAACCAGGCGAAACCTGGGTCCAGTATGCTATACGCTGGCGGAACTTGTGGTCGAGATGTGAACAACGCATTGAGGAGGCACCTGCAGTGGGCATGTTCGTGGGAACCCTAGACCCCCACGCAACTATCTCCCAGTTTATGATGTTCTTTAAGCCAACCACATTCCAGGCTTTAATCGACAAGTTGGCTCAGATGGACCAGATGGGTCATAGACCATCTCCCCCGAAGTCGGAACCTCGGAATGACAAAGGTAAAGGAAGGGCAACCTTTGTTGTGAATGCCCAACAACAACCTAACGCCCCGAAACCGGCAGATCAACTGGAGGAAAGACGCCGGTATTATAATGAGAAGATGAAGCGTCCCTACTCGTTCCTACGAGACAAGACGAAACGGTTATTCGAGCTGGCAATACGCAACAGACTTATAAGCCTACCAAATCCAAGGCGACCGCCGCAACCCACCGAGGTGAATAACCCTAACTATTGCCCTTACCATCAAACGGTAAGCCATCCGATTGAAGATTGCTTCGTCTTCAAAGGATGGATTGAAGATCAATACCTCTAGGGGAAGTTTGTACTGTCCGAAAAGTGGAAGGTGAACCCACCACAACCGCATACTCCTAAGAAAGCAGATACACCGGGGGCAACCTGCTCCTTTATTGAAGAAGCTCCATGGGAGGTCTTGCTATCAACTAAAACCAAAAGAATGCTGAGAGACCTTCATGCGTGCCCTGCGATCGAATGGAAGGACCCTCTTGAACCTCAAATTATCGAAGGGATGCTAAGGCGCCGCCCAACTACGAAGACTCGCGATGAGGACCCAAATACTCACGCCCAACCGTCAAAATCTTCGAAGAAAAAGAAGAAGAAATCCAAGAAGTCCGTGAAGCTTGGAAACGAGCACACGAACTTTCAGAAGCAAATCGACGCGCTGGAAGAGTACAAGAAAAAGGCGCGAACTCCTGTCACACTGCAAGAGTTCCTCAACCACATCTTTCAAGAGGAAGATGATGGAGAGAGCTCGTCGGATGAATCTGAAGGATATGTGGCGAGTTGTAACGTAATCTCCCACTCGTTTACCGATGATGGGAAAACTCCTGGCACTAAGAAGCTGGAGGCAGAGCCTGTACCAGAGCGTGTATGGCCAACAGACGAAATGATCGACGCTTTTCTAGACAAGATTCGTCTAAAAAGTAAAGCGGATCAGGAGCGTGAGATGGCAGCGTCAGAAGGAACCAAATGCAGGCGACTGAACGGAAGAGTTGAACTACCTCCGCCAGAGCGAAAGGCATCCGAAGTAGACAAGAAGATATTCAAGACGAGGAAAAGGTTTGCCAAAGCCATGTCAAGGGGGATGAAGCTACCACCCTCGGAAGGAAACACACATGATGGGGTGGAGAGACACCCTGATTATTGCGCATATCATCGAAAAATCTCACACCCCACGGAGGAGTGCGACACCTTTAAGATATGGTGGCAAGGATATGTTGCTCATCGGCAACATTTTAAGCGCATGAAACGCAAGATCCGTCGGGAGCAAAGAAGTACCGTCGATGGGCACAACAGAACTACTGGCAACTGTTACATGGTTAACGCCAGGGGGTCACAAGTTCTCACCTTTGGGAGCGACTCTGATGAAGAAATGGTTCTGGGCCCTCTCTTCAAAGAATCCGTTTTAGGGAAAGAGGAGAAATCGGAGATCTGCGAGAACATTCAGCTGCGCAATCGCACACTCCCAGAAAAGAATCTCGGGCCCGTAAGTAGAAAGGATAAGGGAAAGGAAAAGGTCACTGAAGATATCACTTTAGATGACCAAGTCATGAGAGAGCTGGCTGCCAAAGACCCTCCTAGGAAGGGTAAGGTGGACTATAACATCCTCGCGCACCTAAGGAAGCTACCTTCTCAGCTTAGCATTCTCGATGCCCTCTTATTATCAAAAGAAGCGCGAGACTCACTAATTAAGGCGTTACAAGAACCTGAGCAATTCCAAGCCTTCCTCGCCACTGAAAAGATGAAGGATGAACTGGAAGAAGTGCATACGGCCGACGTCACTTTCGGTGATGAAGACCTCCTTCTCGGGATGTGCGACCACAACCGTCCCCTATATGTCTCCGGATACTGCCATGACATCAAGATAGGCAAGATCCTGGTGGATAATGGATCCTCCGTCAATCTCCTTAATGTTCGGGTGTTGAAGGAAATCTGCATGAGTGTGCAACACCTCGCTCGTGACAAAATTACTATCTCCGGTTTCGATTCACAATCGTCACGGACTCTCGGATCTGTGATACTAACATTACGCTTTGGACTTCTCGTCACAGACATCAAATTCCATGTCATTGACGCCAAGACCTGCTATAACGCCCTGCTCGGTCGTCCTTGGCTACACGAGTACAACATCATCCCTTGTACACAACATCAGTGTATGAAATACTTTAAGGATGGTTTCGAGTATACTGTAACAGGAGAGCTAAACCCATTTTCCGTGAACGCAGTCCGCAAATACGAAGATGCGAAGTACTTTTTGCCAGATTTCGAGGATACAGAAAGGTGTCGCAATCCGGAGAACAAAACCGCCGCCACCATCCCTGTTTTCGGAAGCGATACCGAAGAAGAAGAAGAGATAGTTTATGCAGGGCCATCTCAACGCAACAACCTGGGGACGCCCGCCCCCATGTTGGTCTTCGGAAGTGATTCAGAAGATGAAGTTAATGCTGTGTTCTCCAATCGGCTGTCCATACAAGCACCCCCTGGCGATGACCATAGTTTGCAAATCACCATGGTATCGCGAGAACACTACAAGGATCTCGACAAGCTTCAGGCTCACAATGTGCAGGACCTGCAAACATTTTACGTCCCTCCCAGGCAAAGGGGTGAGAAGGTGATCCTATTCTACCGATCCTCAGAGTCGAAAATAGAGAAAGAGATCTGGCATGGCGCGGATGCTACACTTGACAGGCTCCAACCCATCCGTCTGCCCAGATACTATACAAATGGATTAAAGAAGCTATTGAAGCGCCAAGGAGTACCCTTAAAACAGACTGTTCGGCAGGCTCGGTTCTACAACAGGATTTGGGATGTCCCCGGGACTTAATGCAAATTGCCCAACGGGAAAATGGAAACACTAGGGCTTGGATACGCAAGAGCCGGAAAACGGGAACGGGCCCACAGTAGCTACGCCATATATACCTTTGATGAAGAAGAGGACGCCTCGTCGGGAGATGCCAACCCCTCATCAAAACTAGACCCCGCGATTGAAGCGCCGAGTCCGTCGTTTGAAGAACGAATGGGCAAGCCTATCAGGAAAGTGGGTCAGAAAGCTCGGGAAGACCACAACCGCGAAATGGCCATCTACGAGAAGGCCAGGACGCAACGTCTATTTCAACAGGCTGCAAAAGACAAAGACGCTCATCCTCGTCAATCCGTTGTACGAAAGGCCCGACGCAGAGACGGAAATAAATCAAGAAGCGGAAAGAGGAGCCGACAACAACGACGCAGGATTAGAGGGTTACGTGGTCGGGTGTTGCACGGCTCGGATTTGTCCCTCATGAAGAAGATGAGTCGAGCGTACTCCTTCCCCCGAGACAAGATGGAGAAGTTACTCAAGCTCGCTATAAAACATCAAATGATCGCGCTTCCAGAGTCTAGACATCCTGAGCAAGCTAACGAGGCTTCTCATCTGAGCTATTGCTCTTATCACCGAGCCATAGGACATCCTACCGAAGATTGCTTCACCTTCAAGAACTGGGTCGAGGACCAGTACCAACAGGGCAGATTCGCTTTATCCGACGGCTGGAGGGTAACGCCGCCACAAAAGCATGAACCCAAGGCCGCAAGAGCAGAACCGGGTCCACCTCAGTCCGGGGAGCGGGTTCGCACCTGTTATACGATTACGATATTAAGAGAAGAGCCCGAGAACGTAGATGACCTTCCCCAGTGCTTTGAGAACAGCGATGATGAGGTGATCTCAGAATTTCCGCCCGCTCCGAAAGAACTGGAAGATGGTATACATACTACTGCAGATAACCTCAAGAAGATTGAGTTGGGATCGGCAGACGACCCGCAACCGACATTTGTCAGCGAGCTGCTATCCGAAGAAAGGGTGGCTGCGTTAAAGAACGTGCTTCTACGGCATAAAGACTGCTTCGCGTGGAACTACTCCGAGATGCCAGGATTAGATCTGGAGATTGCTGTGCATAAATTAGCAATATCCCCAGATATCAAGCCAGTCAAGCAGGCGCCAAGGAGGATGCGACTCGAGCTCGAGATGAGCATCAACGCCGAAGTCAAGAAGCTGATCGATTCTGGATTTATCCAAGAAGTCCAATATCCCGACTGGATCGCCAATATCGTCCCGGTAATGAAGAAGAATGGGACGGTACGCATATGCGTGGATTTCAGGGATCTCAATAAAGCCTGTCCAAAGGACGATTTCCCGGTGCCGGTAACCGAGCTAATGATAGATAACACATCCACTCACGAGGTTTTCTCCTTTATGGATGGTTCGTCAGGATACAATCAGATAAAGATGCATCCCGAAGACCAGAAGCACACCACTTTCCGGACCCCTTTGGGTATATTCTGCTACAGGGTTATGCCCTTTGGTCTAAAGAACGCCGGCGCTACCTATCAAAGGGCCATGACAAAGATCTTCGATGACCTCATACATGACATCGTCGAGTGCTATATCGATGACCTCGTAGTAAAGAGCATGTCATACGATGATCATTTAAAGCATCTGGAGACTGTATTTCGACGCCTTCGGCAATATAATTTGAAAATGAATCCCCTCAAATGCGTGTTTGGACTCTCCTCGGGAAAATTTCTGGGATTCATCGTTTGACACCGAGGTATTGAAATAGATCCGTCAAAGATCAAGGCGATCATGGAAATGCCACCCCCAAGGACTCTCAAACAGCTGCGGTCTCTCCAGAGGAAGCTCGCGTATATCCGACGGTTTATCGCCAACCTGTCAGGCAAGTGCCGTCCTTACAGCCACCTGATGAAAAAGGGAACTCCATTCGCTTGGGATCACAAATGTCAAGGTGCACTAGACGAGATCAAGCAGTACCTGCAGAACCCTCCGGTGTTGGCTACGCCGGTCAAGGGAAAACCCCTCATTCTTTATACGACCGCCCTCGAAGGCTATTTAGGCGCATTATGGGCACAAGAGAACGATCAGGGGAAAGAGAGAGCACTCTACTACTTAAGTCGAGTTCTACTGGGGGCAGAAAGCAACTACTCTCCCATTGAAAAACATTGCTTGGCGTTAATCTTCGCGATAACAAAGCTCAGGCACTATGCGTTGGCACATGAAGTCCGTCTCATTTCAAAAGTGGATCCCCTTAAGTACTTGATGTCAAAAGCCATATTGACAGGACGACTCGCTAAATGGGCCCTGCTCTTGATGGAGTTCTCGATAACGTATCAACCTCTCAAGGCAATGAAAGGCCAGGCCATTGCCGATTTCCTCGCTGAGCACCCGATACCGGCCGATTCTCCTCTGAACTGTGATCTGCCGGACGAGCATGCATTTGATGAGATTAGCGGCGGAAGCACCCAATGGGAACTCTATTTCGATGGAGCGTCCTCCGTAAAGAAACAGAAACAAGGTATCCCAATGATCAAATCGGGGATAGGCCTCGTCTTTGCAACTCCACAAGGAGGGATAATGCGCTTCGCCTTCTCCTTAACAGAGCCGAGGACAAACAATGAAGCTGAATACGAAGCTCTGATAGCAGGCCTCGAAATCGCCATCGACCTGGGAATTGAAGACCTCCTTATATACGGGGATTCTCAACTGGTCGTTAGTCAAGTAAAAGGTGACTACCAAACGTGCAAACCGGAGTTGGTGAAGTACGGCGAAAAGGTGCAAAAACTATTGACCCAAATTCCCTCCTATACTTTGGAGAACATACCGCGCGCGGAAAACAGCAAAGCAGACGCGTTGGCTAAACTTGCTAAAGAACCGGCTGACGAGAACCTCGATGACGTCAGAATCGTGGTACAAAGCCGTCGAGTGCTCGCCCCGGCGGAAATACCTCCGGAATTATATAAAGAGAAGGGAGCGACTGAGCAGACGACCCTACAAATAAAAGACCATGAGAAGGCCGAAGACTGGAGGGAAGTCTTCATAGACTACTTTAAGTCCCACCGAATGCCCAAAGAAGCGTCCTCAAGACATCAGCTCATGAAATGAGCTCTATCTTTCGCTTTCGTCAACGATATTCTATACAAGAGATCGTTTGATTCTCTATGGCTGAGATGCTTAGGACCTGACGAAGCAGAAAGAGTCATTCAGGAAATTCATGACGGACTTTGCGGTTCTCACCAAGCAGGCCCAAAGATGAAGTTAAAAATTAAACGGATGGGTTACTACTGGCCCATGATGATCCAGGACTGCCTCGAGTATGCGAAGCAATGCCACTCATGCCAGATTCATGGAGACTTCATCCACCAACATCCGAATCCACTGCACCCAACGGTGGCTAGCTGGCCGTTCGAAATGTGGGGGACTGACATAGTCGGCCCCATTGAGCCAGCATCATCCCGGGGACACCGTTTTATCCTGGCGACAACTGATTACTTCTCCAAATGGGCAGAAGCAGTACCACTGAGGGAAGTGAAGACGGAGAATATCCTCCATTTCTTCAAGACGCACGTCATCTATCGGTTCGGAACTCCACGGCGGATTATCTCTGATAATGGGCCGGCCTACCGAAGCCATAAGATTAGCCGCTTCGCACAGCAACACAATATAGACTGGAGATATTCTTCGGTTTACAATCCACGAGCTAACGGTCTAGCCGAGGCCTTCAATAAGACCTTGACGAAGATCATAAAAAAGACCGTTTCCAGGAATAAGAGAGACTGGCACGAAAGGCTGCAAGAAACCCTTTGGGCTTATCGAACTACATTCAAGACGGCCACGAACACAACGCCGTACGCGTTGGTATTTGGGACGGAAGCAGTGCTCCCCCTCGAGATAGAGTTACCCTCTCTACGAGTAGCAGTCCACCACGAGCTGACGAACGAAGAAAATGCTCACCTTCGGCTTGAGGAGCTTGATGCCCTCGACGAAACCCGGCTCATAGCGCAACAACATCTAGAGGCCTACAAAGCAAAGATGACGCGCTCGTACAAAAGATTGACCAGGCCGAGGACATTCCGCCAAGGCGAACTCGTACTAGTGGTCAAAAGACCTATGATCCCCAATCGTGCCAAGCGAGGAAAATTTGAGCCAAACTATGAAGGCCCGTATATCATAGACAAGGTCTACCAGGGTGGAGCCTACCTACTCATGGACATGCACGGTGAAAGGCCTTTCAGGCCAATAAACGGCCGCTTCTTAAAGAAATACTACGCTTAATAAGCCACGGCCTGGGTCAATGATAGATGACGACGACTATGTCTGCTCACTATCTTCCTAGGCTCAGACTTTACAAGCAGCAGCCGGCCTTCCCATGGAACGGACCGAAACGTCCTTAAACTAACGACGGACCGAAACGTCCTTAAACTCACGACGGACCGAAACGTCCTTAAACTGACGATGGAACGAAACGTCCTTAAACTAACGACGGACCGAAACGTCCTTAAACTATCGACGGACCGAAACGTCCTTAAACTAACGACGGACCGAAACGTCCCTAAAACTACTACCGCAGTATCTTTAGGCTGACGAGATAAAAAAAAGGAGAGAGAAAGAAAAAATAAAAAAAAATATATATGAAAAAGAATAAAAAAAAACGGTATGTCCATAAGCAAAATGGGCACGGATGAAAACCCGAAAGGGCTCCGTGAGTAAAAACAGCAGGGCTGCCGGCAAGCGTTCGTGAAAACCCGAAAGGGCGCGACCTTGTAAAAAAAAAGTGAAAAAGAATAAAAAAACGGTATGTCCATAAGCAAAATGGGCACGGATGAAAACCCGAAAGGGCTCCGTGAGTAAAAACAGCAGGACTACCGGCGAGTGTTTGTGAAAACCCGAAAGGGCGCAACCTCGTTAAAAGACACTTGTAGGGTCCTCTCGATCTTGTAAGGAGAAACCACCTGCGTGAGATCCTTACGACTCACAAAGGAGCAACACACTTAGGAATCCTCACGATTCCTAAGGAGAAAATACACTTACGAGATTCTCACGACTCGTAAGGAGAATTCTCTTATGGGACCCTCACGGCTCATGAGATTTGAAAGTCTTAAGTTACAGAAACCTAAACCTGTTCTTAAGCAAATCCTCCACAATCTTCGATATTGCCCTACGAGAGGCTCAATACTGACCCTTGTATACAATCCACGGGCGCGAAAAAACATTTCCCCAGCAAAGTCCCACCCGTGACTAGGGATATGCCCATATGATGAGCAACCCTTGTAGGTCCTCTCGACCCATAAGGAGAAAGCCCTCTTGTAGGATCCTTACGACTTGTAGAGGAACATACACTTAGGAATCCTCACGATCCCTAAGGAGAAAATACACCTACAAGATCCTCACGACTTGTAGGGAGAAATACCTTTGTGAGACCCTTACGGCTCATGAAGTAAAAAGCCTTGGTCGACAGGACCCTTAACCCTGTTTACTATGCCACCTTTGTTCTGTAGGGTTCCTAGGCACTCTCAAGAGGTCTCACAAGGCATCAACCATGCCAATTTCAAAAATTACGGTGCCGAGAAACCCTAGAATACGGATCGTTGGCTAGATGTCTAGGCGAAAAGCAAACTAGTTAACACTTAACTAAGAGAATACGGAAATACAACCTTTGTAGATCCGGTGCTCCACCTCCATAGCTCCGCAACGAAGTCCCCTCGCTGTCCAAATGAATTCCCGGACTCTAGCGTCGGCTTCGTCGGAGAATGGACGGGCTAGGTCATCGATGTCTATGCCGAAGATGATCTACGTCGAGGCATCGCTAAATCAAGCTCTGACTTCACCAAGTCAAGAAACTTGTGAAGAAAACACACTCTACTACTTGGCAAGAGGTAGAGGATGAAGAAATAGGAAGTGGGTAGACTTTAGAATTGGATTTCTCACTTGTTTTCATCAATCACCATTGATGAAGCAAGCTTCTTCAAGTGAAGATGAAGAAGAAGAAGAAGGTAAATTATGATAAGTTAATTAGAAAATATAAAATAATAGAATACTTATCATAATCTTAACCTTAGTTAAGTGTAGAGAATTGACTAAGGTTGGGTTGAATGGTTAGGGTTAAGGATGAGAACAAAAAAGTCATCAAGTCAAAGCATCATGAAGCTTCAACTAAAAACAAATGAAGCCACCATTCATTTATCTTTCAATTTATTCATAATGAATAAATAAATAAGATAAGTGAATAAGTAAAACCCTAATCAACAACTTAATCTTTGTTAATTCCTTACACTTAACCAAAAAGCATGTATCATCAAACATGATACAATCAAGTGCACAAAAGTATATCACATATACAACTTGTGAACTTCAAGTGAGAAAATCCATTTAAAGTGAACCAATACTAGTTAATGCAAAGTAATATATCAAATATATAATTATGCATTAAATCATTAAATCAACACTTGATTTAACGATCCAGTCATATCGCATATAACCGACTAGTATCCAATGTATCGACTTATCGAATCAACTCTCGATTCGATAACTAGGTTATATCGCATATAACCATTCGACACATTGATCGTGAGAATAGAATACGGTATCACATACACGTATTATTCTCGGTCCCGCACATATCTCATATGCGCTCCTATTTCGTTTCGCTTGAGCCAGGAAACCTCTGTGTAGGACTCTAAAGACTCGTCAATACGCCGGCAGCAGGTGATGATCATATCAAACACCCACAAGCCGCAAGCGGTCTGCTAAACGTAACGGCCACCCGGGTATTGAGCGATCTGAAGATCGACGAGCAAGCCCGCTCACACTCCAGTGAATCCGACCAGTAACACTTCCGTACAGTCCGGTCTGATCGTCTGATATGTCGCATATCTCGCCTAGGGGTGGTAAACGTCAGACCCCAATAGCTCGATAAGTCGTGTCGATATGAGGTCTATAACAATTCGAGAAACTACTGGTAACACTTACCAGTAAATCTCAGCAACCCTGGCCAGGGATTTCCTATTATAGCCAATCGAACACAGCGCAACATCAACCCCCTATACCGGGAGAGACGAATCCCCTCCTATCGCTCATTGCCTCCATGTGACTCGGGACTGTACCCAAAAACCACCGTTTTGCACGCCCTCTTGGACGTGGTAAGATGGAAATCAAAGCACAGTGGGAACCATACAAGACTCTATGACGATCTCGGGTCAACAGACTACTCTGTACCAGTGTCACCAGAGAACTGCCATCTGACGTGAGGTATAATACCATCTAGGAGTTCTCGGCGAGTCCGTCCAGTGTACCCAGTCTCTACTGAGCACCCGTATATCATCTCTGATGTCAAACACCAATGGATATGGGATCATCCATCGCCCATCTGTATGGGTCGAGAAGGTATACGCTAGTCTACTCTGGTATATCGATGCCCCGTCTTGATACACCCACGACTAGGGACTTTGAAGGATGTACTTATGGACTACCATGTCCCCACTAGTATGATCCGCATCACAGTCCAGGTAGTCAAGTACACATCCTAAGGACTTTACCAACATGTAACAGAGAGACAATCAGTATACACGTTAAGGTAAAGAGCAACCAGATAGCATACTATCATGTCGAGCAAGAAAGTCCTCCCTATATATGTCCCAGCATCCACTACAATATACATCCTATGTACAGTAATGGCCTCTAGGGCATACATATAACTAACAATCTCCCACTTGCACTAGGGCCATCTGTAGCAGTGGTTGTAGTATCTCATACTCAACCATCCCATAAAAGTCTCTCTCTGGAAACAGGCCTTTGTGAGTGGATCCGCTGTGTTTGTCCTCTGAATCTACTCTCCAAACCTCGATCACCCTGGAGATCATCCATCTCCATGATCAGGTGACACTGCCTTAGAATATGTCTGGATCACTGATGGGACCTGCGTTCCTTGGCATAAGCCACAACTCCATTGTCTCACAATGGTAGGAACATAGTTCATCTCATGAACCATTATACATCCAAACAGCCTCTTTGGTAGCATCTTTAGTAGCGATGTATCCTGCCTTTATCGTCTAGTATGCCACGGTATCTAGCTTGGAACTCTTCCAACATACCGTCCCTTTACTGAGGGTAAAGACAATGCCTGCGACTGACATTCAGTCGTCATTATCACCCTGGAACCCTTCCAGTGATTCTCCCCAGGATCCATTGATACCATCTCACTACAACTAGTGAGAATCCTAACATCCATTTAGATCTATCTCATAGATCCAAAAACCCAGGATTTAGGAGGTATCACTTTGATCCTATGTGGAGAATCATTGTGATAAGCGGAGATTGATCGAGCGTAGCATAGGAAACTCCTTCCCTATCAAGAGTATGTCATCCACGTACTCTACGAGGATCACCACCATACTCCCTACTACCTTTTTGTTTATACAAGGTTCATCTACCATTTTGATGATGTCAAACTCTTTGACTTATCCATCAAAATAGATGTTCCAACTTCGCGATGCCTGCTTTATCCTATAAAGCATCTTGCACACGTTTCCGCTGCTCCCACTGTCTACGAAGCCCTCTGGCTGTGTACTTATAGACGCTCTCTTCTAAAACATCATTTAGAAAAGCCGTCATGACACCCAACCACCAGATATCGTAGTCATGGTATGTAGCCGTGGCAAGTAGGATCTGGATGGACTTAAGCATAGATCCTTAGAAAAAGTTTCATCATGATCCACCCCTGGTCAATGATGCAAACCTTTAACAAGTCTAGCTTTGAAAGTCTCAACTTTTCCATGCACACCAAGTAATCTTCTCAAGATATACTTGCTCCTGATGGGGATTTAACCCTTCAGATATAGCAACCAAAGTCCATACTTTGTTGGTGTATAAGGATTCCATTTCAGATCACTAAGCATCCAGCCATTCTTATAGAGTCTTACTCTAGATGGCCAGTTCGAAACTAGTTGGGTCATCATCTCATGATGCAATCCTCGCTCCCACTGTCATAGAGAAATCGAAATATCTCTCAGGTGGGTATGGAACCATACTAGATCGGCGGAGAGGCTGAGGTTCGTTGGTAACTATTGAATCCTTTGGTTTTATCAAATCATCAGCTGCAGTTTGTATAGTTGGAACCTTTCCAGTTGTACATTACAGGCCTTGCCTCGAGCTTTTCCGGATTTTGCTTTTAGACATAGGCCGGTCAACCCCAAATCTTAACTAACTTAAGATATGGGCTCTTCCCTTTCCATATCACATATGAAGTGGTAGGCAACTGATTTGATTCGAACCCTATTCAATAGGTATGCAGCTTCTCAAGTGCATAACTCCCAAAAAGGAAATAAGTAACTCAGTAGTACTCATCAGAGAGCACACCATATCAAATAGGGTGTATCTGCTCCGCCCCGACATACCATCGTGCTATGGTGTATACGGAGGAGTAATTCTGAGAGAGAATCTCATTCTCCTTTAGAATAGTTCAAGAATTTCCGTGCTCAAGTATTCTCCTCCTCGATCACATCAAAGGACATAATACTTATACCCGTATTTTGGTTCTCTACTTCTAACTTATATTCCGTGAATATCTCAAAAGGTTCGGTCTTGTGTTTCAACAGGAACATATGTCTGAATCTTGAGAGATTATCAGAGAATATAATGAAGTATAAAGAACCAGTCCTGGTATGTGTAGACAGGGGACCTACATACATGAACATGTATCATCCCAAGAGTTCACTAACTCTTTCTCTGTTTCCAATAAACGGAGCTATGGCCATCTTATCTTTGTGACATGACTGGCGAGTTTCACAAGATGTAAATTCAAACTGATTTAAATATGCTTCTATATGTAACTTCAGCTAGTCGGGCCGCATTGATATGACCTAGTCTACAATACCTTAAGAAGGATTCTTTCATTTCTGAACTCTTCCTCTTGTGTGTGTTCTGTATACTAAGAACTGTAGTTTGATTTAGAACAGCAATGCTTTTAGATAACGTGCCTGAACCGATCAACTTTTGATATAGGAAATGTTCAAAACATTATCCAACAATACAAAATTTTATCATTTCTTTACTAATAAAGAGATAGATACGATTTTGTATATCAGGTTCGGTATCTAATAACATTCGTTTAGAATCAATGTATTTGTAATACATGGTGACAGTGACCAACAGACTTGGCTGCAACATTTGCCCCGTTTTCTGCCTCATGAAACTTATCACCCGTTCTCAGTCCTTTACCTTTCTGTAGCCCTATGTAACAGATTACATATCTGGGATCCTGATCCGGTATCATATACCCTGGAAGTAGAGGATACAGAGAAACAGTTCTTTGTAACGAACACACCCGAAGATGATGCATCAGCATGCACTCTCTTCGTTTGGGCGGCACGGGAAATCTGGTATTCCCCAATTTCCTGCTCTGTCTTATAACAATTATAAGTTGGAGCGGGACCAACGTTCCCCAGCTCAGTATAACAAGCGGGTTCGGTCAAATATCCGTATTATTATCTTGATTAAGGCGTGATATGGTCGCTACCTGGAGAGAGAGAGAAGAAAACACTCAGCGTGCGCTCTTGCAAGAATAGATTGGTTATTATTTTATCTAATCAGGATGGCTCCCACTGCTTTTTATCAAATCTTCCTTTAAACCCTAAAAGGAAAGACTAGCCGGGATTAATTACACACTACAAGTTCGCCAATCTTTCAGCCAGGCCAGTGTCGGTACTTTGAGGGAGGTCCCCCGTGCTTTCGCACGAACCTAATTAATGTAAACCTCGCTTTCCTAGAGGCGTAACCCCGTTGACACCTTTCTAGACACCTACTTGATCGGCTAATTGTAATGCGTAAAACTCTCCCAGGAGTAACTCTTACTCGCAGCGGGTATCGGGATCCAACTATCTCATAGAAGGTATGCAATCTCATTGCAAATTTCAACACTTGAAATTCCCGATAATCTTTTGCCTCTAACGTGCTATGACCTTGACGAAAGCCAACAAACCATAGCCCGCTAGTCAAGTTCAACCCGTACATTTCTTGATCGAATTAAACCCACCCGCACGACCCTTGACGAAAGCCAACAAAGCCGCACGACTACCCTAATCCAATCGCATCGTATGCTGCAGATAAGCAGCATATAGCTACCGCACACTGCACCTTGACGAAAGCCAACAAATGCAGCACGAATACTATATACAACTTATCTGAAATGTCGGAGGGCTACGACAGGTTTTTCTGAAAACCTATTGCGTAATGAACTTGATATCGTTGTAGAATCAAATAATTTTTAAAATGGAGTGCTTTTGAGGCTTTTCTAGTTTTGCTAAAGGAGTCACTCCCGGTGAAGGGATCGTCGGTCCTTTCCTCGTCGAATGAGGTGCGGGATATATCATATATATCACTGTGCAAAGCAAAAACTCTTAAAAGCAATGAAAAGACAAACCGAATGTGTAGCATCTGCGAGTTATTGCTAAAGGAGTCACTCCCGGTGAAGCGATCTCGGTCCTTTCCTCATCGAATAAGGTGCAGGATATATCTCATATACCTCTGTGCAAAGCAAGAACTGTAGCTACCTGTTTTATTTTGAAATTCGATTCTACAACATCTTAGGTTTCTTTTATTTCATTAATCACATTAATGAAGTCCCATCATTTAAGTACCTAAACATCACAGATAAATACGACGTACACTTATGCCATCCGCATTCGCCTCGATGTCCCCTCGTGCACCGTTAGGTTAGGTAACTAACGGCAGAGCGGGGCAGGGCTAGCGCAGGTGTAAAACATAAGTAACGCCTATATAATATATCATATATACTATATAATGTATCTATCACAGAACATCACATGATCATATCACAGATATCGCAGCAGAAGAAACATATGAAATATTGGATATACTAGGACGTCCGTGTTTTCAATACGAGCCAGTATAAAACACGGATTCCACGGTCGTGATGAATAGCCAAACCCACACCCCTAGACCCCTACGAGAGCGGAAAGTAACCCTACCAATTCTAGAGTTAGGAGACCCGGACTCGACTCCTCGAGTTGGTCTCCCACTGGACTCCAGAACCCGGTTACTTGTGCTCCCCTCCTTGGGTCTATCCTAGTGCGGAAAAGTAAATAATATACAAACGGTGACAACTTCCGCAACCTGGAAGTGCCCCAATAAAAGAATATTACATACAAGTTTTTACATGAATGAAAATGAAAAACACTCATCTCACATAAAAACCCCCGGCTATTCAAACACGACGATCCAATATAACATATCCAGCAACACATAACATCACATGTCATCAGCGTAAGTAAATATGCGCATCCCAATTGTCGTTGACATATAGCAACGAAACCGGCGATATCACATATTACACTTACGGTCACAGAAAAGAAAGTGTAAAACTACAACAGTTGGAATCCGCAATCTCTTTAGACATCACATGCCTAATCAAATGAATTACTTAGACATCGCATGCCTAACAATTATAAACCCCGCATTTTAGTCTCATTATCGAAAACTCTTTTCAATATCAAGTCGGGCAATTCAATAAGATTCCCGACATCCTGATCGAATGCTCGTCGCAAACTTTAGTAGGCGGCCGCACCCCCGATACCGTCGACGAAGTGCACCAAGGCGGAACACCGCTACCGCGAGCACCCGGACGGATGCTTTCGGCGACGGGGTTCTCCTACAGTCACTTGGTAGGGGCTATGGAGCGAGGCTGTCTATTAAGTTTACCCGGCGAGTATCCGCGTACGCTACGTGATTGCGACGGACTTTTGATCGCATCAAAATTCTGTGGCAACCGATCAAGTGAGACTAAAGTGCTATGTTTATAACATTCATTCAGTTATCACATAACTGTTTGTGAATTCCAATTATTGTATCTCATTCCGGATAAATAAAAAATGCTAAAATTTTTGATCGAACAATCGAACACCCAAGTTTTCCCGATACAGCTCAACACATAAAATAAGTCTAATAACATTCAGTTCGTGCCTCAGTACCAACGGTCCAGCCGTAGAAGGGTCAAGCCAACGCCTCACATGTGGCACGCCGTACTGCCCCAAACCCGAAGGTTCAAAGGGCAGTTCAAGACGGTCACATAATCGAGTTAAGGTTTTTTGTCTTCTAGAGGGTCCATCGCGTTACTTGCACTACTTAGAACGTCGTTAAACTACGGAAAAATCCAACACTTGGAAATTTCCCGACAGGGGAAAAATTGGGTATTTATATCCGGTCGAACTTTTTAACATATTCTAAAATTTATCCGGAAAGCCACATAGACAAAATTTGATACTCCGATCGAAACACCGAATCCCCAAAACAACCCCAGAAAATTCAACTCTTGAATAAATTTTAAAAATACCCAGAGAACTCAGCACCTGAAACAATGAATTACTGTGCAAACATTTACTGCTGACGTCACACTTCTGCCGCGGAACCGCCGCATAAGCTAGGCTTATGCCGCGGTTCCGCCGCCGATTATACTGTTCATGCAAAACTTTTTGCGCCGTAATTCTTAGATTTCCCTGCTGAGCCTTCTGCATATTTTTAATTTGGAAAAATCCACGATTTTAGAAAAAGTACAGAGAGCAATTTTGATTTGGGGTTTCGGGTTCGATCGGGTTTCAAATTCCGTCTAGACTTCGCCTAGGGCTCTAGCTAGGCTCTGATACCACTGTAGGGTTCCTAGGCACTCTCAAGAGGTCTCACAAGGCATCAACCATGCCAATTTCAAAAATTACGGTGCCGAGAAACCCTAGAATACGGATCGTTGGCTAGATGTCTAGGCGAAAAGCAAACTAGTTAACACTTAACTAAGAGAATACGGAAATACAACCTTTGTAGATCCGGTGCTCCACCTCCATAGCTCCGCAACGAAGTCCCCTCGCTGTCCAAATGAATTCCCGGGCTCTAGCGTCGGCTTCGTCGGAGAATGGACGGGCTAGGTCATCGATGTCCATGCCGAAGATGATCTACGTCGAGGCATCGCTAAATCAAGCTCTGACTTCACCAAGTCAAGAAACTTGTGAAGAAAACACACTCTACTACTTGGCAAGAGGTAGAGGATGAAGAAATAGGAAGTGGGTAGACTTTAGAATTGGATTTCTCACTTGTTTTCATCAATCACCATTGATGAAGCAAGCTTCTTCAAGTGAAGATGAAGAAGAAGAAGAAGGTAAATTATGATAAGTTAACTAGAAAATATAAAATAATAGAATACTTATCATAATTTTAACCTTGGTTAAGTGTAGAGAATTGACTAAGGTTGGGTTGAATGGTTAGGGTTAAGGATGAGAACAAAAAAGTCATCAAGTCAAAGCATCATGAAGCTTCAACTAAAAAAAAAATGAAGCCACCATTCATTTATCTTTCAATTTATTCATAATGAATAAATAAATAAGATAAGTGAATAAGTAAAACCCTAATCAACAACTTAATCTTTGTTTAATTCCTTACACTTAACCAAAAAGCATGTATCATCAAACATGATACAATCAAGTGCACAAAAGTATATCACATATACAACTTGTGAAGTTCAAGTGAGAAAATCCATTTAAAGTGAACCAATACTAGTTAATGCAAAGTAATATATCAAATATATAATTATGCATTAAATCATTAAATCAACACTTGATTTAACGATCCGGTCATATCGCATATAACCGACTAGTATCCAATGTATCGACTTATCGAATCAACTCTCGATTCGATAACTAGATTATATCGCATATAACCATTCGACACATTGATCGCGAGAATAGAATACGGTATCACATACACGTATTATTCTCGGTCCCGCACATAACTCATATGCGCTCCTATTTCGTTTCGCTTGAGCCAGGAAACCTCTGTATAGGACTCTAAAGACTCGTCAATACGCCGGCAGCAGGTGATGATCATATCAAACACCCACAAGCCGCAAGCGGTCTGCTAAACGTAACAGCCACCCGGGTATTGAGCGATCTGAAGATCGACGAGCAAGCCCGCTCACACTCCAGTGAATCCGACCAGTAACACTTCCGTACAGTCCGGTCTGATCGTCTGATATGTCGCATATCTCGCCTAGGGGTGGTAAATGTCAGACCCCAATAGCTCGATAAGTTGTGTCGATATGATGTCTATAACAATTCGAGAAACTACTGGTAACACTTACCAGTAAATCTCAGCAACCCTGGCCAGGGATTTCCTATTATAGCCAATCGAACACAGCGCAACATCAACCCCCTATACCGGGAGAGACGAATCCCCTCCTATCGCTCATTGCCTCCATGTGACTCGGGACTGTACCTAAAAACCACCGTTTTGCACGCCCTCTTGGACGTGGTAAGATGGAAATCAAAGCACAGTGGGAACCACACAAGACTCTATGACGATCTCGGGTCAACAGACTACTCTGTACCAGTGTCACCAGAGAACTGCCATCTGACGTGAGGTATAATACCATCTGGGAGTTCTCGGCGAGTCCGTCCAGTGTACCCAGTCTCTACTGAGCACCCGTATATCATCTCTGATGTCAAACACCAATGGATATGGGATCATCCATCGCCCATCTGTATGGGTCGAGAAGGTATACGCTAGTCTACTCTGGTATATCGATGCCCCGTCTCGATACACCCACGACTAGGGACTTTGAAGGATGTACTTATGGACTACCATGTCCCCACTAGTATGATCCGCATCACAGTCCAGGTAGTCAAGTACACATCCTAAGGACTTTACCAACATGTAACAGAAAGACAATCAGTATACACGTTAAGGTAAAGAGCAACCAGATAGCATACTATCATGTCGAGCAAGAAAGTCCTCCCTATATATGTCCCAGCATCCACTACAATATACATCCTATGTACAGTAATGGCCTCTAGGGCATACATATAACTAACATGTTCAATATCGACAGAGGCAAATGATGATTCGCTCCTGGCAACATCCCAGTTGCAGCGGTGCTGATGCCGAAATCGGTGTCTAAAATCCAAGCTTGCGGCGAAAGAGCTAGCAAGCCACACATGCATACGAAATAGCCGAAATGATGGGGCAACTTGCAATAAAAATTGTATGCATGAAAAATAGCCGAAACGATGGGGCAACTCGCAATAAAAAGCAGCGAGTAGAAAATAAATAAATAGCCGAAATGATTGGGCACCGCGAAAAATAGCCGAAATGATGGGGCAATCGCGACCTTCGCGATATAAAAGCTGAAACGATAGAGCATCGCGGAAAAAGAAATAAAATAAAAATAAAATGTATTCCTTACAGGTGATGTTCCATCACACCCTGTATACAATCCAATGCCATAAACAAAAAGGGAACATACCTCCCTCCCCCAGGTTTCACCAAAGAAAGAAGCTAAATCTCGACGGGCCACAAGCGACCTAGAGATCATCCCAACACTCGTCTCGTAACAACGGACACAACTTCAAGCTAAGCGGAACAGCGACAACTCCCAGTTCCATGGCTCGGTGGTATACATATCGCCAACAGTCAAACCTCCATCCCGTGAAATGCGGATACAATCAGCAAAATTCCTGGTCACGTGGAACGCGGATAATGTCACTCTTTGACCCCGTGGAAAACGTCCAGAGCGGAGCCTAGTCCTCGCCGAGCACGGCAGTGAATCCGTGTGAAGCATCTAGTGCAAAATTCCTGGTTACGTGGAACGCAGATAATGTCACTCTTTGACCCCGTAGAAAATGTCCAAAGCGGATCCTGGTCCTCACAGAGCACGGCAGTGAACCCGTGTGAAGCATCCAGAGCGGAGCCTAGTCCTAGCCGAGCGCGGCAGTGAACCCGTGTGAAGCATCTAGTGCAAAATTCCTGGTCACGTGGAACGCGGATAATGTCACTCTTTGACCCCGTGGAAAACGTCCAGAGCGGAGCCTAGTCCTCGCCGAGCACGGCAGTGAACCCGTGTGAAGCATCTAGTGCAAAATTCCTGGTTACGTGGAACGCGGATAATGTCACTCTTTGACCCCGTGGAAAACGTCCAGAGCGGATCCTGGTCCTCGCAGAGCACGGCAGTGAACCCGTGTGAAGCATTCAGAGCGGAGCCTAGTCCTCGCCGAGCGCGGCAGTGAACCCGTATGAAGCATCTAGTGCAAAATTCCTGGTCACGTGGAACGCGGATAATGTCACTCTTTGACCCCGTGGAAAACGTCCAGAGCGGAGCCTAGTCCTCGCCGAGCACGGCAGTGAACCCGTGTGAAGCATCTAGTGCAAAATTCCTGGTTACGTGGAACGCGGATAATGTCACTCTTTGACCCCATGGAAAACGTCCAGAGCGGATCCTGGTCCTCACAGAGCACGGCAGTGAACCCGTGTGAAGCATCCAGAGCGGAGCCTGGTCCTCGCCAAGCACGGCAGTGAACCCGTGTGAAGCATCCAGAGCAAATACCGGACTGTGGAGTCCTTAAAATCCACGGACTATGACGTCCTTAACCTCGACCGTGATGTCTTAAAACTAACGATCAACCACCCCGATTCCCTACGGATTCTGCCTTGGTTTAAGGGTACATCTCTTCACTCCTTTGATACTTGGCGTTGTAATTCCTCAACGTCTTCAAAGAGGTGACGGGTCCCTGCAACCAAACATCGGACTGTGGAGTCCCTAAATCCACGGACTATGAGGTCCTTAACCTTGACCGTGATGTCTTAAAACTAACAGCGGATTGTGGAGTCCCTAAATCCATGGACTATGAGGTCCTTAACCTTGACCGCGATGTCTTAAAACTAACATCGGACTGTGGAGTCCCTAAATCCACGGACTATGAGGTCCTTAACCTTGACCGTGATGTCTTAAAACTAACAGCGGACTGTGGAGTCCTTAAATCCACGGACTATGAGGTCCTTAACCTTGACCGTGATGTCTTTAAACTACGATACCTTGAGCGACCCCTGACCCCGTGAAACACGGATAAGGGCGACCACATCCAACACTTGCAGGTCCTCACGACCTGCGGGGAAGAAAAACTCTCTTGTGAGATCCTTACGACTCTCAAGGGAAAACCCGCTTAAGGATCCTCACGATCTTTAAAAAGAACTCACACCTATGGGATCCTCTCGACCTGTAGGGAGAAAAACTCTTTATGAGACCCTCGTGGCTCGTAAAATGCAAAAGTCTTAGGAAGCAGATCTTAACCCTGAATCCTAAGCCATCACTGTCCTGCAAGGAGATCGAGGTAGAATATCCGCAGAATACATTCAATAAAAAGGGGACACACCATTGAAGAGAAGAATATGTCTTCATTTATAAACCTCCTTTCAACAAACAATACTCGATCTAAAGCCAGCGCCAACCACCCGATACGGGAGATAACGTGGCAAGTTTCTGATCTGTATCCTATCAGGCACGCATTTGCAACTGTATGAATGTTTAAAAGGAAATGTTGCCTGAGGCACTGATGTGCATGCAATGTAACGATGGTGTTCGTAATTAAAGAAAAACAAACGGCTCATTTACGCAAGCAAGACACACGTGCGACTATCTGACAAGCATGAAAATTCAACAGAAAGCATACAAACCACCAATGATTAAAGGAGTACATTGATTCAAACACACTACATTGGTGGGAAAAGATCACCAAACAAGGGATCAGAAATACAAGGGTTAACAAAACAAAGAACAAGGTTCTCCATCTCTCTCTCTGCTCTCTCCAACACATCAAAGCGACGGTTCTCACGAGAAGTCGCTTCCCATCGATTGGCACCATGGCCATCTGCAAAAGCAGACATAACAACCCGTCGGGCTCTTATCTCGCTCAGCAGATGAATTGAGCAGTCCTTCAAAGCCTGAGTAATCAGGCACGCCTCATGAAAGCCCTCGAGCTTTTCTTCCGCCGCATCAAGCATCGCCAGGGTCATCTCTGCCGGGTGAGGAGGAATGTCGGCAAGCACGGCCGTGAGGATCATCCGGAGCCAGAGGGAACCCATTGGGAGGGGAGACCCCCTACGGATCGAGAGTTCATACATGGCCGAGTCGCACTCATCGTCGGTAAGGAGTGGATCCACCAACCGGGCGGCAAAGCGGGGGAGCATCTTTTCGATAGGAACTTCCCATGGCTGTCGACGAGCGTGCGGACGATTGCAGGCCATGGCACTCGTTTGTCTCTCAAGACAAGTTACAAAAATAATAATAATAATAATATAAATCTCTCCGTAAAGGGAAAAGAAAGTTATAGCCTCATATATAAAGAAGTGTATTAAGTGCTGTGCGCGGAAAATCTTGCATGGTAAAGCTATTTCCAAGGCCCAAAAAAAAGGAAAGGCATCTAAAATCAAGGAGATGAAATTATTTCTAAGGCCCTTTCTCTGCATCCAATATTGTGCACTGAAAATACGGCATGGGAAAATTTTGTGAACAGCCCCATCAAGGGACCCCACGTGCAGAACACGTGAGGCCTAAACCTGATGTACACTTAAAAGAAAATATATGGAGTAGTACCCTGCATATTAAAAGCACAAACAACAACAGTAGCAAAATGATAAAATCCCAGAGAAAAGGCATGCAAACATGGAAAGACATAATAAAACTTGTCACTCATACTTCAAGAGGTTCATACAAAATATAGAGGACACATTTACAATGGTAAAACTTCAGATGCGGGGCATGGGTTGAGAAACTCAAAATTAACTTTATTCAAGATCTTCCAAGCATTTCGAACCTCCCGAGTATGCTTCCTCTCACGAACACAAGCATCGGGGTCCCCGCGGATGTCCTCTACCCTCCGGTAGGCGGCAAGTATGGCTGATTGCTGAAAAATCTGATGCAGGAGATCAATGAGATTATCCCGCATTCTCTTTGAGATCAAGTGCATCAGATACACCGAGTGTATTTTATCCTCGGCGGCGTCCAATGCCCCAAGTGGCACACCAGCACAGAATAAAGGGAGAGCCTCCCTGATCGCCAGCACGATCAGCCTCAGAAGAGAAGAGCGACGGGGGAGTAGCCGATGGTTGTACTCGTCAAAGCGGCTCATGATCTCGGCACATTGAGCATCGGTGAACTCCTGGTTCTGACTGCGGCCCAGTGCACGAATATTCCCATAGGAAATGATCTCGTCAAGACCATACAGATGGGCATCCATGATACCTGAAATAAAGGTCATGAGAATCATTAGAAAACTCCTGTTCCATTAATTGCAGAAGAACAGCCTCGGGCCAAGAGACCCCAGGAAGCCTCTGTGTGAAGAAATCAAGTTCTTCATTGGAATTAAATTCCTTATTAAGAAAAGGGAATTGAATTCCCAGAAACATTTTTGGATGGAATTAAATTCCATGGAGTTGAAACGCCATCATCATCTCCCCGAAGATCATCTAAACCCTAAGAGATCTACAGTTTGAAGGTTAAGCGGTTTCATGTTCTTATGGAAAAACATGAAGAAAAAAGGGTAAAAACCCTTGTTTTGGATTTAAAATCCAGAGGAATGTGAAGGTCCATCGTTTGTCCAAGAACATTACCTGAGGAAAAGAATTCT
This sequence comes from Agapanthus africanus, assembly GCA_030015575.1. Lineage (NCBI taxonomy): Eukaryota > Viridiplantae > Streptophyta > Magnoliopsida > Asparagales > Amaryllidaceae > Agapanthus > Agapanthus africanus. Next base: position 107,183,732 of record CM057341.1, read on the forward strand.
TTTCGAACAGAGTTAAACTCTGAAGATTGTTTCAAGACAGAGAACTAAGCTCTGGAAGCGAGAATTAAATTCTCAAGGAAAAAATTCTCAGAAGAAGAAGATGAGCAAAGTGAAGGCTCCTCGGAAGAGACGGTGGTATTTATAGAAGGCGATGGAAACGCTTCATCTCCCCAAATCCCTAAAGGAATCCAACGGTCACAAAAGGTGACAGCGTTGCACTCACGTGCTGACACGTGAGAACAACACTGTGGGGGCATTTGTTTCCTGATTTAAAATCAGAAAAGCTTATGGGAAAAGCTTCAGAAAAGGGTCACGTGCTTACACGTGACCAGCAATCACGTGTGGGCACGCGACACCTAAAAGTATCGACAAGGAAAATTCAGTTTCCCAAATACGTCAAAGAAAGGGGCTTCAGAAAGAGTCACGTGCTCCCACGTGACCAGGGTCACGTGTCGGCACGTGAAATTTAAAAGCAAGCGGCAAAGGCACATTGGTTCCCTGATCAAATCAAGGAAAAGGCTTCAGAAGAGGTCACGTGCTCCCACGTGACCAGGGTCACGTGTTGGCACGTGACGCTCAAAACATCAGACTCATTCTCCGGTTAAATCAAGAAAAAGACTCCAGACGAGGGTCACGTGCTCACACGTGACCAGGGGTCGCGTGGTGGCACGTGACAGCTAAACAGCAACCAGAAGACAGAGCGCAGAAAGAAAGAGGAAGGCTCGTTCCAAGGGGGTCACGTGCCTACACGTGACCATGGGTCATGTGGTCACACGTGACCGGCTTTCAAAGCCCATTTTGTTAACAGAATTAAATTCTGAAGGAGATTCAAATCCTTCCAAAGGAAAGCGACTATCTAGAAACAATTAAATTAAAGGTTCAGAGGTGATTAAATATCACCTATTTATGGGAAAATCTCGGGTTTGGAAAGATTTCCCCTTTAAATCTAACCGAAATAACAAAGGAGAATCCCGGGACTTGAAATCCAATGGTGAATAAAATTCACCTAATAATCCAAAGGTCCAGAACGAATGATGGATGCAAATCAAATCTCTCAATGAAGATTCGTCAAAAACTAATCGATTCGGCTGCTTCGCCTATAAATAGGAGCCAAGAGACACAAAAAAAATGGAGAGATATACGCAGAGGGAAGAAAGGGAGAGAGAGCCTTGATACTTCGAGGAACTTAGATCTTCTGCAAAAGAAAACCCTAGGTAAGAAAGGGAAGGCTCCTTGAAAGAAAGGAGAATTTAATTCTCGACAGAGTTTAACTCTGATATATAAAACAGAAGAACATATTTCTTCTCTCTTTGATAGAGGATCTGCAAAGTGCACATCTCCCGTTGAAGTTGAGAATTTAATTCTCAATGGGTTGAGATCCTGCCATGCAGATCCAAAATATAGAGAGGGAATGGAGGCACGAGAATTTAATTCTCACAGAACTATAGAAATTTAATTCCTTTAAAATAAAACTAGGGCTTGACCCTGTGTTATGGGAATTTAATTCCTTCAGAACAAAAAGAAACAGGGTTTAACCCTAATTAAGAACCTAGTTCTGTTGGAACAGCGGGGATTTAATTCCCTTGATCATAATTTAACAGAGAGTGGGAATTTAATTCCTTAAAAGCTTTTATTAGGGTTTAACCCTATTTAGTTCTTCACATGTATGAGAAATTTAATTCCTACAGAAAATTCAGAGTCCAACTCTATTCAGAATATAAATCTTCAAAAGGAAGTAGGAATTTAATTCCTCTGAAATTACTGTCAGGGTTTAACCCTACGAGGAATTTGATTCCTGGAAAAGATTAACAGATCCTCTAAACAACATACATAGAGACAGGGTCACGTGTCACCACGTGACCCCCCCAAGAGATCTACAGAAAGCCCCTTTAAGGCAGCACCCCACGTGACCCACGTGACCCTCGGCAGAAGCTTTAACATATAAGCATTTGAATGCCCGTCACGTGAGGGCACGTGATGCGATAATCTCAGCAGAATAAATGAAGGGAGGGCGCTCTCACGTGTTGCCACGTGACCCCTCTTGCCTTAGTGTTTAACACTAAATTGGAACTCTCGAATCCAGTATTGAAACACTGTTGGGCCTTAGTGTTCAACACTAATCAAAAAACTTTATTCGCAGTGTTCAACACTGACTACCTTAGTGTTTAACACTAATTTGAGATCTCTGTTGCCAGTGCTTGATACTGATCTGTTTTAGTGTTTAACACTAATTTGAAAGCCCCTGTTGCTGGTGTTTAACACCAATTATCTTTTAGTGTTAAACACTAACTTGTCAATCTCATTCCCAGTGTTCAACACTGGTTGGTCTTTAGTGTTTAACACTAGACATTGGTCCAATTGGCTAAATGGATATAAGCAAAGCATCTCCTGATTGGACTTAGCCCAAGCTGGCCATAAGTCCTCAATTCCTAATCAACTGGGCTAATGGGCTCATAACATAATTAATCGGTCTTGGTCCCAAATTGGGTCAAGGACTATTTAAGCCATTCCGGTTCTAGGGTACATCTCTTCACTCCTTTGATACTTGGCATTGTAATCCCTCAATGTCTTCAAAGAGGTGACGGGTCCCGACGACCACACATTGATATGGACTGTGGGGTCCTTAAACCCGTGTCTAATGCAAAATTCCTGGTTACGTGGAACGCGGATAACGTCACTCTTTGACCCCGCGGAAAATGCCCAGAGCGGAGCCTAGTCCTCGCCGAGCACGGCAGTGAACCCATGTGAAGCATCTAGTGCAAAATTCCTGGTTACGTGGAACGTGGATAATGTCACTCTTTGACCCTGTGGAAAACGTCCAGAGCGGATCCTGGTCCTCGCAGAGCACGGCAGTGAACCCGTGTGAAGCATCCAGAGCGGAGCCTGGTCCTCGCCAAGCACGGCAGTGAACCCGTGTGAAGCATCCAGAGCACATACCGGACTATGGAGTCCTTAAACCCATGGACTACGACGTCCTTAACCTCGACCGCAATGTCCTTAAACTAACAATGGACCGCAACGTCCTTAAACTACCCATGGACCGCAACGTCCTTAAACTACCCATGGACCGCAATGTCCTTAAACTAGAACAATAGAGCCCCGCATGCTCTTTTGTCGGATCTAAACGGTCCCGTTTAAGTTGATCTTAGCCTTAAAGATGGCTAACGTATCCTTAAACCTTCAAACAGACTGGACTAGGAATCCCCCCAATTAACTCTGGCTCGAGGGTACATCCCTGAACTCCTCTGACATCCGTCGTTGTAATCCTTCAACGTCGTCAGAGAGGTGACGGGTCCCGACGGCCATACATACGATGGACCACTATGTCCTTAAACTAGAACAATAGAGCCCCGCATGCTCCTTTGTCGGATCTAAACGATCCCGTTAAGTTGATCTTAGTCTCAAATTAGACTAATGTATCCTTAACAAACGTTTGAGTTGATCTTAGCCTCAAGTATGGCTGACGTATCCTCAAACCAAACCCCCAAACCCAAATCTAAGATAATACGGATTTGGACTAGTCCACGCCCTACGGGCGACGACATAACTCAGTCTCCGTAAACAATCCATGGGCAACAAAACATAAAACAAATACACACGACACGAATTGAAATTCTGGAGAAGGAGAAAGTTGTTACCGTTATGCGGTAGCGTAATTAACTGCAGAGGCTTGCGCCTGCAGGGAAGAGCGTCCCCACAATCAAAAACCCCTCAAACGAGGGGGAATCTGACGAAGTCTGCTACATCGGACGCATCCGTCTAAACCTTCGATACATGGTGCCATAAATCAACTTGGCATCTTCGGAGAGGTGGACGGATAGCACCAATTAGCATCTGCCCCGAGTCTCAGTGCCAAGACATCGCAGTCTTGCGCGCCGCCGTTCGGAGGGGAACATTGATCTTAGTCCCAAACTGGACTAACGTATCCTTAACAAACGTTTGAGTTGATCTTAGCCTCAAATATGGCTAACGTATCCTCAAACCAAAACCCCAAACCCAAATCTAAGTAAACACGGATTTGGACTAATCCACGTCCTACGGACGACGGCATAACTCAGTCTCCGTATACAATCTACGGGCAACCACAAACAAAACAAACACCCACGATACGAAGTGAAATTTTGGAGAAGGAGAAAGTTGTTACCGCGAGGCGGTAGCGTAATTACTGCAGGGGCTTGCTCCTGCAGGGAAGAGCGTCCCCACAATCAAAAATCCCTCAAGCGAGGGGGAATCTGACGAAGTCTGCTATATCGGTCGCATCTGTCTAAACCTCCGATACACGGTGCCATAAATCAACTTGGCATCTTCGGAGAGGTGGACGGATAAAACCAAATAGCATCTGCCCCAAATCTCAGGCAAGACGTCAACGTCTCGGCCGCCGTTCGGAGGGGAACAGATTCTGGCATGCCCGGTGGGACCTCTTCCTCTTTCCACTGCACACTTCATGTGTCGTGTTCGCGAACGAATCGCGGTTTGCTGTGGTTGCCTGTGGATCCGAGGTACTAAGATTTGGTGTCTTGTTCCGTGCAGAAAACAGAAGATCAATGGCTTCAAACTGCACTACTTGCAACTACAACTCTCACTCCGTCCTTGCTGGAGGAGTGACTTATGGGCCCCAAGCGGCCTCCATCTTCGCTAGGCCGGTGGAACAGGTGACTCAGGCCACCACTGTGCTATTCTTCGGGACCATGATCCCACCAATGAGCTTCAATGCCCCATTGCCATCGCAAGAAGCTCCGAAGAAGTCGGTCTTCGATCGGCTTACAACTATCGCGGCCCCTCTCAACGGGTCGCCCAAGCCCAATGCCTCAGCTTTCAGCAAACTGGGCCAAAACTCATGTGAGCCCATGAAGAAGCCTGCAATACCAGAAAAGGTTGTTCCGAAGAGGATAGCAATCCCTGCTCCTGAAGTCGTCAAGGCGGCTTCTCCTGCCAATGGGTCGGTCTTCACAAGATTGACTATTCTGACTCCCGTTCCTGCTCGAAGGTCTGTCTTTGACAGATTGGATACTGCTACTCAAAAGACGTCAGTCTTTAAGAGACTGACACCAGCAGCGCTTCATCTGGACAGGGGGCAAGACAAAGCCATCCCCATTGCTGAACCAATGCCGTCCGCTCGACATGCTCGCCGTCGTCACTAGCACCGGGTAAAGAAGGCTGGGGGCAACTCCCCCTTTGGGATAACTCCGCCAGCTCCGATGGTGGAAATCAATGCCGCTGTTCCGACCAGGAATAGCTTTGAACCGCTAAGAAGGGTGCGCAGAAACTCTCCTACTGCAGTGCTGAAGAGAATTCCTTCACCTCTGAAGAATGCTACAGAGAAGAAGCCGGCCTCCTCAACGGTTATCCTCTGAAATTTACATGGTTTGGCAATAGGTCCAAGAGTCGGTGATTGATGAAAACTATCTCTGCCGACAGAAAAAGATAAAGGTTCGGCAGGAGAAGGATTACTCTGTCAAGCCACCAAAAGCGATAACTACTTGGGTACCCACTACAACAGCCCCCTCTACTTCAACTGCTCAAAAGGGGAGGAAGCCAAAGAAAGCCCCTGTGATTGCGGCAAATCGTAAAGACGCTGAGCCCAAACGCCCTAAGTCTGGGGGCATGGTGGTGCATACCGTCTACATGGCATCTGGGAAAGAGGATAGTCGCGCTTCTATGGGCCACCGACCGCTCACCCGATCCATGACAAAAGCCCAGGAGGAACAGCAGAAGTTTCAAGAGATGATGACTGCGATGGCCGCACTCACTGGGCCAAAAGAAAGCCCGGAAACATCATCAGAACAGCGTCACGAACAGGAAACTGACGCTGACTTCCTACGCAGAGTCCTCGAAAAGAAGGACAGAGAGGCAGCAGAACAAGCTGCCAACATAAAACAAATGGCACTTCTCTTCCAAGACATGGTGGGAAAGATGTTACAGCCGGACCCTCCAGCTGAAGACCCTCCGATCATTATTGAAGACGATAAAGAGGAGATATCTAATCCTCCTCCGGCTCATTCAACAGCCAAGGAGGAAACCATTTCCAAAGCTGCACTAGATGACTATATAGCTCAGCAAATACGAGCTCATCAGGCGAATGAAGCGGTCAGCCAAGTTGGCAAAACTGGGCGACCATACCCGAGCTGGTATGACCAAATCAGTTACCCGCCGGAATATACGATCCTTAAGTTCCATATATACAATGGGACGGGAAATCCGCATCAGCACGTCGCTTAATTCAGAGCCTTATGCGGCAACACTGGCGGCGATGATAAACTCTTGCTTCGCCAATTCGTCGGCAGCTTATCGGAGACGGCGTTCGAGTGGTACTCTGAACTCCCAAATGACTCTGTCAAGACATTCGCAGAGATGGAGTTGCTATTCACCCAGCGTTTTGCAAGCGCTAGCGAACGCACCCTAATCACGGCATTGATCAATGCCAGGGTGAAGCCTGCAGAAACTTGGGTCCAGTATGCGATACGATGGCGGAATCTATGGTCGAAATGTGAACAACGCATCGAAGAAGCACCTGCGCTAGGCATGTTCATGGGCACATTTGATCCGCAAGCGACCATCTCGCAATTCATGATATTCTTCAAGACAACTACTTTCCAGGCCTTAATTGACAAGTTGGCCCAAATGGATCAGATGGATCATAGATCATCTCCTTCAACGACGGACCCTCGGAATGAAAAGGGGAAAGGGAAAGCAACTTTCGTCGCTAAGACTCAACAACGGTCGAGCAACTTAAAGCCGGTTGTCCGTCAAAACAATATGCGTCCACGCCCATCCCTCGAGGAGAGACTGGGATGTCCTTACTCATTTCCTCAGGATAAAACGAGAAGACTGTTCGAGCTGGCAGTGCGCAACAGACTCATCAATCTGCCGAGTCCAAAACGTCCGTTGCAACCAGGCGATGTCAACGATCCCAATTATTACCCTTACCACCAAACGGTAAGTCACCCGATCGAGAATTGCTTCGTCTTTAAAGGATGGATCGAAGATCAGTACTTACAAGGCAAGTTCGCGCTGTCTGAAAAGTAGAAAGTAAACCCACCACAGCCGCACACTCTAAAGAAGACGGAGGCACCGGGGGCAACTTGTCACGTGATCTCCCACTCATTTACGGACGATGAAAAAACTCCTTACACTGAGAAACTGGGGGCAGAGCCTGAGCCGGAATTCGTGTGGCCGTCAGACGAAATGATCGATGCTTTTCTAGATGAGATTCGTCTAAAAAGTAAAGCTGACCGGGAGCGCGAGATGGCCATATTTAAAAAGGCCAAACGCCGGCGATTGGACAAAAGGGTTGAAACACTCCCACCAGATCAAAGTACATCCGCCGCAAATGAAAGCAGGATCAAGACAAGGAAACGATTCGCCAAAGCCATATCAATGGGGATGAGGCCGCCCTCTTTCAGAGAAAATTCTCCTGGTGGTATACATCTTGATGAAGCGGACGTGCATCCTAACTTCTACTTATATCATCAGAAGATCGCACATCGTACTGAGGACTGCAACTCCTTTAAGTGTTGGTGGCAAGGGTATGTCGCTCACAAGCAACACTTCAACAGGACAAAGCGTGAAGCTCGTAGACAGCAGAAAAATACAACAGATGAGCGTAAAAGAATTGCCGGCCCTCGACCCTCTTTTCAAGGAATCCATCTCTAAAACGAAAGAGTTAAGGAGTTGCGAGAACATTCAGCCGTGCAATCGCACACTACCTGGAAAGAATCTCGGACCCGCAAACAAGGGATCGAACAAAAAGGATAAAGGGAAGGAAAAAACGGCCTTCGTCGCCAACGCTCAACAACAGTCGAGTGGCCCTAGAACGGTTGTTCGCCAAAACAACAAGCGGCAACCACTCTATGAAAAGTTGAAACGTCCTTACTCGTTTCCCCGGGACGAAACAAGGAGGCTGTTCGAACTAGCAGTGCGCGACGGGCTTATCACTCTACAGGAGCCGAAATGCCAGCTACAACTGAATGATGTCAACAATTCTAATTATTGCCCTTACCACCAAGTATTGGGCCATCCGATCGAAAACTGCTACGTTTTCAAAAACTGGGTTGAAGACCAATACCAACAGAGCAAGTTCGCGTTGTCCGAAAACTGGAAAGTGAGCCCGCCACAACCACATGCTCCGAGAAAGATGGATATGCCGGGGGCATCATGCTTATTCATAGGGAAAGCCCCATAGACCGAAAAGTCAGTAAACTAGAGATTCGTCTCGAATACGGCGACGGCGGATCGAAACGTCCTTAAACTAACGGCGGACCGCAATGTCCTAAAATTTGCAAATGACCGAAACATCGTTAAACTACTCCCAACCCACAGTATCTTCAGGTTGACGTGGTTAAAAAAACAAAAAAAAACGGTACGTCCACAAGCAAAATGGGCACGGAAGAAAACTCGAAAGGGCTCCGTGAGTAAAAACAGCAGGGCTACCGGCGAGTGTTCGTGAAAACCCGAAAGGGCGCGACCTCGTTAAAAAAAAGAGAATAAAAAAATAAAAAAATAAAAAGAACGGTATGTCCATAAGCAAAGGGGGCACGGATGAAAACCCGAACGGGCTCCGTGAGTAAAAACAGCAGGGCTACCGGTGAGTGTTTGTGAAAACCCGAAAGAACGCAACCTCGTTAAAAGACACTTACAAGGTCCTCTCGACCTTGTAAGGAGAAACCACCCGCATGAGATCCTTACGACTCACAAAGGAAGCAACACACTTAGGGATCCTCACGATTCCTAAGGAGAAATTACACTTGCGAGATCCTCACGACTCGTAAGGAGAACTCTCTTATGGGACCCTCACGGCTCATAAGATTTGAAAGTCTTAAGTTACAGAGACCTGAACCTGTTCTTAAGAAACCCCCACATCCTTCGATATGGCCCTACAGGCGGCTCAATACTGACCCTTGTATACAATCCACGGGCGCAAATAAACATTTCCCTAACCAAGTCCCATCCGTGACTAGGGATGTGTCCATAGGGTGAACAACCCTTGTAAGTCCTCTCGACTTATGAGGAGAAAACTCTCTTGTAAGATCCTTACGACTTATAAGGAGTCATACACTTAGGAATCCTCACGATCCCTAAGGAGAAAACGCACCTACGAGATCCTCACGACTTGTAGGGATAAATACCTTTGTGAGACCCTTACGGCTCATGAAGTCAAAAGCCTTAGTTGATGGGATCCTAACCCTGTTCGCTAAGCCACCTTTGTTCAACGTCGACAGTGGCAAATGATGATTCGATCCTGGCAATATCCCAGTCGCAGCGATGCTGATGCTTAAACCGATATCAAATTCTAAGTCCTTTTACGGCAAATGATGATTCGCTCCTGGCAATATTCCAGTCGCAGAGATACTGATGCCAAGATTGGTATCAGATCCCAAATCCCCTACTCGCGAGAAAAAATCAGTGAGCCAAAAAAGAAAATGCATATGAAATAGCCGAAATGATGGGGCAACTTGCAACAAAATCAGCAAGTAAAAATGTATGCATACAAAAACAGCCGAAATGATTGGGCAACTCGCAATAAAAAGCAGTGAGTAAAAAGAAAAATAGCCGAAATGATTGGTCACCGCGAAAAATAGCCGAAATGATTGGGCAATCGCGACCTTCGCGATATAAAAGCTAAAATGATAGAGCATCGCGGAAAGAATAAAAAAAATGATGAAAGAATGAAACTTTTTGCCCTACAGGTAAGATCACATCGATCCCTGTATACAATCCAGGGGCACAGATAAAATGGGAACCATACCTTCCCAACAGGCTCCATCAGAAAGCGTAGCCAAATCTCGACGGTTCATAGACAACCTAGAGACAACCTCGACATTTGTCGCAATATTGCAGACACAATGTCAGCAAATGAAGCAAAGGAAGATCCCTAGCTTCAGGGTCTCGACGTCAACATCGACGACTTAGAGATCAACACCGGCGTTTTTCGTCCCTCCAACCTGATGCAGACGTGACGTCAACAACCGATCTCAGAGTCGCAACGAAAGGGAGCCATGGCAAATGCCCTAGTTCCAAATCTCAATGGCCATATCTGCAGCCTGGAGACCAACAACGGTGTGCTTCCTCATTCCAGCAGGACACAGATGTTACACCATCAAACGGAGTGACGGCGAAATCCCAGCTCCACCTCAGCATTCGTCTCGTTACAGCAGACGAGATATCAACAACGGCGTTCCTTCGCAGTCCAGCAGGATGCAGATGCAACGTCAACGAAAGACCTCACGGTCAAAACAAAGTAGAACGACGGCAAAATCCCAGCTTCGCCTCAGCATTCATCTCGATACAGCAGACGAGATGTCAACAACGGCATTCCTTCGCAGTCCATCAGGATGCAGATGCAACGTCAACAAAAGACCTCACGGTCAAAACAAAGCGGAGCGACGGCAAAATCCCAGCTTCACCTCAGCATTCGTCTCGTTACAGTAGAAGAGATGTCAACAACGGCGTTCCTTCGCAAGTCCAGCAGGATGTAGATGCAACGTCAACGAAAGACCCCATGGTCGAAATAAAATGGAGTGACAGAAAAATCCCAGCTCCGCCTCAGCATTCGTCTCGTTACAGCAGACGCAATAACAACAACGGCGTTCCTTCGCAGTCCAGCAGGATGTAGATGCAACGTCAACGAAAGACCCCATGGTCAGCTAAGCGGAGTGACGACAAAATCCCGGCTCCACCCCAGCATTCATCTAGATACATCAGACTCAACGCCAAAAGCAAATGAAGCAAAAGGCCAAATTCCTAACTTCAGGGTCTTGACGGCAAGTCATATAAAGCCTGAAAGACAATCGGAGATCATCTCGCACCAGTGCGGAGTGGTCACCACCTCGACGATCGTCTCGATACAGCAGAAGAAATGTCACCCCAGCGTTCTTCCTCCAACAGGATTCGGACACGCCAAAGCAAATGAAGCAAAAGGCCAAATTTCTAGCTTCAGGGTCTTGACGGCAAGTCCTATAAAGCCTGAAAGACAATCGGAGATCATCTCGCACCAGCGCGGAGTGGTCACCACCTCGACAATCGTCTCGATACAGCAGATTAAATGTCACCCCAGCGTTCTTCCTCCAACAGGATCCGGACACGCCAAAGCAAATGAAGCAAAAGGCCAAATTCCTAGCTTCAGGGTTTTGACGGCAAGTCATATAAAGCCTGAAAGACAATCGGAGATCATCTCGCACCAGCGTGGAGTGGTCACCACCTCGACGATCGTCTCGATATAGCAGATGAAATATCACCCCAGCGTTCTTCCTCCAACAGGATTCGGACGCGCCAAAGCAAATGAAGCAAAATGCCAAATTCCTAGCTTCAGGGTCTTGACGGCAAGTCATATAAAGCCTGAAAGACAATCGGAGATCATCTCGCACCAGCGCGGAGTGGTCACCACCTCGACAATTGTCTCGATACAACAGATGAAATATCACCCCAAGCGTTCTTCCTCCAACAGAATCCGGACACGCCAAAGCAAATGAAGCAAAAGGCCAAATTCCTAACTTCAGGGTCTTGACGGCAAGTCATATAAAGCCTGAAAGACAATTGGAGATCATCTCGCACTAGTGCGGAGTGGTCACCACCTCGACGATCGTCTCGATACAGCAGATGAAATGTCACCCCAGCGTTCTTCCCCCAACAGGATTCGGACGCGCCAAAGCAAATGAAGCAAAAGGCCAAATTCCTAGCTTCAAGGTCTTTACGGCAAGTCATATAAAGCCTGAAAGACAATCGGAGATCATCTCGCATCAGTGCAGAGTGGTCACCACCTCGACGTTCGTCTCGACACAGCAGACGCAACATCACCAAAAGGAGTCACGGCAAAATCCCTGGTTCCAAACCTCGACGGTTCATCATCAACCTAGAGACAACCGCGACATTCGTATCGATACAGCAGACGCGATGCCAGCAAACGAAGCAAAGGCCAAATTCCTAGCTTCAGGGTCTTAACGGCAAGTCATATAAAGCCTGAAAGACTATCGGAGATCATCCCACACCAGCGCGGAGTGGTTATAACTCATCGGGGCTCTCCAAAATGAGCCTAACCTCAAGTAAAAAGCGGCATGGCGAATTCCTAACGCTTGCTCTTCCGACGGTCAAACTGCCTAGGAGGATTGCTTGAAAACGTCTTGTCCAGCCCCCGAAGGGATCAGAGACACGGCAGTCGTAGGGCTACTCGAACAGCACGATTGCCTATCGAGAGATACATCAGCCAATGCGACGGTACGATGGCCAAAACCCTAAGTACCACAGACCCTAACGAACTTCTGTCGTAAAGAGCAGAGGTTAACTGTGACGTTATGATATTCTTGCGAGATCTGCTCGATCCGTTTCGACTCGTAAGGAAATTGATGACTTTGCGAGAACTTCTCGATTCGTCTCGACTCGTGAGATAAAGCCTTAGGCAGTGGGGATTAAAAAACCTGTTTCCTAAGCACTGGGATCCTGCAAGTCGGCCCAAAACGGTCTCTTGCATACTATCCACGGGTCACACTCTCCAAAGTCGAATCTCGATAAGGAGGGAAACAACCGCTTACGGGTCCTCTCGACTCGTAAGAGGGAAAACTCTCTTATAGGATCCTTACGATTTATAAGAGAAAACACACTTAGGAATCCTCACGACTCCTAAAGAGAAAATACACCTACGAGATCCTCACGACTCGTAGGGAGAAAAGTCTTTATAAGACCCTCATGGCTCGTAAAGTTGAAAAGTCTTAGGTGGCAGATCCTATCCCTGTCTCCCAAGCCATCACTGCCCTGCAAAGAGGTCAAGATGGACCATCTATGAGCCACACTTGCTAAAGCTACATGCCACTGAAATGTAGAAGCTACTCATGAGCATATAAACTACTTCACGCCAGAGTAAGACATAAAGAAATGGAAGGGTGCGGCTCATGGAGTTAAGGGTTTGGAACTATATCCCTTAAGAGTTGAGATTTGAGTCAATGATAAATGACGACGCCTGTGTCCGCTCGTTATCTTCTCAGATCAAGATTCTGAAAGTGATACACCAACCCGAGACTGGTCATACGCCTTGCATTACTCTGCACTACTTCACCCACGTACATACTTACGTGGGCAAAGTAGTGGAGGGCATTTGTTCCCACCAAAAATTTCTAGGCAAAGGAGTCCAAGGTATCAAATGGCAGTGATACGCTTAAAGAAATGCGAACCAGTATCTTCCGGCCTATATTTTGATAAACTCCCGAAGGAGAAACTATTAAATTCTGATGGTATTGGAAGCATCTTGAAAAACCCTTCGATTTGATATATTATGGGCCTCATAATTCATCCGGGATCAAAAGTTATGAGGTATCACGTGTCCACACGTGATGGACCTTTAAGAACCCGCTGGAGGAGTTAAAAGATATAATAAAAACTCAGAAAAGACCCCAATGGGGCATCACGTGCTCACACGTGACCATGGGTCACGTGCAGACACGTGATGGGCTCTTAAGGCCTCTAAAATAATGAATAGAATTAAAATTCTAAAATCTGTTCCCTGATTAAAAATCAGAAGTTGCCTCAATGAGGTATCACGTGCTCACACATGACCAATGGTCACGTGTTGACACGTGATGGTTAAAACAACAACATAAACAAGCGGCTGTTAAAAGAACCAATTTGAGGGTCACGTGCTCACACGTGACCAAGGGTCACGTGCCAGCACGTGACAGGCTTTGAAAGCCTTACAGTTTAATAGAATTAAAATTCTAAATTTCTCTAAAATCTTTCGAAATAGAATTAAAATTCTAAAAGCTTCTAAATCTTTCCAAATGGAAAAGGATTATGGGGACCGTTGGATTAAAGATCCAACGGTGATTAAAAATCACCAATTTATGGAAAAATCTTGGACAAGGAAAGATTTCCCCTAAATCTCACCGGAAATAACAAACATAATATCTTTGGATTTTAAATCCAACGGTGAATAAAATTCACTAGATGATCTAAAAGATCATATTAATTATGAAAACAAATCAAATCTTTCAATGAAACATTTGCTAAACAAATTGATTCTTTTCCTTCTCCTATAAATAGGAGCCAAGAAAAGAAGAGAATGAACGTTTTTGAGAAAAGAACAGAGAGAGGAGAATTTGATTCTCAAAGGAAAAAAAGAAAGGGAGAATTTAATTCTCAAGAAAGAAAACCCTAGGTGAGAAAAGAAAGAGAATCAAAATTTCAAACAGAGAATTTAATTCTCAAAATCCAAGAGTTTAACTCTTATACAAAAAAGAACTTAGTTCTTCTTCTGGTTGAAGATCTGCACAGAGCACATCTCCCCATAAGTTGAGAATTTAATTCTCATCGGGTCGAGATCCTGCCATGCAGATCCTAAACTTAGAAGGGGAATTGAGTTTTGAGAATTTAATTCTCCTAAAACAAAACTAGGGTTTAACCCTAATCAGGAATTTAATTCTTTAACATATCTGGGAATTTAATTCCTTTAAAAAGAAATTAGGGTTTTACCCTAAATAAGAATTTAATGCTTAATCTTACAGAGAATTAAATTCTCAAAATAAAATAAAGAGACTTGAAAGATCTTCATGCATGAAAAAGAACCAAGGTCACGTGACCCTTGAAAAGATCCCCAAAAAACAAGAAGGAAAAAGTTTTGAGGCAATGCCTCACGTGCTCCTACATGACTCCCAAAACGCAGAAAGAAAAAGCAAAGGAAATGAAAGCTTTGGGCGCTCTCACGTGTTATCACGTGACCCCTCAGCAAATACTTTAACAATTGGCGTACAGATCCCCATCACGTGCCAACACGTGATGCTCTAAAATAAAAATAAAAGTGTTTAACACTTATTCGCAGATTTGAGGATAAAACAAAGGAGATCTGGCTCCATATTTAGGGCGCTTTCACGTGTCCACACGTGACCCCTCTGTCTTTAGTGTTTAACACTAATTTGGGGATTATATTTTCAGTGTTTAACACTGATTGTTTCTAGTGTTTAACACGAAACTAAAGATTATATTTCCAGTGTTTAACACTGATTGACTTTTAGTGTTTAACACTAATTTGAGAGTTCTATCTCCAGTGTTTAACACTGTTGTTCTCTAAGTGTTTAATACTACTTTTAGCCAAATTGGCTAATTTTCCAGAGGCAAAGCCTCCCCTTCAAATGAATCTCAAAATTGAGGAAATCAATGACAAAATGTTGTCAGAGCCCCCAAACCTCTGTTTAGTACTGCTGAATGATGAGGGGCTGAACCCAGACAAATGTCTAATGACCCAAAGGGCCAATATTTCAAACATAATTGGACTTAGCCCAAACTGGCCATAAGTCCTCAAATCATCTTGAACTGAGCACATTTGCTCTTTCAACAAACTCATTGGTTCAAGGGTACATCTCTGAGCTCCTCTGATATTTGTCGTTATAATCCTTCAACGTCTTCAGAGAGGTGATGGGTCCCGACAACCATATATTTTATGGACCACTATGTCCCTAAACTGGCAACGGACCACCATGTCCCTAAACTGGCAACGGACCACCATGTCCCTAAACTGGAATAATAGAGCCCAAATGCTCTTTTGTCGGATCTAAACGATCCCGTTAAGTTGATCTTAGTCTCAAATCAGACCAACGTATTCTTAACAAACGTTTAAGTTGATCTTAGCCTCAAATATGGATAACGTATTCTTAAACCAAAACCTTCGAACAGACTTTAGTCCCAAATTGGACTATAGATCTCCCAACCAACTTTGGCTCAAGGGTACATCTCTGAACTCCTCTGACATCTGTCATTGTAATCCTTCAACGTCGTCAGAGAGGTGATGGGTCCCGATGGCCATACATGCAATGGACCACTATGTCCCTAAACTGGAACAATAGAGCCCAAATGCTCTTTTGTCGGATCTGAACGATCCCGTTAAGTTGATCTTAGTCTCAAATCAGACTAACGTATCCTTAACAAACGTTTAAGTTGATCTTAGTCTCAAATATGGCTAACGTATCCTTAAACCAAAACCTTCGAACAGACTTTAGTCCCAAATTGGACTATAGATCTCCCAACCAACTTTGCCTCAAGGGTACATCTCTCAACTCCTCTGACATCTGTCGTTGTAATCCTTCAACGTCGTCAGAGAGGTGATGGGACCCGACGGCCATACATGCAATGGACCACTATGTCCCTAAACTGGAACATTAGAGCCCAAATGCTCTTTTGTCGGATCTAAACGATCCCGTTAAGTTGATCTTAGTCCCAAACTGGACTAACGTATCCTTAACAAACATTTGAGTTGATCTTAGCCTCAAATATGGCTAACGTATCCTCAAACCAAAACCCCAAACCCAAATCTAAGTAAATACGGATTTGGACTAATCCACGTCCTACGGGCGACGGCATAACTCAGTCTCCGTATACAATCCACGGGAAACCACAAACAAAATAAACACCCACGATACGAAGTGAAATTCTGGAGAAGGAGAAAGTTGTTACCACGAGGCGGTAGCGTAATTAACTGCAGGGGCTTGCGCCTGCATGGAAGAGCGTCCCCACAATCAAAAACCCCTCAAGCGAGGGGGAATCTGACGAAGTCTGCTATATCGGTCGCATCTGTCTAAACCTCCGATACACGGTGCCATAAATCAACTTGGCATCTTCGGAGAGGTGGACGGATAAAACCAAATAGCATCTGCCCCGAATCTCAGGCAAGACGTCAACGTCTCGGCCGCCGTTCGGAGGGGAACAGTCTTTTAGGCTTTACATGAGTTGTCGTCAAGCCCTTGAAGTTAGGAATGTTGCCTTTGCTTCATTTGCTGTCATTGCGTCTGCTGTATCGAGACGAATGTCATGGTGGTGATCACTCCGCGCTGGTGTGGGATGATCTCCGATGGTCTTTCTGGTTTTATATGAGTTGTCGTCAAGCCCTTGAAGCTAGGAATATGGCCTTTGCTTAGTTTGCTGGCATTGCGTCTGCTGTATCAAGACGAATGTCATGGTGGTGATCACTCCTCGCTGGTGTGGGATGATCTCCGATGGTATTTCAGGTTTTATATGAGTTGCCGTCAAGACCCTGAAGCTAGGAATTTGGCCTTTGCTTCGTTTGCTGGCATTGCGTCTGCTGTATCGAGACGAATGTCATGGTGGTGATCACTCCTCGCTGGTGTGGGATGATCTCCGATGGTCTTTCAGGCTTTATATAAGTTGCCGTCAAGACCCTGAAGCTAGGAATTTGGCCTTTGCTTCATTTTCTGGCATTGCGTCTGCTGTATCGAGACGAATGTCATGGTGGTGATCACTCCTCGCTGGTGTGGGATGATCTCTGATGGTCTTTCAGGCTTTATATGAGTTGCCGTCAAGCCCTTGAAGCTAGGAATGTTGCCTTTGCTTTATTTGCTGTCATTGCATCTGCTGTATCGAGACGAATGCCATGGTGGTGATCACTCCTCGCTGGTGTGGGATGATCCCCGATGGTCTTTCAGGCTTTATATGAGTTGCCGTCAAGCCCTTGAAGCTAGGAATGTTGCATTTGCTTCATTTGCTGTCATTGTGTCTGCTGTATCGAGATGAATGTCATGGTAGTGATCACTCCTCGCTGGTGTGGGATGATCTCCGATGGTCTTTCAGGCTTTATATGAGTTGCCGTCAAGCCCTTAAAGCTAGGAATGTGGCCTTTGCTTCGTTTGCTGGCATTGCGTCTGCTGTATCGAGACGAATGTCATGGTGGTGATCACTCCTCGCTGGTGTGGTATGATCTCCGATGGTCTTTCAGGATTTACATGAGTTTCCGTCAAGCCCTTGAAGCTAGGAATGTTTCCTTTGCTTCATTTGCTGTCATTGCGTCTGCTGTTTCGAGACGAATGTCATGGTGGTGATCACTCCGCGCTGGTGTGGGATGATCTCCGATGGTCTTTCAGGCTTTATATGAGTTGCCATCAAGACCCTGAAGCTAGGAATTTGGTCTTTGCTTCGTTTACTTTGGCATGTCCGAATCCTGTTGGAGGAATGACGCTGTAGTGACATCTCGTCTGCTATAACGAGACGAATGCTGAGATGGAGCTGGGATTTTGTCATCACTTCGCTTTGTTTCGACCATGAGGTCTTTTATTGACGTTGCATCTGCATCCTGCTGGACTGCGAAGGAACGCCGTTTTGGTTCTTCACGCTGTAGATGTGGCTGTCGAGACTTGGCTCTTCTTCTGATGGAGCCAGGTTGGAAGGTATGGTTCCCTTTTTGTTTGTGCCCCTGGATTGTATACAGGGATCGATGTGATCTCACCTGTACGGCAAAAAGTTTCATTTCATTTCATTTTTATTTCTTTCCATGATGCTCTATCATTTCAGCTTTTTATATCGCGAAGGTCGCGATTGCCCAATCATTTCGGCTATTTTTCACGGTGCCCAATCATTTCGAATATTTGTTTTGTTTTTACTCGCTGCTTTTTATTGCGAGTTGCACAATCATTTCGGCTGTTTTTGTACGCATACATTTTTACTTTCTGATTTCGTTGCAAGTTGCCCCATCATTTCGGCTATTTCATATGCATTTGTGGCTCACTGACATTCACTACGAGTTTGAGATTTGATACCGATTTAGGCATCAGCATCGCTACAACTGGGATATTGCCAGGAGCGAATCATCATTTGCCTCTGTCGATGAAGAATAAAGGTGGCTTAGTAAACAGGGTTAGGATCCTGTCGACTAAGGCTTTTAACTTTACGAGCCTTAAGGGTCTCATAAAAGTGTTTCTCCCTACGAGTCGTGAGGATCACGTAGGTGCGTTTTCTCCTTAGGAATCGTGAGGATTCCTAAGTGTGTGTTCTCTTATAAATCGTAAGGATCTTACAAGAGTGTTTTCTCCTTATAAGTCGAGAGGACTTACGAGGGTTGTTCACCATGCAGACATATCCCTAGTTGCGGGTAGGACTTTGTTATGGAAATGTTTATTCGCGCCCATAGATTGTATACAAGGGTCAATACTGAACCGCTTGTAGGGCAGCATTGGAAGTTGTGATGGCTGCTTAAGAATATGTTCAGATTCCTGTAGCTTAAGGCTTTTGAATCCTATGAGCCATGAGGGTCTCAAAGGGGGAATTCTCCTTACGAGTCGTGAGGATCTCGTAAGTGTAATTTTTCCTTAGGAATCCCTAAGTGTGTTGCTCCCTTGTGAGTCGTAAGGATCTCACGCAGGTGGTTTCTCTTCACAAGGTCGAGAGGACATTGCAAATGTCTTTTAACGAGATTGCACCTTTTCGGGTTTTCACAAAACTCGCCGGTAGCCCTGCTGTTTTTACTCACGGAGCCCTTTCAGGTTTTCATCCGTGCCCCTTTTACTTATTGACATACCGTTTTCTTCTTCTTCTTCTTTTGTCAGCCTCGGAACGCTGAGGTCCGTAGTAGTTTATCGACGTTTCGGTCAACAGCCAGTTTCAGGACATAGTGGTCCATCGTTAGTTTAAGGACATTTCGGTCCGTCGTTGCCATATTTGAGGCGAGTTTCTAGTTTACGGACTTTTCGGTCCAAGGGGCTTTCTCTATGAATGAGCACGATGCCCCCGGCATGTCCACCTTTTTTGGGGCGTGAGGTTGTGGTGGGTTCACCTTCCAATTTTCGGATAATGCGAACTTTCCTTGTTGGTATTGATCCTCAATCCAGCCTTTGAAGATGAAGCAATCTTCGATTGGATGTCTTACTGCTTGGTGGTAAGGGCAGTAATTAGGATTGTTGATATCGCCTGGCTGCACAAACGTTTTGGATCCGGCAGATTGATGTGTCTGTTGCGCACTGCCAGCTCGAACAGTCTCCTCGTTTTATCCCGGGGAAATGAGTAAGGACGTCCCAGTCTCTCCTCGAGGGATGGGCGTAGACGCACGTTGTTTTGGCGAACAACCGGCTTTAAGTTGCTCGGCTGTTGTTGAGTATTGGCGACAAAAGTCGCTTTCCCCTTCCCTTTTTCGTTTCGAGGCTCCGACTTCGAAGAGGAAGGACTGTGGCCCATCTTGTCCATTTGGGCCAGCTTTTCAATCAAGGCCTGGAACGTGGTCGGCTTGAAGAACATTATAAATTGGGAGATGGTCACTTGAGGGTCAAGAGTGCCCACGAACATACCCACCGCGGGTGCTTCTTCTATGCACTGTTCGCACTTTGACCACAGGTTTCGCCACCGGATTGCATACTGCACCCATGTTTCTCCTGGCTTCACCCTGGCATTGATTAACGCTGTGATTGGGGTGCGTTCGCTAGTGCTTGCAAAACGTTGGGTGAATAGTAGCTCCATCTCTGCAAAAGTTTTGACGGAGTTGTTAGGAAGCTCCGAATACCACTTAAATGCTGTCTCTGACAAGCTGCCAACAAACTGGTGGAGCAGTAGTTTATCATCACCTCCAGTATTACCACATAGAGCCCTGAACTGGGCGACATGCTGGTAGGGATTGCCCGTCTCTTTATATACATGGAATTTAGGGATTGTATACCCCGGCGGGTACCTTATTTGGTCATACCAGCCTGGATAGGGTCGTCCAGTCTTAACAATTTGCCCGTCTACTTCATTCACTTGATGAGCTCGTATTTGCTGAGTAATGTAATCATCCAGGGCAGCTTTTGAGATGGTCTCCTCTTTGGCTGCTGAACAAGCTGGAAGAGGGTTTGACGTCTCTGCTCGGTCGTCTTCGAGGATAATCGGAGGATTTTCAGCAGGAGGATCCGGCTGTAACATCATCCCGACCATGTCTTGGAATAAGAACGCCATTCATTTTATGTTGGCAGCTTGTTCCGCTGCCTCTTTGTCCTTCTTTTCGAGGATTCTGTGGAGGAACTCAATATCAGTTTCTTGTTCTTGACGTTGCTCCGATGACGTTTCTGGGCTTTCTTTTGGCCCAGTGAGTGCGGCCATTTGCGTTAGCATTTCCTGAAGCTTCTATTGTTGCTCTTGAGCCTTTGTTACGGATCACGTAAGCGATCGATGACTCGTAGGGATACGGCTATCCTCTTTCCCGGATGCCATATAGACGGTATGCACCACCATGCTCCCAGCCTTGGGGCTTTTGGGCTCAGTGGTCTTGCGATTCTTCGCAGCCACCGGGATTTTCTCCAGCTTTCTCCTCTTGTGAGCGGTTGAAATTGAGGGAGCCGTTGCAGCAGGCACCCAGACAGATGACATCTTCTGTGGTATCACGGGATGGCACTCTTCTTGCCAAGCTTTAATCTTTTTTGATCGGCGAGAGTATTCCTGGTCAATCACCGATTCCTAGACCTGTCGCCAGACTTTGTAAATTTTGGAAGAAAGCCGCCGAGGGGGCTGCTCCGGCTTCTTTTCTGTAGCAATCTCCATAGGTGGGGGAGATCTTTTTAGCACGGCAGTCGGAGCGTTCTTGCGAACCCTCCTTAGCGGTTCGAAGCTGTTCCCAGTTGGAACAGCAACATTGATTTCCACCATGGGAGCTGGTGGAGTTAGTCCAGACGGGGAGCTGCCCCTAGCCTTCCTTACTCGGCGCCAGTGGCGACGTCGAGCGTGTCGAGCCGTCGGAATTGTCTCAGCTGTAGGGGTGACTTCCTCATGCCCCCTGTGTTGGTCAGAAGTTGTTGTTGTCAGCCTATTGAAGACAGACGTCCGTTGAGAGGGAATAGTCAGTCTGTCGAAGGCAGACTTCCGAGCAGATGAAGCAGCCTTAACGATTTCGCTTGAAACGGGAGCCGGAATGGCTAGCCTTGTGAAGACTGACTTCTTGGCAGAAGAAGCCTTTCTAATAATTTCGTCCTCTTGAGCTGGGATGGCTATCCGCTTTGGGATGGCTGCTTCGGGTATCGCGGGCTTTTTGGTGTTCTGGCCCAGTCTGTTGAAAACTGAGGCATTGAATTTGGGCGACCCGTTGAGAGGGGCCACGGCAGTGGTAAGTCGATCAAAGACCGACTTCTTTGGAGCTTCTTGTAATGGTACAGGGGTGTTAAAGCTCATCGGTGGGAGCATGGTCCCGAAAAATAGCCCAGTGGTGGCCTGAGTTACTTGCTCTACTGGCATCTTGAACAGGGAGGCCGCTTGTGGCCCGTAGGTTACACTTCCAGATGAGGTGGAACGGGAGTTGCAGTTGCAGCTGGAGCAGTTAGAGGCCATTGATGTCCTTTTTTCTGCACGGGAGAAAAACCAAATCTTAGTACCTCGAATCCAAGGGCAACCATATCAAATCGCGATTCCTTCGCGAACACGGCACACGAAGTGTAGAGTGGAAAGAGGAAAAGGTCCCACCGGGCGTGCCAGAATCTGTTCTCCGCCGAAAGACGCGACCGGGACGTTGGGATCGTCCGGCCTGAATTTCGAGGGCAGATGCTATTAGGTGCTATCCGTCCACCTCTCCGAAGATACCAAGTTGATTTATGACACCATGTATCGAAGGTTTAAATGGATGTGGCCGATGTAGCAGACTTCGTCAGATTCCCCCACATTTGAGGGTTTTTTTTATTGTGGGGACGCTCTTCCCTGCAGGCGTAAGCCCCTGCAGTTAATTACGCTACCGCATCGCGGTAACCACTTTCTCCTTCTCCAGATGGTCACTTCATGTCGTGGGTGTTTGTTTTGTTTTTGGTTGCCCGTGGATTGTATACGGAGACTAATTTATGTTGTCGCCCGTAGGGCATGGATTAGCCTAAATCCGTATCTTCTTAGATTTGGGTTTGAGGGTTGGGTTTAAGGATACGTTAGTCTCATTTGAGACTAAGATCAACTTAACATTAGTTAAGGATACGTTATTCTAATTTCAGACTAAGATCAACTTAACAGGATCATTTAGATCCGACAAAAGAGCATTTGGGCTCTATTGCTTAGTTTAGGGACTTTGCGGTCCATAATTAGTTTAAGGACATTACGGTCCAATGTTAGTTTAAGGACATCTCGGTCCAAGATTAAGGACATCATATGTAGGGTTCCTAGGCACTCTAATGGAGTCTCACAAGGCATCAAACATGGCTATTTCAAGTTTTACGGGTGCCTACAAACCCTAATACGGATCGTTAACTAGATAATGAGGCGATGCAAGCATGTAAACGGAAATATAGCTAAAGGGAAGGGGCTACAACCTTTGTAGATCCGGTCCTCCACCTCCTAGGCTCCGCGATGAAGTCCCCCCGCTGTCCAAATCGGATCATGACTCTCACGGTGGTTTCATCGGAGAAATAGACGGGCTAGGTCGTCGACAACGTGCCGAAGATGATCTACGTCGAGGCATCACTAGATCAAGCTCCACCTTCACCAAGCCATGAAAACTTGTGAAGGAAACACCCTATACTACTTGGCAAGAAGTAGAGGATGAAGAAATAGAAAGTGGGCTCACTTTAGAATTGGATTTCTCACACTTTTTCATCACTTGCCATTGATGTAGCAAGCTTTCTTCATGGAAGAAGAAGATGAAGAAGAAGAAGAAGATATGATAAGTCTTAAAGAAAAATGAAAAAGAATTAATTCTTATCATCTTCTAACCTTAGTTAAGTGTAGAGAATGAATTATGGTTAGTTTAAATGGTTAGGGTTAAGTATAAGACAAGAATGGAGACTAAGTCAAAACTTCATGAATGTTCAACTAAAAACAAAACAAGTAACCATTCATTTATCCTTTTCATTTTCCAAAATGAATAAATAAATAAGATAAATGAATAGGTAATTAAGTAAACAAAACCCTAATCATTAACTTAACCATAGTTTAATTCTTTACACTTAACCAAATAAGCATGTATCATCAAACATGATACAATCATGTGCACAAAAGTATATCACATATACAACTTGCACAATTCAAGTGAGAAAATCCTTTTAAAGTGAACCAATACTAGTTAATGCAAAGTAATATATCAAATATATATAATTATGCATTAAATCATTAAATCAACACTTGATTCAATGATCCGGTCATGTCGCATATAACCGACTAGTATTCAATGTATCGGCTTCTCGAATCAATCCTTGATTCGATAACCAGGTTATATCGCATATAACCAATCGATACATTCGTCGTGAGAATGGAATACGGTATCACATACACGAATTATTCTCGGTCCCGCACATATCTCATATGCGCTCCTATTCGTTTCGCTTGAACCAGGAAACCTCTGTGTAGGACTCTAAAGACTCGTCAATACGCCGGCAGCAGATGATGATCATATCAAGCACCCACAAGCCGCAAGCGGTCTGCTAAACGTAACGGACACCCGGGTATTGAACGATCAGAAGATCGATGAGCAAGCCCGCTCACACTCCTGTGAATCCAACCAGTAACACTTACCGTACAGTCCGGTCTGTTCGTCTGATATGTCGCATATCTTGCCTAGGAGTGGTAAACGTCAGACCCCAATAGCTTGATAAGTCATGCCGACGTAAAGTCCATGACATGTGTGAAACTACTGATAACACTTACCAGTAGGTCACTGCAACCCTGGCCAGGGATTTCCTGTTATGGCCAGTCGAGCATAGCGCAACATCAACCCCCAATACCGGGAGAGACGAATCCCCTCCTATCGCTCATTGCCTCTATGTGAATCGGGACTGTACCCAAAAACCACCTGTTTGCACGACTCAGTAGAGCCGTGGTAGGGTGGAAATCAAAGCACGGTGGGAGACACACAAGACTCTATGACGATCTCGGGTCAATAGACTAAGCTGTACCAGTGTCACCAGAGAACTGCCATCTGACGTGAGGTATAATACCATCTGGGAGTTCTCGGCGAGTCCGTTCAGTGTACCCAGTCTCCACTGAGCACCCGCATACCATCTCTGATGTCAAACACCAATGGATATGGGATCATCCATCGCCCATCGCATGGGTCGAGAAGATATACGCTAGTCTACTCTGGAATATCGATGCCCCGTCTCGATATTCCCTCGACTAGGAACATTGAAGGATGTACTCATGGACTACCCAGGCCCCACTAGTATGATCTGCATCATAGTCCTGGAAGTCGAGTACACATCCTAAGGGCTTTATCACCATGTAATCAGAGAGACAGAAAGTATACATGTTAAGATAAAGAGCAACCAGATAGCGTACTATCATGTCGAGCAAGAAAGTCCTACCTATATATGTCCCAGCATCCACTATAATATACATCCAATGTACAGTAATGGCCTCTAGGGCATACATATAACTAACATCATAGTCAGTGAGTTTAAAGACATCACAGTCAAGGTTAAGGACATCATAGTCAGTGAGTTTAAAGACCTCACAGTCAAGGTTAAGGATATCATAGTTCGTGAGTTTAAGGACCTCACAGTCAAGGTTAAGGACATCATAGTACGTGGGCTTAAGGACCCCACAGTCCAAG
Source organism: Agapanthus africanus (assembly GCA_030015575.1). NCBI lineage: Eukaryota > Viridiplantae > Streptophyta > Magnoliopsida > Asparagales > Amaryllidaceae > Agapanthus > Agapanthus africanus. The sequence goes on from CM057341.1 coordinate 107,208,969, forward strand.
TTAAGGACTTCATAGTCCATGAAATTTATGGTTGTCGGGACCCGTCACCTCTCTGAAGACGTTGAAGGATTACAACGACAAATATCAGAGGAGTTCAGAGATGTACCCTTAAACCGATGTGGGTTAAGAGACCTGTAGTCCAATTGGAACTAAGATCTGTGATTTATGAGCATATGAACTCAATTAATCTGAATTGAGGACTTATGGCCAATTTGGGCTATGTCCATTCAATTACAATGTTCAACATTTGTTTTTGAGTCGTTAGATGTTTGTTTTGAGCCTAATCTCCTTAAAAATGCTAAGCATTGGTTCGATATCTGACAATGTTTTGTCTTTAGTTAAATGTTGTGCATTTACCATAGCTCCAGGCTTATTCAAAGAACAGTTTTATGTTCTGTCCAAGCACACATAAAAGCATATGGTGCACTTGGCACTAGCGCCACTCGATGAGCGTAGTGCGCTATGGTTAAAGCGCTAATGCGCTTAGCGCCAGATATGAAGCGCTAATGCGCTTAGAGCTTTGCGCTAGATGAAGAGCGCTGAGGCGCTTAGCGCTTTGCGCTAGATGTAGAGTGCTGATGCGCTTAGCGCTTTTTGCTAAATGAAGAGCGGGGATGCGCTTAGCGCTTTGCGCTAGATGTAGAGAGCTGATGCGCTATAGTTATTGAGGCGTTTGGTGCTGGTGCCATATAATGAGCGCAAAGCACTTTTAGTAATGTAGCGCACACGTGAGAAGCACGTGGCGTGCTTAGCGCTGAGCGCTAGCCAATGAGCGTAGTGCGCCATGTTTGAAGCGCTATGGCACTGCAGCGCTTTGCGCTAGATGAAGAGCACTATGGAACTTTTAAATTAGGAGCGCTAAGACTCTTCTTAGGTTAACTTTGCGCTCTGAAGATTGTCTTTTTTTTATAAAAGGCTTTGCCTCAAGATTCTAAGAACAAAGTTCTTAGTTTATAGGAGATATTTCAATCTCTTTTTGATGAAAGGCTTTGCCTTTATGGATCTGTGATCCTCAGAGAATTGAATAATTCTCCCCCTTTATAATGAGATATTCATAATCTCTTTTGTGAAAGACAATTTGTCTTATAGATCGATGATCTTGTGAAAGAAGTAAATACTTATGTTTATATTGAGACAATTTCGTCTTTCTATTCTTTTTTTTACCTTGAAAAGAATTGTCTTCTTTTACCGAGAACTTCTTCTTCTTCTTGAGATTTTTCTCAAAGTTTATTGGGGGGGGGGGGTTTCCTCTCTTTTAGACTTGAAGTCTCGGGGTCTTTTTATAGGGCAAGATGGTTTGTTCAATCAGTTAAGGAGATCTTTTCTCTAATTGATTTGGGAAATTTCCCATCGTTGGATCTTTGATCCAAGGGCTTCTGGTTTACTGAAGATAATTTTCTTGTTTTTTTACCAAGATTGGGAAATCTTTCCCCCTTACAGGATTTGTTCTGTATTTTAGTGATTTTTAATCACCATTGGATCATTGATCCAACGGTGTTCCAAACTCAAGGCACAATCCTTTCTGTTTGGAAAGATTCAACAGAATTTCATTCTTGTTAATTGATGATTTAATCATATCCGTTGGATATTTGATCCAACGGTGAGGAGCATTTAGTTCCAGCACTAGCGCTTATGCGCTCTGCCTATGGTGCGCTACTTGGAGCGCAGCGCTCTTAGCGCTAGCGCACATGTGCTTTGTACGTGGTGCGCTACTTGCAGCGCAGCGCATCTAGCGCTAGCGCCTATGCGCTTTGCACAGGGTGCGCTAATTGTAGCGCAACGCTTTTATAAAAGCACAGCTTTAATTCAAATTTTGAATTCTGAACAGAGCTTTGCTCTAATTGGGGAAACAATGTCTTAATATTTGATTTTATAATATCACATACTGCACATCTAACACAAGACCGTAACAGGTTCGCGGCACACCTTATCCCGACGGCTGAGATCAGAGCTAGAAGATTTCAGTAAGGGTTGGACCAGGAGATCCAAGCTGCCTTAGCTATAGAGGATTTCCCAACTCACGACCTAGCTCTGAAAGCTGCCCAAAGATATGAGCCAGTAGTGAAGAAGAAGGGCAGACCTCAATCTGCCGGTGTGAAGTGCCCTGCCACCCAGATAACAGGAGGAGCCTCTTCAAGGCCACCTTTTATACCCAGGAGACCGGGAGTACCATTCAACCGGCCCAGTCCAGACTTTTGCACCTACTGCAGGAGGGATGGACACCTGGGAAAGGATTGCAGGCATGCTAATCGCCTCTGCTTAGTCTGCGGCTCACCCACACAAGGTATTAGGTCTTTTCCTCATCGACTCAATCCGAATCCTGCACCCAGACCAGCAATCACCTATCCGCAGCGGCCAGCTATCTAGGCACCTGCACCATGTCTTGCTCTCCCTGCTCCACCTCCTCGTGGACCGACTGCATCTCCTCTTCGTCAGTTCCATCAAGCACAAAGAAACCTACCTTAAGGACAGAGGAATGCTCCTCCAGTAAGGAGGAATGTACCGAGGCGACAGGCTTTCATAATGACTGTAGAAGAAACTGAAGCCACATGCCAAGTCATCACTGGCAACTCTTTTCTTTCAAGCTTTCTTTCAATCCTTATACATATATATGTTCTTTTTCTATACCTAAAAGCTATTCCACACAACTTAAGTACGATCTTAGTAGCCCCACTTCCTGCACCAGCACTCTTCGATACTGGAGCATCTCATTGCTTAATGTCACAACGGTTCGTCCGAACTCATGCGATTCCAGTCAAACCGCTCATATCCAGCTGGAATGTCAGTTCAGGGTACGGCGTTCTAAAGGTAACAATGGGATACGACTTGTGTCCAGTGGTCGTCTGCAGCAGAGAATTCTATACTGAGTTCAAGGTGCTGGACATACCGAATTTCGATGTCGTTTTGGGTATGGATTGGCTAGGAACTTTCTACGCTACCATCGGCTGTCGTCAAAAGAGGGTAGTGTTCGAAATTCCAGAGCATCCGGTCTTTTATTTCAAAAGAGAATATCGTATCCTGAAGCCAAGCACATACAAAGCAAAACCGAAGAAGGCGGTGATTGCAACTCTATAGGCAGGAGAAGATAAGATAGAGGTAGCTCGAGAGTTTGACGATGTATTTCCTGAAGACATATCAGGTTTGCATCCCGATCGAGCTCTTGAATTCAGAATTGATTAGTACCTGGAGCACAATCGGTGATCAAAGCACCGTATCGGTTAAGCCCTGAAGGTTTGAAGGAGGTCCGTTCTCAGCTGGACGAACTTCTGCAGAAAGGATGGATTCGTCCCAGTACTTTAAGTTGGGGATCTCCAGCTTTGCTTGTAAAGAAGAAGGAAGGTTCATACAGAATGTGCATTGATTATAGAGTTTTGAACGAAGTCACAATAAAGAACAAGTATCCACTACCGTGAATCGACGATCTGTTCGATCAGCTAAGTGAGTCTTGCGTTTTCTCAAAGTTAGATCTTCGTTCGGGTTATTATCAGGTGCAGGTCAAAGAGTCTGATATTCCGAAGACGGCATTCAGGACTCGCTATGGATATTATGAGTTTCTCGTGATGCCATTTGGAGTGATCAATGCATCAGCCATATTCATGAACCTAATGAATCAAGTTTTTCGAGGGTACCTAGACAAGTTCGTTGTCATATTCATCGATGACATCCTGGTATATTCAGATAACCGAAAAGAGCACGCTGAACATTTACGAATTGTCCTGGAGACTTTACGACAGTATCGACTCTATGCCAAGTACAGCAAGTCCGAGTTTTGGTTTGAACAAGTCAGATTTCTCGGACATATCGTTTCAGGTGAAGGAATCTCCGTAGATCCAGCTAATTAGCAACAGTAAGCGAATGGCCGACACCAAAGACAGTGAAGGACATTCGAAATTTCTTTGGATTAGAGGGATACTACCGAAGATGTATTGAAAGATTTTCGAAGATTGCAACACCCCTGACCAAACATACTCGTAAAGATGAAGAATTCGTTTGGTTAGAAGCATGCGAACAAGCTTTCGTGGAACTAAAGTCAAGATTGACATCAGCACCTATTCTCGTAATACCGGACCAATCTGGAGATTTCGTAGTGCATTGCGATGCATCATGATGCTGAGTTTACTATATTAAGCAGGTAAGATATGTCTTAATATTCAATTTTATAATATCACATACTGCACAACTAACACAAGACCGTTACAGGTTTGCGGCACACCTTATCCTGACGCCTGAGATCAGAGCTAGACGATTTCAGCAAGGATTGGACCCGGAGAACCAAGCTGCTTTAGGTACAGGGGATTTTCCAACCCACGACCTAGCTCTGAAAGCTGCCCGAAGAATTGAGGCAGTAGTGAAGAAGAAGGACAAACCTCAGTCTGCCGGTGTGAAGCACCCTGACACCCAGATGGCAGGAGGAGCCTCTTCCAGGCCACCTTTTCTACCAGGAGACCGGGAGTACCATTCAACCGGCCCAGTCTAGACTTTTGCACCTACTGTAGGAGGGATGGACACCTGGCGAAGAATTGCAGGCGTGCTAATCGCCTCTGCTTAGTCTACGGCTTACCAACACATGATATTGGGTCTTGTCCTCGTCGACTCAATCTAAATCTTGCATCCAGACCAGCAATCACCTATCCGTAGCGGCCAGCTATCTAGGCACCTGCACCACGTCTTGCTCTCCCTGCTCCACCTCCTCGTGGACCGACTGCACCTCCTCCTCGTCAGTTCCATCAAGTACAAAGGAACCTACCTTAAGGACAGAAGAACGGACAGAGGAATGCTCCTCCAGCAAGGAGGAATGTACCGAGGCGACATGCTTTCACAATGACTGTAGAAGAAGTTGAAGCCACAGGCCAAGTCATCACTGGTAACTGTTTTCTTTCAAGCTTTCTTTCAATCCTTATACATATCCATATATCTTTTTCTATACCTAAAACCTATCCCACATAACTTAGGTACAATCTTAGTAGCCTCACTTCCTGCACTAGGACTCTTAGATACTGGAGCATCTCATTGCTTTATGTAGCAACGGTTCATCCGAAATCATGCGATTCTAGTCAAACCGCTAGTATCCAGCTGGAATGTCAGTTCAGGGAATGGCATTCTAAAGGCAACCATGGGATACGACCAGTGTCCAGTGGTCATCTGCAGCAGAGAATTCTATGCTGACTTCAAGGTGTTGGACATACCGAATTTCGATGTCGTTTTGGGTATGGATTGGCTAGGAACTTTATATGCTACCATCGACTGTCGTCAAAGGAGGGTAGTGTTCGAGATTCCAGAGCATCCGGTCTTTTATTTCAAAAGTGGAGAACATACCCTAGAGCCAAGCACATACAAAGCAAAACCGAAGAAGGCCGTGATTGCAACTCTACAGGCAGGAGAATATAAGCCAGAGGTAGTTCGAGAGTTCGACGGTGTATTTCCTGAAGACATATCAGGTTTGCCTCCCGATCGAGCTCTTGAATTCGGAATTGATTTAGTACCTGGAGCACAATCGGTGATCAAAGCACTGTATCGGTTAAGCCCTGAAGGTTTGAAGGAGGTCCGTACTCAGCTGGACGAACTTCTGCAGAAAGGATGGATTCATTCCAGTACTTCAAGTTGGGGATCTCCAGTTTTTCTTGTGAAGAAGAAGGAAGGTTCATACAAAATATGCATTGATTATAGAGCTTTGAACGAAATCACGATAAAGAACAAGTATCCACTACCACGAATCGACGATCTGTTCGATCAGCTAAGTGGGTCTTGCGTTTTCTCAAAATTAGATCTTCGTTCGGGTTATCATCAGGTGAAGGTCAAAGAGTCTGATATTCCGAAGACAGCATTCAGGACTCGCTATGGACATTATGAGTTTCTCGTGATGCCATTTGGAGTGACCAATGCACTAGCCATATTCATGAACCTAAGGAATCAAGTTTTCCAAGAGTACCTAGATAGATTCGTTGTCATATTCATCGATGACATCCTGGTATATTCAATGAATCGGAAAGAGCACGCTGAACATTTACGAATTGTTTTGGAGACTTTGCGACAGCATCAACTCTATACCAAGTACAGCAAGTTTGAGTTTTGGCTAGAACAAGTCGGATTTCTCGGACATATCGTTTCAGGTGAAGGAATCTCCGCAGATCCAGCTAAAGTAGCAGCAATAAACGAATGGCCGACACCAAAGACAGTGAAGGACATTTGAAGTTTCTTGGGATTAGCGGGATACTACCGAAGTTTTATTGAAGGATTTTCGAAGATTGCAAAACCCCTGACCAAGCTTACACGTAACGATGAAGAATTCGTGTGGTTAGAAACATGCGAACAAGCTTTCGTGGAACTCAAGTCAAGATTGACATCGGCACCTATTCTCGTAATACCGGACCAATCTTGAGGTTTCGTAGTGCATTGCGATGCATCATGATGCTGAGTTTACTATGTTGAGCAGGTAAGATATGTCTTAATATTTGATTTTATAATATCACATACTGCACAACTAACACATGACTATAACAGGTTCGTAGCACACCTTATCCCGATGGCTGAGATCAGAGCTAGACAATTTCAACAAGGGTTGGACCCGAAGATCCAAGCTGCCTATAGGGGATTTCCCAACCCACGACCTAGCTCTGAAAGCTATCCGAAGATTTGAGGTAGTAGTGAAGAAGAAGGGCAGAACTCAATCTGCCGGTAAGAAGCACCCTGATACCCAGATGGCAGGAGGAGCCTCTTCCAGGCCACCTTTTGTACCCAGGAGACCGGGAGTACCATTCAACCAGCCCAGTCTAGAATTTTGCACCTACTGCATGAGGGATGGACACCTGGTGAAGGATTGCAGGCGTGCTAATCGCTTCTTCTTAGTCCGCGGCTCACCCACACATGATATTGGGTCTTGTCCTCGAAGACTCAATCCGAATCCCGCACCCAGACCAACAATCACCTATCTGCAGCGGCCAGCTATCCAGGCACCTGCACCACGTCTTGCTCTTTCTGCTCCACCTCCTCATGGACCGACTGCACCTCCTCCTCGTCAGTTCCATTAAGCACAAAGGAACCTACCTCAAGGACAGAGGAATGCTCCTCCAGCAAGGAGGAATGTACCGAGGCGACAGGCTTTCACAATGACTATGGAAGAAGCTGAAGCAGCTGACCAAGTCATCACTGGTAACTCTTTTCTTTCAAGCTTTCTTTCAATCCTTATACATATCCATATATCTTTTTCTATACCTAAAACCTATCTCACATAACTTAGGTATGATCCCGGTAGCCTCACTTCCTACACTAGCACTCTTCGATACTGGAGCAACTCATTACTTTATGTCGCAACGGTTCATCCAAACTCACGTGATTCTAGTCAAACCGCTCGTTTCCAGCTGGAATGTCAGTTCAGGGAACGACGTTCTAAAAACAACAATGGGATACGGCCTGTGTCCAGTGGTCATCTGCAGCAGAGAATTCTATGCTAACTTCAAAGTGCTCGACATATCGAATTTCGATGTCGTTTTGGGTATGGATTGGCTAGGAACTTTCTACGCTACCATCGATTGTCGTCAAAGGAGGGTAGTGTTCGAGATTCCAGAGCTTCCGGTCTTTTATTTCAAAAGTGGAGACCTTACCCTGGAGCCAAGCACATACAAAGCAAAACTGAAGAAGGCGGTGATTGCAACTCCACAGGCAGGAGAGGATAAGCCAGAGGTAGTTCGAGAGTTCGACGATGTATTTCCTGAAGACATATCAGGTTTGCTTCCCGATCGAGCTCTTGAATTGGGAATTGATTTAGTACCTGGAGCACAACCGACGATCAAAGCACCATATCGGTTAAGCCCTGAAGGTTTGAAGGAGGTCCGTACTCAGCTGGACGAACTTTTGCAGAAAGGATGGATTCGTCCCAGTACTTCAACTTGGGGATCTCCGGTTTTGCTTGTGAAGAAGAAAGAAGGTTCATACAAAATGTGCGTTGATTATAGAGCTTTGAATGAAGTCACAACAAAGAACAAGTATCCACTACCGCGAATCGACGATCTGTTCAATCAGATAAGTGGGTCTTGCGTTGTTCCCTCATAACATATCAAAAAAAACCCAATGGGTCATCACGTGCCCACACGTGACCAGGGGTCATGTGCTGACACGTGATGGTTTCCTGGGGATTCTACTGAAATAGAATTAAATTTGAATCAAGCAAGCAATTAGTGGAGTCACGTGCCCACACGTGATGGGCCTATGGCAAAAACCACTGAAGGAATTAAAAGGCATAATAAAACAGTAAGGAAAGATACCAATGGGGCATCATGTGTCTACACGTGACCAAGGGTCACATGCTGACACGTGATGATTCCTTAGTTCTTTAAAACAGCAGAATTAAATTCTGGTTAAAATTTTTAATCAGGGGGGGTCACGTGTCAACACGTGATGGGTTTCTAAGCTCTTTAATTAATAGAATTGAATTCTATTTAAAATGATCAAACAGTGGGATCACGTTCCAACACGTGATAGATTCTTAAGTCGTCTGAACTAATAGAATTAAATTCTAATTAAGAGGGAATCGAGAACCCTAACTGGAAAATATTTCTCTAAATCTTTCCAAACAAAAAAAAATTGTGCTCTGTAAAGTGGAGCACCGTTGGATTAAAAATCCAATGGTAATTAAAATTCACCAATTTATAGAAAGATTCTATACAAGGAATTTCCTGAAATTCACCACGAATAACAAACAGAATATCTTTTGGATTAAAAATCCAATGGTGAATAAAATTCACTGAGTAATCTAAAAGATCATGTTGGTTACAAAATCAATTAAAATCTTTCAATGAAATATTGACTAAATAAACTGATTCTTTTCTTTCTCCTATAAATAGGAGCCAAGAAGAGAAGAGGAGATCGATTTTTTTTTGGAGAGAGAGACAAAAACAGAAAAAGAGAAGAGAATTTAATTCTCAAAAGAGAAAAGGAGATTTCCTCAGAAGAGAAAGAAACCCCAGGTGAGAAAGGGAAAGAGATCTAAGCTCCATAAAAACAAAAAGAGAATTTAATTCTCAATTTAAGAGTTTAACTCTTCTGAATAAGAACTTAGTTCTTCCTTTGGTTGAACATCTGCAAAAGCAGATCTCCCCACAAGTTGTGAATTTAATTCTCATCGGGGAGATTCTGCCATGCAGATCCAAAACTTAGAGAGAGAATTAAGTTTAAAGAATTTAATTCTTCTAAATTCATAGGAATTTAATTCCTCCAAATGAAACTAAGGTTTAACCCTACATAAGAACTTAATTCTTCCAAATTCATAGGAATTTAATTCCTCTAAATGAAACAAGAGTTTAACCCTACATAAGAACTTAATTCTTCCAAATATATAGGAATTTAATTCCTCTAAATGAAACTAGGGTTTAACCCTACAAAAGAATTTAATTCTTAAAATAAGAGATTTGAAGCTCTCCATGCACGTAAAGATTAAGTATCCAACATGATCACGTAGTAACATGTGACCCTTCATCCCAACGAACAAAAAGGAATGAATAAGGCATGCTCACGTGCCCCCACGTGACCCTTTAATGGACTCCTCAAAATAAGAAGGAATTAGCTCAGAGGCAATGCCTCACGTGCTCCCACGTGACCCTCAAAATAAAAGAGAACAAAGCCAAAGGCAGTACTGATCTAGGGTGTTAGTTATATGTATGCCCTAGAAGCCATTACTATACATAGGATGTATATTGTATTGGATGCTGGGACATATATAGGGAGGACTTTCTTGCTCGACATGATAGTACGCTATCTGGTTACTCTTTACCTTAACGTGTATACTGAATGTCTCTCTGTTACATGTTGGTAAAGCCCTTAGGATGTGTACTTGACTACCTGGACTATGATGCGGATCATACTAGTGGGGACAGGGTAGTCCAGAAGTACATCCTTCAAGGTCCCTAGTCGTGGGTGTATCGAGACAGGGTATCGATATACCAGAGTAGACTAGCGTATACCTTCCCGACCCATACAGATGGGCGATAGATGATCCCATATCCATTGGTGTTTGACATCAGAGATGATATACGGGTGCTCAGTGGAGACTGGGTACACTGGACGGACTCGCCGAGAACTCCCAGATGGTATTATACCTTACGTCAGATGGCAGTTCTCTGGTGACACTGGTACAGAGTAGTCTGTTGACCCGAGATCGTCATAGAGTCTTGTGTGGTTCCCACTGTGCTTTGATTTCCATCTTACCACGTCCAAGAGGGCGTGCAAAACGGTGGTTTTTGGGTACAGTCCCGAGTCATATGGAGGCAATGAGCGATAGGAGGGGATTCGTCTCTCCCGGTATAGGGAGTTGATGTTGCGCTGTGTTCGATTGGCTATGACCGGAAATCCCTGGCCAGGGTTGTTGAGATTTACTGGTAAGTGTTACCAGTAGTTTCTTGAATTGTTATAGACCTCATATTGACACGACTTATCAAGCTATTGGGGTCTGACGTTTACCACCCCTAGGCGAGATATGCGACATATCAGACGAACAGACCGGTATGTACGGTAAGTGTTACTGGTTGGATTCACAGGAGTATGAGCGGGCTTGCTCGTCGATCTTCTGATCGCTCAATACCCGGGTGGCCGTTACGTTTAGCAGACCGCTTGCGGCTTGTGGGTGTTTGATATGATCATCATCTGCTACCGGCGTATTGACGAGTCTTTAGAGTCCTACACAGAGGTTTCCTGGCTCAAGCGAAACGAAATAGGAGCGCATATGAGATATGTGCGGGACCGAGAATAATGCGTGTATGTGATACCGTATTCCATTCTCGCGATGAATGTATCGAATGGTTGTATGCGATATAACCTAGTTATCGAATCAAGGATTGATTCGGTAAGCCGATACATAGGATACTAGTCGGTTGTGTGCGACATGACCAGATCATTGAATCAAGAGTTGATTTAATGATTTAATGCATAATTATATATTTGATATATTACTTTGCATTAACTAGTATTGGTTCACTTTAAATGGATTTTCTCACTCGGATGTGCACATTGTATATGTGATATATCTTTTGTGCACTTGATTGTATCATGTTTGATGATACATGTTTGCTAGGGTTTTTGTGTAAAGAATTAAACCATGGTTATTTAAATGGTTAGGGTTTTGATTATCTTAACTAATTATTTAGGTTATTTCCTTTTTAGGCATGTAAAGAGAAAATGGTTTCTTTTCATTCATGAAGCTTGATGAAGCTTCATGAAGACTTTGACCAAGTGACCATTTTGTCTCATGCTTAACCCTAACCATTCCATTCAGCCATGATTAACTCTCTACACATTACCATGGTTAATATTATGATAAGAATGATTTTATTATTCTTTTTCATAATAACTTATCATATTATCTTCTTCTTCTTCATCATCTTCTACTTGAAGAAACCTTGACTTCATCAATGGTGATTGATGAAAAAGAGTGAGAAATCCAATTCTAAAGTGAACCCACCTCCTATTTCTTCATCCTCTACCTCTTTCCAAGTAGTATAGGGTGTTTCCTTCACAAGTTTTCATGGCTTGGTGAAGGTGGAGCTTGATCTAGTGATGCCTCGACGTAGATCATCTTCGGCATGTCGTCGATGACCTAGCCCGCCTTTTCTCCGATGAAGCCGATGCAAGAGTCATGGATTCGATTTGGACAGCGAGGAGATATCATCACGGAGTTTTGGAGGTGGAGAACCGGATCTACAAAGGTTGTATTTTCGTTAACTAATAGTTAAGTTGTTAACTTGTTATCGGTTTCGCCTAATATTCTAGTTAACGATCCGTATTAGGGTTTCTCGGCACCCGTAAAATTTGAAATTGGCATGGTTGATACCTTGTGAGACCTCATTGGAGTGCCTAGGAACCCTACAGTGGTATCAGAGCCTATCTAGAGCCTTAGGCGATGCGTAGACGAAGTTTGAAACCCGAACGAACCCGAAACCCTAAACCAAACATGCTCTCTGGACTTTTTCTAAAATCTGGGATTTTTCCACATTAAAAATGCTTAAAAAATTCAGCAGAGAAATCTAAGAATTACGGTGCAAAATTTTTTCCATGAACTGTTCATAGTGCGGCGGAACCGCGGCCAAATGATGGAAGTTGCCTTTCTATTTTGCACAGTAACTCATGGTTTCAGGTGCTGAGTTTTATGGGAATTTTTAATATTTTTTCAAGAGTTGAATTTTCTGGGTTGTTTTGGGGATTCGAATGTTCGATCGGATTATCAAATTTTGTCTGTGTGGCTTTCCGGATAATTTTTGGATATGTTAAAAAGTTCGACCGGATATAAATACTCAACTTTTCCCCTGTCGGGAAATTTCCAAATGTTGGATTTTTCCGTGGTTTAACGACGTTCTAAGTAGTGCAAGTAACGCGATGTTCCCTCTAGAAGACAACAAACCTTAACTCGATTATGTGACCGTCTTGAACTGCCCTTTGAACCTTCGGGTTTGGGGCAGTATGGCGTGCCACATGTGAGGCGTTGGCTTGATCCTTCTACGGCTGGACCGTTGGTACAGAGGCACGAACTGAATGTTTTTAGACTTATTTCATGTGTTGATCTGTATCGGGAAAACTTGGGTGTTTGACTTTTCGATCGAAAAGTTTAACATTTTCTATTTATCTGGAATGGGATACAATAATTGGAATTCACAAAAGTTATGAGATAACTGAATGAATGTTGTAAATCTAGCAATTTAGTCTCACTTGATCGGTTGCCACGGAATTTTGATGTGATCAAAAGTCCGTCGCAATCACGTAGCGTACGCGGATACCCGCCGGATAAACTTAATAGACAGCCTCACGCCATAGCCCCGACCAAGTGACTGTAGGAGAACCCCGTCGCCGAAAGCATCCGTTCGGGTGCTCGCGGCAGCGGTGTTCCGCCTTGGTGCACTTCGTCGACGGTATCGGGGGTGCAGCCGCCTACTAAAGTTTGCGACGAGTATTCGATCAAATTGTCGGGAATCCTGTTGAATTGCCCGACTTGATATTGAAAAGAGTTTTCGATTTTGAGACTAAAATGCGGGGTTTATAATTGTTAGGCATGTGATGTCTAAGTAATTCATTTGGTGAGGCATGCGATGTCTGAGGTGGTTGCGGATTCCAACTGTTGTAGTTTTACACTTTCTTTTCTGTGACCGTAAGTATAATATGTGATATCGCCGGTTTCGTTGCTATATGTCAACGATAATTGGGATGCGCATATTTACTTACGTTGATGACATGTGATGTTATGCGTTGCTGGATATGTTATATTGGATCGTCGTGTTTGAATAGCCGGGGGTTTTTATGTGAGATGAGTGTTTTTCATTTTCATTCATGTAAAAACTTGTATGTAATATTCTTTTATTGGGGCACTTCCAGGTTGAGGAAGTTGTCACTCTTTTGTATATTATTTACTTTTCCGCACTAGGATAGACCCAAGGAGGGGAGCACAAGTAACCGGGTTCTGGAGTCCAGTGGGAGACCAACTCGAGGAGTCGAGTCCGGGTCTCCTAACTCTAGAATTGGTAGGGTTGCTTGCCGCTCTCGTAGGGGTCTAGGGGTGTGGGTTTGGCTATTCATCACGACCGTGGAATCCGTGCTTTATACTGGCTCGTATTAAAAACACGGACGTCCTAGTATATCCAATATTTCATATGATTCTTCTGCTGCGATATCTGTGATGTGATCATGTGATGTTCTGTGATAGATACTGTATATAGTATATATGATATATTATATAGGCGTTATTTATGTTTTACACCCGCGCTAGCCCTGCCCCGCTCTGCCGTTAGTTACCTAACCTAACGGTGCACGAGGGGACATCGAGGCGAATGCGGATGGCATACATGTACGTCGTATTTATCTGTGATGTTTAGGTACTTAAATGATGGGACTTCATTAATGTGATTAATGAAATAAAAGAAACCTAAGATGTTGTAGAATCGAATTTCAAAATAAAACAGGTAGCTACAGTTCTTGCTTTGCACAGCGGTATATATGATATATCCTGCACCTTATTCAATGAGGAAAGGACCGAGATCCCTTCACCGGGAGTGACTCCTTTAGCAATAACTGGCAGATGCTACACACTCGGTTTGTCTTTTGATTGCTTTTAAGAGTTTTTGCTTTGCACAGTGATATATATGATATATCCCGCACCTCATTCGACGAGGAAAGGACCGACGATCCCTTCACCGGGAGTGACTCTTTTATCAAAACTAGAAAAGCCTCAAAAGCACTCCATTTTAAAATCATTTGATTCTACAACGATATCAAGTTCATTACGCAATAGGTTTTTAGAAAAACCTGTCGTAGCCCTCCGTCATTTCAGATATGTACTGGTTAGTATTCGTGCTGCGTTTGTTGACCTCTGTCAAGGCGTAGTGTGCGGTAGCTGATTAGTGCTTATCTGCATAAGCATATGATGTGATTGATTTAGGATAGTCGTGCGACCTTGTTGACCTCTGTCAAGGGTCGTGCGGGTGGGTTTACTTCAATCAGGAAATGACGGGTTGAACTTGACTAGCAGCCTATGGTTTGTTGACCTCTGTCAAGGTCAGAGGACGCTAGGGGCAAAATATTATCGGGAATTTCAAGTGTTGAAATTTGCAATGAGATTGCATACCTTCTATGAGATAGTTGGATCCCGATACCCGCTGCGAGTAAGAGTTACTCCTGGGAGAATTTTACGCATTACAATTAGCCGATCAAGTAGGTGTCTAGAAAGGTGTCAACGGGGTTACGCCTCTGGGAAAACGAGGTTTACATTAATTAGGTTCGTGCGAAAGCACGGGGGACCTCCCTCAAAGTACCGACACTGGCCTGGCCGAAAGATTGGCGAACTTGTAGTGTGTAATTAATCTCGGCTAGTCTTTCCTTTTAGGGTTTGAAGGAAGATTTGATGAAAACAGTGGGAGCCATCCTGATTAGATAAAATAATAACCAATCTATTCTTGCAAGAGCGCACGCTGAGTATTTTCTTATCTCTCTCTCCAGGTAGCGACCATATCACGCCTTAATCAAGATAATAATACGGATGTAATTGACCGAACCCGCTTGTTATACTGAGCTGGGGAACGTTGGTCCCGCTCCAACTTATAATTGTTATAAGACAGAGCAGGAAATTGGGGAATACCAGAATTCCCGTGCCGCCCAAACGAAGAGAGTGCATGCTGATGCATCATCTTCGGGTGTGTTCATTACAAAGAACTGTTTCTCTGTATCCTCTACGTCCTGGGTATGTGATACCAGATCAGGATCCCAGATATGTAATCTGTTACATAGGGCTACAGATAGGTAGAGAACTGAGAACGGGTGATAAGTTTCATGAGGCAGAAAATGGGGCAAGAGTTGCAGCCAAGTCTGTTGGTCACTGTCACCCTGTATTCCAAATACATTGATTCTAAACGAATGTTATTAGATACCGAACCTGTTATGCAAAATCATATCTGTCTCTTTATCAGTAAAGAAACGGTAAAATTTTGCATTGTTGGATAGTGTTTTGAACATTTCCTATATCAAAAGTTGATCGGTTCAGGCACGTTATCTAAAAGCGTTGATGTTCTAAATCAAACTACAGTTCTTAGTATACAGAACACACACACAAGAGGAAGTGTTCAGAAATGAACGGATTCTACTTGAGGTATTGTAGACTAGGTCATATCAATGCGACCCGACTAGCTCAAGTTACATATAGATGCATATTTAAATCAGTTTGAATTTACATCTTGTGAAACTTGCCAGTCATGTCACAAAGATATAATGACACCAGCTCTGTTTATTGGAAACAGAGAAAGAGTTAGAAAACTCTTGAGATGATACATGTTGATGTATGTAAGGTCCCCTGTCTACACATGCCAAGACTGGTTCTTTGTACTTCATTACATTCTCTGATGATCTTTCGAGATTCAGACCTATGTTCCTGTTGAAACACAAGTCCGAACCTTTTGAGATATTCACAGAATATAAGTTAGAAGTAGAGAACCAATACGGGTATAAGTATTATGTCCTTTGATGAGATCAAGGAGGAGAATACTTGAGCACGGATATTCCTGGATTATTCTAAAGGAGAATAAGATTCTCTCTCAGCATTACTCCTCCGTATACACCATAGCACGATGGTATATCGGGGCGGAGCAATAGCACCCTATGTGATATGGTGTGCTCTATGATGAGTACTGCTGAGTTACCTGTTTCCTTTTGGGGGTTATGCACTTGAGAAGCTGCATACCTATTGAATAGGGTTCAAATCAAATCAGTTGCCTACCACTTCATATGTGATATGGAAAGGGAAGAGCCCATATCTTAAGATGGTTAAGATTTGGGGTTGTCCAGCCTATGTCTAAAAGCAAAATCCGGACAAGCTCGAGGTAAGGTCTGTAATGTAGAACTGGAAAAGTTCCAGCTATACTAAACTGCAGCTGAAGATTTGACAGAACCAAAGGATTCAATAGTTACCAACGAACCTCAGCCTCTCCGCCGATCTAGTAGGGTTCCTCACCCACCTGAGAGATACTTCGGTTCCTCTATGACAGTGGGAGTGAGGATTGCATATGAGATGATGACCCAACTAGTTTCGAGCTGGCCGTCAGGAATAAGACTCTGTAAGAATGGCTGGATGCTTAGTGATCTGAGATGGAATCCATGTACACCAACAAAGTATGGACTTTGGTTGCTATATCTGAAGGGTTAAATCCCCATCAGGAGCAAGTATATCTTGAGAAGATTACTTGGTGTAGATGGAAAAGTTGAGACTTTCAAAGATAGACTTGTTAAAGGTTTTCGTCATTGACCAGGCGTGGATAATGATGAAACCTTTTTCCAGTATCTATGCTTAAGTCCATCCAGATTCTACTTGCCACGGCTACATACCATGACTACGATATCTGGTGGTTGGGTGTCATGACAGCTTTTCTAAATGATGTTTTAGAAGAGGGAGTCTATAAGTACACAGCCAGAGGGCCTCGTAGACAGTGGGAGCAGCGGAAACGTGTGCAAGATGTTTTATAGGATAAAGCAGGCATCGCGGAGTTGGAACATTTGTTTTGATGTGGTAGTCAAAGAGTTTGACATCATCAAAATGGTAGATGAACCTTGTATAAACAAAAAGGTAGTAGGGAGTATGGTGACGATCCTCGTAGAGTACGTGGATGACATACTCTTGATAGGGAAGGAGTTTCCTATGCTACGCTCGGTCAATTTCCGCTTATCACAAGGATTCTCCATATAGGATCAAAGTGATACCTCCTAAATCCTGAGTTTTCGTCTATGAGATAGATGTAATTGGATGTTAGGATACTCACTAATTGTAGTGAGATGGTATCAGTTGATCCTGGGGAAAATCACTGGAAGTGTTCCAGGGTGATAAAGACGACTGAATGTCAGTCACAGGCATTGTCTTTACCCTCAGTAAAGGGACGGTATGTTGGAAGAGTTCCAAGCTAGATACCGTGGCATACTGGAAGATAAAGGCAGGATACATCGCTACTTAAGATGCTACCAAAGAGGCTGTTTCGGTGTATATTGGTTCATAAGATGAACTATATTCCTTCCATTGTGTGACAATGGAGTTGTGGCTTATGCCAAGGAACACCCGTCCCATCAGTGATCCAGACAAACTCTAAGGCAGTGTCACCTGATCATGGAGATGGTTGATCTCCAGGATGATCGAGGTTAGGAGAGTAGAGTCAGAGAACAACACGGCGGATCCACTCACGAAGGCCTATTCCCAGAGAGAGACTTTTATGGGATGGTTGAGTATGAGATACTACAACCACTGCTAAAGATGGCCCTAGTGCAAGTGAGAGATTGTTAGTTATATGTATGCCCTAGAGGCCATTACTATACATAGGATGTATATTGTAGTGGATGCTGGGACATATATAGGGAGGACTTTCTTGCTCGACATGATAGTACGCTATCTGGTTACTCTTTACCTTAACGTGTATACTGAATGTCTCTCTGTTACATGTTGGTAAAGCCCTTAGGATGTGTACTTGACTACCTGGACTATGATGCGGATCATACTAGTGGGGACAGGGTAGTCCAGAAGTACATCCTTCAAAGTCCCTAGTCGTGGGTGTATCGAGACAGGGCATCGATATACCAGAGTAGACTAGCGTATACCTTCTCGACCCATACAGATGGGCGATGGATGATCCCATATCCATTGGTGTTTGACATCAGAGATGATATACGGGTGCTCAGTGGAGACTGGGTACACTGGACGGACTCCCCGAGAACTCCCAGATGGTATTATACCTTACATCAGATGGCAGTTCTCTGGTGACACTGGTACAGAGTAGTCTGTTGACCCGAGATCGTCATAGAGTCTTGTGTGGTTCCCACTGTGCTTTGATTTCCATCTTACCACGTCCAAGAGGGCGTGCAAAACGGTGGTTTTTGGGTACAGTCCCGAGTCATATGGAGGCAATGAGCGATAGGAGGGGATTCGTCTCTCCCGGTATAGGGAGTTGATGTTGCGCTGTGTTCGATTGGCTATGACCGGAAATCCCTGGCCAGGGTTGTTGAGATTTACTGGTAAGTGTTACCAGTAGTTTCTCGAATTGTTATAGACCTCATATCGACACGACTTATCAAGCTATTGGGGTCTGACGTTTACCACCCCTAGGCGAGATATGCGACATATCAGACGAACAGACCGGTATGTACGGTAAGTGTTACTGGTTGGATTCACAGGAGTATGAGCGGGCTTGCTCGTCGATCTTCTGATCGCTCAATACCCGGGTGGCCGTTACGTTTAGCAGACCGCTTGCGGCTTGTGGGTGTTTGATATGATCATCATCTGCTACCGGCGTATTGACGAGTCTTTAGAGTCCTACACAGAGGTTTCCTGGCTCAAGCGAAACGAAATAGGAGCGCATATGAGATATGTGCGGGACCGAGAATAATGCGTGTATGTGATACCGTATTCCATTCTCGCGATGAATGTATCGAATGGTTGTATGCGATATAACCTAGTTATCGAATCAAGGATTGATTCGGTAAGCCGATACATAGGATACTAGTCAGTTGTGTGCGACATGACCGGATCATTGAATCAAGAGTTGATTTAATGATTTAATGCATAATTATATATTTGATATATTACTTTGCATTAACTAGTATTGGTTCACTTTAAATGGATTTTCTCACTCGGATGTGCACATTGTATATGTGATATATTTTTTGTGCACTTGATTGTATCATGTTTGATGATACATGTTTGCTAGGGTTTTTGTGTAAAGAATTAAACCATGGTTATTTAAATGGTTAGGGTTTTGATTATCTTAACTAATTATTTAGGTTATTTCCTTTTTAGGCATGTAAAGAGAAAATGGTTTCTTTTCATTCATGAAGCTTGATGAAGCTTCATGAAGACTTTGACCAAGTGACCATTTTGTCTCATGCTTAACCCTAACCATTCCATTCAACCATGATTAACTCTCTACACATTACCATGGTTAATATTATGATAAGAATGATTTTATTATTCTTTTTCATAATAACTTATCATATTATCTTCTTCTTCTTCTTCATCTTCTACTTGAAGAATCCTTGACTTCATCAATGGTGATTGATGAAAAAGAGTGAGAAATCCAATTCTAAAGTGAACCCACCTCCTATTTCTTCATCCTCTACCTCTTGCCAAGTAGTATAGGGTGTTTCCTTCACAAGTTTTCATGGCTTGGTGAAGGTGGAGCTTGATCTAGTGATGCCTCGACGTAGATCATCTTCGGCATGTCGTCGATGACCTAGCCCGTTTTTTCTCCGATGAAGCCGATGCAAGAGTCATGGATTCGATTTGGACAGCGAGGAGACATCATCAAGGAGCTTTGGAGGTGGAGAACCGGATCTACAAAGGTTGTATTTTCGTTAACTAATAGTTAAGTTGTTAACTTGTTATCGGTTTCGCCTAATATTCTAGTTAACGATCCGTATTAGGGTTTTTCGGCACCCGTAAAATTTGAAATTGGCATGGTTGATGCCTTGTGAGACCTCATTGGAGTGCCTAGGAACCCTACATAGGGCGCCTCACGTGTCTCTATGTGACCCTTGACAAACACCCTTTTCAAAAGAATAAAATAGTGGAAGACAGGGAAATTGATGCCCGACGCAGAGGCATTGTCACGTGTCCACACGTGATGATTTCAAAGTCTAAAAGTGTTTAACTCTTATTTGCGGATTTTGAGAATAAAATAAAGGAGGTTTGGCCCACTTCTCAGGCGCATCACGTGACCCCACGCGACTACCTCACTTTTAGTGTTTAACACTATTTTAAGCTTTTCGTCCTTAGTGTTTAACACTATTTTCAGCACATCACGTGGGAGCACGTGATCGCCAAGTATCCTCTAGTGTTTAACACTATTTTAAGACCAAGCTTAGCCTAAATTGGCTAAGTTTTCTGGAGGCAAATCTCCCCTTCAACTGAACCTCAAAATTGATCAGTTCATATGATACGCAAAGTAAAGTCCAGAGCTATAATGAATGGTTAATGCTCAACCAAAGAAAAAATGTTGTCAGAACCCCAAACCCCAGTTTAGCATTGCTAAATAATGGGGGGCTGAACCCAGACAAGTGTTCAACAGTCCATACAAAGGTTTAACATTTTAAACATAGTTGGACATAGCCCAAGTTGGCCATAAGTCCTCAATTCAGATTTAACTGAGCCCATGTGCTCATAATCCAATTAATTGATCTTAGTCCCAAATTGGACTACAGATTTCCCAATCAACATTAGTTCAAGGGTACATCTCTTTCCTCCTTTGATATTTGTCATTGTAATCTTTCAACGTCTTTAGAGAGCTGACGGGTCCCGATAACCAATCATTCCATGGACTGTGGGGTCCTTAAATTCATGGACTATGATGTCCTTAAACTTTATAGACTATGACGTCTTTAAACTATGAACTGTTGGGTACTTAAACTCATGGACTATGATGTCCTTAAAGTTTATAGACTATGATGTCTTTAAACTACGGACTGTGGGGTCCTTAAGTCTATGGACTATGATGTTCTTAACCTCGGACTGTGGGGTCCTTAAGCCCATGGACTATGATGTCCTTAACCTCGGACTGTAGGGTCCTTAAGCCCATGGACTATGATGTCCTTAACCTTTACAGACTATGATGTCTTTAAATTGAACCACCATGTCCTTAAACTGGTACTCGACCGCAATGTCCATAAACTAAACAATAGAGCCCAAATGCTCCTTTGTTGGATCTAAACGATCCCGTTGATCTTAGTCTAAAATTAGACTAACGTATCCTTAACATACGTTTAAGTTGATCTCAGTCTCAAATGAGACTAACGTATCCTTAAACCCAACCCCCAAATCCAAATCTAAGAAAATACGGATTTGGACTAATCCACGCCCTACGGGCGACAACATAAATTAGTCTCCGTATACAATTCACGGGCGACCAAAAACAAAACAAACACGCACGACTTGAAGTGACCATCTGGAGAAGGAGAAAGTGGTTACCGCAATGCGGTAGAGTAATTAACTGCAGGGGCTTGCGCCTGCAGGGAAGAACATCCCCACAATCAAAAACCCCTCAAACGAGGGGGAATCTGACGAAGTCTGCTATATCGGCCGCATCCGTTTAAACCTTCGATATATAGTGCCATAAATCAACTTGGCATCTTCGGAGAGGTGGACAGATAGCACCAATTAGTATCTGCCCCCAAATTTAGGAAAGACGGACCTACGCGGTAGCGTCTCTGCGTTTCGGAGGAGAACAGATTCTGGCACGCCCGGTGGGACCTCTTTCTCTTTCCACTCCACACTTCGTATGTCGTATTCACGAACGAATCACGGTTTAATATGGTTGCCCTTGGGTTCGAGGTATTAAGATTTGGTTTTGCTCTCGTGCAGAAAAAAGAAGATCAAATGGCTCTCAACTGCACAAACTGCAACACTGCCAATAACTCTCACTTCGTCCCCGCAGGAAAAGTGACCTAGGGCCTCAGGCGGCCTCTATTTTTATAATGCTGGTGGAGACCAGGTGACTCAGGCTACCACTGGGCTATTCTTCGAGACCATGCTCCCACCCATGAACTTCAATGCCCTAATGACGTTGCAGGAGGCCTCAAAGAAGTCGGTCTTTGATCGACTTACCACCACTGCGGCCCCTCTCAACGGGTTGCCCGACTCCACCTCCTCAGTTTTTAACTGACTGGGCCAAAGCTCCAACGGGCCCATGAAGAAGCCTGCGATACCAGAAAGGGTTATCTCAAAAAGGATAGCCATTCCTTCTCTCGAAGTCATCAAAGCGGTTTCTCCTACCAAAGGGTCAGTCTTCACAAGACTGACTGTTCCGGCTCCCGCTCTAGGCAAAGTCTTCAAAGCTGCTTCCCCTGCCCAGAGGTCTGTCTTTGACAGGTTGGGCATTGCTTCTCAACGGACATCGGTCTTCAAAAGGCTGACAACGACAACTTCTGACCAACACAGGAGGTACGAGGAAGTCACCCCTATAGCTGAACCAACTCCATCCGCGCGACATGATCGCCGTCGTTACTAGTGTCGAGTAAGGAAGCTGGGGGCAACTCTCCTTCTGGACTATCTCCGCCTGCTCCAACGGTGGAAATCGATGCTGCTGTTCCAACTGGGAACAGCTATGAACCGCTAAGGAGGGTGCGCAAAAATTCTCCGACTGCCGTGCTGAAGAGATCTCCTCCACCTGTGGAGAATGCCCCAAAGGCGAAGCTAGAGCAACCCCCTCAGCGGTTGTCCTCTAAAATTTATAAAGTCTGGCGATAGGTCCAGGAATCGGTGATTGACCAGGACTACTCTTGACGGCCAAAGAAGCTTAAAGCTCGGCAAGAAAAGAGCCATCCCGTGGTACCACAGAAGATGTCATCCATCTGGGTGCCCGCTGCAACGGCTCCCTCAACTTCAACCGCTCACAAGAGAAGGAGGCCGGAGAAAGCCCCTGTGACCGCGGCGAACCGCAAGGACGCTGAATCTAAACGCCCCAAGTCTGGGGGCATGGTAACACATACCGTTTATATGGCTTCCGAAAAAGAAGAAAGCCATGCTTCTACGGGTCATCGACCGCTTACCCGATTGATAACAAAGTCTCAAGAGCAACAGCAGCAAAAACTTCAGGAGATGTTGACTGCAATGGCCGCACTTACTGGGCCGAAAGAAAATCCAGAAACCTCATAGCAGCGTCAGGAACAAGAAATTGATGCTGAGTTCCTTCGAAGAATGCTCGAGAGGAAAGAAAAAGAGGCCGCAGAATAGGCGGACAAAATAAAACGAATGACTCTTCTATTCCAAGATATGGCCGGGATGATGTTACAGCCGGAACCTCCAGCTGAAGACCCCCCGATTATCATTGAAGACGACATAGGGGAGACATCGAACCCTCTTCTGGCTCTTTCAGCAGCCAAGGAGGAGACCATCTCCAAGGCCGCTCTGGATGATTACATCGCTCAGCAAATACGAGCTCATCATGCGAGCGAGATGGCCGGGCAGATCGTTATCCAGACTGGTATGACCAAATAAGGTACCCGCCGGGATATACAATCCCTAAATTCCATGTATATAAAGAGACGGGCAATCCCCACCAGCATGTCGGCCAATTCAGGGCTCTATGTGGCAACACTGGAGGTGACGATAAACTGCTACTTCGCCAGTTCGTCGGCAGCTTGTCAGAGACAGCGTTCGAATGGTACTCTGAACTCCCAAACGACTCTGTCAAGACATTTGCAGAAATGGAGCTGTTGTTCACATAAAGATTTGCAAGCGCTAGCGAGCGTACTCCGATTACCGCACTAATCAACTCCAGGGTGAAGCCAAGCGAGACATGGGTTCAATACGCAATACGATGGCGGAATCTGTGGTCAAAATGTGAGCAGCGCATCGAAGAAGCGCCTGCGGTGGGCATGTTCGTGGGCACTCTTGACCCTCAAGAAACCATCTCCCAATTCATGATGTTTTTCAATCCAACCACTTTCCAGTCATTGATTGATAAGCTGGCCCAAATGGACCAGATGGGCCACAGGCCTTTCTCTTCGAAGCCGGAGCCACGAAATGAAAAAGGGAAAGGGAAAGCGACCTTCGTCGCCAATTCTCAACAGCAGCCCAGTGGTCCAAAATTAACCGATCGCCTAGACGAGATACGGCGATTCTATAATGAGAAAATAAAGCGCCCTTATTCGTTTCCCCAGGACAAAATGAGGAGATTGTTCGAACTATCAGTGTGCAACAGGCTCATCAATCTGCCGAATCCGAAACGCCCATTGCAACCCGGTGAGGCTAATAATCCCAATTATTGCCCCTATCATCAAGCGATAGGCCATCCAATTGAACATTGCTTCGTCTTTAAAGGTTGGATCGAAGACCAATACCAACATGGCAAGTTCGCCATGTCCGAGAATTGGAAAGTAAGTCCACCTCAGCCGCACGCTCTTAAAAGGACGGACACACCGGAGGCATCATGCTCTTTTGTAGAAGAAGATCCTTAGGAGGTCGTTCTTTCAGCCAAGACTAAAAGAATGTTGAAGAATCTCCAAATATGCCCGGCGATCAGGTGGAAAAGTCCACTGGAACCTGAGTTCATCGAGAGAATGCTGAAACCGTGCCCAACTCCAAAAATTGGTGGTGATAGTCAAAGTGCTCACACCTAGCCGTCAAAATCTTCGAAGAAGAAGAAAAAGACCAAAAAGCCCGTGAAGCATGGTGACAAGCGTACGGACCTGCAAAAATAGATTGACGCGCTGAAAGAATATAACCAGAAGGCGCGGACCCCGTCACACTCCAAGAATTTCTTAGCCACGTTCTTGAGGACGGAGATGAAGACAATGGAGAAGACTCGTCGGATGAGCCTAAGGATTATGTGGCAAGTTGCCATGTGATCTCTCACTCGTCAATAAATGAGGAAGAAGCTCCTTACGCAGAGAAACTAGGGGCAGATCCTGAGTCGGAACTTCTAGGACCATCAGACGAAATGATTGATGCGTTCCTAAACGAAGCTCTTTTGAAAAGCAAAGCTGATCGAGAGCACGAGATGGCCATATTTGAAAAGGCCAAACGCCGGTGATTGGACGAAAGGGTTGAAACACTCCCACCAGATCAAAATACATTCGCCGCAAATAAAAGCAGGCTCAAGATGAGGAAAAGGTTCGCCAAAGCCATATCGATAGGAATGAAACTGCCACCCTTCGAAGGAAACACTCCTGATGAAGCGTATATACGTCCTAGCTACTACTCATATTATCGAAAGATTGCGCACCCCACCGAAGAGTGCAACGCTTTTAAAAACTGGTGGCAGGGATATGTTGCTCACCGACAACATTTCAAGCGGATGAAACGCAAAACTCGTCGGGAACAAAGAAATACGATCGAGGAGCGCAAAAGAACTGCCGGTAACTGTCATATGGTTGACTACAGGGGATCGCAAGTTCTCACCTTCGGGAGCGACTCTGACGAAGAAATGACTCTCGACCCTCTCTTCAAAGAATCCACCTCAGGAAAAGAGGAAGAACTGAAGAGCTATGAGAACATTCAGCTGCGTAATCGCACATTACCTGAAAAGAATCTCGGACCTGTGGACAAGGGGTCGAACAAAATGGATAAGGGAAAAAAAGGTCCCTGAGGATATTATCCTCGATGACCAAGCCGTCGAAGAGCTGACAGCCAAGGACCCGTCCAAGAAAAGTAAGGTGGATTACAACGTTCTGGCACACCTGAGGAAGATACCCTTACAGCTCAGCATTCTCGACGCCCTTCTGCTATCTAAAGAGGCGGGAGATTTTTTGATCAAGGCACTGCAAGAGCCCGAACAGTTCCAAACTTTCCTCGCCGAAGAAAAGATGAAGGACGAGCTGGAAGAAGTACACACGGCCGATATCACTTTCGGCGATGAAGATCTCCTCCTCGGGACGTGTGAGCATAACCGTCCCCTTTGTGTCTCCGGATACTGTCATGATATCAAGATAGGAAAAATCTTGGTTGACAATGGGTCCTCCGTTAACCTCCTCAATGTAAGAGTGTTGAACGAAATCTGCATGAGCGTTCAACACCTCGCTCGGGATAAAATCACTATCTCCGGGTTTGACTCCCAGTCATCATGGACGCTCGGGTCTGTAATATTAACACTACGCTTTGGGCTGCTTGTCACGGACATCAAGTTTCACATCATTGACTCCAAGACTTGCTATAATGCTTTGCTCGGCAGGCCTTGGTTACACGAGTACAACATCATTCCTTCTACACAACATCAGTGTATGAAGTATTTCAAGGATGGTCTCGAGTATACTGTGACAGGGGAGTTGGACCCATTCTCCGTGAATAAAGTCCAAAAGTACGAAAATGCAAAATACTTTTTACCAGATTTTGAGGACACGGAAAGATGTCACAGACCGAAGAACAAAGCTATCACCACTATTCCGGTCTTCGGGAGTGATACCAAAGAGGAAGAAGAAATAGTTTATTCAGGGCCGCCCCAATGCAACAAGCCAGGACTGTCCACCCCTATGTTGATCTTCGGCAGCGACTCTGAAGATGAGGTCAACGCCGTATTTTCTGTTCGGCCATCAATACAAGCCTTCGCTGACGATGATCGGAGTTTGCAAATTACCATGGTTCCGTAAAAGCATTACAAAGAGCTCGACGCGCTTGGTACCTATAGTGTGCAAGAACTGCAGACATTCTACGTCCCTCCCAGACGAAGAGATGAAAAGGCGATCCTTTTTTACCGATCAATGGAAACCAAAGTGGAGAAAGAAGTTTGGCATGGCGCCGATTCTACACTTGACAGGCTCTAGCCCATCCGTCTGCCCAGATATTACACAGAAGAATTAAAAAGGCTGTTGAGGCGCCAAGACGTACCTTTCAAACAGACTGCTCGACAAGCTCAGTTCTACAACAGGATCTGGGACGTCCCCGGAACTCAGCGAAAATTGCCCAACGGGAGAATGGAAACGATCGGACTTGGATATGTTCAATCCAAGAAATGGGAGCGATTCCATGGCTGCTACGTCATACATGACTTTGATGAAGAAGGAGATGTTCTGTTGAAAGACGCTAACCCTGAACCAAAACGAGGTCCCGTTATGAAAGTGCTGAGTCCGTCGTTTGAAGAAAAGATGGACAAGCTAATAAAGGAAGTGGGTCAGAAGGTCTGGGATGACCATAGCCGCGAAATGGCCATTTACGAGAAAGCCAGGACGTAGCTCCTCCTTCAGCAGACCGCGGAGAATGACAGTGCTTTTCGTCACCAACCTATCATACAAAAGGCCCGGCATAGAGGCAAAAATAAACCAAAGAACGGAAAAAACGTCCGACAACGGCAAAGCGGGTCTGAGAAGCACGCAATCAAGAATCGAGCAGCCGGGATCCGTCTCTTATAAAGAAGATGGGACGAGAATATTCTTTTCCCCAAGACAAGACAGAAGTGATATTCAACCTTGTCATAAAACATCAGATGATGACACTCTCGGAGTCCAAGCACCCCTGAGCAAGCAGACAAGGTCTCTCACCTGGACTATTGCTCCTATCACCGAGCAATAGGACATCCTCTCGAAGACTGCTTCACCTTCAAGGACTGGGTTGAAGACCAATATCAGCAAGGAAGGTTTGCTTTATCCAGCAGATAGAAGGTAACCCCGCTACAGAAGCACGAAACGAAAGCGACACGTATAGCGAGAGTAGAACCAGATCAACATCGATCTTGGAAACGATCTCGTACCTGTCACGCGATAACGCTATCAAAAGAAGAACCCGAGAATATAGATGTCCTCCCCTGGTGCTTCGAAAACGATGATGATAAAGTGATCTCCAAGCTTCCACCGGTGCCAAAAGAGCTGGAAGATGAGATACATACTACTGCAGACGACATCAGAAAAATCGACTTGGGAACGGCAAACGACCTAGGGCCGACGTTCGTCAGTGAGCTGATTTCTGAAGAAAGGGTGGCTATGCTAAAAGACGTGCTCATACAGTATAAAGATTGCTTCGCATGGAACTATTCCGAGATGCCGGTATTAGATCCAGAGATTGCTGTGCACAAATTGGCGATATCTCCGGACGTCAAGCCTATCAAATAAGCACCGAGAAGATGCGGCTCGAGCTTGAGATGAGCATCAACGCTGAAGTCAAGAAGCTAATCAACTCCAACTTCATCCAAGAGGTTCAATATCCTGACTGGATCGCCAACATCGTCCCAGTGATGAAGAAAAATGGGACGGTGCGCATATGGGTGGATTTTCGGGATCTCAACAAAGCTTGCCCGAAGGACGACTTTCCAGTACCGGTCACTGAGCTAATGATAGATAATACGTCCACTCACGAAGTTTTCTCCTTCATGGACGGATCATCAAGGTACAATCAGATAAAGATGCATCCCGAGGACCAGAAGCATACTGCTTTCCGGACCCTTTTGGGTATATTCTGCTACAAGGTGATGCCTTTCGGTCTAAAGAACGCCGGTACCACCTATCAGAGGGCTATGATGAAGATCTTCGATGACCTCATACATGAAATCGTCGAATGCTATATCGACGACCTCATAGTTAAAAGAAAATCATACGAGGAACATTTAGAGCATCTGAAGATCGTGTTTCAGCGCCTTCGGAAATACAACTTGAAGATGAACCCTCTTAAATGCGCTTTCGGAGTTTCCTCGGGCAAATTCCTAGGATTCGTCGTTCGACACCGAGGCATCGAGATAGACCCGTCGAAGATCAAGGCGATCATGGAAATGCCTCCGCCAAGGACTCAAGCAACCGCGGTCTCTCCAAGGAAAGCTCGCGTATATCCGGCGATTTATAGCCAATCTCTTAGTCAAGTGCCATCCTTACAGTCACCTAATGAAGAAGGGAACCCCGTTCGTCTGGGATCGCAAATGCCAAAGTGCACTGGACGAAATCAAGCAATACCTGCAGAATCCGCTAGTACTGGCCGCTCCCGTTAAAGGAAAACCTCTCGTCCTGTATACAACAGCCCTCGAAGGTTCCTTAGGCGCGCTGTAGGCACAAGAGAAATACCAAGGGAAGGAGAGAGCCCTCTACTATTTGAGTCGAGTTCTCCTGGGGGCAGAAAACAATTACTCTCCCATTGAAAAACATTGCCTGGCGTTGATCTTCGCGATAACGAAGCTCAGATATTATGCGTTGGCACATAAGGTCCATCTCATATCAAAGGTGGATCCTCTCTAATATTTGATGTCAAAGGCTATATTAACGGGACGGCTCGATAAATGGGCCCTGCTCTTGATAGAATTCTTGATAAATTATCGACCCCTCAAGGCAGTGAAAGGCCAGGCCATCGCCGACTTCCTCGCTGAGCATCCGATACCTGCCGATTCTCCTTTGAACTGCGAATTGCTCGAAGAGCATGCATTTGACACGATCTACGGGGAGAGAAGAGAGAATGATACCCAGTGGGAACTCTACTTTGATGGAGCATCTTCCATGAAGAAGCGCAAACAAGCCACCCCCATAATCAAATCTGGAGTAGGCCTCATCTTCATGACTCCACAAGGAGGGATAATGCGCTTAGCCTTCTCCTTAACAGAGCCGAGGACGAATAATGAGGCCGAATATGAAGCTTTGATAGCAGGTCTTGAGATCGCCATCGACATGGGAATTGAGAACTTTCTTATATACAGAGACTCCCAGCTGATCGTTAGTCAAGTAAACGGCGACTATCAGACGTGCAAACCTGAGTTGGTAAAATACGGCGAGAGAGTACAGCAACTCCTGATTCAAATTCCTGCCTATGCCTTGGAAAGCATACCGCATGCGAAAAATAGCAAAGCGGACGCATTAGCCAAACTCGCTAAAGAACTGGCCGACGAAAACCTCGATGAAGTGAAGATCGTTGTGCAAAACCGTCGGGTTCTCGAACTAGCAGAAATATCTCTGGAATCTTCCGAAGAAAAGGGAGCAACCGAACAAATGGCCCTACAAATAAAAGATCAGGAAAAGACTAAGCATTGGAGAGAAGTCTTTATAGACTACTTCAAATCCCGTCGAACACCTTCATGAAACGAGCTCTATCTTTTGCCTTCGTCAATGATACTCTGTATAAAAGATCATTTGACTCCCTGTGGCTAAGATTCTTGGGACCTGAATAAGCAAAGAGGGTCTTCCAAGAAACTCACGATAGACTCTGCGGTTCTCACCAAGCCGGCCCGAAAATGAAACTGAAGATCAAAAGGATGTGCTACTATTGGCCCACGATGATCCAAGACTGTCTCGAATACGCGAAGCAGTGCCACTCGTACCAGATTCACGGGGACTTTATCCACCAACATCCAAATCCACTATATCCAACGGTGGCTAGCTGGCCATTCGAAATGTGGGGAACTGACATAATCGGGCCCATCGAACCAGCATCGTCCAAAGGACATCGATTCATTTTGGCGACAACTAATTACTTCTCCAAATGGGCAGAAGCAGTACCGCTGAGGGAAGTGAAGACGGAGATTATCCTCTATTTCTTCAAGACACATGTCATTTATAGGTTCGGCATTCCGTGACGGATTATCTCCGATAACGGGCCAGCCTACAGAAGCCACAAGATCAGCCGCTTCGCACAACAGCATAACATAGATTGAAGATATTCATCAGTCTATAATCCCCGAGCTAACGGTCTAGCTGAGGCTTTTAACAAGACCTTGACGAAGATCGTGAAAAAGACGGTGTCTCGAAATAAGAGGGACTGGCACGAAAGACTGCATGAAGCTCTCTGGGCGTATCGAACTACGTTCAAAACAGCCACGAACACAACGCCGTATGCATTGGTATTCGGCACAGAAGCGGTACTCCTTCTCGAGATAGAGTTACCCTCTCTACGAGTGGTGGTTCACTACGAGCGAACAGACGAAGAAAATGCTCACCTTCGGCTTGAGGAGCTCGATGCCCTTGATGAAACCCGGCTCATGGCGCAACAAAATCTGGAGGCTTATAAAGCAAAGATGACGCGCTCATATGAGAGATTGACTAGGCCGAGAACATTCCACCAAGGCGAACTTGTGCTAGTGGTCAAAAGACCTATGATCCCCAATTGTGCTAAGCGAGGGAAATTCGAGCCAAACTATGAAGGCCCGTATATCATAGACAAAGTTTACCAGGGTGGAGCCTATCTACTCATGGACATGCATGGTGAAAGAACTTTCGGGCCAATAAACGGTCGCTTCCTAAAAAAATACTACGCCTGACGAGTCACGGCCTAAGTCAATGATAGGTGACGACGCCTATGTCCACTCGCTATCTTCCTAAGCCCAAACTCTATAAGTAGTAGCCGGCTACGGACCGAAATGTCCTAAAACTAACGACGGACCGAAACGTCCTTAAACTAACGATGGACCACTATGTCCTAAAACTAGCTTCGGACTGAAACGTCCTTAAACTAACGATGGACCACTATGTCCTAAAACTGGCTATTGACCGAGACGTCTATAAACTACTATAGACCACAGCATCCCAAGGCTGACACAAAAAAAATATATTAAAAAAATCTAAAATAAAAAAAGAAGAAGAAGAAGACGGTATGTCCATAAGCAAAATAGGCACGGATGAAAACCCGAAAGGGCTCCGTGAATTAAAACAGCAGGGCTACCGGCGAGTTTTGTGAAAACCCGAAAGGGCGCAATCTCGTTAAGTGACACTTGCGAGGCCCTCTCGACCTTGTGAGGAGAAACCACCTGTGTGAGATCCTTACGACTCACAAAGGAGCAACACCTTTAGGGATCCCCACGATTCCTAAGGAGAAATTACACTTACGAGATTCTCACGACTCGTATGGAGAATTCCTCTTTGAGACCCTCACGGCTCATAGGATTCAAAAGCCTTAAACTACAGGGATCTGAATCCGTTCTTAACCCATCACAATCTCCAATTTTGCCCTACAAGCGTCTCGATATTGACCCTTGTATACAATCCATAGACGCGAATAAATATTTCCCTAACAAGAGTCCCACCAGAGACTGGGGATATGCTCAGATGGCAAAAGACACTTGTAAGTCCTCTCGACTTATAAGGAGAAAGCACTCTTGTAAGATCCTTACGACTTACAAGAAGCCATACAATTGAGAATCCTCACGATTCCTAAGGAGAAAAAGCATCTATGAGATCCTCATGACTCGTAGGGAGAAATACCTTTGTGAGGCCCTTATGGCTCGTAAAGATAAAAGCCTTAGTCGACAGGATCCTAACCCTGTTTACTAAGCCACCTTTGTTCAACATCGACAAAGGCAAATGATGATTCGCTCCTGACAATATCCCAATTGTAGCGATACTGATGTTTAAATCGGTATCAAATCCGAAACTCGCAGAGAAAATTCAGCGAGCCACAAATGCATATGAAATAGCCGAAATGATTGGGCAACTTGCAAATCAGCAAGTAAAAAAAGTATGAATGCGAAATAGCCGAAATGATTGGGTAACTCGCAATAAAAAGTAGCGAGTAAATAAAACAAATAGCTGAAATGATTGGGCACCGCGAAAAAATAGCCGAAATGATTAGGCAGTCGTGACTTTCGCGATATAAAAGCTGAAATGATAGAGCATCGCTGAAAGAAAAATATATAAAATAAAACTTTTGGCCCTACATGTGAGATCACATCGATCCCTGTATACAATCCAGGGGCACAAACAAAGAGGGAACCATACCTTCCCAACAGGCTCCATCAGAAAAAGAAGCCGAGTCTCGTCGGTTCACAGGCAGCCTGGAGATCATCTCAACATTCGTCTCATTACAACAGACGCAACATCAACAAATTGGAGCTGCGGCGAAGTTCCCAGTTCCATGACTCGACGATGCACAGACAACCGAGAGTCAATCAATTCTGGTTTCGTGGAATACGGCTTATGTCAATCCTGACCCCGTGGGAAGCGTCTAGAGAGGATCCTGGTCCTTGCGGAATACGGCCTATGTCAATCTTGACCCCATGGGAAGCACCCAGAACAAATCCCGGTTTCGTGGAACACGGCCTCTGTCAATCCTGACCCCGTGGGAAGCACCCAGAGCAAATCCTGGTTTCGTGGAACATGGCCTATGTCAATCCTGACCCCGTGGGAAGCGCCCAGAGCAAATCCTGGTTTCGTGGAATACGGCCTATGTCAATTCTGACCCCGTGGGAAGCGCCCAGAGAAAATCCTGGTTTCGTAGAACACGGCTTATGTCGATCCTGACCCTGTGGGAAGTGCCCAGAGCAAATCCTGGTTTCGTAGAACACTGCTTATGTTCATCCTGATCCCGTAGAAAGCATCCAGAGCGGATCCTGGTCCTTGCGTAATACGGCCTATGTCAATCCTGACCCCGTGGGAAGCGTCCAGAGCAAATCCTGGTTTCGTGGAACATGGCTTATGTCAATCCTGACCCCGTGAGAAGCGTCCAGAGCGGATCCTGGTCCTTGGGGAACATGACCTATGTCAATCCTGACCCTGTGGGAAGCACCTAGAGCAAATCCTGGTCCTTGCGGAACATGACCTATGTCAATCCTGACCCCGTGGATAGCGTCCAGAGCGGATCCTGGTCCTTGCGGAATACGGCCTATGTCAATCCTGACCCCGTAGGAAGCGCCCAGAGAAAATCCTGGTTTCGTAGAACACGGCTTATGTCAATCCTGATCCCGTGAGAAACGTCCAGAGCGGATCCTGGTCCTTGCGGAACACGGCTAATGTCAATCATGACCCCGTGGGAATCTACCAGAGCACCTCCTGGTCCTATAGAACACGGTTAAAGTCAATCTTGATCCCGTGGGAAATGGATAGAGCAACCTCCTGACTCCGTGAAATGCGGATAATATCAACCTCATCCATCACTTACGGGCCCTCTCGACTTGTAAGGAGAAAATTCTCTTGTGAGATCCTTACGATTCTCAAGAGAAAACACACTTAGGAATCCTCACGATTCCTAAGGAGAAAATACACCTACGGGATCCTCTCGACCGGTAGGGAGAAAATTCTTTATGAGACACTCACGACTCATAAAGTTGAAAAGTCTTAGGCGGTAGATCCTAACCCTGTCTCTCAAGCCATCGTTCCCTTATAGAGAGGTCAAGGTAGATTTTCTACAGGCCACACTCTCCGACAAGAAAGGAAGCAATCACTTACGGGTCCTCACGACTCGTAAAGAAGAAAACTCTTTTGTGAGATCCTTACGACTCTCAAGAGAAAACGCACTTAGGAATCCTCACGATTCTTAAGGAGAAATTACACCTACGGGATCCTCTCGACCGGTAGGGAGAAAATTCTTTATGAGACCCTTACGGTTCATAAAGTTGAAAAGTCTTAGAGGGAAGATCCTAACCGTGTCCCCTAAGCCATTGCTGTCGTACAAGGAGATCAAAATAGATTATCCATAAAATGCATTTACTAAAAGGGACACACTATCGTGAAACAAAATATGTCTTTTATTCATGAATCAAAATGAATACAAAGTACAATTTATGAAAGAAAAAAAAATAAAAAATACCCTCATTCAAGAGTATGTACAAAAGAAGGATAAAAAATATACAGTTCTTCAAGCCGGCGGATGATTCAAAAGATTTGCCAATTCATCCTTTTTCCGCTGGGTCTCAGCCTCATGATTCATTATCGCTAAGAGACGGACCTCCGCTTGAGACTGCTGAGCATGGTATGAGGCAAGCCGACTTTCAAGCTCTTTTTCGGCAACTTTATGAGCTTCGACCATTTCGCGAGTGAAAATGATGGCTTTATCAATGGCTACCACCTCCTTGATAGCCTCCTGAAGCCCTCGCCAAAGTTCATACGCCGAGTGGTCTTGGCCGTAAGATTAGCTTGAAGTTCCCCTAGAGTGGTTGAAGGCAACTTCGTCTCTGAGAATTTTCGGCTGAGCCTCTTCTCACATGATAGCATATTCACAGCGCACCGCTCAATCAGCCCCCGTAAGCTCGCCTTTTCAGCCACAACCTCTGAAGGAAGGCGTGTACATTCAAGAATATGCAAGCAAGCCTCTACCTGACGACAGAACTCAACCCAGACTTGCACCAATGTTTCACTATGGTAAGTAGCAAGAAAGGGAAGAGAACTGTTGGCTTCAGCGGCAAATGCTTCGGCCGTGATCAGACTACCAGCACGAAGGTCTTCAATCAGAGCTGACAAGGAGTGAAGGCTTAGCTTTGCCATCCGTTCCGAGGCACGTAGAGCATAGGGGCCGGGCGGCATCACGATGCGAGATTCCAGCGTGGTAAGAACTGGCAAAGCTGTTAATATTCATAGAAAACAATCAACGAGACTCGCAAGTAAAGAGCGGGTGGAACAATATTGAAACTTTACTTACCCACGGTCATACAAGAAGGGTCTGAAAGATCCTCAGGCCCGTCAAGAATCTCAACTTCGTCATCAGCTTCCAAAACTGCAGAAGGCATCAATATCGTTATACAAAATAATAATAATGCCATGAGGAGAAGGCAAATAACACTAATCCTGCCTGGAAGAGAGGACGATCCGTTGAGGGGATATCGCCTGCGGAGCAGCCATCTCTAACAGGCGCTGAAAAGACTTCCTGGGGGACAAGTCCACGACGGACGCCGCCAATCCTCGTAGCTCTGAGAAGACAAGAAGGTTCAGATAATGAAGAGATCATTAAAATAAAAGATAGAAGAATACCTTCGATGCTCCTCCCACTGTGGACTGGAGGGATAGCAACTTCGGCGGCCTCCTCCGTGCCCCCAGGAACATCATCGGGGACGTGAGCCGGTATAACAACTTCCAATTGAGGAGTAATGGCCACCACTGTAGGCTCCAATGAAAGGACGATAGTCTCAACTATCTGTCCCCTAGTCTCCGGGCCGTCCCCAGAAAGATCCATTGAATCCGCGGCCAATGAAGATGCCTCTTCCAGGGGAGCAAGCACCGGAGGAACGGGAGTCGCCAAGGGGAGCTCCATGGCAGGAACAACAGTTGTATCGACCCCCTCTACACTTACTAGTGTCTCATCGGGGATATTTATGGAGTCCATAGTCAAGGAGCGACTCGAACTCAGATCCTCTGCCATCGCCGAAGTCCCTGCAAAGTTTTCGCGAAGATAAGGATATATATATATATATATATATATGAGCAGTGCAAAATATTACAAAAAAATATGAGTATACCAATGCGCAAAGGAGCTTCTAGTATTGCTTGTTCAAGCCGGCATTCCTTCCTGAGGAGGTATGCTCGCCGGGGTTCGAGGGTAGACTCGTGGCCACCGGTCCACAACGAAAGTGCATCTTCGGCATCTGCCGAGATAGGCTGTTTAAAAGCTTTCTCGCCTCCCTCTTCCAAAGGACCTATAAATATCCGCCGTATCGATGGAGGAGCTTCGTAAAAGATGACGGCAGGATAAGGCCTCTTCGGGATCCTTACATTCTCAGATTCATCCTGTGAGCGTCTTACAGCCTTAACCAATTGTGCGGCTTCCTCGACAGATGAACCCGGGAAAAGTAGACCTCCATCCGATTCTTGCATGGCTAGTGGTTCATCCTGAAGGATAGGCTCTGATTCCACTAAAAAGTCGAGCAGATTGGTGACCGTTTTCTTTCTCCTCTTGGACCCAGAACTAACTGCAGAAGACAATCGCTTCTTTCCCCTCGGTGATTTAGTGCGACGTTGACCCACTTCGCCTTCAATATCCTCACTCGGCGGTGCTACCAATGACGACACTACCATTGCTAACGCCGCAGCTGATGATTACTGCCACTGGCGCCTTATTGGCCCTTGCTTGAGCTCTAGTGCGCGGCGGCATACCAGCTGTGGGAGTTAGATCCACTTCCGCCGCCTCGAGAATAAGAATGACACCAGTATCTCTCAAGGGAGGGCGAACCATTGCCCGCGGTCGCGGCAGGACTCCCGTAGCCTGGATCGGAGTAGGAGCCCTGTATACGAGGAGCATCCTCCCCTCCTCAGCAATAATGGGTCGGACTTGATGGAGGTACCAGCCCGTGAAAGCCTCCACACATCGAGGAATATAGTCAGCTTCAGGAATCACGAAGCGAGAGCCGGTGTTCAGCCGCATGAAGTGATGAGCGGCATCACGAACAACTTCTGACGATGGCTGGGCTCCACTGTAAACGCCTCAAAGGGGACACGCTGGTCATATCCCAGTTGCCGAGCAAAGCGGTGTGGGTTGTTCCGCATAAAAAGGGCCGCACCATTTTAACGAAATACCAGATAACCCGGTCTGATCGAATATAAGTACATGGCTTCCTTGGGCTTCAGGGAGGGTGCTCCCTCTTTCGACGAGTCACAAAGCTTTTGAATCGGTCCTGAAGGAGCAGAGAGGACTCGATCGTCGAATACCATCCCACCAGCATTGGCATAGGGACTAAGCAGCACACGAATAGCTCCGGACTGAGTCGGATTAGGAGCTGAGGCGTCCACCAACCTCATAAGCCGCGGAAAAGTGTAGGCATCATAAAAGCTGGGTCTCTGATAAATGCCCCTAGCACGTGCATCTCAATCCATGACGTAAAGTAATGAAGAGAGAAACTCACTACGTTCACGCCTGGGGTTGAGGTATTGGCTGCAGCGCTTAGCTCATGATACAGATGCGCTAACCCCACAATACCCACGGCTAGTCGCGTCCTTCCAGCGATGCGATGAGCAGGTTAAATGACTGAAGCTCTCATGAATCGACGGTGAGTTGGAATGACGAACCAGCTGAGCCAGACGCTGATAAAACCCACGAATAAAGTCTCTTCATCTATGCCAGGAGCTGCGATTGACTCAAAAGGTACAGCCGACAGGATTGGAATGTAGAACTGCGGAAAATCCTCTTCTTTAGCCTGTAGCTTATTTAAAACAAACCCGAAGGGGTCGTTGATACTCAAAAACTTCGGAGCCGTCTTTGATAGAACGTCTCCGTCAAGGAATTAGGCGATAAAGCTTTTGAAAGTGACGCCCTGCTCCTCTGACTCTGTGAATAGCTTCTCAAAAATGCCCTGAGTCTTGATTAGACTTGGGTGCTTGTGGCAGACGAAATTTTCAGTCGGCAGGCCGTCAAGCATAGCAGGCTCAGTTTCGAAAACATACTCATCAGGAGGCAGCAGTACTTCATAGAGCATCCCCCTGATCGGCAACTCCAAGATCTCACGAAACTCTTCCAGAGAAATTGAAACTTCGTGGTCCCCTAGCAAGAAGGTGTTGGTGGGAAGAGTCCATTGATTTAAGAAAATCTTAACCCACCAGACATGGGGGGACTGATAGTGGAAGAGAGACGCGTACACTTCCTGATAGAGCCCGACCCTCTGCAGTCGCTCATGATGGGCAGACAGGATATAACGAGCCCAGAGAAGGTGGCCCGTAGGTTGTCGAGGAGTAAGCCCTATTTTGTAAACCTGTCCCCAGGGCTGAGCTTCACCTTGGCAGATACGATGCCCTAAGATGTCTATAGCTGGCACAGGGTGGTTTGGAATCCCAGTTGTTGACGGCTCGAGCCGTCCCGTAGGGGTCCAGTTCAACATCTCCACAGCAAAGGTAGTCCGTGGACGCTCCATCGGCAAAAATGGGTAGGTAGGCTCCGTTGGTATCTCGCAAAGAAAGCTGTGGCGACCATGGATGATATGACCATACCAGGTCCCCCATAAAAGCAAGTTGGTGCAATTAGGGTCGTGAGCTTTAATCATCTCCATCACCTCTTCATCAGACGATGACTGAGGAAAGGTAGCCTCCGAGCGGGTGAAAAAGAAGTACGGAAGAGAAGCCATTGTTCCTAAAACAGATGAAAGGAAACTGTTAATGAAACCCACACGTGTATATATATAAATATATATATAAAAAGGACAGTGGAAGAAAATGATAAACAACTTATTTTATGGGACCATTGGTTACAAAACACAGGGGCCCCACAAAATCAAAATGGCGGCTCACTAATGATAAGGCAGGGTAATCATTATGGGAATAAAAGGAAGATTCTCAATAAATGAACAATGGATTGCAAACAACTCTACACATTCCTCAAGAAGAAAACCCACTGTAAGAACTCTATGCAAATCATGAAGGGTCTCTATGGAAGCATTTTTGCAAAGAACAACTCAGGACAAGAAAATCCCAAGTAGTTCTCTGTGAAGAATTGAGTTCTTTAGAGGAATTAAATTCCTTTTGAATAGAGGAATTAAATTCCCAGAAAATATTTTTCTGAGCCAAAACTATTTGGAATGGATTAAATTCTAGAGAGAAGACAAGTATCACCATCGATCCCTGAGATCAGAGAAACCCTAACAAAAGGAGATTATTATTTAAAGGTTGGACATTATTTTGAAGAACTTGGAAAGATGGATTCCTGTTAAAGGGGAAAACCCTTGGTGTGGATTTAAAATCCAAAGAAAATTTCTACAAGAAGTTCTTCAGCCGTTCAAGATCCTTACCTGAAAAAGGAAATCTTTTGTTGACAGAGTTAAACTCTGAAATTTTTTGAAACAGAGAACTGAGCTCTGGGAAAGAGAATTAAATTCTCAGAGGAAAACGAGCAAGGAAGAAGATGGAAAAAGTGGAGGTGCTTCTGAAGGGACCCCTGCATTTATAGGATGTGATAGGAAACAGTTCATCTCCCCCCTTCCCTAGGCAGATCAAACGGCCACAAAAAATGACAGCGTTGCACTCACGTGCAAACACGTGAGAACAACGCTGTGGGGGCATTTGTTCCCTGATAAAATATCAGGAAAAACCCCAATGGGGCATCATGTGCCCACACGTGACCAGGGGTCACGTGCTGACACGTGATGGTTTCCTGGGGATTCTACTGAAATAGAATTAAATCAATTAAAATCTTTTAATGAAAAATTGACTAAATAAACTGATTCTTTTCTTTCTCCTATAAATATGAGCCAAGAAGAGAAGAGGGGATCGATTTTTTTTTAGAGAGAGAGACAACAACAGAAAAAGATAGGAGAATTTAATTCTCAAAAGAGAAAAGGAGATTTCCACAGAAGAGAAAGAAACCCTAGGTGAGAAAGGGAAAGAGATCTAAGCTCCATAAAACCAAAAAGAGAATTTAATTATCAAGTTAAGAGTTTAATTCTTCTGAATAAGAACTTAGTTCTTCCTTTGGTTAAAGATCTGCAGAAGCAGATCTCCCCACAAGTTGAGAATTTAATTCTCACCGGGGAGATTCCGCCATACAGATCCAAAACTTAGAGGGAGAATTAAGTTTAAAGAATTTAATTCTTCTAAATTCATAAGAACTTAATTCCTCCAAACCCTAGTTTCATTCATAGGAATTTAATTCCTCCAAATGAAACTAGGCTTTAACCCAACATATGAACTTAATTTTTCCAAATTCATAGGAATTTAATTCTTCCAAATGAAACTAGGGTTTAACCCTATATAAGAACTTAATTCTTCCAAATACATAGGAATTTAATTCCTCTAAATGAAACTAGGGTTTAACCCTACAAAAGAATTTAATTCTTAAAACAAGAGACTTGAAGCTCTCCATGCACGTAAAGATTAAGTATCCAACATGATCATGTGGTAACACGTGACCCTTCATCCCAACGAACAAAAAGGAATGAATAAGGCATGCTCACATGCCCCCACGTGACCCTATAATGGAATCCTCAAAATAAGAAGGAATTAGCCTAGAGGAAATGCCTCACGTGCCCCCACGTGACCCTCAAAATAAAAGAGAACAAAGCCAAAGGCAGTACTGATCTAGGGCGCCTTACGTGTCCCTATGTGACCCCTGACAAACACCTTTTTCAAAAGAATAAAACAGGGGAAGACAGGGGAATTGATGCCCAACGCAGAGGCATTGTCACGTGTCCACACGTGATGATTTCAAAGACTAAAAGTGTTTAACACTTATTTGCAGATTTTGAGAATAAAATAAAGGAGGTTTGGCCCACTTCTCAGACGCCTCACGTGACCCCACGTGACTATCTCACTTTTAGTGTTTAACACTACTTTAAGCGCTTCGTCCTTAGTGTTTAACATTATTTTCAACACATCACATGGGAGCACGTGATCGCCAAGTATCCTCTAGTGTTTAACACTATTTTAAAACCAAGCTTAGCCCAAATTGGCTAAGTTTTCCAGAGGCAAATCTCCCCTTCAACTGAACATCAAAATTGATCAGTTCATATGATACGCAAAGTAAAATCCAGAGCTATAATGAATGGCTAATGCTCAGCCAAAGACAAAATGTTGTCAGAACCCCAAACCCCTGTTTAGCATTGCTAAATAATGGGGGGCTGAACCCAGACAAGTGTTCAACAGTCCAAACAAAGGTCTAACATTTTAAACATAATTGGACTTAGCCCAAACTGGCTATAAGTCCTCAATTCAGATTTAACTGAGCCCATGTGCTCATAATCCAATTAATTAATCTTAGTCCCAAATTGGACTACAGATTTCCCAATCAACATTGGTTCAAGGGTACATCTTTTTACTCCTTTGATATTTGTCGTTGTAATCCTTCAACGTCTTCAGAGAGGTGACGGGTCCCGATAATCAATCATTCCATGGACTGTGGGGTCCTTAAACTCATAGACTATGATGTCCTTAAATTTTATAGACTATGACGTCTTTAAACTATGGACTGTGGGGTCCTTAAACTCATGGACTATGATGTCCTTAAAATTTATAGACTATGACGTCTTTAAACTACGGACTGTGGGGTCCTTAAGCCCATGGACTATGATGTCCTTAACCTCGGACTGTGGGGTCCTTAAGCCCATGGACTATGATGTCCTTAACCTTTACAGACTATGATGTCTTTAAAGTGGACCACCATGTTCTTAAACTAGTACTCGACCGTAATGTCCATAAACTAAACAAAAGAGCCCAAATGCTCTTTTGTTGGATCTAAACGATCCCGTTAAGTTGATCTCAGTCTAAAATTAGACTAACGTATCCTTAACATACGTTTAAGTTGATCTCAGTCTCAAATGAGACTAACGTATCCTTAAACCCAACCCCCAAACCCAAATCTAAGAAAATACGGATTTGGACTAATCCACGCCCTACGGGCGACAACATAAATTAGTCTCCGTATACAATCCACGGGCAACCAAGAACAAAACAAACACGCACGACACGTAGTGACCATCTGGAGAAGGAGAAAATGGTTACCGTGATGCGGTAGCGTAATTAACTGCAGGGGCTTACGCATGCAGGGAAGAGCGCCCCCACAATTAAAAATCCCTCAAACGAGAGGGAATCTGACGAAATCTGCTACATCGGCCGCATCCGTTTAAACTTTCGATATATGGTGCCATAAATCAACTTGGCATCTTCGAAGAGGTGGACGGATAGCACCAATTAGCATCTGCCCCAGGCAAGACGGACCTACGCGGTCGCGTCTCTGTGTTTCGGAGGAGAACATGTATTTTCTCAAAGTTAGATCTTCGTTTGGGTTATCATCAGGTGAAGGTCAAAGAGTCTGATATTCCGAAAACGGTATTCAGGACTCACTATGGACATTATGAGTTTCTCGTGATACCATTTGGAGTGACCAATGCATCAGCCATATTCATGAACCTAATGAATCAAGTTTTCCGAGAGTACCTAGATAGGTTTATTGTCATATTCATCGACGACATCCTGATATATTCAAAGAATCGGAAATAGCATGCTGAACATTTACGAATTGTCCTGGAGACGTCGCGACAGCATCAACTCTATGCCAAGTACAGCAAGTGCGAGTTTTGGCTAGAACAAGTAGAATTTCTTGGACATATCGTTTCAGGTGAAGGAATCTCCTTAGATCCAGCTAAAATAGCAGCAGTAAGCGAATGGCCAACACCTAAGACAATGAAGGACATTCGAAGTTTCTTAGGATTAGCGGGATACTACCGAAAATTTATTGAAGGATTTTCGAAGACTGCAAAACCCCTGACCAAGCTTACACATAAAGATGAAGAATTCGTGTGGTAAGAAGTATGCGAACAAGTTTTCGTGGAACTCAAGTCAAGATTGACATCAACACTTATTCTCATAATACCGGACCAATCTAGAGGTTACGTAGTGCATTGCGATGCATCCGGTATGGGATTAGGCTGTGTTTTACATCAGCACGGTAAAGTTGTAGCCTATTCATCAACACAGCTGAAGATTCATGAGCGCAACTATCCGACGCATGATCTGGAGTTGGCTGCCATCATCTTTTCTCTCAAGATTTGGCGCCATTATTTTCTTAGAGAACGAGTGGATATATACACGGATCATAAGAGTCTGAAGTATGTGTTTACTCAGAAAGAATTGAATATATGGCAGAGAAGATGGTTAGAACTTATGGCGGACTTCGACATCTACCTACAATATAGGTGAATGTGGTACCTGATGCACTTAGTCGCCAACCACTATCAATGAATCTCACCGCACAGTGGAAGCTACAGCAAGATTTGTATCAGATGGAGATAGAAGTGGTCATGCCAGGTAACGGTTCAAGTTTGATGAACTTAGAAGTTCAATCTACCATTGTCAATCAGATCAAAGCATCTCAAGAAAGTGATGCCAAGTTGCAAAAGATCAGAGAAAAAGTATAAAGTGGACTTCGAACAGACGACATCATCCATGAAGATGGATCTTTAAGATACGGAAGCAGATTGTGTGTACCACAAGGTCCTGTTTGGGAAGAATTGATGAAAGAAGCTCACAGCTCTCCCTATTCAGTACACCCTGGTGGTACAAAGATGTACAAAGATCTGCGGCAACATTACTGGTGGTATAGAATGAAGCGTGAAGTATTCAGAAGCGTCGCTAAATATTTGGTGTGTCAGCAGGTAAAAGCTGAATATCACAGAACTGCTGGTTTACTTCAACCGTTACCTATCTCAGAATGGAAGTGGCAACACATCACTATGGATTTCGTCAATGCACTTCCTCGCAGTACGAAAGGTAACGATGCGGTATGGATCATAGTGGATCGACTCACAAAGTCGGCTCACTTCATCCCATTTTGAGTTTGCCAATCTACCGAGACACCAGCAAAGAAGTACATGGAGGTAAGTTTGAATCTAGGTAAGTTTGAATCTAAGTAAGATTTAACTCTTTATTGTGTACTATTTCTGATACCAATGAACTCATGCAGGAGATCGTAAGATTACATGGAGTACCAGTTTGCATTGTCTCCGATCGTGACACCAGATTCCGATGGCAATTTTGGAAGAGTTTACAAGCTAGCTTAGGAATAAGTCTGAACTTTAGCACAACTTACCATCTACAAACAGATGGACAGTCTGAGCGAACGATTCAGATACTTAAAGATATGCTAAGAGGGTGTATGTTAGACTTCGAGGATCGTGGGAAGATCACTTACATCTTGTGGAGTTTTCATACAACAATAACAACTACCAAGCTAGTATTGGAATGGCACCCTTTGCAGTGCTCTATAGAAGGAAGTGTCACTCAGTCTCAACATTGTTAATTTCCCTCTCTTTTCCCCTTGGCTTTGTCCGAGGATGCTACAGTGCACTCTCAAGGATTTTGGGCTAATGGTGAATGGCGCTGGAAACTTTTATATATGTAGAAGGATGAGGACTGCAACTTATTATACTGACATGAATTGTCTTCTTACACTTGTTGTATTTTTCTTATATATAGTGGTGCATGTGGCTTTTTCTCATTACAAACTCATCGATCTGGAGTGGCACTGCACCTTTAAAGGTCAAAATTTTCTTCAGCTGGCTCCTCCTGGCCTATAACAAGTTTTTCTCTAAAGACAACCTAATATTTCTGCATTTTTCGCCATTTCAACCTTGCCGGTGAGCCTGGATGATTTCTATTTTCATTGGATCAATATGCAATGTG
Organism: Agapanthus africanus; assembly: GCA_030015575.1. Taxonomy (NCBI): domain Eukaryota; kingdom Viridiplantae; phylum Streptophyta; class Magnoliopsida; order Asparagales; family Amaryllidaceae; genus Agapanthus; species Agapanthus africanus. The sequence continues at coordinate 107,253,648 of CM057341.1, forward strand.
CTCAAATTTGGCCTCTTTGGAGATTGGTTTGTATAGCTACAGGGTGGTCCAAACTTGGATTTTTGGAGCTCCAATTAATTAAGAGGAAGCAACAACTTGAGAAGGCTTTACAGCATGCTACACTTCCAGGCAATCAGTGAGGGTTTTTCTGAAATTATCATCCTAAGCAACCAACTCCGCTGCCGTGCAAAAGCTGATTATTTAGACTGATCTCTATATGGCTTTTGTTTTATATCTGATGCATTTTATCTATGTACTAATCTTGGATTGGATTATCTTTGTATTTTGTTTTCTTTGGGTTGTAGGCTTTGAACATTGTACGTATGTTATCAAGTCACAAGTATGATAGTAATAGATGACGCCCTTCGGTCCGCTCCCTATTCTATCTTTTTGTTGCCTGTTAATTTGCAAACATTTGTTATATAGTTGTTTTCCTAAACCTATCTTGTAGCCTCTAAATGTTTTGTTTTTAATATATATTGAGTAGGGTGTCTTGCTCTGCTTTCCCTTCAGGAAAAAAAAACTACTTATAAAATTAAATTATTATTTTAATTTCTTTTTTATCAATTAATTTAAGTTTCTAACATTTCAGATATTTTGATATTCATAGTTGATATTAGTCATGTAACTACTATAACTACAAAGAATGAAGAATTCAAAAAGCACATTGAAATATCTCTGATAGATAAAACATAAAGTAAATTGTCAAAAAGCCCCCGGCCTGATTCAAACTTCTGTAAAAAAAACCCTGGGCTTTTTTCACTTGTTAACAACCCCTGGGCCTAATCAAAACCCCTGTATATCAACTGCTTGTAATATATAAGCTGTTGAATGTAATATCCAAGTAGTTGTAGTTACATGTAATATCTAAACAATTGCATGTAATGTCTAAAAATTTGTTTGTAATATCCAAGCAGTTGAGTGAATACAAGACGTAAATGAAATAAAGTCCAGGGGTTTTTTCATAAAGATTTCGAACAGTATGCCATTCCCAACAATTTCGAAAATTACAAGGGTTTTTAGACAACTCCTGAGTAGGCCGGGGGCTTTTTAACAATTTACCCTAAAACATTCGATCACTTATTGTTTGGGATGATATATTTCAAGAAAATATGCAATATTTTATAGATACTTATCTCCAACGGAATGTTATATATGATTGCAAGTGGTCTAAATATTAATTTTTATAAAGGTTTATTTATATTTTATTATCACTTTTGTTGTCCTTATTTACAAACTTCTTTTGAAAGCAGAATAATTTTTTACTTGATGTTTATGATAGTTTCAAATAATATATTGTCTATAGATAAATTTTCGGCTAAATTGCACATAAATATCCAAGATTTCACCGTTTTGTTACATAAATTCCTTAGTTTCTATGAGTAGCAGATAAACACCCAACCTTTTACTCCGTTTGCACTTAACTACTTATGTGTGATATATGAAGGTGGTATAACTGTTATTTTGCCATTGACGTTATTTTTGTTTTTAAAAGAAACGCTTGAGTCAAAGATAGATATTTATGTGCAACTCGTGGAAACTTAAATATTTATTTGTGAAATCGATGAACCTTTGGGTATTTACGTGCAATTAAGCCTAAATTTTCTTTAGAATCTACAAATTTTGTACAGTTTGAACAGGATATTAATAATGAAGATCAGGTCTTACGCCTTATATTAAATGGTAATCTTTAAGTATACGTTTTCTATATAAAATATTCCTCAATTTAACTGCAATATACTGTGCACGACATATTATTAATAGGATGCAACATGATTTCAGTAGGTCTATTCATATTTTTCAAACTCTTCTTACAATCTCATCACTATCGAGCAATTGATCGTGTTCACGGAAAAACTAGCTTCAGCTAATGCTGCAAGAAAAGATATAATTTATCTATTAAATATTATACTGCATTATGCCAATATAATTTTGTTAAACTACATGACTGTATAGGTGTTAGAATTTGCCATTAAAGCAAAAATTGTGAAATTTATATACTGATACTGTCTTTTGGTAATAGCATTTGCTCCAATTGCAATAAAAGGCAATATCATACTTTTTACAATCCAAATGTCGGCAATGTATCGATTGCAAAATTGTTGCATGTTATTCCATGAGCAATATTACATATTATATTAAAATTCAACAATTTTAACTAATTTTTATTTAAACTATATTTTTTTGGGTATAAATTTAGAGATCATACATGTGAGATATGCAATATTGTCTACAATGATAAAGCTGAAACGGTCTTTTGCCAACCTATTGAATATACACGATTTGCTTACAGGTTATAACAATTACTTTACATTTAATATAACTATATGCTAAACAATCCATATGCTGTTATTGATTTTTAAAGGTTATCATACACTATAATAAGAAACAAATTCAATTAACATGCTGTAATGTGCAAATGGTACTCGATCGTATATAATATAGACCAATGTGACAAAGAATTTTGTTCACTGCACATGTTTTTGTTCACTGCACATGTATATCCTATATTCAACGATGACGAAGAATCTGAAATATGAGAGTAATGTTGAACTAATTATTGTATATTTTTTTTTGAATTTTCAAGACTTTTTTATGCTAAGAATATTAGTCACTTATTTTCGTATCTGCTATTGCTTTTCTACATGTATCTTCTGTTCAAGCAAATAAAAGTAAACATAAATTCTCGATTCTAATTTAAAATATAAATGTATCTTTTGGCTTTTTAAACATTTATTAATTACTCAGTATAATCTATCGTAGGTTCTAAATTAGAGCATTGAGTTCGGATAGAATTCAAATGTAACATGGAATTTATTTCAGCATCTCGTTGCCCTTGATTTATATTTCTCCGTGAATAGTAGTAATTGATTACGAGAGGTAAATTACAGGCGGTTGATTTGTGCAATAAACTTCAATATAGATTATATATTTATTTGAGAACAATGCACCCATGCAGGAAAAACTCATGCATCTCTCTGGGATCTAACACAGCAATATATATATATATATATATATATATATATATATATATATATATATATATATATTTTTGAGAATAATGGAGAAAAGAGGCGTGGAAAAAATACAACCTCCACCAATTTTTTCGACGATCGGCCCCCATCATCTTCATCGTTATCATCTAAGATGTGCGTACACCAAATTTCATGTGATTCTATAACTTTTTCATCATTGATTTAGCAATGTAAAAAGTTCTATTGTCGGTAAACCGTTAATTTTGAACCCACTAAATTAGCGGTGAAAAAGTTGTGGAATCACATGAAATTTGGTATACGCACATCTTAGATGATAACGATGATGATAATGGGTGCCAATCGTCGGAAAAAATGGTGGAGATTGTAATTTTTTCACGCCATAGGAGGAAATCCTCTCCTATGGCCTCTTTCCTCCATTAATCTCATATATATATATAAAATAAAATAAAAAATTGAGAAACAGAGAACTCTTAGTACTGCATGGAAATATATTGTGAAGGACCTAGTGTTAGATGACACCAAGAGTTCCCCCAAACACTTCAGTAGAGATATATATTACTAGCTCCCTAACTAAAGCAATGCAATCCTACAGAAGTGCTTGAAGGAACTCCGAGGCATCTAACTCAATCTCTCAATATATTATTGTATATATCTTCATCTCATGCTATTGCTAGCTGCTATCATGAACTATTTATAATGCATTGAACTAGAAATTATATTTAGTGCCAAGGTTTCAAATTAAGTTTCTTCCTATATGATCCTAATTAAGGGAGAGAAGAACTTGATAATTAAGCCACATTCATTGAACCTAGTCACCTCCTTTCCACCACAATATGCAATATCTAAGAGATGCTCTTGTGCCCATGAAGCACACTCAGCTCTATAGTGTATATGATGTCCACGGCGATGAATCTAAACATGATAGCAAGCGGTTCGATCAAACGATTTTTGGTACAAGACTTGATGTTTTATGTGAAAGGAATGTTCATGGCTACAAGTTGATGAGCATGCATGCAAATGCTTTGTGAGTCCAAGAATCTCTTGAGAGACAGGGTAAGGTGAGACCAGTCCCCCCTCATCATGCATGGGAATCTCCATGGTTAACCTCGACTAGAAATGAGTCTAGGTTCTTCTTCTTTTTTTCTTTTTCGTTTTGCATGTGAACTTAGCAATGGTGTTTGCTACATGCAATGTAGGAAGTTAGCCTTGTTATAAATAGTTGCGGTGTTAGTCCTCACAATGGCAACTCTAGTTCTTCTCACAAATGCAACTCTCTCTATCTCTCTCTCTCTCTCTCTCACACACACACACACATGTTTGGTGTCCCCTGCAACTCCCTCAAGCACTTCTTGAGCTAAGGCATTCTCATTTTGTAGGTTCATTTCTTGTGAAGTTTTTTGGGGGAGCTTTGGGTGGCATTCAAAACAACATGTCAAATTTCATATCGCTCTCTACCAAAACTTTTAATTTATAGTATCTTTCCTGTTGTAATTTTAAAAGGGTAATTTTTGTAAAGCTCACCATTGAACCTTTATGCTTTTTGAGATATAACCATACATTGAATTTTAAAAATGTCATGCATGTACCTCATATTTTTGTAAGGATATTTTCCCTTAATATGTCTTAATATGTCGTATTCAGTTCATTTTGGGCTATTTAATCAACACACTATGACATTTTGGAATTATTTCCACTCATACCATATACAAGTTAAAAAAACTAACATATTTTATACAATATTGCTAGTTCAATAATAGTTTATGACATTTTTAACGTTCAATAGTGCTATTTGAAAAGCCCTGAAAGTTCAATAGTGCTTCTTAAACTTTACCCTTTTTAAAGTCCAAATTACATGTGTGTCCAACTCTAATATATACAACGTTTATCGTCGTGTCTAAAGTATAACTTTAATATATACAATGTTAACGACGTGGCTAACGTTCTGGTGAGAATTGAAAGATATACTTTTAGATATACCGATCCTACGATTACTATCAAAATTTTAATTGCATGTACTACCTGCTAGATTGTGTTATGGGCAAGGGATCAAAATTTTAATTGCATATACTTCCCGCTAGATTGTTAAATTTTAATTGCATGTGCTACTGGATATTATACACATTAGAGACCGTCTTAAATGATCTCTAATACTAAAGGTACGGTATCTAAAGAGAATTAGGAACCGTTCGTATTTTAAACGGTCGCTAATATACGGTCGCAAAAGGAGTGGTCGCTAACATACGTACCAGATGTGCGGCACGGATATTTCACACAACCGTTTAGATTATTACGATGCATAATGTACCGTCTCTAATGTGTACAGTTTCTACTAGGCAAATTATAGCCCAAAAGACCCAACTGTCAGGATATACTAGAATATAAACATACATTCGCTCAACTTTCGTGGCAGATCAAATTTCATTGTAGGCCGGTTTGGCTCTCAAGGCTATAATATTAAAGGAATTGATATAAGTTTTGATTCGGTTTATAGATGAAGTTACAATTTAAAAATCTAAACGGTAAATCATAGACAACATGATTTTGAATTATTAAATTTACAAAATACAAGATAGAATTTAGGATGAATATATTTGTAAAAGATTTTATATGCGGACACACACACACACATACACACTCACACATACACGCGCGCGCACTCACACGCACACTCGCTCAGACACTCACACTTTCACATATGTATGCTCGCGCGCACACTCACATATACATACAAACACATACATGCACACTTACTCACACTAACACATACCCTCAATTTTCTAAAATTCATATTATCCTAAATTCATCTAATAATTTCTTATAATCCATCTTATACTGAATTAATCTAACAATCATCACAAATGTCACAAATACCAAGTAGTGAGGTATAATTTGTAATTAGGATTTATAATTTGTTATTAATTTTTAAAAGTTGTTATTAGGTTTTTTTTTAGGGTTTATAGATTCTTCAATTTGTAGAACCCATCATCACAAATTGCATAACCTTGCATCCACATGTAATCGAAAAGGCCTAACATTCACATTTAATTTCAAAAATTCATAATCTAATATCCACATCACAATTTCACAACCTTATATCAAAATTATATCACGATTCATAACCTAAACTTACAATTCATAACCGAACATCGATATTTAATTTTAAAAATAATAATTGGAAAAGAAAAACCCCAACTTTTGATCGGATTTTGAACACTATATAGCAGCAGCAGCAACAATACCTAAAAAAAATTTAGATAGGAAAAGGGAATTTTTTTGGAAGAATTGGAAAAAAATGAAGAGAGAAATTACCTCTTCAGATCAAATTCGTGGGCTGTGAAAATTTTGGGGAAGAATGAGGGAGAAAGTCATCCCGCGGGCTAAAAGATCAGAGAACTTATTTTTTTTCATATAAAAGAATTACAAGTTTCATAAAAATACCATCAAGATATCAATAAACGACAAGTTTACAGTAAAATACCATGAACTATTCAAGTTAAGGTAATTATCACTAAAATACCTAAATTCTTAAAACACACATCCATTGAAACCCTAAATAATATAAATAATTTCTCGAGATTATTTTGAACTATATCTTAAAAATATTTTTTATAAAACCCCTTCAAGTTATATAAAACAGTATTTAAGAACTTTAGTAAATATAGCTTTAAGCGGGATCAATTCTCTTAAGTCTCAAGGAGCCGAAGAAAGTGAGTGCTTATCTATTTAAAGTAGAAAAACCTAACTGTGTTATCAATGATAATTATCTTGAAAAAAGATACCAATCATGCCGTCTATGTGCAGCGGTATCGATAACTCCCGAACTTAATTCGGGATCCAAATCAGTTCTAAGTGTCTGAGTCAAGTCTGAGTCTAAATTAAGCTTGAATTCAAACTCAAACCAGAATCAAATTCAAACATGGATCCAAATTCTAACATAAATATTTGAACCTGAAGCTGAATACCAGAACAATATCAACATACAAACATGACTTGACTTGACCGAACCATGGCTATAACTTGATTTGATTACATGACTACTTCTTTACATCCTGAACCTGATTACATAAACAACTTGTATCTATGGTCTCGGCAAGTCTGATAATTATAATATATATAAAACATTACACGGGATTAACGGGGTAGATTGGTATGGAATGTATTAGAAGTGAAACGATATGGTCACCAAAAGACACCTATATGAACTCTCATACCGTTGTCCCAAGAGTTTTGACGGGGCCTTATACTATATGTTACCATAGTCCACGGAGCAAATTGGACTCCTCTCATATATACTGATACCTTCTGTACCAAGATACAAACAATTATGTTAAAATAATAAACTGATACCTGTATAACTTAACAGTTTCCTTCCACAATACTTGCTATATTTCTCTCTTTCTTTTGGGACTTACCAAGCGCTAGTTCGCTGACGACATTCCTGTCTTTTCTTTCTTTGGAATGCTCGTCAAGAGGACCGTACTCTCTCGAGATCGAGCCTAGCCAGAAGGACGTAGACCAGTTCACTGAGCAGCCGGACTTCTAACTTTTCCTTGTACTTACTTTTCATTTCATATGCCACTGTTTGGGCATTACTTTATATCATTGTACTTTCCTTTTCAAAGAAATGTATTGTAAAGATGAATATTAATAAAAGTTGTTTACATTATATCTCTTGTCATTGCTTATGCATTTCATATATTTCTTATTTATGCTTAATGTATTTATTTTTGAGTAAATACGTCGCGTGTCTGCCACGCCTCCGTCTCCGTATACTGGAGAAGCGGGGCGTGACACCCAGGTGGCACGAAGATGTACAAGAATTTACGGCAACACTACTGATGGTATGGAATGAAGCGTGAAGTAGCTAGAAGCGTAGCAAAGTGTTTGGTGTGTCAGCAAATGAAGGTTATATATCACAGAACTGCTGATCTACTTCAGCCGTTATCAATCCCAGAATGGAAATGGCAGCACATTACCCTGGACTTCATGACTGCTCTCTCTCGCAGCGCGAAGGGTAACGATGCAATTTAGGTTATTGTGGATTGACTCACAAAGTCATCTCATTTTATTCCATTCAGAGTTGGCCAGTCAACTGAGACTTTGACAAGGAAGTACATGGAGGTGAATAAAAATCTAAAGTAAGATTTATACCTTCAAGATATACCCTACTTGTCTTGATACCCATAGACTTATGCATGATATCATGGGATTACATAGGGTGCCTTTTTGCGTCGTCTCCGATCGTGATACAAGATTCCGATCACGGTTTTGGAAGAGTCTGCAACCTAGCCTGGGAACGAGTCTGAATTTCAGCACGGTGTATCATCCATAAACGGACGGACAGTCCGAACGAACAATTCAGATTCTAGAAGACATGCTGAGAACCTGTATGTTAGACTTCGGAGGTTCGTGGGAAGATCACCTACACCTTATGGAGTTCTCATATAACAACAGCTATCATGCCAGTATTGGGATGCAACATTCGCAGCACTCTACGAACGGAAATGTCGTTCCCCGCTGAGTTGGGATGACGTTGGAGATCATGAACTCCTTTGACCAGAGATGATCGTGGTAATTATGGACATGGTTCGCATGATCAAGGAAAGGTTGTGTATTGCCCAAGACCGACAGAAACATAAGGCACATTGGGAGATGCAAAACGTCAACATCTGGAGTTTCAATCCGGAGAGCATATATTCTTGAAGATATCTCCAATTAAAGGAGTTATCCGTTTTGGAAAAATGGGTAAATTAAGTTTAAGGCATATAGGACCGTTCGACATACTGAAATGAGTTGGAGAAGTGGCATACTATTTAGAACTACCACCTATATTGGAAGGAGTGTACAACGTGTTCCACATATTATAGCTAAGACGATATGTGAGCGACCCAGCCATATACTTGATCACTCAGAGCTCACGGTACAGACTGACCTAGTCTGCGAGCAACAACCAGTTGAGATCGTGGACCGAAAGGTGAAGACCTTACGGAATAAGGAAGTGAACTTGGTCCGGCTAATGTGGAGAAAAGAATATCCAGGAAAATCGACATGAGAGCGAGAAGACGATATGCGTGCACGATACCTGCAGATATTTTAAAATTAGTCCTTTATATAAATTTCGAGAACAAAATTTTTATAAGGAAGGTAGAATGTAACGACTCTGAAATCACTGTACAAAATTATTTGTTTATTGTATAGAAAGAGTATTTCAGCCAGTTGGGAAGTTATAAGTTAGATTTGTTTAATAAAAGTAAGAAACAACTTGTAGCTCACTGGTAAAGCCTTTACACTGTTGTGACATAGCCTGTTTGCTCAAATCCCATCACACCCAATTATTTTTTAGATTTTCTTTTTTAATTTTTCGGAAGCGCAAGGGTTGCACGTGCAATTCACGGGGAAACGAAAAGTTTCAAAAAAATCAAATAATCATAAAGAGGAATAAACACACACCTAGACACGTAGCACGAATCTTGAGACAATCCAGCAAAATCCGACCGCTCAGTTCATGCTTATGGCCGGCGCCGACAGTTAGAGGTTCTCCAATTGCCTCCGTGCTTTATACACTCGTCCCTTCAGCTCCCCTAACTCTCCTGCACTATTTGATTTTTCTACAATCAAACAGAGACTATTCAATTCACCATTTAACACCATTTTAATTTTTTTAATCTAAATTTTTAATTTCCAAACCTTAATTTTTCACAATAAATAGCACCTCATCTCTTATCTCTTCCCCAATCTGAAAATTCTATAAAAAATTCTCTCAAACTCTTTAAGGACCAAGCGGAGTTAGACACCAAACTGGAGCAGCATGCCAAACTCGACGACTGAAATCTTTTCGATGGCACCACGACACTCGAAGGCTTCCCCTCATCCTTGTTAATGCTTTAAACTAGTAAGTATCCTCTTCTTTCTATTTCTTTCATCTCAACCGACCCTCTAAACTCACATTGACAAAGCGGAGTTATCTCCGATATAATTTCTTTTTAAACATTTTTACTCCACTATATAAGCAAAATTAGTCAAACTAATATCCTAACACCACTCTTAACTTTATCAATATCATTTAACTTGTAGTTCAACAAAAAAAAATTCATGTGAAACGATCAAATCATAAACTTTTCATTAAAATACAATGAACTTTAGTATGACCTTTCTCGAGAACCGGTTTATCTATCTTTAGGAAAATTTCACGGAGTAACGACCTACCCCACACGCACACTATGGTTGCATAACACGATATTCTAAACTTATGGCTAATTTAAAGAATAATTTTTCATTAAAATACTACACCTTTTCAAAACAGATTTTTTTAATCGGTATTTTTGTAATTCTTGACAATTACGCCTCTACAACTCTCGTCAGGCGACCTGCTAATGAATGGTGTAGATTATCGCACATCTTTGGGACAGTAAAACTAGATGCAGAACTCCTCACGGAGTATTCGGTTTCGAAAGGATATAAAAAATATTGTTTTCAAGAAATACGTCTTTTCTAAATAAAAACCTAAATTTTGGAAGATTATATAAAACTATGAATTCGTATTTTCAATAAAAATATATTATGAAACTATATTTTTTTTAAATGAAAGATTCAAATTTTTAATAAAATACCACCAAGTTTCCAAAAATAGTAGTTTTCATAAAAATTCCATAAACGTTCAAAAAGCTAGGTTTTATCACCAAAATACCACAACAATTAAAATATATGTTCATGGAAAGCCTAAATATTATAAATCACCCTCGAGATTTACTTTCTTAAAACTATATTAAAGTATTTTTCATAAAACTCTCTCGAGATATGCAAACAACATTTTAAGAATTTTAGAATTAATATAGGTTTAAGTGGTATCATTTCTCTTGAGTCTCAAGGAGCTGGAGAAAGTGAGTGCTTGCCTATTCAGGTTATACAATTTAACGGAGTTATCAAATAGCAATTGTCTTGAAAAAAATATAAATCATACCGTTCATGTGCAACAGTTGCCGAATTCTTCCGAACATAAGATTTTTAACAGTTTAGAACAATCAATATGAAAAAGACCTGAACTCAAATCTAAACTTGAACTCGAACTCAAATACAAACTCGAATTCTAACTCAACTCGAATCTAAACTTGAACATGAACTCGAACCCAATCTACTCGAACTAGTTTGACTCAAACCAAGATTGCAATTGACATGAATCACATATTACTCGACTCATTCTACTTCATTCTACACTTTTTGCAATCTATGGTTTCGATCAAGACATGGTATAACCAATTAATCAATTTAATTAAATATATTATACAGCTATAGACTATTTATACTCGGAGTGTTTATGATAGTTTCTTGTGTGAATCTAACGGAGCTTCAGGTGTCCCGTATTAACCTCTTTTTAATTTTACTCGAATATCAGTCGGGTTGACTCATCCACAGTTTAGAGTCCCGATACTAACACATGAAATGGGCCCGTGTTTCTTTACTTCTGGGGTTCCACTCTTGAGCTCGTCAATATTTCTACGGCTGCGTTGATATTCACACTTGAAACTTAACGTTAATATAGTGACCTTATAGAGACCTATAGTACATATTCACCCATGAACATATACTCTTACTCGTCATCCATATTCTATATTTGTCATTTTCTTTACTCGTACTTATCCTTAGGACTTACCGAGCGCTAGTTCGCTGACGGGTATTCCACCCATTTTTCTTCTCTTAGAATGTTCGTCGGATACGGTCGAGACGGAGAAGATAGAGGCCACAGAGTAGGACTACAACCGGATTGCTACTCAGGACTAGCTCAGCTTCACTTTCCTTCGGTTTATGTATGCCACATGTTTAGGCATTTTCATTTATTGTATTTACTTTCCAGCTGAAACTTATGTACTTGTAAATATTGGAAGTTGAATGTAAATAGAGATATTTATTGAAAAATTTTATAGTCTCCAATTATTCTTACATTGTGTATTATTGTTTCAATACGCTTAGTATATTTATTTAGGTAATGACATTCTCTGAATAAATATGCCGCGGGCTAGGCACGTCACTGTTTTTGTCTTCTGGGAAGCGGGGCGTGACGATTGCAATAAAAGGCAATATCATGATTTTTATAATCCAGATGTCTGCAATGTATGCTGATATTCGACTGCAAAATTGTTGCCAAGGTATTGCATGTGCAATATTACATATTATATTAAAAATCAACAATTTTAATTAATTTTTATTTAAACTATATTTTTTTGGGTATAAATTTAGAGATCATACATGTGAGATATGCGATATTGTCTATAATGATGAAGCTGAAACAGTATTTTGCCAACCTATTGAATATACACGATTTGCTTATAATCAGGTGATAACTCTTACTTTACATTTAATATAGCTATATACTAAACAATCCATATGCTGTTATTGATTTTTAAAGGTTATCATACACTATAGTAAGAAACAAATTCAATTAACACATTGTAATGTGACCATAAAGAATTTTGTTCACTGGACATGTTTTTGTTCAAAGGGAACGTGCTATCGATCCTTTTGTACTCGACGACGACGACAACGATAGATAACGATGATGAAGAATCTGAAATATGAGAGCAATGTTGAACTAATTATTGTATTTTTTTCTTCTGTATTTTCAAGATTTTTGTTTGCTTAGAATATTAATCACGCATTTTTTCTTATGGCCCTATTATGTGTTATTGCTTTTCAACATGTATCTTCTATTCAAGCAAATAAAAGTAAACATAAATTCTCAATTCTAATTTAATATATATATATATATATATATATATATATATAGAGAGAGAGAGAGAGAGAGAGAGAGAGAGAAAATAAAATAAAAATTTGAGAAACAGAGAACTCTTAGTACTGCATGGAAATATATTGTGAAGGACCTAGTGTTAGATGACACCAAGAGTTCCCCCAAACACTTCAGTAGAGATATATATTACTAGCTCCCTAACTAAAGCAATGTAATCCTACAGAAGTGCTTGGGGGAACTCTAAGAGGCATCCAACTCAAATCTCTCTATATAATTGTATATATCTTGTTTCATCTCATGCTATTGCTAGCTGCTATCATGAACTATTTATATTAATGCATTGAACTAGAAATTATATTTGGTGCCAAGGTTTCAAATTAAGTTTATTCCTATTTGATCCTAATTAAGGGAGAGAAGAACTTGATAATTAAGCCACATTCATTGAACCTAGCCACCTCCTTTCCACCACAATATGCAATATCTAAGAGATGCTCTTGTGCCCATGAAGCACACTCAGCTCTATAGTGTATATGATGTCGACGGCAATGAATCTAAACATGATAGTAAGCGGTTTGATCGAACAAATTTTGGTACAAGACTTGATGTTTAATGTGAAAGGAATGTTCATGGCTACAAGTTGATGAGCATGCATGCAAATGCTTTGTGAGGCTAAGAATCTCTTGAGAGATAGGGTAAGGTGAGACCAGTCCCCCCTCATCATGCATGAGAATCTCCATGGTTAACCTCGGCTAGAAATGAGTCTAGGTTCTTCTTCCTTTTTTCTTTTTCTTTTTGCATGTGAACTTAGCAATGGTGCTTGTTACATACAATGTAGGAAGCTAGCCTTGTTATAAATAGTTAATGGTGTTGGTCCTCACAATAGCAACTCTACTTCTTCTCGCACAAACGCCACTCCTCCTCTCTCTCTCTGTGTGTGTGTGTGTGTGAGAGAGAGAGAGAGAGAGAGAGAGAGAGATGTTGGGTATATGTTGGGTGTCCCTTGGAACTCCCTCAAGCACTTCATGAGTTTAGGCATTCTCATTTTGTAGGGCCATTTCTTGTGAAGTGTTTGGGGGAACTCTGGGTGGCATTCAAAACAATATGTGAGTACACTGAAGGTACGGCCGCTGAGTTAGGAGTCCCGCTAAGATAAAATACGGCCAAATAATAAATGTTATAGAGTAAGCTGCCAGCAATCTAACCCTGAAGAGCTAAGAGATGGTTTGACTTTGACAAAAACCAAGCATTTCAAAAGAAACAATAAGGCTAAGGTAAAAGCAAATTATGTCACATTTTTTTTATTACGGTCCCCCTCCACAAAGCAATCTTGCATGGTAACATATATCAATGTAACCAATAAGCAATAGCTCAGTTGGTATGAACACTTCGGTTCTTAGAAAGAGTGCGGGGTTCGTGCCCCAAGAGTCCCAGAGAGGTTGTCGCCACAAATTAACGCTTTCGGGGGCAAATTCGTGGGCTCCTTGGAGGATGTGTGTGCTGTGTGCTTGTGTGTGATGTGCATATGTGTGATGTGTTTAGATTAAGCCTTACGGGTCGGTGCTAATATATACATGTTCGTGTTTTTAAATTCACGAACATGAATAATAGTCATTAAATCTGCCCTTTGCTTTCAATGGCTTAGATTAAAACAACTAAAAAATCCATTTTAATAATCTAGTGAATATTCTTTTTCCTAATTTTTGGGATGCATACCTATCTCTATTCATTTATTTTGGGTAATATTGTTTGGAATCATGAGGATTTGTTAGATGTTCAGATTATTTTCATATTTAAATCATGAGGAGCTGTTGGATGTTCTGATTTTTTATCTTTGGGTTTATGGAATTTGATTTCTTTTTGCCCTTTTGATTCAAATCATATAGTTATGGATGCCAAAAATAAAGAAAGAGAATATTCATTAGATTATTTGAATGGAATTTTTAATTGTTTTAATCTTAACCGTTCGAAGTAATGCGCAGATCCAACGGCTGCTATTAATATTCGTGAATTTAAAAACACGAACTAATCCTATCAGAACCGCCCTCCCTCCCTCTCTCTCTCTCTCTCTCTCTATATATATATATATATATATATATATATTGCACGGAAATATATTGTGAAGGACCTGGTGCTAGATGACACCAAGAGTTCCCCCAAACACTTTAGTAGAGATATATATTACTAGCTCCCTGACTAAAGCAATGTGATCCTACAGAAGTGCTTGGGGGAACTCTAAGAGCTGGCATCCAATTCAATCTCTCTATATAATATTGTATATATGTTGTTTCATCTCATGCTATTGCTAGCTGCTATCATGAACTATTTATATTAATGCATTGAACTAGAAATTATATTTAGTGCCAAGGTTTCAAATTAAGTTTATTCCTATTTGATCCTAATTAAGGGAGAGAAGAACTTGATAATTAAGCCACATTCATTGAACCTAGTCACCTCCTGATGAGGCTCAATACTGGTGATTCCCCAGATCATGACACGTGGCAGATTACATGTCCCAGAGTTTACGGGAAGGGATCAAGAACGATAGAGTGGAAGCATACCCCAGGCCTTCGACCCAAGGAAATTCCCGACCTTCGGTGGTCTTCCAGACCACTCCTACGCTCACGTTACAAACAACCTTCGGCTCGCCTCCGAGCCCTCCACACGCTGAGTTCCCTCCAGCTCGCCTCCGAGTTATCGCATATCTAAGATGCCTCGGTCTCTTGCTCATTCCCGAGCCTCCCGCCGAGATTATATTCATCGGTCTCATCGACCAACACACAACACCGATCACAGGCGTCTCCGCCACGGCTCCACGAATCTAGCCAGACGCGAGATATCTGCGGCCCATGATCCCGTGTTCCACGCCATCACGATTCCCCATTAACGAGCATATATCGTCATTAATTGGGAATCCCGCCTATCACGCGGGCGTAATGCCAGGAGCGTAACGGTCGGTGTGAATCTCGCGCCCGTCTGCCCATGGCTGCCACTATATAAACCCCTCTCTTAGACGACTCAGGTAAGCCAATTTTACCCTAATAGGCCATCACTCTGCCAAAATACCCCGTCTAACTTGATCGTCGGAGGGTCTTCGGTGGCACAACCACCCCGGGACTTCCTTGCAGGTAGCTCGGCCCCAACCACATAAAGCCCATTGAGATCCACACGCTCCAGGAGGCAACCTCCAACTCAATCTAAGCCATCCATCAGCGCTCGCTGCAGATTAACGGAAGGTAACATCTGAAGGAGATCAAGAGATCCATCAGTTGGCGCCGTCTGTGGGAACTCTTAGTTCCACTCAACGAAAGTTCATCTTCCGATCTCGACTTCATGGCGAGCGGTCACCGCGACGATCCAAGCACCAACAGTCGCCCTCCCCGCAGTGGAGGCAGGGAGAATCGCCTCCTCCTCCGAATGCCATTCACGCCCTATCCGCTCGGATAGATTGGCTCACTTCCGTTGTGGATGCACTCGTCCGTGTCCAAACGGCCGGGCAAGCTCCCCAGGTCGCCGCTCCCTCACCTCGGGACCGGGACCCCTACAGAGGGTGAGAAGACTCTGCCCGCGTCGGCATGACCGGACACCACCTCGCTGTCTCCGGCGGCCGCAGATCCCCCGGGCCAACCAATTCAATGACCCGCTGGGCGCCTGATCAGTCGAAAATATTGTATTCTTAACACATCAATTTCCTTACTCTTTCTAATCATCTAAGGGTGTTTATTGTAAATATAATATAGATTACAAATTTATCTGGAAATTACCTAATACTACGTGTTACAGTTATAATCGACACTCTGGAGGGAAATTATGTGTTTATTATTACACGCATGATATTGTATATCTCAACACATGTTATCGAGATTGTGTGCAGAAAATTCTTTAGGTAAAAGAACCGGAATCGCAAAAGTGCTGATAAAATACAGCAAGTCAAATAATTCAAATCCGGCAGCATCCAAGAAAGAATTATGATTACAGATGTCACATGAAGACCCAAATACAAACACCAAGATAAACCAGAAAAATGATGCAGAGATACATTCATATGGCCGCGGAACCGTGGCTGAGTAGGCCGAGTTGCCGCGGATCCACGGCCGAGTGGGGGGCGCCAGTGTCGTCACCTCTCCAGAACCTTCTCTGTAACTACCTACCTTCCTCAAGATGCTTTATTTCCACATAGCTTCTTCTGGAAGGCTCTGCATAACAACCTTCTTCTACAAGGCTCCTTGTAACAATCTCATCTAGAAGGCTCTCTCTAACTACCAAGCTTATGAGAGAAGATTTATTTGAATTTTATAAAAAGGGATCTAGCTCTAAGGTGAGGGGGTTACACAATTAGTTGTTGAATATTGAGCCAAATCATTGCACAAGTTGAGTGGCACAACTTGATCCAAAACAACATCCAAATCAAATTCCAATTCAAATCAAGATCCATTGAGAACATTATCAAGCAACTACTTCAAAGATCTTTTATCGCAACGCTGATCGTCATCAAGAGCAAGAGATCCGCGACGATCCACGTCTCAGGGCGATCGAGCCACGAAAGATCGACGACAAATTCATCTTTTTCAAGGGAGCGATCGAGAGCTTAGTCTTGTAGCTTGAATTGAGGAATTGTGTAAATTTGAAGAAGATTTAATAAAGGTGATCATTACTATTAGTCTTGCTTTCTTTAGATTCTTGCATTATGAAATTCTTCATTCTTGATTATTCTATTTTCATAATGTTTGAGTAATTCTCCGCTTCTGAAGGATTTGAGAGAATAGGTAGATCAAGTGATGATAAGATCTTTTTACTAATCTTAAGTCTTATGAGATTTGTGAAATTTAGGAAAAAGAATCTTCAATGACCTAATTTGGATCGAGATCACATTCTTGCTAATTTCGTTGCAAATTAGGGATTAAATAATTGATAAATCTCTTTGCTAAAGGCTAGATCCGAATGATGATCAATGAAAAGAAAAGGGATAGTGAAGGAGAAACCCTAGTTTCTTCAATAGATCCCTAATCTTCATTCATCACCATCATCTTAGATACAATTCATCAATAGATAAGATAAGTCATTGTTAGATTCATCATTGCTACTAATTCGATCGAATCCTACAAGCTATTCTTCATAATCTTGATAATTCAAATTGATTGAATATCTTCTTGATTCTAGATCTATTTTTCTTGATGTTTCTTGAAATCAAATCTCATTAATCTTGAATCATTTTCTTTTATATTTTCTTTTCAAGTCAACAAAAACAAGATCGAACAAGTACACACATCTCAGTGGACGATCCGTGCTCACAAACGACGCTACAAGCGACATCGTTAATTGATTGCAGTATAAATTTCTTTGGTTGTGAAACATTTTACTTAACACGTCAAGAATGATCAATCAAATGGCATCGTTGCCGGGGATGTGTGATAATTTGTTCGTTTTTGCAATTTGAGTTGAAAAATTATTATTCATCAAATTTTAATCCAAGAATCGCATCATGTGCTTAACGTTTAGTATTTGAATTTTTCCGAAGGAATCTGGCATCACTGTAGAAGGAAGATCAAGATTCAGAGACTTTTTGAAGACTCCAGAGGAGCACAGGAAGCTGAAGTAAAAATTTTGCTAGGTTTGTTTCATTCAACCCCCTCTGTCAACCTCCATATATCCTTTTGCGAGATTTTCTGCAGGATTTCTTTGCGCTAAAAATCTTCTTCCCCCTTCTCAATAACAGATTTTCTGCAGCTTTCTTTGCGCCGCGCTAAAAAAATTGATTGCAAGTGAATTTACTGTTTTGCATAATTTAATCGGACTTTAAGGGGATATTGACCAAACTCAGATTGGGTGGGGATTTCATCACCCTTCTCAGGACCCCAGAAAGCACTTAAAACATTTGCATTGACCACTATTAATTAAAAAATACAGCCCTAAGGACTTCGAGCTCAATAGGAAAAAGGACTAGTATAGGCATCGACCGTTTATCATAACCTGACTTTACGGTGCCTAGGCAAGTGTGTCAAAGGCTAGTGGTTATTAATTAGGCCCACTACTGTGGTTCCTTCCCACTTACCTTGCACTTACTTGGCCGCAATTGGCGGTGAAGAGGCGGTTTGAGGTCCTATTTCTAGCCCTAGTTAGGAGCTGTCTAGCTGACCTAGGTGACCTTAGATCTAGGCCTGACTGTGCATGTGTGGTTGATCGCATTTGCGTCACAAGTCTCTTTTCAAAAATTTCTTTGCAAAACTCTCACATAAAAGAAAAAGAAAAATCTTTTCAAAACTTGCAACTTGTCGCTAAAGAAAACTTGCACCTCACTTACACCACTTCCTTTCATTGACGTTTTCTTACCTTCACATTCTGCCTTTCATTTTTTTTTCTGACTACACTACCCCTTTAGTGTATGTCACTTTGGACTAGGGACACTAACCCCGATTAGTCCGTGTTTCCTTGGTACCGACCGATGAACCCTTCGACACCGAAGTCGAAATTCCGTCCACTTTCGTACCTCCACCTTCAAATTCTTCTTCCGAAGGTATGTCGGGATACAATCCTAACAATACCTTACCGACGGGAATGATTCCACCTCTGTTAGGTGCGAATAACCCGAATAACCCGCCTGTTGAAGCGCCTGCACGAGTCGCGCTCAAGGATCTCTTCTATCCTGTCCGCACTTCTTTATCTAACTGTCTTTCACCTCCACCGGCAAATGGGGACAATTTTGAAATAAAACCACATTTCATCAATATGCTGCCAAAATTTCATGGTTTGGAATTTGAAGATTCTTATATCTTTATCAATAAATTTCAAAATTTTTGCGCTATGATGAAAACGACCCAATTAAGTGATGACGTTATAAGGCTAAGGGTCATTCCTTTTACCTTATGTGACCTAGCCGAGAAGTGGCTATACAGCACCGCATCACATTCCATTAGAAATTGGGACGAGTTTGTGAAAGCTTTTTTTAAAAAGTTCTATCCTCATCACAAAACTGCTAGAATCCGTAATGAGATTATACAATTTTCACAGCTTCCTTCCGAACCATTTTGGAAGTGTTTCGAGAGATTTAAAGACCTACTCGTTCAATGCTCTCATCATGGGATCGAAAGTTGGCAACTTTGCCAAACATTATACGAGGGATTGAACTCGGCAATGAAGCAGTTGCTAGAAACCATCTGTCAAGGTCACTTTCTCTCCAAATCTAGTGAGAAAGTGTGGCAGTTTCTTGAGGACCTTAGTGAACAAACAATTCAGTGGGAGAGCACTAAGACCACATCATCTTCTTCTAGTGGTCAATCTAGGGCATGCATACATCAAGTAGAGATGTCGATTGTTATGAAGGCCGAGATGGCCGCTCTTACGAAAAAGCTACAAGCGATTGAGACCAAAATCTCATCGCCTTCTCCTGCCCCTGTTATGCCTCCACGGACTGTTTGTGCTTGTTGTGCGGATCCATCACACCTAACCGAAGAGTGTCCTTATAATGCATCTACTCAAGGACATGATCAAGTCAATGCTGCCTACCAGCAACGACAGAGAAACGATCTATACTCTTCGACATACAATCCGGGGTGGAGGAGTCACCCAAATTTCGCTTGGAACCAAAATCAACAATTCCAAGGAAATAACAATTTTCTAAGGCCTCCTCCTCCACAACAACAACAAGCACCTCCACAAACTCAATTTCAACAGCAACCTTTTCAACAACAACCTTACCCTAATCAGGTGAACAATTTTGTGCCTAACACTTCTTACCCGCCAAACAATTTTGTTCAACCTAAAAATGATAAGGTTAGCTAGCTCGAAAGAAGTCTAGAGGCGTTCCTAAAGCAATCTCCAGAATCCACAACAAAATTAGAGACTTCTATTTAATCTTTGGTGTAAAATAGTGCCTCACACGATTAAAGCATAAAATCTATTGATGCACAAATTGCACAACTCAATGCAACTTTGAGCGAGCGCAAAAAAGGAAAGCTCCCATCTCAACCACTGCCCAATCCCGGTCATGCACATGCTGCATATCAACAGCAGAATCATAACGTAAATGCTGTGACCACGTTGAGATCGGGAAAAGTGTTGCAAAACAATGTGGGTATTAACAATGACACTCCTGCCGGTGGCCCTTCTTTATCTTCTTCATCTTCTTCTTTGTTAGAGCCTATTCTCCATCCTTCACACGGCTCTACTTTTTCTAGCTCGAACGGACCCACTTCTCACAACACGAACACATCTACACGGGGTTCCGTTCCAACTCAACAATCTGATCCGCAAAAATTGGACTCAACAACCTTTCAAAATGTTTCTTTTCCAAATCAATTGAGTTCCAATAAACAAACTCCACAGATGGAGAAGATTGTAGAGTTGTTCAAACAGGTTAGTATAAATATCCCTCTTTTGGATGCAATCCAGCAAGTTCCTTCATATGCAAAAATCTTAAAGGACTTATGCACCAAAAAGAGAAAGTCACAAGTACCAAAGAAAGTTTTCGTGGCTAGTGCTATTAGTGATGCTCTTGTCAATTCTTTATCCCCAAAACAAAGGACCCCGGTTGTCCTACCATTTCGATGACAATTGGGGACAAGAACATCAATAGAGCACTATTAGATCTTGGTGCTAGTGTCAATTTGCTATCTTATTCTGTGTACGAGCAATTAGGCGTTGGAGAGCTTAAGCCCACTCACTGTACTCCCATCCTAGGGGAGAGTTGGAGGATGTGTTAATTAGAGTAGGGGATTTCATTTTCCCTGTTGACTTTATTATTATGGATACACAACCTGTCGCTAACCCCCGGAATCAAATTCCGGTGATACTTGGTCGACCATTCCTTGCGACCTCCAACGCAGTGATCAATTGTCGTAATGGTTCAATAAATCTATCTTTCGGCAATATGACAATTGAGCTCAATATTTTCAAGTTGGGGAGTCAGCCTTCCGAGCCTAATGCTAGCGTACTTGATGTTTGCTCGATCAATAAGATCGCAGAGGAGGACTGTGAGTTCGAAATTTTTTTGTTCGATCTCAGCAATATTAACGCCACTAGTGCGTTCCTCCTAGAATCCGACACAGCTTTCACGGCGGACAACGATTATGAGTGTTTTACCTTTGTTGACGATTTTGAAGACTTATCACCTGAGTTGGAGTCTTTTGCTCTTTTGGATGAGTTAGTTGAACCATCCGACTATATTGCGTACACTCGTTTTGAACCTTTGATGGAATCCTTCGAGTTTGAAACAGTTACTCTATTGTTACCGTCTATTGTTTCACTCCCTAAACTCGAACTAAAGCTTTTGCCGTCGCACCTAAAATATGCTTATCTAGGTGAGAATGAGACCTTACCCGTCATCATATCGGCCTCTCTAGCTCTTGAGCAAGAGAAGGTCCTTTTAATGGTCTTACATAATAATCGGCAAGCTTTCGGCTGGTCTATGGCGGACATCAAGGAGATTAATCCCCTCATAGTCGAACATCATATACACTTGATGGATGATGCCAAGCCGGCAAGGGATCCACAAAGACGCCTCAACCCCATCATGAAAGAGGCTGTCAAGAAGGAGATTGTTAAGTGTCTGGATAGTGGTATCATTTACCTTATCTCGGATAGCCAATGGGTTAGCCTAATCCATGTTGTGCCAAAGAAATCGGGCATCACGGTCATTACCAATGAGGCAAATGAGTTAATTCCCACTCGCACCAAAACTGGGTGGCGAGTCTGCATCGACTATAGAAAACTCAATGCCGCAACAAGGAAAGACTACTTTCCTTTACCTATCATTGACCAAATGCTAGAACGATTGGCAGGGCACGAGTTCTACTGCTTTCTTGATGGCTATTCCGGTTATAACCAAGTCCCCATCGCCAAAGAGGATCAAGACAAGACAACATTTACTTGTCCCTTTGACACTTTTGCTTATCGTCGCATGCCCTTTGGGTTATGCAATGCACCCGCTACATTTCAGCGATATATGATGGGGATCTTTTCAGACATGGTTGAAAAGTCCTTGGAGATCTTTATGGATGATTTCTCCATTTTTGGTGACTCCTTCGACGAGTGTTTACGACATCTTGACGCAGTTCTTACCCGCTGTAGGGATAAGAACCTAACCTTGAATTGGGAGAAGTGTCATTTTATGGTACGAGAAGGCATTGTCTAAGGACATGTCATCTCGCAAAACGGCATCGAGATTGATAGAGCTAAAATTGAAGTCATTTCTAATCTTCCTCCTCCTAAATGCGTCAAAGACATCCGAGCTTTTCTTGGCCATGCCGGTTTTTATAGACGGTTTATCAAGGATTTTAGCAAGATTGCTAGACCCTTGACTCTCTTATTGGCCAAGGACACGACATTCGATTTTGACTCGACTTGCAAGGAAGTGTTCGAGTCTTTGAAACACTATCTCATTTCTGCGCCCATTCTTTCATCTCCAGACTGGACGCACCCCTTTCGAAATCATATGCGACGCATCAGATTTTGCCATTGGTGTTGTTCTTGGACAACACATTAATAAAATACCGCATGTGATTTATTATGCTAGCCGAACACTAAATGAGGCCCAACTAAACTATACAACAACAGAAAAAGAGTTTTTAACAGTTGTGTTTGCACTTGAAAAATTTCGGCCTTATTTAATCGGCTCTCCAGTCATTGTATATACAGATCATTCAGCTCTTCGCCACCTTTTTGTGAAGAAGGATGCTAAATCGAGGCTAATACGTTGGATCCTCCTTCTACAAGAGTTTGACCTTGTCATAAGGGACAAAAAAGGATGTGAAAATGTAGTAGCCGATCACTTATCACGACTCCCTTCTTCGTCTACGCTTGAACTTCCAATCACTGATGTTTTTCCCCATGAGCAACTCTTGACCGTTTCTTGCGAACCATGGTTCGCCGATATTGTAAACGACTTAGCCACCGGCTTGATACCTAAAGATTGGTCGAAACAGGATAAACTTCGATTCTTGTCCCAAATAAAGCATTTTTACTGGGATGAACCTTATCTTTTTAAATACTGTTCCGACCAAATAATTCGTCGAAGGTTAATAGCGTGCTGTCTTTTTGCCACGATCAAGCATGTGGCGGGCACTTTGGCCCAAAGAAGACAGCCGAGAAAGTTTTGCAGTGTGGTTTTTATTGGCCACGACTCTTCAAGAATGCATATGAATACTGCAAAACTTGCTCCCGGTGCCAACACTTGGGCCGGATATCGCGGAGAAACGAAATGCCGCTCCAACCAATTTTGGTTGTCGATGTTTTTTATGTTTGGGGTATAGACTTCATGGGACCATTTCCCAATTCTTTTGGAAATGTTTATATTCTTTTGGCCGTTGACTATGTGTCCAAGTAGGTCGAGGCTGTGCCTAGCCGAACGAACGACAATAAGGTTGTCATTCGATTTCTTAAAGAACACATCTTTTCTCGATTTGGGCATCCTCGAACGATAATAAGTGATAATGGTTCTCACTTTTGCAATAGGACTTTTGAGTCCTTAATGCGCAAATATTCTATCACCCACAAGCTGTCAACACTATATCATCCCTAAATATGTGGGCAAGCCGAGATTTCAAATCGGCAAATCAAGCAAATCTTGGAGAAAACGGTTTCTAAAAACCGTAAAGATTGGTCACTTAAATTGATCGATGCACTATGGGCTTTCCGTACTACATACAAGACCGATCTTGGTATGTCTCCATATCGGCTGGTTTATGGGAAGGCTTGCCACCTCCCAGTAGAGATTGAGCACGAGCCATTTTGGGCTATCAAAGAGCTGAATTTATCTTTAGGAGATGCGGGCAGCAATCGAAAGCTGCAATTGAATGAACTAGAAGAGCTGCGGGATGAGGCATATGATAATGCCGTAATTGCTAAAAACCGAGCTAAGGTGTTCCACGATAAACACCTTTTGCTTAAAACATTTAAACCTGGTCAACAGGTTTTACTCTATGATACTCGGTTACATTATCACCCCGGCAAGCTCCGTTCTAGATGGAGAGGATTTATAGTCCGCACCGTTTATTCGCACGGTGCGGTTGATCTTGAAAATGCGGAAGATGGTACCTTATTTAAAGTAAATGGGCATCGATTAAAACCATTCCTTACAGCGGACCCATCGGAGAAGCTCCTGTTTTTGCAGGAGCCGATTTACACTGATTGATTTTCCTCCACTTTCACCCCCGAATTTCCAAATCATTTTTTCCAAAACTTTATTTCAAATAAGTTTGAGGGTGTGTATCATTTGTAAATATATTAATAAGCAGGACATTGCCGACATTATCGACCCTCTTGGTGCAGCATGACAGTGAGGACACTGTCCAGTTTAAGTTTGGGGGTATGCTCGGTACGTCCTCTTCCTTCGCATTCATATGTATATTTTTGCATTTGCATATTTATTTGAAAACTCATAAAAACTGAAAAATTTCAAAAATTATAAAAATTAATTTATTCAATTTTGGCCATATTTTACTTAAGTTTAACAAGTAGGTTAACTGGCTACGAACAACTAGATCTTAGACTTAGTAAATTAAAAACCCTAAAAATAACCTTCCTTAAAGTTTATCGGTAGAAAGTATATGTGATTGTAGTTTATTTAGAAATAGGCAAATTTTTGGTTCACTTCTTGGGCTAAATTGAAATAAAGGAAAAAGTATTGATTATTATTAGAGTATAAGTTGAAAAATAATTCCTGGCTTAAGTATGGATTCTGAAAATGTATACCCTACAAAATTGCACAATCACGCACCTTGAAGTTTGGAATAGTAGAAGAGACCTTGAAATGCTCTTGTCTAAAAGTTCTTAGTACGAAGAAAATGAAAAATACAAAAGTGAATAAAGAAAAAATGAACATTGGTTTTGTGATTACTTAAGGCTAAAAATAGAAAAATATTTAGCGAGTGTGCTTCATCACCTAGTGTCTTAGACCAACTGGTTTGGGAGTCACTGCTAAACCCTTGGGTGTTACAAAACTAGGACGTACGCTTTAAAGTGCAAACGCATTTTGTAATCGGTCGTTGGTATCTCAAGAAGTATTAACGGTCGCATGAAGGATGTGTAAGCAAAACTCACCAATTAATAAGTGCTTTGGACAACGGACAAGGGTATGATTGCTTGATTTGAACTTCCAAGTGTAGGAGTGATTTATACACACACATGGGGATATGTGATTAGAGTTTAGATAAGAGAAAGGAATGAAGACTAAAACTTGTATCTTTAGTAAAGTTGATAAAAATTCCTAAGTGGAGATGGAACCCTAAAAGGAAAACTTAAGAAATACCGAAAGCTGAGTGATTCTATAGAACATATATAATGTTAAGTTAAATGATGAGAAAATGTGAAGAATATGGATGGATAATTTACGAGTCGACGATAATAGAATTCCGTGTTAGGAAACCTAATCGGAGAATTAATGTTGAAAAAGCCAAATTGATAGGATTTTGTGGGTGTAATCCGCTGAAAACCCTCAGGAGACAACATTCCTCCTACTAGGGACACCTAGAGGTTTAACGGCTTGTTGCACGAGCTCAGTGTAATCGCGTTTCCCTGCGAAAGTGCGGTTAGCTTCTTTGTAAAGATTAAAAAAAAATAAGTTTGCTCGAGGACGAGCAAAAGATAAGTTTGGGGGTATTTGTTCATATCATAATATTGCATTTTATATTCCCCAATTCTTACTCGCTTTATAAATAAACAGGTGCTTTTGACGTATGTCTGCTACATATTACAGATACATGTTCTTGGAGCGAAAACAGTGAAAAAGACAAAAGATGATACAAAAGAGGGACTTTTGACCAACAAGTACAAGGATCCTAGTCAAGCCTAGATGAAGAACAGTTCACAATTGTATAAGGCAACGCAAGGTCCAAAACGTCAAAGTGAATGGTTAAAAGACCAATGAAAGTTTTCACTGAAGATCTGGAGAAGAGCCAGAAGCCAAAAGGAGAAAAGAACTAAAAAAATAAAAAGCCCAAGCAGCAGAGAAGCGACCCACAAAATTACAGAGCTCAAGTCCCTAGTTTGTCCGCGGAACCGCGGCCAAACCTAGGTTGGGGCCGCGGTTCCGCGGCCATCTAACGCACGTGTCGGTGCAGAAAAATGGTGGCGGTGCGTCGGTGCTTTTGTTGGGATTTTTCAGGGGTAAATTTGTAATAGCACATACGCGAGCAATTGTAACCCTAATTTTCCCATTCCTTATAAAAATGTATTCTAAAGATTGTATGGGGGATGCCTCTTTTCAATAAATAAAAATTCCAGATTCAATCAAAGTTGAGAGCATCAATTCTGTAAGTTGTCTTTTAATTTCTGCCTTAGTTATAATTAAATTCTTTCATTAGATTAATCATTCTTTTGCCCTAGTTAATTCTAGTTTAGAATCTCTTAAACTGCAGTAGGAAATTAATCCAGTAGATCTAAAAATGCAAAATCTTAAAATGATGTTTTTAATAAATCCCCTAATGGGCGAGCAATTTGCTTGCTTGTTAGGGTTAGGAATAGGGGAGGGATTGAGAAATGAATATCTCTCATCTCTTTCATGCCCAATCATTTTTAATAACTAGAACTTCATGCATGCATGCATGATCCGCTCCCTACGGCACCCTACCCACGAGGTAAAGGTGAAACCGTAGTATAAAGGACCGGACATGCATGTCTTTCATGAAGGTTAGAACAATTAGTAGGAAAGGACAGACAAGGATCTAGAGTAAGGAACTTCGTTCCTTCCCAATCATCCTAATCCCCTTTACTAATAATTGCTATAACTTCTAAAATATTTAATTTAGGGCATTGAAAGTGTTGTGATATCAAATCTTATCAAACCCCACCTTATACCTAACCCTAGCAAGTTCCTTAACCATCGTACAACTTAGTTTTTAGATTCAATCAAAAGACCAAACACCCATTGGAATCAGCTCGTAAGAACACTTAGGAAAATTACACATCCCTGTGGACCGACCCGTATTCACTAGCTAGCTTCATGCGACGCCGTTTTTAATTGCGGTAAATATTTTTGATCGTTAAAATCCTATACACTAATCACGGCTCACTAATGATAAGGCAGGGTAATCATTATGGGAATAAAAGAAAGATTCTCAATAAATGAACAGTGGATTACAAACAACTCTACACATTCCCCAAGGAGAAAACCCACTATAAGAACTCTATGCAAATCATGAAGGGTCTCTATGGAAGCATTTTTGCAAAGAACAACTCAGGGCAAGAAAATCCCAAGTAGTTCTCTGTGAAGAACTGAGTTCTTTAGAGGAATTAAATTTCTTTTGAATAGAGAAATTAAATTCCCAGAAAATATTTTTTTTGAGCCAAAACTTTTTGGAATGAAATTAAATTCCAGAGAGAAGACAAGTATCACTATCGATCCTTGAGATCAGAGAAACCTTAACAAAAGGAGTTTATTATTTAAAGGTTGGACATTATTTTGAAGAACTTGGAAAGATGGATTCTTGTTAAAGGGAAAAACCCTTGGTGTGGATTTAAAATCCAAAGAAAATTTCTACAAGAAATTCTTCAGCCGTTCAAGATTCTTACCTGAAAAAGGAAATCTCTTGTTGACAGAGTTAAACTCTGAAAATTTTTGAAACAGAGAACTGAGCTCTGGGAAAGAGAATTAAATTCTCAGAGGAAAACGAGCAAGGAAGAAGATGGAAAAAGTGGAGGCGCTTCTGAAGGAACCCTTGCATTTATAGGATGTGATAGGAAACGGTTCATCTCCCCCCTTTCCTAGGCAGATCAAACGGCCACAAAAAATAGCAGCGTTGCACTAACGTGCAAACACGTGAGAACAACGCTGTGGGGGTATTTGTTCCCTCATAAAATATCCGGAAAAACCCCAATGGGGTATCACGTGCCCACACGTGACCAGGGGTCACGTGCTGACACGTGATGGTTTCCTGGGGATTCTACTGAAATAGAATTAAATTCTAATCAAGTAAGCAATTAGTGGAGTCACGTGCCCACACGTGATGGGACTATAAAAAAACCACTGAAAGAATTAAAAGACATAATAAAACAGCAAGGAAAGATCCCAATGGGGCATCACGTATCTACACATGACCAAGGGTCACGTGCTGACACGTGATGATTCCTTGGTTCTTTAAAACAGAAAAATTAAATTCTGGTTAAAATGTTTAATCAGGGGGGTTTACGTGTCAACACGTGATGGGTTCCTAAGCTCTTTAATTAATAGAATTAAATTCTATATAAAATGATCAAACAGTAGGATCACATGCCAACACGTGATAGGCTCTTAAGCCTTCTGAACTAATAGAATTAAATTCTAATTAAGAGGGAATCGAGAACCCTAACTGGAAAAATATTTCTC
This sequence comes from Agapanthus africanus, assembly GCA_030015575.1. Lineage (NCBI taxonomy): Eukaryota > Viridiplantae > Streptophyta > Magnoliopsida > Asparagales > Amaryllidaceae > Agapanthus > Agapanthus africanus. The sequence continues at coordinate 107,282,680 of CM057341.1, forward strand.
TAAATCTTTCCAAACAAAAAATATTGTGCTCTGTAAAGTGGAGCACCGTTGGATTAAAAATCCAATAGTAATTAAAAATCACCAATTTATAGAAAAATTCTATACAAGGAAAGATTTCCCTGAAATTCATCAAGAATAACAAACAGAATATCTTTTGGATTAAAAATCTAATGGTGAATAAAATTCACTGAGTAATCTAAAAGATCATGTTGGTTACAAAATCAATTAAAATCTTTCAATGAAAGATTGATTAAATAAACTGATTTTTTTCTTTCTTCTATAAATATGAGCCAAGAAAAGAAGAGGGGATCGATTTTTTTTTGGAGAGAGAGACAACAACAAAAAAAGAGAGGAGAATTTAATTCTCAAAAGAGAAAAGGAGATTTCCTCAGAAGAGAAAGAAACCCTAGATGAGAAAGGGAAATGGATCTAAGCTCCATAAAAACAAAAGGAGAATTTAATTCTCATGTTAAAAGTTTAGCTCTTCTGAATAAGAACTTAGTTCTTCCTTTGGTTGAAGATCTGTAGAAGAAGATCTCCCCAAAAATTGAGAATTTAATTCTCATCGGGAAGATTCTGCCATGCAGATCCAAAACTTAGAGGGAGAATTTAGTTTAAAGAATTTAATTCTTCCAAATTCATAAGAACTTAATTCCTCCAAACCCTAGTTTCATTCATAGGAATTTAATTCCTCTAAATGAAACTAGGCTTTAACCCTACATATGAACTTAATTTTTCTAAATTCATAGGAATTTAATTCCTCCAAATGAAACTAGGGTTTAACCCTACATAAGAACTTAATTCCTCCAAATACATAGGAATTTAATTTCTCTAAATAAAACTAGGGTTTAACCCTACAAAAAAATTTAATTCTTAAAACAAGAGACTTGAAGCTCTCCATGCACGTAAAGATTAAGTGTTCAACATGATCATGTGGTAACACGTGACCCTTCATCCCAACGAACAAAAAGGAATGAATAAGGCATGCACACGTGCCCCACGTGACCCTTTAATGGACTCCTCAAAATAAGAAGGAATTAGCCCAGAGGCAATGCCTCACGTGCTCCCACGTGACCCTCAAAATAAAAGAGAACAAAGCCAAAGACAGTACTGATCTAGGGCGCCTCACCTGTCCCTACGTGACCCCTGACAAACACTCTTTTCAAAAGAATAAAATAGGGGAAGACAGGGGAATTGATGCCCAACGCAGAGGCATTGTCACGCGTCCACACATGATGATTTCAAAGACTAAAAGTGTTTAACACTTATTTGCAGATTTTGAGAATAAAATAAAGGAGGTTTGGCCCACTTCTCAGACGCCTCACGTGACTACCTCACTTTTAGTGTTTAACACTACTTTAAGCACTTCGACCTTAGTGTTTAACACTATTTTCAGCACATCACGTGGGAGCACGTGATCGCCAAGTATCCTCTAGTGTTTAACACTATTTTAAAACCAAGTTTAGCCCAAATTGACTAAGTTTTCCAGAGGCAAATCTACCCTTCAACTGAACCTCAAAATTGATTAGTTCATATGATACGCAACAGAGCTATAATGAATGGTTAATGCTCAGCCAAAGACAAAATGTTGTTAGAACCCCAAACCCCTGTTTAGCATTGCTAAATAATGGAGGGCTGAACCGAGACAAGTGTTCAACAGTCCAAACAAAGGTCTAACATTTTAAACATAATTGGACTTAACCCAAGTTGGCCATAAGTCCTCAATTCAGATTTAACTGAGCCCATGTGCTCATAATCCAATTAATTGATCTTAGTCCCAAATTGGACTACGTATTTCCCAATCAATATTGGTTCAATGGTACATCTTTTTACTCCTTTGATATTTGTCGTTGTAATCCTTTAACGTCTTCAGAGAGGTGATGGGTCCCGATAACCAATCATTCCATGGACTGTGGGGTATTTAAACTCATGGACTATGATGTCCTCAAACTTTATACACTATGACGTCTTTAAACTATGGACTGTGGGGTCCCTAAACTCATGGACTATGATGTTCTTAAAATTTATAGACAGTGACATCTTTAAACTGCGGACTGTGGGGTCTTTAAGCCCATGGACTATGATGTTCTTAATCTTGGACTGTGCGGTCCTTAAGCCCATGGACTATGATGTCCTAAACCTTTACAGACTATGATGTCTTTAAACTGGACCACGATGTCCTTAAACTAGTACTCGACCGTAATATCCCTAAACTAAACAATAGAGCCCAAATGCTCTTTTGTTGGATCTAAACGATCCCGTTAAGTTGATCTTAGTATAAAATTAGACTAACGTATTCTTAACATACGTTTAAGTTGATCTCAGTCTCAATTCAGACTAACGTATTCTTAAACCTAACCCCCAAACCCAAATCTAAGAAAATACAGATTTGGACTAATCCACGCCCTACGGGCGACAACACAAATTAGTCTCCGTATACAATCCACGGGCAACTAAAAACAAAACAAACACGCACGACACGAAGTGACCATCTGGAGAAAGAGAAAGTGGTTACCGCGATACGGTAGTGTAATTAACTGCAGGGGCTTACGCATGCAGGGAAGAGCTCCCCCACAATCAAAACCCCCTCAAACGAGGGGGAATCTGACGAAATCTGCTATATCGGCCGCATCCGTTTAAACTTTCGATATATGGTGCCATAAATCAACTTGGCATCTTCGAAGAGGTGGACGGATAGCACCAATTAGCATCTGCCCCAGGCAAGACGGACCTACGCGGTCGCGTCTCTGCGTTTCGGAGGAGAACATGCATTTTCTCAAAGTTAGATCTTCGTTTGGGTTATCATCAGGTGAAGGTCAAAGAGTCTGATATTCCGAAAACAGTATTCAGGACTCACTATGGACATTATGAGTTTCTCGTGATGCCATTTGGAGTGACCAATGCATCAGCCATATTCATGAACCTAATGAATCAAGTTTTCCGAGAGTACCTAGATAGGTTCGTTGTCATATTCATCGATGATATCCTGATATATTCAAAGAATCGGAAATAGCACGCTGAACATTTACGAATTGTCCTGGAGACGTCGCGACAGCATCAACTCTATGCCAAGTACAGCAAGTGCGAGTTTTGGCTAGAACAAGTAGGATTTCTTGGACATATCGTTTCAGGTGAAGGAATCTCCTTAGATCCAGCTAAAATAGCAGCAGTAAGCGAATGGCCAACACCTAAGACAATGAAGGACATTCGAAGTTTCTTGGGATTAGCGGGATACTACCGAAAATTTATTGAAGGATTTTCGAAGACTGCAAAACCCCTGGCCAAGCTTACATATAAAGATGAAGAATTCGTGTGGTCAGAAGTATGCGAATAAGTTTTCGTGGAACTCAAGTCAAGATTGACATCAACACTTATTCTCATAATACCGGACCAATCTAGAGGTTTCGTAGTGCATTGCGATGCATCCGGTAAGGGATTAGGCTGTGTTTTAATCAGCACGGTAAAGTTGTAGCCTATTCATCAACACAGCTGAAGATTCATGAGCGCAACTATCCGACGCATGATCTGGAGTTGGCTGCCGTCATCTTTTCTCTCAAGATTTGGCGTCATTATCTTCTTGGAGAACAAGTGGATATATACACGGATCATAAGAGTCTGAAGTATGTGTTTACTCAGAAAGAATTGAATATGTGGCAGAGAAGATGGTTAGAACTTATGGCGGACTTCGACATCTACCTACAATATAGGTGAATGTGGTACCTGATGCACTTAGTCGCCAACCACTATCAATGAATCTCACCGCACAGTGGAAGCTACAGCAAGATTTGTATCAGATGGAGATAGAAGTGGTCATACCAGGTAACTGTTCAAGTTTGATGAACTTAGAAGTTCAATCTACCATTGTCAATCAGATCAAAGCATCTCAAGAAAGTGATGCCAAGTTGCAAAAGATCAGAGAAAAAGTATAAAGTGGACTTCGAACAGACTACATCATCCATGAAGATAGATCTTTAAGATACGGAAGCAGATTGTGTGTACCACAAGGTCCTGTTCGGGAAGAATTGATGAAAGAAGCTCACAGCTCTCCCTATTCAGTACACCCTGGTGGTACAAAGATGTACAAAGATCTGCGGCAACATTACTGGTGGTATAGAATGAAGCGTGAAGTATTCAGAAGCGTCGCTAAATATTTGGTGTGTCAGCAGGTAAAAGCTGAATATCACAGAACTGCTGGTTTACTTCAACCGTTACCTATCTCAGAATGGAAGTGGCAACACATCACTATGGATTTCGTCAATGCACTTCCTCGCAGTACGAAAGGTAACGACGCGGTATGGATCATAGTGGATCGACTCACAAAGTCGGCTCACTTCATCCCATTTTGAGTTGGCCAATCTACCGAGACACTAGCAAAGAAGTACATGGAGGTAAGTTTGAATCTAAGTAAGATTTAACTCTTTATTGTGTACTATTTCTGATACCCATGAACTCATGCAGGAGATCGTGAGATTACATGGAGTACCGGTTTGCATTGTCTCCGATCGTGACACCAGATTCTGATCGCAATTTTGGAAGAGTTTACAAACTAGCTTAGGAACAAGTCTGAACTTTAGCACAACTTACCATCTACAAACAGATGGACAGTCTGAGCGAACGATTCAGATACTTAAAGATATGCTAAGAGGGTGCATGTTAGACTTCGAGGATCGTGGGAAGATCACTTACATCTTGTGGAGTTTTCATACAACAATAACAACTACCAAGCTAGTATTGGAATGGCACCCTTTGCAGTGCTCTATAGAAGGAAGTGTCACTCACTCTCAACATTGTTAATTTCCCTCTCTTTTCCCCTTGGCTTTGTCCGAGGATGCTACAGTGCACTCTCAAGGATTTTGGGCTAATGGTGAATGGCGCTGGAAACTTTTATATATATAGAAGGATGAGGACTGCAACTTATTATACTGACATGAATTGTCTTCTTACTCTTGTTGTATTTTTCTTATATATAGTGGTGCATGTGGCTTTTTCTCATTACAAACTCATCGATCTGGAGTGGCACTGCACCTTTAAAGGTCAAAATTTTCTTCAGCTGGCTCCTCCTGGCCTATAACAAGTTTTTCTCTAAAGACAACCTAATATTTCTGCATTTTTCGCCATTTCAACCTTGCCGGTGAGCCTGGATGATTTCTATTTTCATTGGATCAATATGCAATGTGCTCAAATTTGGCATCTTTGGAGATTGGTTTGTATAGCTACAGGGTGGTCCAAACTTGGATTTTTGGAGCTCCAATTAATTAAGAGGAAGCAACAACTTGAGAAGGCTTTACAGCATGCTACACTTCCAGGCAATCAGTGAGGGTTTTTCTGAAATTATCATCCTAAGCAACCAACTCCGCTGCCGTGCAAAAGCTGATTATTTAGACTGATCTCTATATGGCTTTTGTTTTATATCTGATGCATTTTATCTATGTACTAATCTTGGATTGGATTATCTTTGTATTTTGTTTTCTTTGGGTTGTAGGCTTTGAACATTGTACGTATGTTATCAAGTCACAAGTATGATAGTAATAGATGACGCCCTTCGGTCCGCTCCCTATTCTATCTTTTTGTTGCCTGTTAATTTGCAAACATTTGTTATTTAGTTGTTTTCCTAAACCTATCTTGTAGCCTCTAAATGTTTTGTTTTTAATATATATTGAGTAGGGTGTCTTGCTCTGCTTTCCCTTCAGGAAAAAAAAAACTACTTATAAAATTAAATTATTATTTTAATTTCTTTTTTATCAATTAATTTAAGTTTCTAACATTTCAGATATTTTGATATTCATAGTTGATATTAGTCATGCAACTACTATAACTACAAAGAATGAAGAATTCAAAAAGCACATTGAAATATAACTACAAAGATACCATTTAATATATATTGAGTAGGTTATCATACACTATAATAAGAAACAAATTCAATTAACATGCTGTAATGTGCAAATGGTACTCGTATATAATATAGACCAATGTGACCATAAAGAATTTTGTTCACTGCAGATGTTTTTTGTTCACTGCACATGTATATCCTATATCCAACGATGACGACGAATCTGAAATATGAGAGCAATGTTGAACTAATTATTGTATTTTTTTTTGAATTTTCAAGATTTTTGTATGCTTAGAATATTAGTCACTTATTTTCGTATCTGTTATTGCTTTTCCACATGTATCTTCTATTCAAGCAAATAAAAGTAAACATAAATTCTCGATTCTAATTTAAAATATAAATGTATCCTTTGGCTTTTTAAATATTTATTAATTACTCAGTATAATCTACATAGGTTCTAAATTAGAGGATTGAGTTCGAATAGAATTCAAATGTAACATGGAATTTATTTCAGCATCTCATTGCACGAGAGGTAAATTACAGGTGGTTGATTTGTGCAATAAACTTCAATATAGATTATATATATTTGAGAACAATGCACCTAGGCAGGAAAAACTCATGCATCTCTCTAGGATCTAACACAGCAAAATATATATATATATATATATATATATATATATATATATATATATATATATAGATAGATAGATAGATAGATAGATAAAATAAAATAAAAAATTGAGAAACAGAGAACTCTTAGTACTGCATGGAAATATATTGTGAAGGACCTAGTGTTAGATGACACCAAGAGTTCCCCCAAACACTTCAGTAGAGATATATATTACTAGCTCCCTAACTAAAGCTATGTATATAATCCTACAGAAGTGCTTGAAGGAACTCTAAGAGGCATCCAACTCAATCTCTCTATATATTATTGTATATATCTTCATCTCATGCTATTGCTAGCTGCTATCATGAACTATTTATAATGCATTGAACTAGAAATTATATTTAGTGCCAAGGTTTCAAATTATGTTTATTCCTATATGATCCTAATTAAGGGAGAGAAGAACTTGATAATTAAGCCACATTCACTGAACCTAGTCACCTCCTTTCCACCACAATATGCAATATCTAAGAGATGCTCTTGTGCCCATGAAGCTCACTAAGCTCTATAGTGTATAAGATGTCGACGGTGATGAATCTAAACATGATAGAAAGCGGTTCGATCGAACGATTTTTGGTACAAGACTTGATGTTTTATGTGAAAGGAATGTTCATGGCTACAAGTTGATGAGCATGCATGCAAATGCTTTGTGAGGCTAAGAATCTCTTCAGAGATAGGGTAAGGTGAGACCAGTCCCCCCTCATCATGCATGGGAATCTCCATGGTTAACCTCAGCTAGAAATGAGTCTAGGTTCTTCTTCTTTTTTTCTTTTTCTTTTTGCATGTGAACTTAGCAATGGTGTTTGCTACATGCAATGTAGGAAGTTAGCCTTGTTATAAATAGTTAGTGGTGTTAGTCCTCACAATGGCAACTCTAGTTCTTCTCACAAATGCAACTCTCTCTCTCTCTCTCTCACACACACACACACACATGTTTGGTGTCCCCTGCAACTCCCTCAAGCACTTCTTGAGTTGAGGCATTCTCATTTTGAGAATTTGTAGGGCCATTTCTTGTGAAGTTTTTTGGGGGAGCTTTGGGTGGCATTCAAAACAACATGACAAATTTCATATCCCTCTCTACCAAAACTTTTAATTTATAGTATCTTTCCCGTGGTATTTTTAAAAGGGTAAATTTTATAAAGCTCACCATCGAACCTTTAAGCTTTTTGAGATATAACCATACAATGAATTTTAAAAATGTCATGCATGGACCCCATTGGAAGATATTTTTGTAAGGATATTTTCCCTCAATATGTCTTAACATGTCGTATTGAGTTCATTTTGGGCTATTCAATCAACACACTATGACATTTTGGAATTATTTCCACTCATACCTTATACAAGTTAAAGAAATTAACATATTTCATACAATATTGCTAGTTCAATAATAGTTTATGACATTTTTAACGTTCAATAGTACTATTTGAAAAGCCCTGAAAGTTCAATAGTGCTTCATAAACTTTACCCTTTTCAAAGTCCAGATTACATGTGCATCCAACTCTAACATATACAATGTTTAACGTCGTGTCTAAAGTATAACTCTAATATATACAATGTTAACGTCGTGGCTAATGTTTATACTTTTAGATATGCCGATCCTACGATTACTATCAATATTTTAATTGCATGTACTACCTGCTAGATTGTGTTATGGGCAAGGGATCAAAATTTTAACTGCATATACTTCCCGCTAGATTGTTAAATTTTAATTGCATGTACTACTGGATACTATACATATTAGAGACCGTCTTAAATGGTCTCTAATACTAAAGGTAAGGTATCTAAAGAGAATTAGGAACCTTTCGTATTTTAAACGGTCGCTGATATACAGTCGTAAAAGGAGTGGTCGCTAACATACGCACCAGATGTGCGGTACGAATGTTTCACACAACCGTTTAGATTATTACGATGCATAATGTACCGTCTCTAATGTGTACAGTTTCTACTAGGCAAATTATAGCCCAAAAGACCCAACCGTCAGGATATACTAGAATATAAACATACGTTCGCTCAACTTTCGTGGCAGATCAAATTTCATTGTAGGCCGGTTTGGCTCTCAAGGCTATAATATTAAAGGAATTGATATAAGTTTTGATTCGGTTTATAGATGAAGTTACAATTTAAAAATCTAAACGGTAAATCATAGACAACATGATTTTGAATTATTAAATTTACAAAATACAAGATAGAATTTAGGATGAATATATTTGTAAAAGATTTTATATGCGGACACACACACACACACATATACACACTCACACATACATGCACGCGCACTCACACGTACACTCGCTCACACACTCACACTTTCACATATGTACGCACGCGTGCACACTCACATATACGCATAAACACACATGCACGCACACTCGCTCACATACTCACACATACCCTCAATTATCTAAAATTTATATTACCCTAAATTCATCTAATAATTTCTTATAATCCATCTTATACTGAATTAATCTAACAATCATTACAAATGTCACAAATACCAAGTAGTAAGGTATAATTTGTAATTAGGATTTATAATTTGTTATTAAGTTTTAAAAGTTGTTATTAGGTTTTTTTTAGGATTTATAGATTCTTCAATTTGTACAACCCATCATCACAAATTTCATAACCTTGCATCCACATGTAATTGAAGACCCAACATTCACATTTAATTTAAAAAATTCATAATCTAATATCCACATTACAATTTCACAACCTTATATCAAAATTACATCACAATTCATAACCTAAACTTACAATTCATAACCGAACATCGATATTTAATTTTAAAAATAATAATTGAAGAAGAAAAACCCCAACTTTTGATCGGATTTTGAACACTAAAGCAGCAGCAATACCTAAAAAAAATTTAGATGGGAAAAGGGAATTTTTTTGGAAGAATTGGGAAAAAATGAAGAGGGAAATCACCTCTTCAGGTCAAATTCGCGGGCTATGAAAATTTTGGAGAAGAATGAGATAGAAAGTCATCATGCGGGCTAAAAGATCAGAGAACTTATTTTTTTCAAATTAAAGAATTACAAGTTTCATCAAAATACCATCAAGATATCAATAAAAGACAGGTTTACAGTAAAATACCATGAACTATTCAAGTTAAGGTAATTATCACTAAAATACCTAAATTCTTAAAATACACATCCATGAAAACCCTAAATTATATAAATAATTTCTCGAGAATATTTTGAACTATATCTTAAAAATATTTTTCATAAAACCCCCTCGAGTTATATAAACAATATTTAAGGACTTTAGTAAATATAGATTTAAGCGGAATCAATTCTCTTGAGCCCCAAGGAGCCGGAGAAAGTGAGTGCTTATTTATTTAAGGTAGAAAAACCTGACGGTGTTATCAATGATAATTGTCTTGAAAAAAGACACAAATCCTGCCGTCTATGTGCAGCGGTACCGATAACTCCCGAACTTAATTCGGGATCCAAATCAGTTCTAAGTGTCTGACTCAAGTCTGAGTATAAATCAAGCTTGAATCCAAACTCAAACCAGAATCCAATTCAAACATGGATCCAAATTCTAACATGTATACTTGAACCTGAACCTGAATACCAGAACAATATCAACATGTAAAATGACTTGACTTGATCGAACCATGGTTATAACTTGACTTGATCACATGACTACTTGTTTACATCCTGAACCTGATTATATGAACAACTTGTATCTATGGTCTCGGCAAGTCTGATAATTATAATCTATATAAAACATTACACGGGGTTAACGGGATAGATTGGTATAGAATGTATTAGAAGTGGAACGATATGGTCACTAAAAGATACCTACATGAATTCTCATGCCGTTATCCCATGGATTTTGACGGGGCCTTGTACTACATGTTACCATAGTCCACGGAGCAAATTGGACTCCTTTCATATACACTGATACCTTCTGTACCAAGATACAAACAACTACGTTAGAATAATAAACTGATACATGTATAACTTAACAGTTTCCTTCCACAATACTTGCTATATTCCTCTCTTTCTTTTGAGACTTACCGAGCGCTAGTTCGCCGACGACATTCCTGTCTTTTCTTTCTTTGGAATGCTCGTCAGGAGGACCGGACTCTCTCGAGATCGAGCCTAGCCAGAAGGACGTAGACCAGTTCACCGAGCAGCCGGACTTCTAGCTTTTCCTTGTACTTACTTTTTATTTCATATGCCACTGTTTAGGCATTATTTTATATCATTGTACTTTCCTTTTCAAAGCAATGTATTGCAAAGATGAATATTAATAAAAGTTGTTTACATTATATCTCTTGTCATTTCTTATGCATTTCATATATTTCTTATTTATGCTTAATGTATTTATTTCTGAGTAAATACATCGCGTGCCTGCCACGTCTCCGTCTCCGTATACTAGAGAAGCAGGGCGTGACACCCAGGTGGCACGAAAATGTACAAGAATTTACGGCAACACTACTGTTGGTATGGAATGAAGCGCAAAATAGCTAGAAGCGTAGCAATGTGTTTGGTGTGTCAGCAAATGAAGGTTGAACATCACAGAACTGCTGATCTATTTCAGCCGTTATCAATCCCAGAATGGAAATGGCAGCACATTACCCTGGACTTCGTGACTGCTCTCTCTCGTAGCACGAAGGGTAGTGACGCAATTTAGGTTATTGTGGATCGCTTCACCAAGTCATCTCACTTTATTCCATTCAGAGTTGGCCAGTCAACTGAGACGTTGCCAAGGAAGTACATGGAGGTGAGTAAAAATCTAAAGTAAGATTTATACCTTCAAGATATACCCTACTTGTCTTGATACCCATAGACTTATGCAGGATATCGTGGGATTACATGAGGTACCTTTTTGCGTCTTCTTCGATCGTGATACAAGATTCTGATCACGGTTTTGGAAGAGTCTGCAACCTAGCCTGGGAACGAGTCTGAATTTCAGCACGGTGTATCATCCATAAACGGACGGACAGTCCGAGCAAACAATTCAGATTCTAGAAGACATGCTGAGAACCTGTATGTTAGACTTCGGAGGTTCATGGGAAGTTCACCTACACCTTGTGGAGTTCTCATATAACAACAGCTATCAGGCCAGTATTGGGATGGTACCATTCGCAGCACTCTACGAACGGAAATGTCGTTCCCCACTGAGTTGGGATGACGTTGGAGATCCTGAACTCCTTAAACCAGAGATGATCGTGATAACTATGGACATGGTTCGCACGATCAAGGAAAGGTTGTGCATAGCCCAAGACCGACAGAAACATAGGGCACATTGGGCAGATGCAAAGTATCGACATCTGGAGTTTCAACCCGGAGAGCATGTATTCTTGAAGATATCTCCAAATAGAGGAGTGATCCGTTTTGAAAAGAGGGGTAAATTAAGTTTAAGGTGCATAGGACCGTTCGACATACTGGAACGAGTTGGAGAAGTGGCATACCGTTTAGAACTATCACCCATATTGGAAGGAGTGCACAACGTGTTCCATATATCATAGCTAAGACGATATGTGAGTGTCCCCACCCATATACTTGATCACTTAGAGCTCACGGTACAGACTGACCTAACATGCAAGCAACAACCGGTTGAGATCGTGGACCGAAAGGTGAAGAACTTACAGAATAAGGAAGTGAACTTGGTCCGGGTAATGTGGAGAAAAAAATCTCCAGGAAAATCGACATGAGAGCGAGAAGACGATATGCGTGCACGATACCTGCAGCTATTCGAAAATTAGTCATTTATATAAATTTCGAGGACAATATTTATAGGGAAAGTAGAATGTAACGACTCCGAAATCACTGTACAAAATCATTTGTTTATTGTATAGAAAGGGTATTTCAGCCTGTTGTGAAGTTATAAGTTAGATTTGTGTAATAAAAGTAAGAAACAATTTGTAGCTCACTGGTAAAGCCTTTACACTGCTGTAACAGCCTGTTTGTTCAAATCCTATCACAGCCAATTATTTTTTAGATTTTCTTTTTTAATTTTTTGGAAGCCCAAGAGTTGCACGTGCAATTCACGGGGGAACGAAAAGTTTCAAAAAAATCAAATAATCACAAAGAGGAATAAACACACACCTAGACACGTGGCACGAATCTCGAGACAATCCAGCGAGATCAGACCGCCCAGTTCATGCTTATGGCCGATGCCGACAGTTAGAGGTTCTCCAATTGGCTCCGTGCTTTATACACCCGTCCTTTCAGCTCCCCTAACTCTCCTGCACTATTTGATTTTTTTGCAATCAAACAGAGACTATTCAATTCACCATTTAACACCATTTTAATTTTTTTAATCTAAATTTTTAATTCCCAAACCTTAATTCTTCACTATAAATAGCACCTTATCTTTTATCTCTTCCCCAATCTGAAAATTCTATCAAAAATTCTCTCAAACTCTCTAACGACCAAGTGGAGTTAGACACCCAACTGGAGTAGCAAGCCAAACTCGACGACCGAAGCTTTTTCAATGACACCACGACACCCGAAGGCTTCCCCTCATCCTTGTTAACGCTTTAAACTAGTAAGTATCCTCTTCTTTCTATTTCTTTCATCTCAACCCACCCTCTAAACTCACATCGACAAAGCGGAGTTATCTCCGATATAATTTCTTTTTTAACATTTTTACTCCACTATATAAGCAATATTAGTCAAACTAATATCCTAACACCACTCTTAACTTTATAAATATCATTTAGCTTGTAGTTCAACAAAAAAAATTCATGTGAAACGATCAAATAACAAAGTTTTCATTAAAATACCATGAACTTTAGTATGACCTTTCTCGAGAACCGGTTTATCTACCTTTAGGAAAATTTCACGGGGTAACGACCTACCTCACACGCACACTATGGTTGCATAACATGATATTCAAAACTTATGGCTAATTTAAAGAATAAATTTTTATTAAAATACTACACTTTTTCAAAACAGATTTGTTTTAATCGGTGTTTTTGTAATCTTTGTCAATTACGCCTCTACAACCCTCATCAAGAGACCTGCTAATGAATAGTGCAGATTATCGCACATCCTTGGGACAGTAGAGCGAGATGCAGAATTCCTCACGGAGTATTCGGTTTCGAAAGGATATAAAAAATACTATTTTTAAGAAATACGACTTTTCTAAATAAAAACTTAAAATTTAGAAAATTATATAAAACTATGAAATCATATTTTCAATAAAAACATATTATGAAACTATATTTTTTTTAAATGAAAGATTCGAATTTTTAGTAAAATACCACTAAGTTTCTAAAAGTAGTAGTTTTCATAAAAATTCCATAAACTTTCAAAAAGCTAGGTTTTATCACCAAAACACAACAACAATTAAAATACATGTTCATGGAAAGCCTAAATATTATAAATCACTCTCGAGATTTATTTTTTTAAAACTATATTAAAGTATTTTTCATAAAACCCCCTCGAGATATGCAAACAACATTTTAAGAATTCTAGAATTAATATAGATTTAAGTGGTATCATTTCTCGTGATTCTCAAGGAACCGTAGAAAGTGAGTGCTTGCCTATTCAGGTTATACAATTTACGGAGTTATCAAATGACAATTGTCTTGCCAAAAACACAAATCATGCCGTTCATGTGCAGCAGTTGCCGAATTCTTCCGAACATAAATTTTTTAACAGTTTAGAACAATCCATATGAAAAAGACCTGAACTCGAATCTAAACTTGAACTCGAACTCAAATACAAACTCGAATTCTAACCCAACTCGAATCTAAACTTGAACATGAACTCGAATCCAATCTACTCGAATTAATTTGACTCAAACTAAGATTGCAATTGACATGACTCGCATATTACTCGACTCATTCTACTTCATTCTACACCTTTTGCAATCTATGGTTTCGATCAAGACATGATATAACCAATTAATCAATTTAATTAAATATATTATACAACTATAGACTATTTATACTCGGAGTGCTTATGATAGTTTTTTGTGTGAATCTAACGGAGCTTCAGGAGTCCCGTATTAACCTCTTTTTTATTTTACTCGAATATCAGTCGGGTTGACTCATCCACAGTTTAGAGCCCCGATACTAACACATGAAATGGGCCCGTGTTCCTTACTCCTGGGGCTCCACTCTTGAGCTCGTCAATATTTCTACGGCTGCGTTGACATTCACACTTGGAACTTAACGTTAATATAGTGACCTTATAGAGACCTATAGTACATATTCACCCATGAACATATACTCTTATTCGTCTGCTATATATTCTATATTTGTCATTTTCTTTACTCGTACTTATCTTTGGGACTTACCGAGCGCTAGTTTGCTAACGGGTATTCCACCCACTTTTCTTCTCTTAGAATGTTCGTCGGATACGGTCGAGACGGAGGAGATAGAGGCCATAGAGGAGGATTACAACCGGATTGCTACTCAGGACTAGCTCAGATTCACTTTCCTTCAGTTTATATATGCCACATGTTTAGGCATTTTCTTTTATTGTATTTACTTTCCAGCTGAAACTCATATACTTGTAAATATTGGAAGTTGAATGTAAATAGAGATATTTGTTGAAAATTTTTACAGTCTCCAATTATTCTTGCATTGTGTATTATTGTTTCAATACGCTTAGTATATTTATTTAGGGAATGACCTTCTCTGAATAAATATGTCGCGAGCTTGACACGTCACTGTTTTCATTTACCGGGAAGCGGGGCGTGACGATTGCAATAAAAGCCAATATCATGATTTTTATAATCCAGATGTCTGCAAGACATTCGGCTGCAAAATTGTTGCCAAGGTTATTGCATGTGCAATATTACATATTATATTAAAAATGAACAATTTTAATTAATTTTTATTTAAACTATATTTTTTTGCGTATAAATTTGGAGATCATACATGTGAGATATGCGATATTGTCTATAATGATGAAGCTGAAACGGTCTTTTGCCAACCTATTGAATATACATGATTTGCTTATAATCAGGTGATAACTCTTACTTTACATTTAATATAACTATATACTAAACAATCCATATGCTGTTATTGATTTTTAGAGGTTATCATACACTATAGTAAGAAACAAATTCAATTAACACATTGTAATGTGCAAATGGTACCCGTATATAATATAGACCAATGTGACCATAAAGAATTTTGTTCACTGGACATGTTTTTGTTCATGCACATGGATATCCTATATCCAAAGTGAACGTGCTATCGATCCTTCTGTACTCGACGACGACGACAACGATAGATAACGATGATGAAGAATCTGAAATATGAGAGCAATGTTGAACTAATTATTGTATTTTTTTCTTCTGTATTTTCAAGACTTTTGTTTGCTTAGAATATTAATCACGCATTTTTTCTTATGGCCTTATTATGTGTTATTGCTTTTCTACATGTATCTTCTATTGATAGTGCTCGATATTGGCGACCTCCAAGATCAGGACACATGGCAAATGACGTGCCCCAAGACTCAGAAGAAAGGGCCCACAGGGGCCGACCTGGCCATCCTGTACCCGACCTGCAAACACAAGCTGGCCCTCCTCGGGGCCCCCCGCAAATTGGCTTTCTCGGCCCCGTAGCTCGCACCGGGCTGCCACAAGACCTGGACTCCTCGGCCTCCTCGCTCGTCCCGAGCTCCAGGCCGTGGCCGTCTTCCTCGGACCTCCGACCAAAGTCACCGCTCAAGGGCGTAACCGCCGCTCCGCGAATCTCGCCATGCGCGGATTCTACGCCAACAACATCCCACGTTCCACGCTATCACGATCCCCATTAATGGGCGATCCGCTCTCTATGCGAGCGTGATGTCGGGGGCGTAACCGCCGGCGAGATCCTCGCACCTGCTGCTGCGTGCCACCACCGCTATATAAACCCCCATCACAGAGGGGTCAAGTAAACCATTCTTTACACTTACGCCGTTACTCTGCTCGGATATTGTTACTGACTTGAGCGTCAGAGGGTCCTCGGTGGTACCAAACAACCCCGGGACTTCTTTGCAGGTACATGGCGGCAGCTTCCTCATCCCATTTTGTCCTCTCAAAACCCGTTGAGACCCACACGTGACGAAAGACAATCAACCCAGTTCACCTCAAGATCAACGGAAGACAACATCTGACGGAGGCCCGAAAAGGAGCTCCATCAGTTGGCGCCGTCTGTGGGAAAACAAATTCCACAAAATACAAAGTTGACCTTCCTATCTCCTCTCTCATGTCGGACGACCATCCTGGGGATCCCGGTACCAACCGCCGCCTTCCACTCACCGAAGGCGGGGACGAACCTTCCCCCATGACCGTAATCAACGCCCTCGCGGGCCAGATAGATCGCCTGCAATCCCTCGTGGAAGTCCTCGTCCGTGTCCAAACGACCGCGTCCGGGCCCCAGATCGCTGCACCGCCGCCGCCAGAGGGCTCCGCCCCTGTCTGGACGGCCGACCACCAGTGGGCTGCATTCCCTCGCCACCGGTCCCTCGAACCGGTGCTCCCTGAGGCCCGCTGGGCGCCCCAGGGCTCCACACCGAGATCTGCCGCCAGGGAGCCTCGCCCCGAGCTTCCTCGCGACCCTTACCCTCCTGAAGAAATGTCGGTCACTTCTCCTATCCACAAGCGTGGCCGACCCCATCATGGTCGGCGGGAATGCACGGAAGGGGTCCGTCCTGGAGACTCAAGGGCTTCCCCGTCCCGGGACCTGAGGCACCTCATCAGGAGAAACCGGGACCGCTCCTATACGCAGTCCGCCCGCGGCGGGGCCCGGGAATCCCGAGGTGCCGATTCCTCAGGGTACCACAATCGGCTCGACGCCCTCGAGAAGAGGATCGAGGGCATGCGCCGAGAAGCCCACTTCTCGAGCGACGGGGCTAAGTACGCCTCCGACTCGCTTACGAAGCCCTTCACCGAGGAACTGCTCGCCGTACGCATCTCCTCGCGCAACAATCCCCCGAAGGTCTCTCTGTTCGACGGGAAAACTGATCCGGAGGACCACTTGAACGCCTTCACCGCGGGGATGAGCTTCCAAAATCACTCTGACCCCGCCCAGTGCAGGGCTTTCCCGGCCACCCTGATCCGCGCGGGTCGGGACTGGTTCCGGGGGCTCGAGCCCCACTCAATATCAACTTTCGACGAGCTAGCCACCCAGTTCTTCGGCCACTTCGTGGGAAACCGTCGACAGAAGCGCACAGTCGACTACCTCTTCATGGTCAAAAGCGGAGACAAGGAAACGTTCAAGGCCTACATCACCCGCTTCTACAACGCCCTCCTCAAAGTGCCCGAGCACCGGGACGAGACCGCCATAACGGCGCTCAGGTCCGGTCTGAGGCGCAAAGAATGGTTGCGCTCCTTCGCGCTAGCTCAACCTAAGACCGTGGCCGAAGTCAAGGCATGGACCGAGTGCGAGGTCCAGCTGGAATCCGAAGTGAATGCCAACCTTCCTCGGGCGGATCGACCCGACCAGAAGAAGAGGATTCGGGAGGACGGGCCGGAGCGTCAGCAGCCCTACTACCCGAAATTCCAAGAGTACACCCCTCTCAACGTCTCCCTTGCGGTGTTGCTGGAGGAGACCCAGAATGAGGGGCTCTTCAAGTTTCCCCCGGTCCCACGCCAGGGCACCAAGCGATGCCGGGCCCCTATTGCGCTTTCCACCGGGTGCCGGGCCACGCCACGGAGGACTGCAAACAATTGAGGGACTACGTTGAGGAGCTCATCCGGTCTGGGCACCTCGCCTCCTACCGAAGGGACAAATGGCAGGCCGACCGTGAGCAAGAGCAGCCTCACCCTCCCACCGACCTGACCATCGGCCAGATCATGCTTGTTTCAGCGGACGGTCGACCCGGGGCCCAGGGAGCCCCATGCTCTATGCCCAGCGCGGGGGCCGACGGCCCATGCCGATAAAGCCATCTTTTAGGCTGTACCCCATTTTTATTTTTACTTTGTTATTTCGTTTTTTTAGCGCGAGTTCTTCCCAAGATCTATTGTTAAGTTTGATAAAGATCAATGAAGCATTGCACAAAATAAAGAAAAGTGTTGTTTTATTCGAAGGGTATTATGGGCTCCTCAGCCATACATAAAAAAAAAGGAAAGAAAATAGGGGGAGTTACAATAGTGGGGGAACGGGGTGCAGCGAGCACTATTCGTGGTACTCGGTAAAAATCTCCAACAGCCGGGGCCTCACAAGTTCCAGCCTTTGCCCCCGGTTCCCCCCACGGACATCGACCCCGAGTCTCAGCTCATAGCATTCGCGGACGAGCGCCTCTGAGTGGGCCAGCCGGTATGCGGAGATCAGGCCGAAGCGCCTCAAAGACCGCAGCTTGCCCACGGCCTCATCGAAGAGCAGCTCCGACACGGGGTTGTGAAGCACCGGCGATGCCCTCCAGATGGAGTACATCAGTAGCTGCAGCAGGGAGGAGCTTCTGGGGAGCAACTGGCCGAAGTGATCCTCAATGCGCCCGTAAACCAACTGCACGGTGTCCTCGGTGCAGTAGGGGTCGTAGAGGTACACATCTCCGAAGCTGACGATGTCGGGGATGGTGAACGGAAAATCCTCCATTCTCGATGGCTTGTCTGTGAAAGGAGGGGGGCTAGTGCTCCTTATATAGACCGAGGCATTGCCCAACAGTCCCCCGCTTTCGCCTAGGGAGTCTCCACCACGCGGCTTCCATCGAGCGTTATCTGGTGAGAACGAAGCGATGCGTCCCTGCCGCTTCGCCTCCCCCCCGCATTCAATGACATGGCTACCAACGCCATTGCCCCGACCGTTCCCATCCCGCACCCACAGCTGACGGTCAGGCTGCGCCCCGTCGAGCTCGAAGACCCCTCGCTTAGCTATCCCCCGCGGGCAGCCTCCCTGCCGCGACGCCGGGGATCGAAAAGCCCTCTCCGGGGCAGTTGAGCCCGAGCTTCCATCGCTCGACTATCCCCAGCGGGCAGCTTCCCTGCCTCAACGCCGGGGATCAAAAAGCCCTCCCAGAGGCAATCGACCCCGAGCTTCCCTCGCTCGGCTATCCCCAACGGGCAGCTTCCCTGCCTCAACGCTGGGGATCGAGAAAGCCCTCCCAGAGGCAGTCGAGCCCGAGCTTCACTCGCTCGGCTATCCCCAGCGGGCTGCTTTCCTGCCTCAACGCCGGGGATCGAAAAGCCCTCTCAGAGGCAGTCGAGGCCCGAGGTTCCCTCGCTCGGCTATCCCCAGCGAGCAGCTTCCCTGCCACAACGCCGGGGATCGAAAGGCCCTTTCAGAGGCAGTCGAGGCCCGAGGTTCCCTCGCTCGGCTATCCCCGGCGGGCAGCTTCACTGCCACAACGCTGGGGATCAAAGAAGCCCTCCCAGAGGCAGTCGAGGCCCGAGGTTCCCTCACTCGGCTATCCTTCAGGACAAAAGCCCTCGCCAAGAGGCACCGGGAAGCAACCCTACCCGGCCAAGGGTCTTTGGTAGGCTTCTTACAGCCCTATAGCTTTTTCTCACGCCAAGGACCAAAGTCCTCCCAGAGGCAGTCGGGTCTTTGCCCGGCTATCCCCGGCTGGTAGCTTCCTACCACAACCGACAGGGATCAAAGTCCTCGCCAAGAGGCACCGGGCGGTAACCCCGTTCGGTCCCCGTCCTGAAGGATCAAAAGCCCTCGCAAGAGGCAAACCAAACAGCTACCCTGCTCGGTCACCTCCGGCTGGTATTTCCCCACCGCAACGCCAGGGATCAGAAAACCCTCGCCAAGAGGCACCGAGCAGCTACCCTGCTCGGCCACCCTTCGCAGGCCTCTCACAGTCCCAGCGTCAAGGATCTAAGCCCTCGCCAAGGGCCACTGAGCAGCTACCCTGCTCGGCCTTCCTTCGCACGCCTCTCACGGCCCCTCCAGCGTCAAGGACCAAAGCCCTCATCGTGAGGCCGTCGAATTCCTTCCTGCTCGGTGCATCCCAGCGGGCATCCTCCTACCCAACAAGAGACGTCAGGTCTGTCCAAGCCTAAACGATCTCCCTTCGACTCCGGGGCCCAAAGAGTACCTCCTCGAAAACGCTCGTCGGCAAGCGATCGCAGTCAGCTCGACGGGCGATCGTTAGACAGAGGGCTAATCTGACAATAAAACACAACGGTGCAGGCAAGAATAAATAACATTCTTCACAAACAGGCAGAACATGGAAGCTAAGGAAAAACTTCATCGCTACCAACAAAAACAGTTTTTGTTTACAAAGGGTATTTTCCGGCTCCCCAGCCTTACAAAATTCAAAGGAAAACAAAATAAAAACACGAGAACGGGAGCTCTACGCCTCGAGGCCGGGCGCGACCTCGAGGTCCTCGACCTCCACCACCAGGGGCGCCGGGTCCACGGCCATCTCCTCGCCGGGGACTTCTTCCTCTTGCTCGTCGGCGCCCACGAGGGGGAACTCAGCCCGCAGGTCCGCGTCGTCGAACTCTGGCATCCGGGACTTGACGGCATCGAAGGCGTCATGCCAAATGCGGGTCATGGCCACGGTCAGGTACCTGAGCGTCCCCTTATAGGACGCCACCGCCCTCGACTCGGCCGACTTAACCGTCTCGACCGCCACCCCCAGCTCCTTCCGGAGGGTCTTCACCGTCTTCTTTAGGTTGCCGGCGAGTACCTGAGCGTCCCCGAGCTTGCCCCCGGTGATCACGGCGGCCTCGCGATGCCGGGCGACCTCCCTTTTTCCGGCATCCACCTCGCCCTCCAAGGCGGCGATCCTCGCCGACATCGCCTCCTGCTCCCACCTGGAGCTTTCCTTCAACGCGGCGAGCTGGCCCGCGGCCTCCATCGCTGGGGCTACCACCTCGGTCTCCATGCGAAGGGCGAGGGCCACGTGCTGGAGAGTCTGGGAAGACACAAAAAGAGGAAGGATAAGGAATATGAAGGAGAACACTAAATCTTGCCGCGCACTGGGGGCTTACCTGCACGGCTTCTTGGGCGATCGACACCAGCTGGGCCTTGAAGGTTCCCCCAGGAACCCGACCCCCAGCCGAGGTCTCTATCTCGTGGAGGAGGCTGTTCGCGACCGACAGCCCGGATGGCACCATGAACTGGAGCCCCCCTTCCTCCACTACGGTCGGCGAAGACCGACCACGGGAAACTCTCCGAGAACTCCTCCTAAGCGGCTCCGGCGGGGAGCCGATCTCTTCCTCCGAGGCCGTGTCCTCCACAATCAGGGCCCGCTTCCGGCCCGACACTCTGCTGGGGCCCGAGGCGGGATCCACCGCCGAGCGTCCTCGGGGGACCGCCACCGGGGCGGTGGGAGCGGGGGTAGCTTGCGCCCGGGAAGAGCTAGCACCCCCAGCAGGCTGCCTCGGTTGGTGCATAGCATCTCGGAGAACGCCGAAGTCCATGGATCCTACACAAAACAAACACCCCACTTATCAGCAACGCGAGTAAAACATAAACCCAGGAAGTAAGCATAACTTACCAACGAACTCGACGGGGCTAAGCCCGGCGCAGTTCAAGACCCTCTCAGACAGCAGCTCATCATAACGGGAGATGGGCTCCCATGGCGCCACTCTCACCGCGGCGGGGTCGTTGGACAGGCTCCCCTACAGGCACTTCTCCCTCGACCATTTGGTGGGCACTGGCCAGTCCTCGCCCTTGGGAGGGGAAACGAAGAAAAACTTCTTTTTCCAATCATGAATGGAGGAGGACAAGGCCACGACACCGGTCCCGGTGGCAATCCCGGGCCGCTTCCTAAAGGCAAAATACACCCACCTGGGGTCGTCCGCTCGACCGCCGGGATGACTCTTGAATGCAAGGGAGGAATCGAGAAGGGAAAGACTGAAAGGAACCGCCTGCAGCCTCAGGCGGATCATGAACCCGAGGAGAATCCTCTATGAGTTCGGCACTAACTGGCCGGGGGCCAGACCGAAGAAGTTTAGAGCGGCGATGACCTCAGGAGAGAAGGGCAGGCGCATTCCGCCCCCAAAAGCTTCCAAGTATAAGGAAATCTCCCTGCCCCGCACCTGATCGGCCCTCTTTCCCTCCTTGGCCAGACAAAGCGTGTAGCGCGGGGGAATGTGAAAGCGAGCCCGAGCGTTGACAAGCTCGTCCTCATGCCTCATCCAGCACGGGTGCTGGGGGCCACATCTGCCGCCTCCTCCCTGAAGGCGGCCTCCGCCTCACTACCCCGGGGAGAGGGGCCAGCCCCTGCTCCCCTGGAAGACTCGGACACATCTAAAGGAACCCTAGCACCTACCCTTACAACATCTACCGATTCTACAGAAGAAGAAGACATCTAACCTTGGAAAAGAAATTCTTCAGGGGCTGAAGCAAAGGAGGGGAGACGAGCGCCGAGCAGTTGGGGCCTGAGGGAGGAAAATATGAAGGAGTAAGGACCCTAGGCTGGGCCCCACCCACATTTATCACCGCCTGCGACCTTATCCAACGGCGCCCGTCGTCTCCCGCCGAAACGGCCCATTGCGCCCAGCGGCTCAGATCGTTCCACGTGGCAGCCCCACGATTGACTGCGTCCCATCAGACGCCGCAGACCTGCGCGCGTCACATCGGCCGGTTGGCGCCCGACACGTGGACTGTCGTTCCGGCTGTAGAGTGCACGAACCGGCGCATCTTCTTTAAATCCAAAGATCTCGCCTTGATTCACTAGCGGAAAAGACAACCGACGGCCCGAGGACTCGTCCCGACGAAACCCTAGAAGGGATCTCACCTCGGGAGGCCCGGCGGTCCATTCCTGACCCGACCCGCTAGCTGGTTGGGACAAGAGTGGGGGGCTAATGATAGTGCTCGATATTGGCGACCTCCAAGATCAGGACACGTGGCAGATGACGCGTCCTAAGACTCAGAAGAAAGGGCCCACAGGGGCCGACCTGGCTACCCTGTACCCGACCTGCAAACACAAGCTGGCCCTCCTCGGCCCCCCCCCCCCCCCGCAAATTGGCTTCCTCGGCCCCGTAGCTCGCACCGGGCTACCACAAGACCTGGACTCCTCGGCCTCCTCGCTCGTCCCGAGCTCCAGGCTGTGGCCATCTTCCTCGGACCTCCAACCAAAGTCACCGCTCAAGGGCGTAACCGCCGCTCCGCGAATCTCGCCATGCGCAGATTCTACGCCAACAACATCCCACGTTCCACGCTATCACGATCCCCATTAATGGACGATCCGCTCTCTGCGTGACGTCGGGGGCGTAACCGCCGGTGAGATCCTCGCACCCGCTGCTGCGTGCCACCACCGCTATATAAACCCCCATCACAGAGGGGTCAAGTAAGCCATTCTTTACACTTACGCCGTTACTCTGCTCGGATACTGTCACTGACTTGAGCATCAGAGGGTCCTCGGTAGTACCAAACCATCCCGGGACTTCTTTGCAGGTACACGGCGGCTGCCTCCTCATCCCATTTTGTCCTCTCAAAACCCATTGAGACCCACACGTGACGAAGGGCAATCAACCAAGTTCATCTCGAGATCAACGGAAGAAAACATCTGACGGAGACCCGAAAAGGAGCTCCATCATCTATGCAAGCAAATAAAAGTAAACATAAATTCTCAATTCTAATTTAAAATATAAATGTATCTTATGGCTTTTTAAACATTTATTAATTACTCAGTAGAGCATTGAGTTCGAATATATAGAATTCAAATTCAAATGTAACATGGAATTTATTTCAGCAGCTCATTACTCATTACTCTTGATTTATGTTTCTCCACGCGTAGTAGTAATTGATTACGAGAGGTAAATTACAGGTGGTTGATTTGTGCAATAAACTTGAATATAGATTATATATATTTGAGAACAATGCACCCAGGCAGGAAAAACTCATGTATCTCTCTAGGATCTAACACAGCAAAATATATATATATAAATAGATAAAATAAAATAAAAATTTGAGAAACAGAGAACTCTTAGTACTGCATGGAAATATATTGTGAAGGACCTAGTGTTAGATGACACCAAGAGTTCCCCCAAACACTTCAGTAGAGATATATATTACTAGCTCCCTAACTAAAGCAATGCAATCCTACAGAAGTGCTTGGGGGAACTCTAGGAGGCATCCAACTCAATATCTCTATATATTATTGTATATATCTTGTTTCATATCATGCTATTGCTAGCTGCTATCATGAACTATTTATATTAATGCATTGAACTAGAAATTATATTTAGTGCCAAGGTTTCAAATTAAGTTTATTCCTATTTGATCCTAATTAAGGGAGAGAAGAACTTGATAATTAAGCCACATTCATTGAACCTAGCCACCTCCTTTCCACCACAATATTCAATATCTAAGAGATGCTCTTGTGCCCATGAAGCTCACTCAGCTCTATAGTGTATATGATGTCGACGGCGTTGAATCTAAACATGATATATAGCAAGCAGTTCGATCGAACGAATTTTGGTACAAGACTTGATGTTTTATGTGAAAGGAATGTTCATGGCTACAAGTTGATGAGCATGCATGCAAATGCTTTGTGAGGCTAAGAATCTCTTGAGAGATAGGATAAGGTGAGACCAGTCCCCCCTCATCATGCATGGGAATCTCCATGGTTAACCTCGGCTAGAAATGAGTCTAGGTTCTTCTTCTTTTTTTCTTTTTCTTTTTGCATGTGAACTCAGCATTGGTGCTTGTTACATGCAATGTAGGAAGCTAGCCTTGTTATAAATAGTTAATGGTGTTAGTCCTCACAATAGCAACTCTAGTTCTTCTCACACAAATGCAACTCCTCCTCTCTCTCTCTCTCTCACACACACACACACATATGTTGGGTGTCCCTTGGAACTCCCTCAAGCACTTCATGAGTTTAGGCATTCTCATTTTGTAGGGCCATTTCTTGTGAAGTGTTTGGGGGGACTCTGGGTGGCATTCAAAACAATATGTGAGTACACTGAAGGTACGGCTGCTGAGTTAGGAGTCCAGCTAAGATAAAATACGGCCAAATAATAAATGTTATAGAGTAAGCTGCCAGCAATCTAACCCTGAAGAGCTAAGAGATGGTTTGACTTTGACAAAAACCAAGCATTTCAAAAGAAACAATAAGGCTAAGGTAAAAGCAAATTATGTCACATTTTTTTATTGCGGTCCCCCTCCACAAAGCAATCTTGCATGGTAACATATATCAATCAATGTAACCAATAAGAAATTGGTGTGGACACATCGGCTCTTAATAAGAGTGCGGGATTCATACCCCAAGAGTTCCAGAGAGGTTGTCGCCATAAATTAGTGCTTTCGGGACAAATTCGTGGGTTCCTTGGAGGATGTGTGTGTTGTGTGCTTGTATGTGATGTGCATGGGTGTGGTGTGTTTAGATTAATTAGGGCTTACGGATCAGTGCCGATATATGCAGGTTTGTGTTTTTAAATTCACGAATCTGAATAATAGTCGTTAAATCTGCCATTTGCTTTCAATGGCTTAAATTAAAACAACTAAAAAATCCATTTTAATAATCTAGTGAATATTCTTTTTCCTAATTTTTGGGATGCATACCTATCTCTATCATTTAATTTGGGTAATATTGTTTGGAATCATGATGATTTGTTAGATGTTCAGATTATTTTCATATTCAAATCATGAGGAGCTGTTGGATGTTCTGATTTTTTATCTTTGGGATCATGGAATTTGATTTCTTTTTTCTCAATTGATTCAAATCATATAATTATGGATGCCAAAAATAAAGAAAGAGAATATTCACTAGATTATTTGAATGGAATTTTTAATTGTTTTAATCTTAACCGTTGAAAGTAATGGGCAGATCCAACGGCTGCTATTAATATTCGTGAATTTAAAAACACGAACCAATCCTATCAGATCCGCACTCACTCCCCCCTCCCCCCTCCTCCCACCCTCTCTCTACACACACACCCCCCGCATGTAAATATATTGTGAAGGACCTGGCGTTAGATGACACCAAGAGTTCCCCCGAACACTTCAGTAGAGATATATATTACTAGCTCCCTAACTAAAGCAATGTAATCCTACAGAAGTGCTTGGGGGAACTCTAAGAGGCATCCAACTCAATCTCTCTATATATTATTGTATATATCTTGTTTCATCTCATGCTATTGCTAGCCGCTATCATGAACTATTCATATTAATGCATTGAACTAGAAATTATATTTAGTGCCAAGGTTTCAAATTAAGTTTATTCCTATTTGATCCTAATTAAGGTAGAGAAGAACTTGATAATTAAGCCACATTCATTGAACCTAGTCACCTCCTGATGAGGCTCAATACTGGTGATTCCCCAGATCATGATACGTGGCAGATGACGTGTCCCAGAGCTTACGGGAAGGAATCAAGAACGATAGAGTGGAAGCATACCCCAGGCCTTTGACCCGAGGAAATTCCCGACCTTCGGTGGTCTTCCAGACCGCTTCTACGCTCACCTTACAAACAACATTCGGCTCGCCTCCGAGCCCTCCACGCGCTGAGTTCCCTCCAGCTCGCCTCCGAGCTATCGCATATCCAAGATGCCCCGGTCTCCCGCTCGTTCCCGAGCCTCCCGCCGAGCTTATATTCCTCGGTCTTACCGACCAACCCACAACACCGATCACAGGCGCCTCCGCCACGGCTCCGCGAATCTCGCCAGACGCGAGATATCTGCCGCCCATGATCCCGCGTTCCACGCCATCACGATTCCCCATTAACGAGCATATCTCGTCATTAATGGGGAATCCCGCCTATCATGCGGGCATAACGCCAGGGGCGTAACGGCCAGCGTGAATCTCGCGTCCGCCTGCCCATAGCTGCCACTATATAAACCCCTCTCTCAGACGACTCAGGTAAGCCAATTTTACCTCAATAGGCCATCACTCTGACAAAATACCCCGTCTAACTTGATCGTCGGAGGGTTCTCGGTGGCAAAACCATCCCAGGACTTCCTTGCAGGTAGCTCGGCCCCAACCACATAAATCCCATTGAGATCCACACGCTCTAGGAGGCAACCTCCAACTCAATCTTAGCCATCCATCAGCGCTCGCTGCAGATCAATGGAAGGTAACATCTGAAGGAGATCAAGAGATCCATCAGTTGGCGCCGTCTGTGGGAACTCTTAGTTCCACTCAACGAAAGTTTATCTTTCGATCTCGACTTCATGGCGAGCGGTCACCACGACGATACAAGCACCAGCAGCCGCCCTCCCCGCAGTGGAGATGAGGGAGAATCCCTCCTCCCCCAAACGCCATTCACGCCCTATCCGCTCGGATAGATCGGCTCGCGTCCGTCGTAGATGCACCCGTCCGTGTCCAAACGGTCGGGCAAGCTCCCCAGGTCGCCGCTCCCCCACCTCAGGACCAGGACCCCTACAGAGGGTGAGAAGACTCTGCCCGCGTTGGCACGACCGGACACCACCTCACTGTCTCCGGCGGCTGCAGATCCCCCGAGCAAACCAATTCAATGACCCGCTGTGCGCCTGATCAGTCGAAAATATTACATTCTTAACACATCAATTTTCCTACTCTTTATAATCATCTAAGGGTGTTTATTGTAAATATAACACGGATTACAAATTTATCTGGAAATTACCAAATACCACGTGTTACAGTTATAATCGACACTCTGGAGGGAAATTATGTGTTTATTATTACACGCATGATATTGTATATCTCAACACATTTTATCGAGATTGTGTGCAGAAAATTCTTCAGGTAAAAGAACCGGAATTGCAAAAGTGCTGATAAAATAAAGCAAGTCAAAGAATTCAAATCTGGCAGCATCCAAGAAAAAATTATAAGATTACAGATGTTACATGAAGACCCAAATACAAACACCAAGATAAACTAGAAAAATGATGCAGAGATACATTCATATGGCCGCGGAACCACGGTTGAGTAGGCCGAGTTGCCGCGGATCCACGGCCAAGTTGGGGGCGCCAGTGACGTCACCTCTCCAGAACCTTCTCTGTAACTACCTAGCTTCCTCAAGACGCTTTATTTCTATGTGGCTTCTTCTGGAAGGCTCTGCATAACAACTTTCTTCTAGAAGGCTCCTTGTAACAATCTCATTCTAGAAGGCTCTCTCTAACTACCAAGCATATGAGAGAAGATTTATTTGAATTTTATAAAAGAGGATTTAGATCTAAGGTGAGGAGGTTACACAATTAGTTGTTGAATATTGAGCCAAATCATTGCATAAGTTGAGTGACACAACTTAATTCAAAACAACATCCAAATCAAATTCCAATTCAAATCAAGATCCATTGAGAGCATTATCAAGCAACTACTTCAAAGATCCTTTATCGCAACGCCGATCGTCATCAAGAGTAAGAGATCCGTGACGATCCACGTCTCACGGCGATCGAGCCACGTAAAAATCGACGACAAATTCACCTTCTTCGAAGGAGCGATCGAGAGCTTAGTCTTGTACCTCGAATTGAGAAATTGTGTAAATTTGAAGAAGATTTAATAAAGGTGATCATTACTATTAGTCTTGCTTTCTTTAGATTCTTGCATTATGAAATTCTTCATTCTTGATTATTTTATTTTCATAATGTTTGAGTAAACCTCCGCTTGTGAGGGATTCCAGAGAATAGGTAGATCAAGTGATGATAAGATCTTTTTACTAATCTTAAGTCTTACGAGATTTGTGAAGTTTAGAAAAAAGAATTATCAATGACCTAATTTGGATCGAGATCACATTCTTTCTAATTTCGTTGCAAATTAGGGATTAAATAATTGATGAATCTCTTTGCTAAAGGCTAGATCCGAATGATGATCAATGAAAAAATAAGGGATAATGAAAGAGAAACCCTAGTTTCTTCAATAGATCTCTGATTTTCATTCATCACCATCATCTTAGCTACAATTCATCAATAGATAAGATAAGTCATTATTAGATTCATCATCGCTACTAATTCGATCGAACCCTACAAGTTATTCTTTATAATCTTGATAATTCAAATTGATTGGACATCTTCTTGATTCTAGATATATTTTTCTTGATGTTTCTTGAAATCAAATCTCATTAATCTTGAATCATTTTCTTTTATATTTTCTTTTCGACTCAACTAAAACAAGATCGAACAAGTACACACATCTCAGTGGATGATCTGTGCTCACTAACGACGCTACAAGTGACACCGTTAATTGATTGCGGTATAAATTTCTTTGGTTGTGAAACATTTTACTTAACACGTCAAGAATGATCAATCAAATGGCGCCGTTGCCGGTGATGTGTGCTAATTTGTTCGTTTTTGCAATTTGAGTTGAAAATTTATTATTCCATCAAATTTTAATCCAAAAATCGCATCATGTGCTTAACGTTTAGTGTTTGAATTTTTGCGAGGGAATCTAGAATCACTGTAGAAGGGAGATCAAGATTCAGAGACTTTCTGAAGTCTCCAAAGGAGCACAGGAAGATGCAGTAAAAATTTGAACACCTAAGTCCTCCTTTCCACCGTGGATCCGCGGCGTTTTGCAGGTTTTCGCGGCGGTTCCGCCGCCGTTTAGGCGATTCAGTGCCTAAAACTTCTGTGGTATAATCTCTGCTCTCTCCTCTCTCTTCTGATCTTGTCCACTAATAACTTTCTTGCAGGATTCTTTGCAAAAATAGCGCCGCTAAAATAAAAATCTGTTGCGTTTCTTGAAATTGGTTGTTTGCATATTTTAATACGGAAATTAAGGGGCAAAGACCAAATTCAGATTAGGTAGGGATTTCATTACCCTTCCTAAACCACAAAAATCACAAAATCAGCATCCGCATCACCCCCATTAACTAAAAAATATCTAGATAAGACTCTAAGGACCATCGCGCTCAATTAGGACAAAAGAAGGTCGTGGGTAATCTACTGTTTTTCCGCGTTTCTTTTGTGGTGTCTAAGGCAAGTGTGTCTAAGGCAAATAGTTACTTAATTAGGCCCACTAGTTATGTAGTGGAGAACCTCCCACTTACCTGGCCACAGAAGGGATAAAGAGGAAGTAAAGGATTTATCCTGCGATTTGTCTTCTGGAAGTCTAGGAGCGGTCTAGAGACTTGACCTAGGTGACCATTAGATTTAGGGTTGCTTGTGCATTGTTTGTGTGTTTTTTAAAAAAATCCGTTTTTTTCAAAACAAACACCAAACACATCATTTTCTCTAATTATCACCAACGCTGCTAGTTGTGCTAAACCATTTAGTGCATACTCGGATGGACACGAGATTCTAGTGCCCATCTTGTCCGCGTTCCTCCTATCGACTCCGAAGTCGGTATTACTACATCTACTCTTTCTTCATCCACTACCACATCCACTTCGATGGACGGATCTCCATCAAACTTCTTTAACACCACTTTTCCACCGCCCGCAGGTGTGCAAACTCTACCGCGTATGTCTCTCTAAGAGAGATGTTACTCGATACATGGTCTTCTTCCTACCTGTCTTTCCATTCCACCAGCCAATGGGGACAATTTCGAAATCAAATCTCAATACATCAATCTTTTATCCAAATTTCACGGTCTCGAGTCTGAAGACGCATACGTTTATATTACCAAATTTGAAAACGTATGTGCTATGATGGGTACTTCACAGATTTCTGTAGATGCTATGCGTTTACGTTTTCTCCCGTTCACTTTGTGCGATTTAGCCGAGAAGTAGCTATATAACACAGCCGCACATTCTATTTCAAACTGGGATGAATTCGTCATAGCTTTCCTTAAGAAATTCTACCCCAATCATAAGACAGCCCGAGTCCATAGCGAAATAAATCAATTTACCCAGCTTCCCAATGAACCATTTTCGAAGTGTTTTGAATACTTCAAGGATCTGTTAGTTCAATGTCCTCATCACAGAATCCACCGATGGGATCTATGGAGAATCATATATAAGGGCATTAATCATACAACAAAACAGAATCTTGAATCCATGTGTCAAGGCAACTTAATGTCTAAAGACGATGGTGAAGCTTGGAAATTTTTAGAAAATTTCGCTAAAAAAACTTTACAGTGGGAGAGTGTAAGTCAATCATCGTCTAGGGGTGGTATCCATCAACTGGATGTTTCCATAGGAGTTAGAACTGAAATGCCAGCAATGCAAAAGAACCTTGAAGCTATGGAACACAAATTTTTATTAGCCTCCCTAAATCAGGTGACACTCCCCAAAACTGTCTGTGGATACTGTTTTGATCCATCACATCTTACGAAAGAATGTCCTTTGAATTCTCCGTTTCAAGGTCAAGAGCATACTAATGCTGCTTTTTAGCAAAGACTTAGAAACGATCCATATTCTTCCACTTATAATCAGGGTTGGAGGAATCACCCTAATTTTGCTTAGAACCAATACCAAACTCAAAACACGGTTCCAAATCAGAACAACTTTCAAAGGGTTCGTCCACAATAACAGCAACCACAACAACCGAGTCAGCACCCCTTTCAATCATAAAACTTTCAAAATCCGGTCAACACTGCTGCACCATATGATAATTCTTTGCAATTGACCGGTACCGATAACTCGTCTGCACTCGAACACACCTTGAATTTATTCATGAAACATTCCATCCAAGTGCCGGCTGATATTAGTTCTTCTATCGATGATATAAAGAAGAACTCCGCCTCACACGGTGAGAGTATTAAATCGATGGAAGCACAAATTGCATGATTAAATACCGAAGTGAGTGCTAGAGAGAAAGGAAAACTTCCAGCCTAACCCCTACCTAATCTTGGCTATTCATATATGTGAATGCTGTTACTACGTTGAGATCTGGAAGAGTGCTAGATAATCATGCCGGTGAACAGATTGATGTTGAGGATTCAGCTAATGATACCCCGGCTTCCACTTCTACTACTTACCCTACTTCGTCTAGTTCACCACCTTCTTATCATATTTCGTCTACTCCATCTTCTGCCGAGCCTATTCTCCGTGTTCCCCAAGGCTCGAAGCCTCAGCACATATCTTATAGTCAACCAAAGACGATCCCCACTCCTATTCTGGGATCTGTTCCACCCACACAACCTTCTCCAATGTCGGACCCAGCTCTTATTTCTCAAGCTCTTTATCCGAATCAGTTGAGGTGAAACAAACCAAGTCCACAAATGGAGAAAATTATGGAAATTTTTAAACAGGTTAACATCAATATCTCTCTCCTAGATGCTATACAACAAGTTCCGTCATATGCAAAAATTCTAAAGGACTTATGCACTAGGAAGAGGAAGACTCAAGTGCTGAAAAAGGTTTTCATGACAAGTAATGTAAACACTGCTTTTACTCAATAAGTACCGAAGAAACGTACGGACCCAGACAATTTCTATTTCTATTGGGGGTAAAAATATCAACCGTGTTTTACTGGACCTTGGCGCTAGTGTTAACCCGCTTCCATATACTGTATACAAGCAATTAGGTATCGGAGAGTTGAAACCATCGCACTGCACTCTCCAAATGGCAGACCGATCAATCACCAAACCTAGGGATGCGCTTGAGGATGTGTTGATAAAAGCCGGGGAATTTATTTTTCCTGTGGACTTCATTGTTTTAGATATACACCCACTAGCGAACCCACGGAACCAAATTCCGGTGATTCTCGGTTGACCCTTTTTGTTCACTTCCAATACTATAATCAACTGTCGAAATGACTGTATGACCCTATCCTTCGGGAAAATTTCAATTGAGCTGAACATTTACAAGTTGGGAAGTGTACCCTCCGAACCTTCTGCTCAGGTCTGTTCTGTCGAATTAATAGATGTCGACAGCAGCGAACTTGAACAGCTTCACGATACTGATCTTGACTCTTTTCATACGTTGTTGTTTGACCCAGATATGTATTATACACCTACGGACCCTTCTTCCGAGTTGTCCGGGTCAACATCTAATGCTGATTTTGAACCTTTGATGGAGTCTGAAGATCACCCCGCACTTTCTGATGAGATTATTCTTCGGGGTATCGATGAAAGGTTTGAGAAAATTTTCACTGATGAACTCACATTTTTAAAAGACACGGGTGCTGAGATGAATCAACTCCAAAACAAAGAAATTGAATCTCCACCCCTTCTTCTTGACAATCACGAGAATGTGAGTAATCCATCACCATCATCACGGTGTTGTCTCTCCAAATCGAGACGCAAACCCTTTCCATCACACCACTTATCTTTTCCCCACATCTTCCTGGCTGTCTACAACATGTTCTTCCACCAACCGGTGCACTGCACTGATAAAATCTTCGAATGGTTGGTGTTGACTTTTGGTCTTTCCAAAGCTTGGCATTGACCAATAACTTTACCCCCTCTTAAAATGCTTAATATTGTTTAACTCAAGTTTGGGAGGTGTATTTTTGGCTCTTGAAAATAAAAGTTGTCCTCAAAATTGTAAGCCAAAAATAAGTTTGGGGGAGGATTTTCACGTTCACTTATTCTTATCCCCGCTAATAAATTTTCCTTCCAAACTTACAGGTTTTTGTGATTTAACTGATGATAACAGTGAGGACACTGTTGTAAACAAGTTTGGGGGAGGTTTGTGCTTATTTATGTATCACTTTGCATCGTACTTTGCATAAGCACAAAACATATATAAAAAAAAATGTGTACATAAGATAATAAAAGATTAGAAAGTGAAAATTACATTTAAAAGATTGGAAAAATTTAAGAAAACCAAGAAAATTAGAAGTTTTCTTATACGAAACTAGTAATAAATAGTTATGAGCCATTGTACCAAGGGCTAGTAAGATGAAAGAAGTCACTAATCTGAGAATAAAAATAAGTCTGAAAAATAGTTCTTATTCTGGAAGCCAAACATCTGAACGTTGATACCCTACTATACGCACTTACACACGTCTTGAAGCTCGGGATAGTCGAGGATACCTTGAAATGCTCTTATCTAAAAGCCAAAGTATGAAGAAAATAATAAATGGAGAATAAAATATAAAATAGTGAAGAAAAATGAACACTGGTTTTGAAATCACCAAGGCAGCATAAAAAAATATAGCGAGTGTGATTCATCACATAGTACCTTAGACCAACTGGTTTGGGAGTCACTGCTAAGCCTTAGCTGTTGCAAGACGAGGAAAATACGATTTATGCCTAACCTGTGAGCACATTTAGTAATCGGTCGGTTAATACCTCAAGAAGTATTAACGGTCGCATGAAAAATGTGTGAGCAATTCCATCTAAAATATTCACCGACTAAAAAGTACTGAGGTAGATGGACATGAGTATGATAGCTTGAATTGAATTCTCCGAGTGTAGGGATGTTTTCTACACACACATAGGGGTATATGATCGGTGTTTGGAAGAAAGGTAGGAATGGAGATTAAAGACGATATTTTATTGAGAGATGATGTGATTTCTAACATTTTTTCATGACTATTAAGATAAGGCTCATGACAACCGAAAAGCTAGAGTAGTTGAAAACTCTCATTTTCAAAGTCTTTCTTTTATAATTCTTATCTTTACATGTAACTTTCACAGTCTTCCTTTTATTATAGAATTTTGTGGGTGCAATCCGCTGAAAACCCTCAGGAGACAACACTCCTCCTACTAGGGACACCTAGAGGTTTAAAGGCTTGTTGCACATACTCAGTGCAATCGTGTTTGCCTACGAAAGTATGCTAGTTAGTTTTTCTTTTTTCAATAAAAATTTTCTCCTTCTCTTGAATAAAAGATATTTGCTCGAGACGACCAAAATTAAGTTTGGAGGAATTTAATCAGTCGAAAATAATGCATTCTTAATACATCAATTTCCCTACTCTTTCTAATCATCTAAGGGTGTTTATTGTAAATATAACACGGATTACAAATTCATCTGGAAATTACCAAATACCACGTGTTACAGTTATAATCGACACTTTGGAGGGAAATTATGTGTTTATTATTACACGCATGATATTGTATATCTCAACACATTTTATCGAGATTGTGTGCAGAAAATTCTTCAGGTCAAAGAACCGGAATCACAAAAGTGCCGATAAAATACAGCAAGTCAAAGAATTCAAATTTGGCAGCATCCAAGAAAGAATTATAAGATTACAGATGTCACATGAAGACCCAAATACAAACACCAAGAAAAACCAGAAAAATGATGCAGAGATACATTCATATGGCCGCGGAACCGCGGCTGAGTAGGCCGAGTTGCCGCGGATCCGTAGCCGTGTTGGGGGCGCCGGTGACGTCACCTCTCCAGAACCTTCTCTGCAACTACCTAGCTTTCTCAAGACGCTTTATTTCCATGTGTCTTCTTCTGGAAGGCTCTGCATAACAACCTTCTTCTAGAAGGCTCCTTATAACAATCTCATTCTAGAAGGCTCTCTCTAACTACCAAGCTTATGAGAGAAGATTTATTTGAATTTTATAAAAGGGGATCTAGATCTAAGGTGAGGGGGTTACACAATTAGTTGTTGAATATTGAGCCAAATCATTGCACAAGTTGAGTGACACAACTTGATTCAAAACAACATCCAAATCAAATTCCAATTTAAATCAAGATCCATTGAGAGCATTATCAAGCAACTACTTCAAAGATCCTTTATCGCAACGCCGATCGTCATCAAGAGCAAGAGATCCGCGATGATCCACGTCTCACGGCGATCGAGCCACGTAAAGATCGACGACAAATTCACCTTTTTCAAAGGAGCGATCGAGAGCTTAGTCTTGTACCTCGAATTGAGGAATTGTGTAAATTTGAAGAAGATTTAATAAAGGTGATCATTACTATTAGTCTTGCTTTCTTTAGATTCTTGCATTATGAAATTCTTCATTCTTGATTATTCTATTTTCATAATGTTTGAGTAAACCCCCTCTTGTGAAGGATTCGAGAGAATAGGTAGATCAAGTAATGATAAGATCCTTTTACTAATCTTAAGTCTTATGAGATTTGTGAACTTTAGGAAAAAGAATCATCAATGACCTAATTTGGATCGAGATCACATTCTTGCTAATTTCGTTGGAAATTAGGGATTAAATAATTGATGAATCTCTTTGCTAAAGGCTAGATTCGAATGGTGATCAATGAAAAGACAAGGGATAGTGAAGGAGAAACCTTAGTTTCTTCAATAGATCCCTAATCTTCATTCATCACCATCATCTTAGCTACAATTCATCAATAGATAAGATAAGTCATTGTTAGATTCATCATTGCTACTAATTCGATCGAATCCTACAAGTTATTCTTTATAATCTTTATAATTCAAATTGTTTGGACATCTTCTTGATTCTAGATCTATTTTTCTTGATGTTTTTTGAAATCAAATCTCATTAATCTTGAATCATTTTTTTTTATATTTTCTTTTCGACTCAACTAAAACAAGATCGAACAAGTATAGACATCTCAGTGGACGATCCGTGCTCACTAACGACGCTACAAGCGACACCGTTAATTGATTGCGGTATAAATTTATTTGGTTGTGAAACATTTTACTTAACGCGTCAAGAATGACCAATCAGCGCTGCACAGCTCAACGTCGAGGTCTTTCGCCAGAGCACCTTGTCCCGAGGCCCATCGTGCCCCTGTCCCTCCCGAGGAGGTGTCGGTCAGCTCGCCTGCACCCAGTCATGACCGGCACCCCCTCCCTCGATGGGGTCGTACGGACGGGACTCACCACGGTGGCTCGAAGACGGCCTCACCGGGGGACTTAAGGAACCTCATCAAACGGAACCGGGGTCGTGGCCAGGCATAGGTCTCCGGCAGCAGGGGCTAAAAAATAGAGTATGCCAAATCGTCGGGATACCACGGCCGACTCGACGCTCTCGAAAAGAAGATTGAAGGCATGCATCGGGAAAATCGCCCTTCAAGTGACGGGGCTAAATATGTCGCCGATTCGCTCATGAAGCCCTTCACAAAAGAGCTACTCGCCGTCCACGTCTCCTCCCGAAACAAGTCCCCGAAGGTCTAACTCTTCGAAGGGAAGTCCGACCCGAAGGACCACTTGGACGCGTTCACAGCCGGGATGAGTTTCCAGGACTGTTTCGACGTCGCACAATGCCGCGCTTCCCCCGCCACTCTCATCCGCTCCAGACGAGACTGGTTCTGAGGACTTACGCCACGCTCAATCTCTACCTTCGATGAGCCGGCCACTCAATTCCTCGTCCACTTCGTCGGGAACAGACGGCAGATGCGGACCGTTGACCATCTCTTCACCATAAAGAGCGGGGACAAAGAATCCTTCAAAGGATACATCACCCGATTCTACAACGTCCTCCTTGAGGTCCCGGAACACCGGGACGAGATGGTCATTATGGCCCTTAAGTCAGGTCTTAGGCATAAGGAGTGGCTATGCTCCTTGCAATAGCGCGACCTAAGACCATGGCCGAGTTAAAGGCCTGGACCGAACGTGAGATCTAGCTCGAATTCAAGGTGAACGCCAATCTGCCCCGGACAGAGCAAACCGATCAGAAGAAAAGGGCCAGGGAGGAGAAAAAGAAGATTGAGCGGCCAAAACCCTACTTCCCGAAGTTTCAGGAGTACACCCTGCTCAACATCTCCCAGACGGTACTGTTAGAGGAGGCTAAGGGCGAGGGGTTCTTCAAACTCCCCCAGTCTTGAATAGGGCGGCAAAGCGCACCCAGGGCCCCAACTGCGATTTCCACAGGTCGCAGGGCCACTCCACTGAGAACAGCAAGCATCTCCGAGACTACATCGAGGAGCTAATCCGCTCGGGGCACCTGGCAGCGTACTTGCGAGACAAGCGGCAAGCCGACTGTGAGCAAGAGCACCGTCCCCCTCCCGGCAAATTGACAGTCGGCCAAATCATGGCTACATCAGTGGGGAGGGAGGGGGTACGATGAAGAACGACAGGACTCGGTGTCCCTCCAGGATCGAGGGGACTAGAGGCCACCCGAGGAAGAAGGCTAGAGCAGTCGAGCCGATCGTTTTTACCAACGAGGACCTCCACGGTATATTCCTGCCTCACAACGACCCGCTGGTGATCACAGCTCGGGTCAACCGCTATGAAGTGCAGAGGATACTGGTCGACTCGGGAAGCTCGGTTGACATTTTCTTTTATGACTGCTTTCTATGTATGGGACTCACCCCGTAGAACCTAAGGCCGACCGCCCACGTCCTGTCAGGGTTCACTAACCACTCCATCCCGGCGGAAGGGGTAATCACCCTCGGTCGCCCGACACTTAACTCCCTCCGGGCCCAAATATCGACGTACCACTTAGCGATGAAATTCCCACCCGACCAAGGCGGGATAGTTCGGGCCTACGGGGACCAACGAACCGCAAAGGTTTGCTTCACCGCAACATCTACGTTTGAGCGGCTAAACAATGACGTTGAGGGCGAGGGTGATATCAAGGGTTCTCTGGACACTCGAGATGAGCAAAAAGAGGTCCGAGGGACCCCGGTGGAGCCACTAACAGAGGTCCCCCTCGTAAAAGGGGACGATGAACGAACCGTTCAGATCGGGTCGCTTTTGAAGGGGACTCAGCTAGACGACCTGGTTCACTTCCTCAGAAACAACTCTGACGTGTTCGCCTGGGCACCTGCCGACATGCCTGGGATCGACCCCAAAATCATATCTCATAAGCTCGGGGTAGACCCTACGGTCCGACCCGTCAGGCAGAAAAAATGAAGCTTCGCCCCGATCAAGCAAAAGGCGATCGAGGACGAGGTAGACAGGCTTCTCGCCGCTAACTTCATTCGGAACGTGCCTTACTCGAAATGGTTGGCAAATGTAGTCATGGTTAAAAAATCAAGCGGGAAGTGGCGCATGTGCGTCGACTTCACCGACCTCAACAAGGCCTGCCCGAAAGACAACTATCCCCTCCCTCAGATAGATCATCTCGTCGACAGCTCGGCAAGCCATGAGTTACTTAGCTACATGGATGCCTTCTCTGGCTACAACCAGATCCGTGTGAATCCGGCAGACGAGGATCTCACCGCTTTCACAAAGGACCGGGGGTGTACCGCTACAAGGTGATGCCTTTCGGCCTTAAAAACGCCGGAGCTACGTACCAACGCTTGGTCAATCGCATGTTCAAGCCGCAGATCGGCAGGAACATTGAAGTTTACGTCGATGACATGCTTGTCAAATCAGTCTCATCGAACAAACGCACCAAGGATATAGGCGAGGCCTTCGACGTCCTCCACAAATGCAAGATGAAACTGAACCCCGCCAAGTGCGCATTCGGCTTCACCGGTGGAAAGTTCCTCAGTTTTATGGTCACCCACCGTGGAATTGAAGCTAACCCGGAGAAAATCAGCGCCATCCTTAACATTGCCACACCCAAGACTAACGTCGAAATCATGCAGCTGACAGAGCGGGTAGCCGCTCTGAGTCGTTTCATGTCGAGGTCTGGGGAGAAGTGCCTCCCGTTCTTCAAAGCTCTAAGGAAGATACCAAGGTTCAAGTGGTCGGAGGAGTGCCAGACCTCCTTTGAGCAATTAAAGAGTCACCTTGCGACTCCCCCTCTCCTTACCCAGCCAGTTGAAGGGGACGAGCTATCACTATATCTAGCGGTATCCGACCGAGCTGCAGGTTCGGTGCTCCGAGAGGTCGAGGGAGTCCAGAAGCCGGTATACTATGTGAGCCATGTCTTCAAGGATACGGAAATGAGGTACCCGGACATAGAGAAGATCGTCTTGGCACTCATCGCGGCCTCAAGGAAACTACGACACTATTTCCAGGCGCACACCATCTTCGTTCTTATCGAGCGGCCTTTGGGGGCTATCTTCATCTCCCCTGAGTCTTCTGGTCGTTTGGAGAAATAGAGATGGGAGTTGTCCCAGTTCGACATAAAATACCGCCCGAGGCAGGTTATCAAGGCACAAGCCCTGGTCGATTTTATCGTCGAGTGCACTATCCCTAGCAAAGAGCCGGAATCCACGCCGGCTCCCGGAACTCAACCCTCAGTCAATGGAAAGCCCGACTCCGTCCATGATTGGATCCTTTACGTCGATGGGTTCTCGACCGAGGAAGGCTGTGGTGCCGGCTTCATCATTCGAGGCCCGAACGAGGCAGAAATGGAGTATTCTCTGAAGCTTGGGTTCAAAGCTTCAAATAACACAGCGGAATACGAGGCCTTGCTGGATGGACTGCGCATAGCCTTCGGATTGGGGCTGAAAACGATCCGGATCTGCAGTGACTCCGCCCCAGTCGTTGGCCAAGTGACCGGCGAATTCAAGGCACGGGAGCCTCTGATGGTGAAATATCTGGCCGAGGTAAGAAGATTGTGAAAGTACATCCACGATGTCCAGGTGGAGCAGATCCCCAGGCAGCTAAATGCCTAGGCCGACGCCTTGAGTAAGCTGGCTTCATCTTATACGGCCAACAACAAGAGAAACATCCTCTTCGAGGTCTTGCCACGGCCCAGTGTGGAAGACGAGGCAACGCCACTTCAAGTGTACATAGCCTGAGAAGAAGACCGAGATTGGAGAAAGCCCCTCGTAGAATTCCTGAGGGAAGGTACGCTCCTAGAAGATCGGGGAGAAGCCCGCCGTCTCTGAGCCAAAGCTCGCTATTTCGTCTGGAGCAATGGGAACCTCTACAAGAAATCCTTCACTCAACCCCTGCTCCGGTGCGTCAATCCCCACAAAGCTGATTACATCCTCCGGGAGATCTACGAAGGGGTCAGCGGCGTGCACCAAGGGTCCCACACCTTAATCCAGAAGGCACTGCTCCAGGGGTACTATTGGACGACGATTCATCAGGATGCCCAGAAACTCGTCAGGAGATGCAAAATCTGCCAACTCCATGGAAGCATACCTCGCCTTCTGGCTACCGAGCTAACCGCCCTAACCTCACCGTGGCCATTTGCCCAGTGGGGAATGGACATGATAGGACAGTTCCCTACCGGTACGGGCGGGCTCAACTACGTCCTCGTCGCGGTGGACTACTTCACGAAGTGGATCGAGGTCATTCCCATCAGGAAGCCGGACGCCACCATGACTATCAAGTTCCTGCAGAACAACGTTGTTCATATGAGATTTTTGCATTTTTATATCGCCCATTCTTAATCACATTGTACATAAGTAGGTACTTTTGATCCATGTCTGCTAAATAGTTACAGGTTACAGGTTCTCAGCTCTTTACAATGAAATTCATGAAAAGTCACAACAAATGCGGGACTACGACCAATAACAGATGAATACTGATCTCTGCTAACCATCCATATGATGCCGTCTACCAGTTCAAGGGACAAATGGAAAATCATTAGGCACTTCAATGCATAAAGCATAAGGGCAGCACATGATCCAAGAATTCAACACGGAGCTCAAGGCAAAAGTCCACATCATTCTGCACTGTTGGAAATCTGGAAGGAAATTGAAGAGATTCTGAGAAACCAAGTGAATAAAATAGAAGATATAAGCAACATGGAGAAGCCCTGAAAAGATGGCCCCACGATTCCATAACTTGGCCGTGGAACCACGGCCAATCAGGCACTTCTGCCGCGGAACCACGGCCGCGTTCTGCACATGTCGGTGGCAGTGTCGGTGCTTTGACTCGGCTTTCTTGAGGTAGTTTTGTAATTTCATGTATGGATCAGAATGTAAACCTAAGGTTTTTCTATCGATAAATAGGAAAGCTCAAAGCCAAATTAGTATGCCTCTTTTTATTTTTAGTACTAGAATTTAAAATTCTCTATTGTAGTGAGTTTTTGAGAGGTTATCAATAAAAGTAAGTTCCTTTTATTTTTCTCGCATTTGTTTATCGCATTTTTATTATCTGCAATTTTCATTTGTTAACTTAGTCATAGAATTAAATTAGTGTTTTTCTTTTGTTATCTCCTTTTCTATTTTTTAACAGCAATGATGCTTGAGTAAGATCCTTGCCTAGGTGATGTCTCAAATAGCTAGTTGTAATCCCTCTTAACCTAAAAATTCTTTCTATCTTCCCTTTTGTTTTATTTTTATTTTTTTAATGGGTAAGTAATATTCTCACTTGTTAGGGCAGGAGAAGGAATGTTTGAGAGAAGGAAATCCCTCTTACTCATTTCTTTGCCCAACACTTTAAATTCGGACTCCCTTTAATTGAACCACAATCTGCTCACTACGGCACCCTATCCTACATGATAGCGTTGATTCCTTAGTTAGACCGGTTGTGATTGAATTAATTGGAGGTTAGGAATAAGAGACAAGAACGGACGGATAAGGACCAAATGGAAGAAACTAAGCATGGAAAGCCTAGTTTATACTTGCAAGTTTCTTCCTAGTCGTGCTAATCCCCGTTGTTGCCGATTACTTTAACACCGATATTAATAATTAAGGCATTGAAAGAAATGAGAAATTCCTAACTCGAACTAACCTAATCCTAACCCTAGCAAGTCTTTTATCATCCTTTATATTATTCGTAGATCTTAAAACAAAAGACTTAATAGGATTTAACTTGTTAAAACATAAAGAAAAAGATTCCATCTCCCTGTGGATCGACTCGTACTCAACCGGCTAGCTACCAAGCGAAACCGTCTTGATTGCGGTAATTAAAAATACGTAAAAACGCGAACAATCAAATGGCGCCGTTGCCGGGGAGACGGTAGTTTCTTTCTTTGTGAAATTTCGGGTTAATTAAAAATATAAAAATTAAATGAATTAAAAAACATTAAAAAAAATTAAAATCATCTTGTTATTTTTGAAAAATATTTGTGCAAATCTGCAGGATTAGAAGAAGGCCTGATTCAGATCTGGTGCAAACTCAGTGAACAAATCCAGAATCAGGGGATCTAAACAGAAAGAGGAGAACCAACTCAGCACAGGAAAAAGTCAGAAGATCCAAACCAACTGTTCAACTGCGGAACCGCGGCAGAATCAAGGGTTTGACCACGGAACCGCAGTCAACTGGTGACGTCAGCACCCAATTTTCTCTGTAAGTATCTCTTTTCTCCTTTCTTCTCCTCTGAACTCCACTGAAATATTTTTTCTGCAGGTTTCTTTGCATAGATTCTCTTTCTCCTATCCAATAAATTGTTTTTGTGCAGAATTCTTTGCGCTGCCAAATAAAAAAAAATTTGCAAGTATTTTAGATTTTTGGTGTGTTACTGCTTTGCATAATTAATACGGAATCTAAGGGGCTATAACACTAATTAAAATTGGGTGGGGATTTCATCACCCTTCCTAAGACCCCAAAAATCACTAAAAGCATATGCATCACCCTTGAGCTTAATTAAAAAATATCTAGACTCAACCAACTAAGGACTGTCGTGCTCATTAGGACAGAAGAAGGTTGTGGGCATTCAATCGTTTATCTAAACTTGACTTTGTGGTGTCTAGGCTAGACAAGTGAGAAAGGTAATTTTAAAAGGCCCGTCTCACGGTGATTCGTGAGCAGAACCCTCCTTTCTTCATTTGTGCTTACCCGGCCACAATTGGCAGTGAAGGGACGATTTGAGGGTTATCTTATAACTTGTCACTTGGAACAGTTAGGAGCAGTCTAGAAGACTTAGAAGACCGTAGCTCTAGGTTTGATTGTGCGTGTTTTAACTGTGATTTTTTGAAGAAATTCGTACACATTCTTGTAAAACTCTTTCTAAAAAAATAAAAAATAAACACAAAACAAAAATTTTTATATAAAAACTTACCCTTTGACGCCAGAATCCCATTTCACCCACCCTTCATCCGCAATTCTTCATTGACGTTTTCTTACCCTCACATTCTACGATTTGACTATACTAAACTTGTTTAGTGTATGTCCGGTTGGACTCGGGACACTAGTGCTCGCCTAGTTCGTGTTTCGTTAGTCGCTACCGAGTACGCGATCGACTCCGACGTCGAAACTCCCTCCACACCTCTTTCATCCTTACCTTTGCCGGCCAACTCCAACGTTGACCGGAATTCTGTTCGTACATCTTCACCTTAATCTTCATCTTCTGAGATGTCAGGATTCAATCCTAACAACCCTTTACCTACCTCGGGACTGATTTCACCTTAGCTGGGTGCGAATAACCCGCAACCACCTCCTGTTGAAGCGCCACAGCGGATCACGCTCCAGGATCGTTTCTATTCTACCCATTCCGCACTTCCTACCTGTCTTTCACTTTCGCCGGCCAATGGGGATAATTTCGAAATTAAGCCCCACTTCATCAACATGTTGCCTAAATTTCACGGGCTGGAATCTGAAGATACCTACATAAATTTCGCGGGCTGGAATCTGAAGATGCCTACATCTTCATTAACAAGTTCCAGAACGTCTGTGCAATGATGAAGACAACCCAACC
Organism: Agapanthus africanus; assembly: GCA_030015575.1. Lineage (NCBI taxonomy): Eukaryota > Viridiplantae > Streptophyta > Magnoliopsida > Asparagales > Amaryllidaceae > Agapanthus > Agapanthus africanus. The sequence continues at coordinate 107,327,097 of CM057341.1, forward strand.
GTCCGACGATGCTATACGGCTAAAAGTCATTCCTTTCACCCTATGTGACCTAGCTGAAAAGTGGCTGTATAACACCGCGTCGCATTCCATAACCAGTTGGGATGAGTTTGTAAAAGCGTTTCTTAAAAAGTTTTACCCAAATCATAAAACCGCGAGAATACGAAACGAAATAAACCAATTTTCCCAGCTTCCTGCTAAACCTTTTTGGAAGTGCTTTGACCGATACAAAGACCTTCTTGTTCAGTGCCCGCATTACGGTATTGAGATATGACAACTTTGCCAGACCTTATACGAACGACTGAACCCAGCAACTAAGCAGTTGCTGGAAACCATTTATCAAGGCCACTTCCTATCCAAGTCTGATGAGGAAGCTTGACAATTTTTCGACGATCTCGCGGAGTGAACGCTTCAGTGGGAAAGCACTAGACCGAACACTTCATCTACTACTTCATCCGGTCCCTTTGGGGGTAGGCGTTCATCAACTTGATCTCTCAATTGCAATGAAAGCCGAAATGCAGCGATCACACGAAAACTAGAATCAATTGATAGTAAGTTTTCATCTCCTTCTCCTGCCTCTGCTCTTCCCCCTCGTACTATCTGCGCTTGTTGTTCGGATCCATCACATTTGACTGAAGAGTGTCCTTACAACCCACCTTCTCAAGGACAGGATTAGGTCAATGCTGCCTTTCAGCAGAGATAAAGAAATGATTCATACTCTTCCACTTACAATCCTAGTTGGAGGAACCACCCCAATTTCGCCTAGAATCAGAATCAACAACAATTCCAAAACAACAACTTCCAGAGGCCTCCTCCTCCTCAACAACAAGCTCCTCAACAAACTCAATATCAACAACCTTTCCAACCACAACCTTTTCAAAATCCGACGAACAATTTTGCACCCAACAATTCTTTTCCTCAAAACAATTTTGTTCTATCAAACAACGATAAGGTTTCCTCGCTAGAAAGAAGTCTGGAGGCATTTTTAAAGCAATCAACTCAATCCTCCGCCAACATCCAGTCTTCAATTCAGTCTTTGGTGCGACACATTGCTTCACATGGGCAAAGCATCAAAACTATCGAAGCCCAGATTGCACAACTGAATGGAGCTTTAAGCGAACGAGAGAAAGGGAAGCTTCCATCTCAACCACTTCTAAATTCTGGTCACCCACATAATGCATATGTTGCTCTTGAACAACAAAACCACAATGTGAGTGCCGTGACTACATTGAGATCTGGAAGAATATTGCACAACAACATTGGTACACATGAAGACATCCCGGCTGCTTCTTCTTCTTCGTCTTTTGAACCTTTTCTCCATTCTTCATAAGGCTCTACTTCTTCTGCTACTCCGAACGGACCCACATTTCTCTCCATGAAAACACCAGCACTGGGATCCGTTCCAACTCCGCAATCTCCTCCATAAGAATTGGACTCACCCAATTTCCAAAATGTTCCATTTCCAAACCGGTTGAGATCCAATAAACAAAATCCACAAATGGAGAGGATTATGGAGTTGTTTAAACAGGTTAGCATTAATATTCCCCTCTTGGATGAAATCCAACAATTCCCTTCTTACACAAAAATCTTGAAGGACTTGTGCACTAAGAAGAGGAAATCTCAGGTACCCTAGAAAGTTTTCTTAGCTGGTGCAGTGAGTGATGCTCTTACCTAACGTTTACCTCAAAAACGGAAGGACCCTGGCTGTCCTATGATTTCAATAACTATTGGGGATAAGAACATCAACCATGCACTTTTAGATCTTGGTGTCAGTGTTAACCTGCTGCCGTATTCAGTATATGAACAATTAGGTGTAGGAGAGCTGAAACCCACACATTGTACTCGACCGATCTATCACCCATCCTAGGGATGATCTAGAGGATGTGTTAATAAAGGTTGGGGACTTCATATTCCACGTTGATTTCATTGTTTTAGACACACAACCTGTAGCTAACCCCCGGAATCAAATTCCGGTGATACTCGGTTGTCCATTCCTTGCAATCTCCAATGCTGTGATCAACTGTCGAAATGGTTCGATGAACCTATCTTTTGGAAATATGACAATTGAACTCAACATTTTTAGGTTGGAGAATCAGCCCTCCGAACCTAATGCTTATATACTAGACGTTTGTTCGATCCAGGAGATCGTCCCTGAGGACTGTGAGTTCGAGAAATTTCTGTTTGATCACAGCAATCTTGACGCCACTAGTGCGTTCCTCTTTGAATCTGGTACTGCTCCCGACAGTGATTATGAGTGATTCACTTTCTCGAACGATCTTGACTTGTTGCCACCCGAGCTTGAATCCTTTGAATTTTCGGACGAGTTAGCTGAACCATCCGACTCGATCGCGTACACTCGTTTTGAGCCTTTATTAGAATCCTTCGAGTTCGAGACATTTTCGCCGATTTTGCCTTCAATCGTTTCACCTCCGGCACTCGAACTCAAGCCGTTGCCTTCTCACCTCAAGTATGCTTACTTAGGTGAGAACGAGACCCTCCCTATTATCATCTCAGCTTCTCTAGCTTCATAGCAAGAGAAAGCCCTTCTGACGGTCTTGCAGAGCAATCGGCAAGCTTTTGGCTGGACTATGGTGGACATCAAGGGGATTAGTCCCTTGATCGTTGAACATCACATTCATATGATGGATGATGTCAAACCAGCCAGGGATCCACAAAGGCGACTCAATCCAATCATAAAAGAGGCTGTTAAAAAGGAGATCGTAAAGTGTCTAGATAGTGGTATCAATTACCTTATCTTTGATAGCCAGTGGGTTAGCCCCATTCACGTTGTCCCCAAGAAGTCGGGCATAGCGGTCATAACCAATGTGGCGGACGAGTTAATTCCTACTCGCACCCAAACTGGGTGGCGAGTATGCATCGATTATAGAAAACTCAATGCCGTAACGCGGTAAGACCACTTTCCGCTAGCTTTTATTGACCAAATGCTTGAACGAATGGCTGGACATGAATACTACTGCTTTTTGGATGGCTCCTCAAGCTATAATCAAATTCCCATCGCCGAAAAAGATCAGGACAAGACCACATTCACCTGTCCTTTCGGCACATTTGCATATCGTTGCATGCCCTTTGGGTTATGCAGTGCACCCGCTACCTTCCACCAGTGTATGATGGAAATTTTCTCAGACATGGTGGAAAAATTCTTAGAGATATTCATGGATGATTTCTCCATTTTCGGCGATTCTTTCGATGAGTGTTTGTTACATCTCGACGTGGTCCTTACCCGGTGTAAGGATAAGAACCTTACTTTAAATTGGGAGAAGTGCCACATCATGGTACACGAAGGTATTGTCTTAGGACATATCATCTCGCAAAATGGTATTGAGGTAGATAAAGCGAAGATTGAAGTCATTTCCAATCTCTCTCCTCCCAAATGCGTCCGAGATATTCGAGCCTTCCTTGGCCATGCCGGTTTCTATAGACGGTTCATCAAGGACTTTAGCAAGATTGCTAGGCCCTTGACTCTTCTGCTGGCCAAGGACATCACATTCGAGATCGACTTGAGCTGTATGAATGCGTTTGAGTCATTAAAAAGCTCACTTAGTTCTGCTCCCATTCTTTCTTCTTCTGACTGGACTTATCCATTTGAGATTATGTGCAATGCATCTGATTTTGCCATTAGTGTTGTCCTTGGATAGCACATCGATAAAATGCCGCATGTAATCTATTATACTAGCTGAACCTTGAACGATGCCCAATTGAATTACACAACAATTGAGAAGGAATTCTTGGCTGTTGTGTTTGCATTAGAAAAGTTCAGGCCTTACTTGATCGGCTCTCCAGTCATCGTATACACGGACCATTCAGCTCTTCGCCATCTTTTTGTGAAGAAGGACACTAAAGCTCGGCTGATACGTTGGATCCTCTTACTTCAAGTGTTTGACCTTGTCATCAAGAACAAAAGAGGATGTAAAAACGTAATCGCCGACCATCTTTCACGACTCCCGTCTTCGCCGACACTTCAATTTCCGATAAACGAAGTTTTTCCGAATGAACAACTCTTGACAGTATCATGCGAACCTTGGTTTGCAGATATTGTGAACTATTTGTCCACAGACTACCGAATAAATGGTCAAATCAGGACAGACTCCGATTCTTATCCCAGGTAAAACACTTTTACTGGGACGAACCTTATCTGTTCAAATACTGTCCCGACCAGATTATTCGTCGGTGTGTCCCTGACAATGAATTCAAGAGCGTGCTGTCATTTTGCCACGATCAAGCATGTGGCGGACATTTTGGCCCCAGAAAGACAGCCAAGAAGATCTTGCAGTGTGCTTTCTACTGGCCACAACTCTTCAAAGACGCATATGATTACTGCAAGACTTGCTCCCGGTGCCAACACTTGGGCCGGATATCCAGGAGGAACGAGATGCCGCTCCAACCAATCTTGGTTGTGGAGATTTTCGATGTTTGGGGGATTGATTTTATGGGACCGTTTCCCAATTCTTTTGGGAACTTGTATATTCTTCTCGCTGTTTATTATGTCTCTAAGTGGGTCGAGGCTGTGCCCAACCAGACTAACGACAATAAGGTTGTCGTTAGATTCATTAAAGAAAACATTTTCTCCCGATTTGGACACCCCCGAGCAATCATTGGCGACAATGGAACTCATTTCTGTAATAGGACTTTCGAGTCCTTGGTGCGGAAATATTCCATTAATCATAAGCTGTCTATGCCCTACCACCCCCAAACATGTGGGCAAGCCGAGCTTTCAAATCGGCAAATCAAACAGATTTTGGAGAAAACGGTTTCCAAGAACCGTAAGGATTGGTCTTTGAAACTTACTGATGCCCTTTGGGCATTTCGAACTGCTTATAAGACCAATCTTGGCATGTCTCCTTATTGGCTTATTTACGGAAAGGCTTGCCATCTTCCAGTAGAAATAGAGCATCACTCATTTTGGGCGATAAAGGAGCTAAATCTATCTCTCGAAGATGCGGGCAGCCATCAAAAGTTGCAGTTAAATGAATTGAACGAGCTTCGGGATGAAACTTACGAAAACGAGGTTGTCGTCAAAAACCGAACGAAGGTGTTTCACAATAAACACCTTATGCGCAAAACATTCACATCTGGTCAACAGGTATTACATTACGACGCCCGGCTACATTTCCATCCCGGCAAGCTCAGATCTCGCTGGAAAGGGCCATTTTGTGTACGTATTATATATCCGCACGGTGCGGTGGATTTAGAAAATCCAGAGAACGGTTCACTATTTAAAGTGAACAGACATAGGCTAAAACAGTTCCTCACCGCGGACCCATCGGAGGAGCTCCTGACGTTACAGGATCCGGTTTATATTGACCGATCTTCCTCAATCTACCCCCAGATTTCAGTTATCCAGCCAAAAACAGTGGAAACACCGTTTCAAATAAATTTGGGGGTATGTCACACTTGTAATTATAAAATAAAAGAAAAAATAATAATAAAATAAAAAGAAAAAAATAATTTCCAAATTTTAGGGGGTATTTTTGTAAATATTCAGTTCTATAAAAATATTTTTTTTACAAACTAAATTCCTCTTAATAACCAAAAACCCCTATAAAAACACCCCGACCCCTCTTCAGCATTCCCCGAGCCTCATTAAAACCCTAATACAAAACCCTAGCCGCCGTAGCAGAATTTGCAGGGAGATCGCCTCGATCAGCCACACAACCGCCGTCGAATCCCTTTCCTGACCGCGCTTCCGCCGCAGATCAGCCTCTTCTCCCTCTGAAAATTTCAGAGGAGGTTCGATCTTCTAAACTCTTCTCTGTTAATTTAGAAATTCTGCATTTACTCTCTGTAATGGCACCTACACTTCAGTTTGAAAGAGATTTTTCCCAGTTGTTTGCACATAATTTGTACGGTAGCTATTTCGGCGATGAGATCCGAAAGCGTGGATGGAACTTTTTACTATTTAACCATCCGAATGCCTTCGCGCTTCCGGATCTTGTTGCCTGTTTTTATGAATGCATGGAGGAGAGTTGTCTTGCACAACACGGATACATTAGATTAATGTGGGGGGATAGGGAAATTTTAATTGATAGGGACTTCATTCACGAAGTCACCTTAATACCACGACTCCTCATACATGATCAACCCTTCCGTTTTGAAGACTACTTACCTCTAATGGGAAACGACTGTTCTAGGGAGTCCCGAAAGTGTATTCAGGCTAGTACACTTTTTGCGAATGTTTTAACTGTGTGCCGTTGGGCACAAAACAATATTTTTGGTAGTTCGCACAACACAACATTTTTCACACCATCCCTACATATAGTGCACACATTGATGACACGAAACCCAAGCTATGATATGTGCACTGTTTTGCTTAACTCGATTGGTGCCGGCAAACGGGCGGCCAATTATCCATGCCCAATGTTGGTAACACAACCGTGTCACCATTTCCTCCCTATTGAGGAATTTGAATTTTATTTGCATAGTGGGATTCCCGTTCGACCCCTCCTTGAGGGTGTCTCCACGTCCTACACACGATTACATGATTTATGGTCGCGCACTGAGCCGGCCGAGGACGTGATTGCCAAGACCCCTAGCTCAAGCTCCACAGCGAGCGACGAAGAGCTTACCCCAGCTGCGCAAGCGCGCTTAATTCGACGAACCCATTGGGGGTTAGAAAGAGTGATAGGGATGCTGTATAACTTTGATCAGCGTATAACGAGCTTGGAACAGGGGATGTCTACCCTCCTAGCAAGAGAGGAAAGATCACGCTCACGATCGAGAGGAAGGGGGACGGATAGAGGTGAGGCTGGGACCAGTAAGGCTGCGTCTAGTAGACGACGCAGGGAGCAGTGAGGACACTGCTATTAATAAGTTTAGGGGTGAGGGTATTGTAAATAGTTATCTTTGCATTGCATCTGCATATTTTTATTTTTTGTACATATTTGTTTTTTACTTTGCATATTTAATTCCGCATTGCATCTTTATAGAAAAAAATATAAAAAAATATAAAAAGAAAAAAAAATTTTAAAAATTTTAAAAATTGAAAAGTTCAATTTTGGCCATATTTGACTTAAGTTCAATATGACGGTTGACTAGTTAGGAAAAACTAGATCCTAAACTTAGTAAATTAAAAACCCTAAAAATAACCTTTCTTAAAGAGTTTAACTGTAGAAAATATACGTTTTTGTAGTTTATTTAGAAGTAGGCAAATTTTGAGTTCAGTTCTTGGGTTAAATCGAAATAAGGGAAGAGTATTGAAAGCTCTAGTTGAAATATAAGTCTGAAAAATAATTCTGAACCTTAAGTCCAAATTCTGAAAATATATACCCTACTTCACGCACTCACGCACATCTTGAAACTTGGGATAGTAGAGGATACCTTGAAATGCTCTTATCTAAAATCCTTAGTATGAAGGAATATAAAATAAAAGTATAAGTAGTGAATAAGGAGATAAAAAAAATGAACACTGATTTTGTAATTGCTTAAGGCAGCATAAAAAATATATATATATAGCGAGGGTGCTTTATCACCTAGTGCCTTAGAACAACTGGTTTGGGAGTCACTGCTAAGCCTTAGGTGTTGCAAAACGAGAAATTACGCCTAAATACACAAGCACATTTTGTAATCGGTCGTTTAGTACCTCAAGAAGTATTAACGGTCGCATGAAGGATGTGTGAGTAATTTCATCTAAAATTCACCAACTAAAAGTATTTTGGAAGATGGACAAGAGTATGATAGCTTGAATTGAATTTCCAAATGTAGGGGTGATAATTATACACACGTAGGGGTATACAATTGGAATTTGGAGGAGAGATAGGAATAAAAGATAGAGCTTATATGTTCAGTAGAGATGATAAAAATTCCTGAGTTATGATTGCGCCTTAGGAGGAAAACTTAGGAGATACTGAAAGCTTTATAAATTGGCAAAACGTATATGATCTTAAGATAAAAGAAAATGAAGTGTGAAAAATACGGGTTGATGATTTATAAGTTGAAGATAATAGAATTTCTTCCTAGAATAATGAATTGAAGAATTAAAGTCAACGGCCAAATTGATCGGATTTTGTGGGCAGTATCCGCTGAAAACCCTCAGGAGACAACACTCCTACTAGGGACACCTAGAGGTTTAACGGCTTGTTGCACAAGCTCCCTGCGGAAGTGAGGTTATGACTTTTTGAGAATAAAATTGGCATTGCCCGGGACGAGCAAAAGATAAGTTTGGGGATATTTGTTTATATCAGATTTTTGCATTTTTATATCGCCCATTCTTAATCACATTGCACATGAGTAGGTACTTTTGATCCATGTCTGCTAAATAGTTGCAGCTTATAGGTTCTCAGCTCTTTACAGTGAAATTCATGAAAAGTCACAACAAATGCGGGACTACGACCAACAACAGATGAATACTGATCTCTGCTAACCATCCGTATGATGCCGCCTACCAGTTCAAGAGACAAATGGAAAATCATTAGGCACTTCAATGCACAAAGCACAAGGGTAGCACAAGATCGAAGACTTCAACGCGGAGCTCAAGGCAAAAGTCCACATCATTCCGCGCTATTGGAAATCTGAAAGGAAATTGAAGAGATTCTGAGAAACCAAGTGAATAAAACAGAAGATATAAGCAACATGAAGAAGCCCTGAAAAGATGGCCCCACGATTCCACCACTTGGCCGCGGAATCGCGGCCAATCAGGCGCTTCTGCTGCGGAACCGCGGCCGCGTTCTGCAAATATCGGTGGCAGTGTCGGTGCTTTGACTCGGCTTTCTTGGGGTAGTTTTGTAATTTCATGTATGGATCAGAATGTAAACCTAGGGTTTTTCTATCTATAAATAGGAAAGCTCAAAACCAAATTAGTATGCCTCTTTTTATTTTTAGTACTAGCATTTAAAATTCTCTATTGTAGTGAGTTTTTGAGAGGTTATCAATAAAAATAAGTTCCTTTTATTTTTCTCGTATTTGTTTATCGCATTTTTATTATCTGCAATTTTCATTTGTTAACTTAGTCATAGAATTAAATTAGTGTTTTTCTTTTGTTATTTTTTTTTAACAACGATGATGCTTAAGTAAGATCCTTGCCTAGGTGAGGTCTCAAATAGCTAGTTGTAATTCCTCTTAACCTAAAAATTCTTTCTACCTTCCATTTTGTTTTATTTTTATTTTTTTAATGGGTGAGTAATATTCTCACTTGTTAGGGCAGGAGAAGGAAGGTTTGAGAGAAGGAAATCTCTCTCACTCCTTTCTTTGCCCAACACTTTAAATTCGGACTCGCTTTAATTGAACCACAATCCGCTCACTACGACACCCTATCCTACATAATAGCGGTGATTCCCTAGTTAGACCGGTTGTAGTTGAATTAATTGGAGGTTAGGGCTAAGAGACAAGAACGGACGGATAAAGACCAAAAGGAAGAAACTAAGTATGGAAAGCCTAGCTTATACTTGCAAGTTCCTTCTTAGTCGTACTAATCCCCGTTGTTGTCGATTACCTTAACACCGATATTAATAACTAAGGTATTGAAAGAAGTGAGAAATTCTTAACTCGAACTAACCTAATCCTAACCCTAGCAAGTCTTTTATCATCCTTTATATCATTCGTAGATCTTAAAACAAAACTGGACTTAATCGGATTTAACTCGTTAAAACATAAAAAAAAAGATTCCATCTCCCTGTGGATCGACCCGTACTCAACCGGCTAGCTACCAAGCTAAACCATCTTGATTGCGGTAATTAAAAATACGCAAAAACGCCACTTCAAGAGGAACATCCTCTTCGAGGTCTTGCCACGACCCAGCGTGGAAGATGGGGCAACGCCATTTCAAGTATACACAGCCCGAGAAGAAGACCGAGATTGGAGAAGGCTCCTCGTGGAATTCTTGAGGGAAGGTACGCTCCCAGAAGATCGGGGAGAAGCCCGCCGTCTCCGAGCCAAAGCTCGCCATTTCGTCTAGAGCAATGGGAACCTCTACAAGAAATCCTTCACTCAGCCCCTGCTCTGGTGCGTCGATCCCCACAAAGCCGATTACATCCTCTGTGAGATCCATGAAGGGGTCAGCGGCGTGCACCAAGGGTCCCGCATCTTAATCCAAAAGGCACTGCTCTAGGGGTGCTATTGGACGACGATTCATCAGGACGCCCAGAAGCTCGTCAGGAAATGCAAAAGCTGCCAACTACATGGAAGCATACCTCGCCTTTCGACTACCGAGCTAACCGCCCTAACCTCCTCGTGGCCGTTTGCCCAGTGAGGAATGGATATGATAGGCTAGTTCCCTACCGATACGGGCGGGCTCAAGTACATCCTCGTCGCGGTGGACTACTTCACGAAGTGGATCGAGGTCATTACCATCAGGAAGCCGGACGCCACCACGACTATCAAGTTCCTGCAGAACAACATGATACTCCGGTTCGGCATCCCGAGGTGTATCATCACCGACCACGGGACAAATTTCGAAAACGAAAAAGTCAAGGAATTCTGCAGTGAATATCGTATCCTCATGAAGTTTGCCGCGGTCGCGCATCCCTAATGAAACGGGCAAGCCGAGGTCGCTAACTGAGACGTCCTCCGAGGTCTTCGGACACGCCTAGAAGGATGCCAAGGCAGTTGGGTCGAGGAATTACCCCGGGTGTTATGGGCCCTGCGCACGTCGAAGAAAACCCCCACCTGGGAGACCCCTTTTAGCCTCTGCTACGGTACCGAGGCAATTGTCCCAGCGGAGATCGGGCTCCCCAGTCACCGGGTCGAGCACTTCAACGACGAAGTGAACACCTCGGCCCTCTGAACTAACCTGGAAATCTTATTGGAGAAACGGGACCGGGCTCAGATCAGAGCCTCCGCCTATCAACAGCAGACCCCCCCGCTACTACAACGCGCGAGTCAAGCGTCGCTTAAACAAAGCCAGAGATTTAGTCCTAAGGCGAAACGAGTTCGTCGATCAAGGCAAGCTGCATACGTTTTCCCCGAAATGGGACGGTCCTTTCCTTGTCTCCGAGGTCCTGTTCGGCGGAGCCTATCGTTTACAAGACGCGAATGGTCGCAAATTTCCACGGCCTTACAACGCTGATAAGCTCAAGCTGTACCTTTAAAAAGAATATCTACGAATGTATATTTCTTCTTTCGCAAAGGTGATGTAAACCTGTCTAAAGTTCTTTCTATTTAAATAATAAGAAGGGAACAATGAGGTATCGCAAAAAGGAGAATTTTATTTATTCAAAAGGTATTATGGGTTTCTCATCCTTACAGAAAAAGAAAAAGGAAAAATTTACAACAAAGGGGGAATGGGATCGAGGAAGTACTCCTGGTGATACTCAAAGTAGATTTTTGCTAGCCGGGCCCAAGCCTCTGCAGCCCGCTCCCGCCGATGCTGCACGCGAATCCGGGACGCCACGGAAGCACCCGACGCTCCGCCCTCTGCACCTTAGCTCACGATGTATCTCTTTTTGAAGCACTCCAAAACGAGGGCCAAGGATCAGTCGTGCCTGGCCTTCGAGATGAGGCCGAGCAGGAAGATCGAGTGCACCTTGTCGAGCGCCTCGTCCAGCAACTCCTTGGAGAAGGGGCTGTACAACCCCGGGGACCTCCTCCAAATTGCGTACATCAGCAACTGTAGGAGGGGCGACTGCCGAGGGAGAAGCCGGCCGACGTGACCCTCGAGGCGATGAACCACTCCCCGGTACCTATCCTCAGCCAGGGACTAGTCATACACGAAGACATCATCGAAGGTGATGATCTCTTCGATCGAATACATTCGCCCAGTCATCTCAAAAAGCGATGCCAAAGAAGTTGCCATCTCCTTCTCTATTTATAACCTCAAACAAAATCCTTAAGGACCCAGATTCACGCGCGCATCCTGGGATCCACCAAAATTACTCCAATACCGCGCCGCCACGTGGTAGAACTGACGCGGCTCCTTGAAACATTACGCCTCCCCCAAGCATTCCTGACACGTGCCGCCCGCGACGATCACTCTTCCCGATGTTCACACACCAGGGAAGGTCGGACATAACCCCGCAAAATCGAGCAGCAACCCTGCTCGGTCCATCCTTGGCTGGTAATTTCTTACCCTACGATGCCAAGGATCAAAGCCCTCGTCAAGAGGCCACCGAGCAGCTACCCTGCTTGGTCCATCCTTGGCTGGTAATTTCTTACCCCACGAAGTCAAGGATCAAATCCCTCATCAAGAGGCTACCGAGCAGCTACCCTTCTTGGTCCAATCTTGGCTGGTAATTTCTTACCCCACGATGCCAAGGATCAAAGCCTTCATCAAGAGGCCACCGAGAAGCTACCCTGCACGGTCTATCCTTAGCGGGCAACTCCATGCCCTCCCGTGCTAAGGATCAAAGCCCTCATCAAGAGGCCACTGAGCAGCAACCCTGCTCGATCCATCCTTGGCTGGTAATCTCTTACCCCACGACGCCAAGGATCGAAGCCCTCATCAAGAGGCCACCGAGCAGCTACCCTGCTCGGTCCATCCTTAGCTGGTAATTTCTTACCCCACGAAGCAAAGGGTCAAAGCCCTCATCAAGAGGCCACCAAGTAGCTACCCTGCTCGGTCCATCCTTGGCTGCTAATCTCTTATCCAATAACGCCAAGGATCAAATCCCTCATCAAGAAGCCACCGAGCAGCTACCCTACTCGGTTCATCCTTAGCACGCCACTCCATGCCCTCCCGCGCTAAGGATCAAAGCCCTCATCAAGAGGCCACTGAGCAGCTACCCTGCTCAGTCCATCCTTGGCTGGTAATCTCTTACCCAACAAAGCCAAGGATCAAAGCCCTCATCAAGAGGCCACCAAGCAGCTACCATGCTCGGTCCATCCTTGGCCGGTAATTTCTTACCCCACGACGCTAAGGATCAAAGCCCTCATCAAGAAGTGATCATTCGAAAATATTGCATTTTTAAAACAACAATTTCCTACCATTTGCACTCATCTAGAGGTGTTCGGTATTAATAAAGCACATATTAGCAAAACATCCATAAAATACCAAATAACTTGTGTTGTATACTAAATCCGGCATTTTTGAAGGAAATTGAGTGTTTATCATTGCATCGCATAATTTTTGTATAGCGCAACACTTGTCTCGAGAATCTGTGCAGGAAATTGCAGGAAAAGAGCCGAAATTGTCAACAGTGCTGAGAAAAATACGCCAAGTCCAAGACTTGTGATCTGGCAGTGAACTAAAGAAAATTATAAGATTCAACATATCAGAAAAGTGCTAAAAGGCCAACATAAAGTAGCACAGAAAGTCTCAAGCAATGAAGGCTTCAAAGGGCCGCGGATCCACGGCCAATAGCCCCTTCCCGCCATGGATCCGTGGCGCAATGATGACATCAGCTTCCCAAATTTCCACACGTGGCTTCCCTTTAACGGCTCAGCTTCCAGAAGGCTCCAGAATAATACGTGGCTTCATCTAGAAGGCTCGGCCTAACAACCTAGCCCTAGAATATACCTTATCTAGAATATTCCCTCCAACAAACTTCTTCTAGAAGCCTCTTTCTAACAAACTTTTGGAGGGAAATTTGAAATTTGAATTCTAGATCTAAGGTTGAGATGCTTATAAAAGGAAACCAAGATCTAGGGTTTTGGGGTGTTCATTAGTTAGTTCATTAACCATTACAAACACAAGTTGAGTCACACAACTTGTAACCCTAACCCTAATCCAATCAAATCTAAAGCTAAATTCAAGATCCCTGAGTACAATTCAAGCAAGAAGCCTTCAACCTTTTAGGAGCGAAGCCGATCTTCATCCGAGCAAGTGATCTAAGACGATCCGCGACTCATGAAGACGGGCGACGCCAAATCGACGATCGAGTTCTTTCCTCATTGTAGATCTTGAGAGAATTGTAACAAAATTGTTGATAAATAAAAGGTGAAATTCTTTATCTTGGTTTCTTTACATTCTTGCATCATGATTAGATCTCAATTCTTGATTGTGTTTCTTGTTATGATATTTGAGTAAAACTCCGCTCGTGAAGGAGTCGAGAGAATCAATAGATGATGATGATTACAAATCTTGAAACAATTCTTAAGTCCTATAAGTTTTGTAAACTTTAGTAAATTGAAGAATCGACAACCTAGTTTCGAGCGATACTTTCTTGATTGTGTTCGCTCTTAATTAGTGATCCACGATCGATTCTTGAATTTACTAGAGGCTAGAATGTGAATGAAATCAATGAAAGGACAAGGGATAGATGATAAAACCCTAGTTTCCGCAAGAAATCCCTAATTCTCGTTGGTCGTCATCGATCTGGTATCAAATCATCAATGGATAAGAAAATGTAATCAATAGTTTTCATCACGTCTATAGATTCGATCGATTCCTACGAGCCTCACTTCGATTCTTGATTACTATTTGGATTGGATATCATCAATTCTTCATTCTTGATTTTAAATGTTTTCTTGATTTTAGATTTAGATCTAGATAATTCTTGAACTTCAATTTTATAAATCTTGAATTGAATTGTCTTTTTATTTCTCTTTAATTTTCGACTCATCTAATTCAATTAGAAGCAAATCTCACTTTCCCTGTGGACGATCCGCACTCGCTAACGAACCTACAATCGACACCGTTATTGATTGCGGTTTACAAATTTCTTTGGTTGTGATTTCTATATATTTTCTAAAACTACACACCGAGAATTCATTCAATCAAATGGCGCCGTTGCCGGGGATCGTGTGCTAATTTGTTCGTTTTTGAAATTTGAGTTGAAAAGTTTATTCCATCATAAATTTTAGATCAAAATTCGCGCAAACACTAAACGATTCGTTGTGATTTGTTGTGAGGAAATCTGGAATCTGTGGAGCGAAATTTTTTTTTCCAGATCTTTCCAGAGAGCTCAGGAGGTGAACAGAGGCATTCTGTAAGTTTTTTTTTGCAGAGATCTGATAGAACCGCGGCGGATCCGCGGTCTAAGCGTGCTCATTGCGGCAGAACCACGGCGGGCTGAGGGCATCACTGTTCCAAAACTTCTCAGGTCCTCTCTGACTTTCTTATCTCTCTCTCTGTCTGCTCCAATAACAAATTTGCTGCAGGTTTCTTTGCAAAATTCGCAGCGCCGCAAAAATAAAAAAATTGTGCGTGTTTGATCTTGGTTGTTTGCATTTTTAATATGGAAATTAAGGGGAAAATACCAAATTCAGATTAGGTGGGGAGTTCATTACCCTTCCTAAGCCCCGAAAATCACAAAACTGCATCCGCATCACCCTCATTAACTAAAAGAAATCTAGACATGACTCTAAGGACCGTCGCGCTCACTTAGGACAGAAGGAGGTCGTGGGTAATCCATTGCTTATCCGTGTTTCTTTTGTGGTGTCTAAGGCAAGTGTGTCTAAGGTAAATGGTTACTTAATTAGGCCCACTAGTTACGTAGTGGAGAACCTCCTACTTACCTGGCACTTACCTGGCTACAGGAGGGACAAAGAGACAGTAGAGGATTGATCTTGCGATTTGTCTTCTGGCAGTTAGGAGCGGTCTAGAGACTTGACCTAGGTGACCATTAGACTTAGGGTTTTGCTTGTGCATTTGTTGTGATTTGCATCATTTTTTCAAAAAAAAAAATCCGTATGTTTTTCAAAACAAACACCACTTCATTCATTTCCCCTAATTATCACAACGCTGCCACTTGTACTAAACCCTTTAGTGCAAGATAGGCTGGACATGGGATTCTAATGCCCGTTTAGTCCGCGTTCCCCCGATCGACTCCGAAGTCAGTATTTATACATTTACTTCTTCTTTACCCACCACCACACCCACATCGATGGACGGTTCTCCATCAAACTTCTTTACCACTACTCTGCCACCGTCCGCAGGTGCGCAGAATCCATCCCGCATCTCTCTCCAGGAGAGGTGCTATCCTATGCGAGGTCCTCTTTCGACCTGTCTATCCATTCCACCAGCCAACAGGGACAATTTTGAGATTAAACCCCAATACATCAATTTTCTACCCAAATATCACGGTCTCGAGTCTGAAGACGCATATGTCTTTATCACCAAATTTAAAAATGTATGCGCTATGATGGGTACGTCACAACTTTCTGTGGATGCTATGCGTCTCCTTCTTCTCCCATTTACCTTGTGTGATATAGCCGAGAAGTGGTTGTATAACACAACCGCACATTCCATTTCGAACTGGGGAGAATTCGTAAAAGCATTCCTTAAGAAATTTTACCCCAATCATAAAACAGCTCGAGTCCGTAGCGAAATCAATCAATTCACCCAGCTTCCCAATGAAACATTCTCGAAGTGTTTTGAACGCTTCAAGGATCTGTTAGTCCAATATCCACATCATGGAATCCCTAGATGGGATCTGTGCAGAATCATATATAAGGGTATTAATCCTAACACAAAACAGACCCTTGAATCCATGTGTCAAGGCACCTTCATGATCAAAAATGATGGGAAGCCTGGAAATTCCTAGAAGATTTCGCTGAAAAATCTTTACAGTGGGAGGGTGTGAGTCAATCGTCTAGGAGTGGCAATAACCAGTCGGATGTTTCCATAGGAGTTAGAGCTGACATTTCAGCTATGCAAAAGAAACTCGAGACTATGAAAAATAAATTTTTAGCCGCCGCCCTAAATCAAATGTCACTCTCCAAAACTGTATGTGGATGCTGTTCTGATCCTTCTTATTTGACGGAAGAATGTCCACTAAATTCTTCGTTTCAAGGTCATGAGCATATCAATTCTGCTTTCCAACAACGACCTAGGAACGATCCATTTTCTTCCACATATAATCAGGGTTGGAGGAATCACCCTAACTTTGCTTGGAACCAACAACAAAATCAAAACACGGTTCCAAACCAAAACAATTTCCAAAGGGTCCCTCCACCACAACAGCAACCACTTCAATTGAGTCAGCACCCCTTCCAAGCACAAAACTTCCAAAATCCGGTCAACACACCTGTACCGTCTAATCCTTTGCAGTTGACCGATACCGATGAATCCTCTTCATTCATGAACTTGCTTTGGACAATAAAGACTTCCGTCGATAAAATCGAGAAAAACTCTGCGTCCCAAAGCGAGACTATAAAATCGATGAAAGAAGAAATTGCACGATTAAAAGCTGAAATGAGTGCAAGAGAGAAAGGGAAACTTCCAGCTCAACCCCTACACAATCCTGGCTATTCACATCATGTGAATGCAA
Source organism: Agapanthus africanus (assembly GCA_030015575.1). NCBI lineage: Eukaryota > Viridiplantae > Streptophyta > Magnoliopsida > Asparagales > Amaryllidaceae > Agapanthus > Agapanthus africanus. The sequence continues at coordinate 107,344,190 of CM057341.1, forward strand.
TCACCAAGTTGAGATCTGGAAGAGTGCTTGATAATCACGTTGGGGAAAAGATTGATGATACTGAAAAATCTATCAATGATACCCCGGCTGAGACCTTTCCTTCCACTTCTACTTCTAATTCTGACCCCAATTCTTCTACCCCACCACCTTCTTCCGAGCCTATTCTCCGTTTTCCCCAAGGCTCGACACCTCAGCCCACCTCTTCTAATCCACCGAAAACAATTCCCACTCCTTTTCTTAGATCGTTCCCACCCACATGATCTTCTCCAATGTTGGACCCTGACCTTATTGCTCAAGCTCCTTATCCGAATCGGTTAAGAGGAAACACACTGAGTCCACAAATGGAGAAGATCACTGAAATGTTTAAACAGGTTAACATCAACATCCCTCTTCTAGATGCAATACAACAAGTTCCCGCTTATGCGAAAGTTCTCAAAGACTTGTGCACTAGAAAGAGGAAGACTCAAGTGCCCAAGAAGGTATTCATGTCAAAAACAGTAGACACAGCCTTTCCCAGCAATTACCGAGGAAACGTAAGGATCCTGTCTATCCTACGATTTCCATTTCTATCGGGGAGAAACACATCAACCGTGCTCTACTCGACCTTGGCACAAGTGTTAACCTGCTTCCTTTCTCAGTCTATGAGCAGTTATGGATCGGAGAGTTGAAACCAGCTCCTTGCACTCTCTAGATGGCTAACCGATCAATCACCAAACCTAGTGGTGAACTGGAGGATGTGTTAATAAAAATCGGGGAATTTGTATTCTCTGTGGACATTATTGTAATTGATACACAGCCTGTAGCGAACCCACGGAATCAAATTCCAGTGATTTTAGGTTATCCCTTTTTGGCCACTTCCAATGCTATCATCAACTGTCGTAACGGCTCTATGACCCTATCTTTCAGGAATAGGTCAATTGAGCTGAACATTTACAAGTTGGGAAGTGTACCCTCCGAACCTACTGCTCAGGTCTGTTCTGTCGAATTAATGGATGTCGACAGCAGCGAAATTGATGATCCTCATGATACTGATCTTGACTCTTTTCATATGTTGTTGTTTGACCCAACTATGTATCATACACATACGGACTCTTCCACCGAGTTGTCCGGGTCAACATCTAACACTGATTATGAACTGTTTTTGGAGTCTGAAGATTACCCCGCGCTTTATGATGACATTATTCTTCGGGGTATTGCTGGGACTTTTAAAGAAATCTTCGCTAATGAACTCGCATTTTTGAATGACACGGGTGTTGAGAAGAATCATCTCCCAAACAATGAAATTTAACCTTCACCCCCTCTTCTGGACTGTAAAAAGAATGCGAGTAATCCATCACATTCACTGCATTGTCTCTCCAAAATGAGACGCAAACACATTCTATTCCACCACTTACCTTGTCCCCACTTCTTCTTCCACCAACCTGAGCACTACATTGATAAAATTTTCGAATGGTTGGTGTTGACCTTCGGTCTTTGCAAAGCTTGGCATTGACCGATAATTTTAACCCCCTCTTGTGATTTTCAAAGCTTAACATTGTTTAACTCAAGTTTGGGGGAGTATAATCTGGCTCTTGAAAAGAAAATTTTTACAAAATGATGAACCAAAAATAAGTTTGGTGGAAGATTTTCACTTAAATATATTACCCCCATTAATAATTTCCTCCCAGGGTTTTCGAGATTTAGTAGATGGCAACAGTGAGGACACTGTTGAAAACAAGTTTGGGGGAGGTTTGTGCTTATTTTCGCATCATTTGCATATCACCTTGCATAAGCACAAAACATTTGAAAACCTCTAAAAATTTCAAAAATTTCAAAAAAATAAAAATAAAATATTTTTGTACATAAATAAGATAATAAAATATTAGATAATGAAAAATTACATCCAAAAGATTAGAAAAATTTAAGAAACCCAAGAAAATTAGAAGTTTTCTTATACGAATTAGTAATAAGTAGTTATGAGCCGTTGTCCCAAGGGTTAGTAAGATGAAGGAAGTCACTAATCTGAGAATAAAAATAATTCTGAAAAATAGTTCCTATTCTGGAAGCCAAACATTTTGAACGTTGATGCCCTGCTATTCACACTTACACACATCTTGAAGCTCGGGATAGTAGAGGATACCTTGAAATGCTCTTGTCTAAAAGCCAAAAGTATGAAGGAAATAAAAAAAATGAATAAAATATAAAAATGGTGCAGAAAAATAAACACTGGTTTTGTTATCGCCACGACAGCAACAAAAAAATATAGCGAGGATGCCTCTTCATCTAGTGCCTTAGACCAACTGGTCTGGGAGTCACTGCTAAGTCTTAGGTGGTGCAAGACGAGGAAAATACACCTAATAAGCAAGCACATGAGTAATCGGCCGGTTAGTACCTTAAGAAGTATTAACGGTCGCATGAAAGTGTGTGAGCAAATTCATCTAACTAAAAAAAAGTACTGAGGCAGATGGACAAGAGTATGATAGCTTGAAATGAATTCTCCGAGTGTAGGGATGTCTTTTACACACACGTAGGGTTATATGATCGGTGTTTGGAAGAAAGATAGGAATGAAAAATAAAGACGATATTTTATTGAGGGGTGATGTGATTTCTGACATCCTTTTATGACTGTTAAGATAGGGCTCATGACAACCGAAAAGCTAGCATAGTTGGAAACCCTAATTTTCAAAGTCTTTCTTTTACAATTCTTATCTTTAAATGTAACTTTCACGGTCTTCCTTTTATTATTGGATTTTGTGGATGCAATCCGCTGAAAACCCTCAGGAGACAACACTCCTCCTACCAGGGACACCTAGAGGTTTAAAGGCTTGTTGCACGTGCTCAGTGCAATCGTGTTGCCTACGAAAGTGTGCTAGTTAGTTTTTCTCTTTCTTTATTTTCTCCTTCTCTTTTTAATAAAACAGTTCGCTCGAGACGACCGAAAATAAGTTTGGGGGATTCGATCAGTCGAAAATATTGAATTTTTAACACGACAATTTCCCTACCATTTGCACTCATCTAGAGGTATTCGGTATTAATATAGCACATATTAGCAAAACATCCGTAAAATACCAAATAACTTGTGTTGTATACTAAAACCGGAATTTTTGAGGGAAATTGAGTGTTTATCATTCCATCGCATAATCTTTGTATAGTGCAACACTTGTCTCGAGAATCTGTACAGGAAATTGCAAGAAAAGAGCCGAAATTGTCAAAAGTGCTGAGAAAAATACGCCAAGTCCAAGACTTGTGATCTGGCAGTGAACTAAAGAGAATTATAAGATTCAACATATCAGAAAAGTGCTAAAAGACCAACATAAAGCAGCACAGAAAGTTTCAAGCAATGAAGGCTTCAAAGGGCCGCGAATCCGCGGCCAATAGCCCCTTCCCACCGCGGATCCGCGGCGCAATGATGACATCAGCTTCCCAAATTTCCACACGTGGCTTCCCTTTAACGGCTCAGCTTCCAGAAGGCTCCAGAATAACACGTGGCTTCATCCAGAAGGCTCGGCCTAACAACCTAGCCCTAGAATATACCTTATTCTAGAATATTCCTTCCAACAAATTTCTTCTAGAAGCCTCTCTCTAACAAACTTTTGGAGGGAAATTTGAAATTGGAATTCTAGATCTAAGGTTGAGATGCTTATAAAAGGAAACCTAGGTCTAGGGTTTTGGGGTGTTCATTAGTTAGTTCATTAACCATTACAAACACAAGTTGAGTGACATAACTTGTAACCCTAACCCTAATCCAATCAAATCCAAAGCCAAATTCAATATCCCCGAGTACAATTCAAGCAAGAAGGCTTCAACCTTTTAGGAGCGAAGCCGATCTTCATCCGAGCAAGTGATCCAAGACGATCCGCGACTCACGAAGACGAGCGACGCCAAATCGACGATCGAGTTCTTTCCTCATTGTAGATCTTGAGAGAATTGTAACAAAATTGTTGATAAATAAAATGTGAAATTCTTTATCTTGCTTTCTTTACATTCTTGCATCATGATTAGATCTCAATTCTTGATTGTGTTTCTTGTTATAATGTTTGAGTAAAACTTCGCTCATGAAGGAGTCGAGAAAATCAATAGATGATGATGATTACAAATCTTGAAACGATTTTTTATGTCCTATAAGTTTTGTAAACTTTAGTAAATTGAAGAATCGACAACCTAGTTTCGAGCAATACTTTCTTGATTGTGTTCGCTCTTAATTAGTGATCCATGATCGATTCTTGAATTTACTAGAGGCTAGAATGTGAATGAAATCAACGAAAGGACAAGGGATAGATGATGAAACCCTAGTTTCCGCAAGAAATCCCTAATTCTCGTTGATCGTCATCGATCTAGTATCAAATCATCAATGGATAAGAAAACGTAATCAATAGTTTTCATCACGTCTATAGATTCGATCGATTCCTACGAGCCTCACTTCGATTCTTGATTACTATTTGGATTGGATATCATCAATTCTTCATTCTTTATTTTAAATGTTTTCTTGATTTTAGATTTAGATCTAGATAATTCTTGAACTTCAATTTTATAAATCTTGAATTGAATTGTCTTTTCTTTTCTCTTTAATTTTCGACTCATCTAATTCAATTACAAGCAAATCTCACTTTCCCTGTGGACGATCCACACTCGCTAACGAACCTACAATCGACATCGTTATTGATTGCGGTTTACAAATTCCTTTGGTTGTGATTTCTATACATTTTCTAAAACTACACACCGAGAATTCATTCAATCAAGAGGCCACCGAGCAGCTACACTGCTCGGTCCATCCTTGGCTGGTAATCTCTTACCCAACGACGCCAAGGATCAAAGCCCTCATCAAGAGGCCACCGAGCAGCTACCTTGTATTTACCGCCGAAAACGGAGGACGGAACCGCGTAGGTCGTCTTGCCTGAATTTGGGGGCAGATGCTATTTGGTTTTATCCGTCCGCCTCTCCTAAGATGCTAAGTTGATTTATGGCACCGTGCATCCGAGGTTTGGATGGATACGGTCGTTGTAGCAGACTTCGTCAGATTCCCCCTCGTTTGCGAGGGGTTTTTGATTGTGGGGACGCTCTTCTCTGCAGGCGCAATCTCCTGCAGTTAATTACATTACCGCATCGCGGTAACCACTTTCTCTTGCTCCAGAAGGTCATTTCATGTTGTGTGTTTGTTTTATTTGTGGTTGCCCATGGATTATATATGGAGATTAATTTATGTTGTCTCCCGTCGGGTGAGGATTAGTCCAAATCCGTATTTTCTTAGATTTGAGTTTGGTTTGATTTTAAGGATCGTTAACCTCGTTTGAGGTTAAGATCAACTTAAATGTTTGTTGAAGGTACATTAGTCTAATTTTAGACTAAGATCTACTCAACGGGATTTCAGGATCATTTAGATCCAAAGACAGAGCATTTGGGCTCTATCGTCTTAGTTTAGGGACGTTGCAGTCCATTCGGTTTAAGGACATCGTAGTCCACAGTTTAAAGACGTCATAGTCTATAGAGTTTAGTTTAGGGACGTCGCGGTCCATTGGATTTAAGGACATCGTAGTCCATGAGTTTTAGGACCTCACAGTCCGTAAGATTTAAAGATATCGTAGTCTGTATGGTTTAAAGACATCATAGTTTGGTTCAAAGACGTCGTAGTCTGGTTTAAAGACATCGTAGTCTGTAATGTTTAAAGACATCACAGTCTGGTTTAAAGACATCGTAGTCTGGTTTAAAGACATCGTAGTCTGTAATGTTTAAAGATATCATAGGCTGGTTTAAAGACATCGTGGTCTGTAATGCTTAAAGACATCGTAGTTTGTATGGCTTAAAGACATCATAGTCTGGTTTAAAGACGTCGTAGTCTGGTTTAAAGATATCATAGTCTGTAATGTTTAAAGACATCATAGTCTGGTTTAAAGACATCGTAGTCTGGTTTAAAGACATCATAGTCTGTGGTATTTTGGTTTCACAGTTTGGGGATGCACCAAAAGTTATTGGCTATTGAGACCCTTCATCTCTCTGAAGACGTTGAAGAATTACAACGACATGTATCAGAGGTATGAAGAGATGTACCCTTGGACAAATGTTGGTTGGGAGATCTATAGTCAGGTTTGGGACAAAAACAATTAAAAATATTGTGAGAACATGGGCTCGTTTAATCTGAATTGGGGACTTATGGCCAACTTGGGCTCAACCCACTCAGTTTTGAATAAAATGATGAACATTTGTTTGGGTTCAGTCCCTTTTTATCCAACAATGCTGAGCATTGATTTGGGTTTTGACACCCCTTCTTTTTGTCTTTTACTGAGTGTTGAACACTCTTTATTATGGTGCTGGGTTCTGTATGATGAGTGTAGAGCACTCCATGTCAAGAAGCGCCCACGTGAGGAGCACGTGGAGCGCTTGGCGCCAACCAATGAGTGCAAAGTGCTCTCTATAGAAACAGCACCCACGTGAGGAGCACGTGGCGTGCTTGGCGCCAACCAATGAGTGCAGAGTGCTCTTTACACCAAAAGTTATTGGCTATTAGGACCCTTCATCTCTCTGAAGACGTTGAAGAATTACAACGACATGTATCAGAAGTATGAAGAGATTATATGGTGTTTTTCGTCACCCCATTGAGATGGGAATACGCGCGCGCTTTTCAGGCGCATTACAGATTCCCCCTGCCTAGTGTAAGCTGGGGTTTATTGATTGTGGGGATCCGAATCTCCGACAGCCGTGGACTAAACTGCCGTTAATTACCCCTCGCATTTGGAGCGAGAGAACCTCCGATTGACGGGTTAAACTGGTCATGCGAACTCAATATGCAGTGTTGTGTTTTTAAGGGGTTTAGGATATATCGGGGGCCTCGCAGAGTTTTTATGGGGGTCCCGCTACCCGGATAGCAGGCTGGGGGTCAAGGGGGCTAGCAGCCCCCTTGCGGGGTACGGGGCATCGCCCTATTAGATTTTTTTTCTAACAGGGACGGTGTTGTGGAGTGTGTGTGTGTGTGTATATACATGTATACGTATATATAAAAAGAGGAAAAGTGCCCAAAGGACACGTGGGACCAGCACTTCACGTGCCTAGCACGCGAGTGCTGGGCGCTTGAGCATTGTGCGCTTAAGCACGGGCGCACCACGTGTCCGACACGTGGGCGCTGGGCGCTTGAGCGCTGTGCGCTTAAGCACGGGCGCACCACATGTCCGACACGTGGGCGCTGGGCGCTTGAGCGCTGTGCGCTTAAGCGCTAGCGCACCACGTGTCCGACACATGGGCGCTGTACGCTTAAGCGCTAGCGCAGCACGTGTCCGACACGTGGGCGCTGGGCGCCTGAGCGTTGCGCGCTTAAGCGCTAGCGCACCACGTGTCCGATACGTGGGCGCTGGGCGCTTGAGCGCTAGGCGCTCGAACGCTAGCGCACCACGTGCCCGGCATGTGGGCACTTGGTGCTTGAGCGCTAGGCGCTCGAACGCTAGCGCACCACGTGCCCGGCATGTGGGCGCTGGGTGCTTAAGCGCTTGGGGCGCTAGACGCTCGGGCGCTTGGACGCCGGTGAGGAAAAGGGGCTTTTAGCCCCAAAAATGGCCGTGAAAGAGAAATTAAAGGGGAGTTAAACTCCTAAGATGTTTTGGAGTTGATGAAAGGGGTTCTTCTTTGGAGCCCTGGGTCTTCCCCAAAATGGGGTTTTCGGAGATGGGCTTCCTTCTTCCTCCTCTGTTGGCAGGATCTTGAAGATCTAGAAATGTGAGATTTTAAAAATCTCTTCTTTTTGAGATCTGATGGGAGATCTAAGCTCCCCTTTGTTGGTTTTGTGGTGAAAAACTATTTAGTTTTGGAAAAAGGAAGAATAAAACTTTTGATTTAATTCAAAAGAAAGAAGGTTTAGAACCTTCAGAAAGGGGAAAGAGGCACAAACCCTAGATTTTGAGGGGAATGAGAAAAGTATGTGTTTTATTCATCATCATGTTGCCTTATATAGGCTTACATATTTACATATAGCCCTTGGGCTTTACAAAATGGCATTTTGCCCATCCGATGGCTCATGTGTCATTTCTTTTTGCACATAAGCCTTGGGCTTTACAAAAATTTGGCTTTATGCCCATTCATGTATAAAAAATTACATCAAAATTATTTATTACATGATTTTTTTATTTCAGCATGGGGGAGGACCGGCCGCTTCATGTTCGGACTCGACATAGGCATGGGCCCACTTGGTTTTAGGTTGACTTTGACTTTGACTTGGTCAACCGAGGTGCAATTTTCGATTTCAACAAAGTGCCCCCATCAATAAATGCACACCACATATGTGAGTCATGTGCATGAAATTGATGGATCTTTTTTTGCGTGGAGGCGACTTGCTTTGGTTCCCACTTTTTGGGATGCACTGCCCTTTTTACGATATGGAGGGTCGACGCTTAACGCGTCTCCGAGACGGAGTGTCTATGGTAGACATTTCCCTGGCCCGGAGCGATTTGGTTCCTGCTTTGTAGGAAGCCTGCAATGCCCTTTTTGCGACATGGACGGTAGACGCTCTGATCCGGAGCAATTTGGTTCCCGATTTGTGGGAAGCCTGCACTGCCCTTTTTGCGATATGGACGGTTGACGCTCTGATCCGGAGCGATTTGGTTCCCGATTTGTGAGAAGCCTGCACTGCCCTTTTTGCGACATGGACGGTCGACGCTCTGATCCGGAGCGATTTGGTTCTCGATTTGTGGGAAGCCTGCACTGCTTTATTTGCGATATGGACGGTCGACGCTCTGATCCGGAGCAATTTGGTTCCCGATTTGTGGGAAGCCTGCACTGCCCTTTTTGCGACATGGACGGTCAACGCTCTGATCCGGAGCGATTTGGTTCCCGCTTTGTAGGAAGCCTGCACTGCCCTTTTTGCGACATGGACGGTCGACGCTCTGATCCGGAGCTGTCATGACCCGAAAGTACGGAACGTGACCGGCACTTAAATTACGAAACGTCTAGAGACGTAACGTAATCTAAGTAAGCCGAAGCCCAGAAATCTAAACCCTTCAAAAGAAGAAGTGTAAGGAAACAAGTTTAAAAGCAATATCAAATTTTCTCAAAAATTTCGGCAGAGTCTTCTTTGTAAAAACTGGCCCCAAACGGGTACAAATAAGAATATATACAAAAGTAATAATAAAGGCATTCCCAAGCGGGAGCTAGCTCTACGCCAAATGGCGGAAAAACCACACAATGCACTATAATATACAACGCCAAAGGGCGAGGCTCAAAACTCAAAAGAATACTAAATCCACCAGAAACCATAATAATACAAGCGCGACTCTAAAGTCGAAATAAAAACAACTGGTCTTCTAAACTATCAAGAATACAAGTCTGGTTGATGAGCTTACTAGATACAAATGAAATAATAAAGGTATAACAGCAGTCCTGATACAAGTGAACCAACCTACAAAGCAAATCACCCTGAATGAAATGATATGCCAGCAAGCTGCCAAGGAAACCTGTACATCGAAACCTGTAAGAAAAATTTGGCACAACGGGGGTGAGTTTTCAACTCGTGAGTAGAAGACATCTGCGAGTAGAAATCGCATGTACGACGCTTTCCTATGTTATAATAATATACATAATATATCACTAGTCATCTATTAGTGGCAGGGTAACAAACTATGCGTAAGTGCAAATGCTCAGTGCTCGTGTTAGTGCCTCAAGTAGTAACATGTCATGTGTATGAGTATACATGCATCATGAATGTAAAACAATCAACCTTGAAATCTGGGTATATCTGTATAAGAAATCTTTAATTTTATCATAGTAAAATTTGTATGGTAATCTGAAACAACAATGAAATTCATGGAAATCCGTGTCAAGTATCGACACAAAACATGTAAATCTCAAAGTCTCAATAACTCATAGTCTCAATATCTCGGGCTCCGTCAGTCCGGATCGGCCCATATCATCAAATCTCACGATAACGGTCGGTATCCTCCGGATATCCGCCGCGCCAGACATCACCGGTAGGTAGTATTCCCCTACCAGGCTCATCGTCTACAACTCGATCTTCTTGCCCCGGGATACCATACCGGGCCCACATGTACCCGAGACGGTTCATCCACTCCTCGAATCGGGTCTCGAAATCCAACAGAAAACATGAAATCTCATGGTGGACGACACATACACCACGAGAAAACCACAGCTTATATTTTAAAAAGAGAGGGAGAGAGAGAGAGAAGTTTTTATATATATTCTTGCGGCTTTCCCTAAAATCCAGAATCTCATAGAAATCTAAAATCCCAAAATCATGAGTAAGTAAATAATAAGTATCGGCATAAGCCCCACAATACTGCATGATAACATAAAAATGTGAATGCATGATATGTCTAAGTAATAAATGCAATGTCTAGACTAACACCTGAGAGTAATCAAAATATTATATTGATCTAGCCTTTAGCTGATTCTATCAATAAAAGATAATATGTTCTAAAGTGTACGTGACATGGCAATTACCGATGATGATGTGTGTGAGCCGGCAAATAAGTGTACGTGGAATATGCGCATCATCGGTAATGGTGCCTGTGTCCTAACAGGCAGAGTTTCACTTTAACTAAAAAAACATATGTATGAACATGCAACGTGATGATTAAAATCTGAATATAAAGATGAATGTGTATTAACCACTCATTTGGAATATACATATCTAACTACAAACTATATGACTCGAGCCTAAACTGGTATCTATCTAATCCACTAAGGAACTAAACTAAAGAACTAGTCGATAAGAAATAAGAATCCACCTGAGGTCTAAGTCGATATCTCTAACAGTCGGCGATCCAGCCTTAATAGCGTCATGCACATAATACGACTTGCTCGAGTCAAGAGTGTGGATCAATCATCACATCTATGTCTCATACGGTAGAATCCATCGTACGACATCCCAAATCGGGGTACGGGTCAACTATCACCTATGTACATCATCATTCGTATAATATCATCATCAAATATTATCATGATCAAGGGTACTGTGCTATAATCTCATACATCCCAATATCATCAAATATATATCGTTGTCTGTGTAAATATACATCGTCAAATGGTCCTCAGAAATATCATGTCACATATATCATATCGTGATTAAGTCACATATATCATATCATGATTAAGTCACATATATCATATCATGGTCAAGTCACACATATATCATATCGTGATTAAGTCACATATATCATATCGTGATTAAGTCACATATTACAGTCCGGGTTCTATTCTAGAGTCTCGTATATCTCAATGTTATCATCACCTATTATCGTTTATGTATACATATCCACTTCCTCATTTCCCAACGATCCGCTAATATCATAATACATCTCATATCATACTCGATCGTATATCTTAACTCACGGCATCACGCCCAATCATACCGACTCCTTCCCAGATATCATATAACCTCCCCATATCACGTGTGTGTATATATATATATATATATAGAAACCTACACACAATCATATATATATATATATATATATATATATATATATACACACACACACACCAAGTCAAATGTATGTGTGTGCGTGTGTGTGTGTCTACCTGAAACCTACGAATTCCCTCCAAGGCATTCATTCTCTGGTTAAGTCTTTCTAAATTGGTCTAGTCCAACCTAAAGTCTTTAATAGGATCCTACTCGCCAAGAATCTAAGGTCACGTCCGACTTCCTAATAACAGTAAGTAATATCCCTATTCTACGTTTGCGGCGGTGCTAAACGCCATCCACCCGACTTCCCCCGTAGATATATATCTACTCACCCGGTCCATGTCTGTCGAAGTCGATGTCGTCCTCCTCTTCTTCATCACCCGAAGTCCACGTAATGGGTACCTATATGCAAACATATATAATATCGTAAACCAAATCACGGATAAAACCAAAACAGCGCACGAACGTGCATAGGTTAAAACCTATGACCCGCTCATGCAAAAGAACCAAATATCGCTCGATATCGGCGTACAAACGCCGATTGATCGAGATAAAACACCAAAAAACAACTCGTAGTTCCAAAACTCATTATTTATAATATAAAATATGGTTTAAATCATCGAAATCTTAAAATCGATCAAATCCTATTTCGCAAAAACCTAGAAAACGTCAATTTACCCTTTTACTTCAAAACTTGATGTTTAAATGAAACTAATGGCCATAATATTCATTAAATATCATAACTAAGTCATACAAATCAATACTATATTTTTATCACATTAATTTGTATTAAATTGAAATTTCTAGTTTGCAATTTAGCCAAATTTAACACCTTTTAAGCCAAAATTCACAATTCCAAAACTAAATTTGATTTTGAAAATTTTAAATTGTTAAACCACTCAATGAAACCTTAAGAATGTGCTAAAGCCCTAAATATATTTTTAATCCCACATTTTAAATTAATTTCTAAAACCTAGTTTACAAAATAGTATATTTATCACATTTTATTAACTAACAATTTGAAACTGATAATTAGATTAAGATTTTTCATTCCTTTAACATGTTAATATTCTCATTAAAACCACAATCTAATGATAAAAACCTTAACTAGAATCTTATCTCACCAATATATATATATATATATATATATATATATATATATATATATATATTGTAAAAACCTAGTTTTTGTTTAATTTAAACAATTTTGAAACAACAGTTTAATACATCAACAATGCTAGATTTTTCGTTTCTAAAAATATTAAACTACTTATTATAACCCCACTTAATTAATAAAAACCCTAACTTCATTTTAAATCCCTCTCTTGAATTTTTTTTCTAAACTTGAAATTCAAAACCAAAATTTATCACTTAATTAGCTTAAACTAAAATAATTATCCAACAAATTTGCTATAAGTTATGATTTATACCTCACAACATGATGTCTAGCATGCTCACATATCCTCCCAAATGGCTCTCTTGCCTTAAGAATCCAAACTAGAATGAGCAAAGAATAGTGGGTAGGAATTAAATTAGGAATTTGTGGGCTTTTATTTGGATTTTTCATGAATTTTGATGGATTTTTGAAGGGAAAAGAAGTGGAGAAATGGGGGGGGGGGGCTGCCATGGGGAAGGCCGGCCAAACCTAGGGAGAAAAAGAGAGAGAGAAAAGAATGAAGAATGGTGTAGAAAGTTCTCCAAAATAATACATCTTTTATGTCTTTTCACTAATTTCTTTATTTATTAATTTTTCTTTTCAACAAAATGCTCATAGAAAAATCTAGAACCATGAAGAGATTTGAGAAAGAATTTTGCATAAACACACTTATTTTAAATTGTCATGGTTCACTTTGTAAAATTAACCCATTTCCAATTTGTAATTTACACTTATTTAATATATAATTAAAGCTTATGCTAATATTTGAATTTAATTAATTAAGGAAAAATATTTAAGTAAACTAATCATTTATAAGTCACTAAATAAACACTATTTACTAGTAATTATATAGTTAAAATAGGTATTTTTAAATTTATGATGAAAAATAATTTATGGTTAAGTTTTACGGAAAATACGGTTTATTTTACCGAAAATCAGAAAATTCACCTAAAGGATTTTATTTATTTATTTATTTATTTTTAAAACGCTACAGGAGCAATCTGGTTCCTGCTTTGTGGGAAGCCTACACTGCCCTTTTTACGACATGGACGGTCGACGCTTAACGCGCCTCCGAGACAGAGTGTCCGTAGTAGACTTTTCCCTGACTCGGAGTGATCTGGTTCCTGCTTTGTAGGAAGCCTGCACTGCCCTTTTTGCAACATGGACGGTCGACGCTTGACGCGTCTCCGAGACGGAGTGTCCGTGGTAGACGTTCCCTGGCCCGGAGTGATCTGGTTCCTGTTAGTTATATGTATGCCCTAGAGGCCATTACTATACATAGGATGTATATTGTAGTGGATGCTGGGACATATATAGTGAGGACTTTCTTGCTCGACATGATAGTATGCTATCTGGTTGAACTTTACCTTAACGTGTACACTGATTGTCTCTCTGTTACATGTTGGTAAAGCCCTTAGAATGTGTGCTTGACTACCTGGACTATGATGCGGATCATACTAGTGGGGACATGGTAGTCCATAAGTACATCCTTCAAGGTCCCTAGTCGAGGGTGTATCGAGACGGGGCATCGATATACCAGAGTAGACTAGCGTATACCTTCTCGACCCATACAGATGGGCGATGGATGATCCCATATCCATTGGTGTTTGACATCAGAGATGATATACGGGTGCTCAGTAGAGACTGGGTACACTGGACGGACTCGCCGAGAACTCCCAGATGGTATTATACCTCACGTCAGATGGCAGTTCTCTGGTGACACTGGTACAGAGTAGTCTGTTGACCCGAGATCGTCATAGAGTCTTGTGTGGTTCCCACTGTGCTTTGATTTCCATCTTACCACGTCCAAGAGGGCGTGCAAAACGGTGGTTTTTGGGTACAGTCCCGAGTCACATGGAGGCAATGAGCGATAGGGGGATTCGTCTCTCCCGGTATAGGGGGTTGATGTTGCGCTGTGTTCGATTGGCTATAACAGAAAATCCCTGGCCAGGGTTGCTGAGATTTACTGGTAAGTATTACCAGTAGTTTCTCGAATTGTTATAGACCTCATATCGACACGACTTATTGAGCTATTGGGGTCTGACGTTTACCACCCCTAGGCAAGATATGCGACATATCAGACGATCAGACCGGACTGTACGGTAGTGTTACTGGTTGGATTCACTGGAGTGTGAGCGGGCTTGCTCGTCGATCTTCAGATCGCTCAATACCCGGGTGGCCGTTACGTTTAGCAGACCGCTTGCGGCTTGTGGGTGTTTGATATGATCATCACCTGCTGCCGGCGTATTGACGAGTCTTTAGAGTCCTACACAGAGGTTTCCTGGCTCAAGCCAAACGAAATAGGAGTGCATATGAGATATGTGCGGGACCGAGAATGATACCAGTATGTGATACTGTATTCGATTCTCGTGATATGTGACATTGATCGGTTATATGTGATATAGCCGGGTTATCGGATCAAGTGTTGATTCGATAAGATGTTACTAATGATACCAGTCGGTTATGTGCGTCATGACCGGATCGTTAAATCAAGTGTTGATTTAATGATTTAATGCATAATTATATATTTGATATATTAATTTGCATTAACTAGTATCGGTTCACTTTAAATGGATTTTCTCGCTCGGTTGTGCGCATTGCATATGCGATATGATTTTGTGCACTTGTTTGTATCATATTTGATGATACATGCAAATTAGGGTTTGTGTAAAGAATTAAACCTTGGTTAAAGAAATGGTTAGGGTTTTTATTTGATTATTCATTTATTCATTTGTTTTTATTTTTGGAAAATAAATTGCATAAAATAGAATGGTGGCTTTCTTTTGTCTTCTTTCATGAAGCTTCATGAACTTTTGACTTAGTCACCATTTTGTCTCATGCTTAACCCTAACCAATTCAATTAACTCAAGTTAATTCTCTACACCTAACCATGGTGAGAATTATGATAAGAATGGATTTTTATTTTATTCTTTATGCTTATCATAATAATAATCATCTTCTTGCTTTCTTCTTCTTCTTCATTTTTCAAGAAGAAAAGCTTGACTACATCAATGGTGGATTGATGAAATGAGTGAGAAATCCAATTCTAAAGTCTACCCACTTCCTATTTCTTCATCCTCTACCTCTTGCCAAGTAGTAGAGTGTGTTTCCTTCACAAGTTTTCATGACTTGGTGAAGTTGGAGCTTGATTTAGCGATGCCTCGACGTAGATCATCTTCGGCATGGACATCGACGACCTAGCTCGCTTATTCTCCGATGAAGTCGACGCTAGAGCCCGGATTCCTTTTGGACAGCGGAGAGGACTTCGTTGCGGAGCTATGGAGGTGGAGCACCGGATCTACAAAGGTTGTATTTCCGTATTCCCTTAGTTAAGTGTTAACTAGTTAGCTTTTTCGCCTAGTTTTCTAGCAAACGATCCGTAGTCGGGTCTCTCGGCACCTAGAATTTTTGAAATTGCCATGGTTGATGGCTTGTGAGACTACCTTAGAGTGCCTAGGAACCCTACAGTGGTATCAGAGCCTAGCTAGAGCCTTAGGCGAAGTCCCGACGGAGTTTGAAATCCGAATGAACCCGAAACCCATATTCAAAAATGCTCTCTGTCCAGATTTTTAAAATGTGGATTTTTCAAGATTAAAAATATCCAGAAAATCAAGCAGGTTTTTTTTATGAAATACTGTGAAAAACGGAGACTTAACTCCGTCATAACGCCGCGGAACCGCGGCCTAAGCCCACGTGGCGCGGCGGTTCCGCGGCCGTTTTACTGACTCGTTGACTCCTGTTTGCACAGTAATTCCTATTTTAATATGCTGAGTTTTCTGGGAATTTTTAATATGCAGTAAACAGTTGAGCATTTTTGGGTTGTATTGGGAATCAAAGATTCGATCGGGGTTTCAAATTTTGTCTGTGTGGCTTTCCGGATAAATTTTAGAATATGTTAAAAAGTTCGACCGGATATAAATACCCAATTTTTCCCCTGTCGGGAAATTTCCAAGTGTTGGATTTTTCCGTAGTTTAACGACGTTCTAAGTAGTGCAAGTAACGCGATGGACCCTCTAGAAGACAACAAACCTTAACTCGATTATGTGACCGTCTTGAACTGCCTTTTGAACCTTCGGGTTTGGGGCAGTACGGCGTGCCACATGTGAGGCGTTGGCTTGACCCTTCTACGGCTGGACCGTTGGTACTGAGGCACGAACTGAATGTTGTTAGACTTATTTCATGTGTTGATCTGTATCGGGAAAACTTGGGTGTTCGAATGTTCAATCGGAAAGTTTAACATTTTCTGTTTATCCGGAATGGGATACAATAATTGGAATTCACAATAAGTTATGAGATAACTGAATGAATGTTATAAACACAGCACTTTAGTCTCACTTGATCGGTTGCCACGGAATTTTGATGTGATCAAAAGTCCGTCACAATCACGTAGTGTACGCGGATACTCGCCGGGTAAACTTAATAGACAGCTACACCCCATAGCCCCGACCAAGTGACTGTAGGAGAACCCCGTCGCCGAAAGCATCCGTTCGGGTGCTCGCAGTAGCGGTGTTCCGCCTTGGTACACTTCGTCGACGGCGTCAGGGGTGTGGCCGCCTACTAAAGTTTGCGACGAGCATTCGATCAGGATGTCGGGAATCTTGTTGAATTACCCGACTTGTTATTGAAAAGTGTTTTCGATTTTGAGACTAAAATGCGGGGTTTATAATTGTTAGGCATGCGATGTCTAAGTAATTCATTTGGTCAGGCATGCGATGTCTGAGGTGGTTGCAGATTCCAACTGTTGTAGTTTTACACTTTTTTTTCTGTGACCGTAAGTGTAATATGTGATATCGCCGGTTTCGTTGCTATATGTCAACGACAATTGGGATGCGCATATTTACTTACGTTGATGACATGTGATGTTATGTGTTGCTGGATATGTTATATTGGATCATCGTATTTGAATAGCCGGGGTTTTTTTTATGTGAGATGAGTGTTTTTCATTTTCATTCATGTAAAAACTTGTATGTAATATTCTTTTATTGGGGCACTTCCTGGTTGCGGAAGTAGTCACCGTTTGTATATTATTTACTTTTCTGCACTAGGATAGACCCAAGGAGGAGGGCACAAGTAACCGGGTTCTGGAGTCCAGTGGGAGACCAACTCGAGGAGTCGAGTCCGGGTCTCCTAACTCCAGAATTGGTAGGGTTGCTTGCCGCTCTCGTAGGGGTCTAGGGGTGTGGGTTTGGCTATTCATCACGACCGTGGAATCCGTGTTTTATACTGGCTCGTATTGAAAACAAGGACGTCCTAGTATATCCAATATTTCATATGATTCTTCTGCTGCGATATCTGTGATGTGATCATGTGATGTTCTGTGATAGATACAGTATATAGTATATATGATATATTATATAGACGTTACTTATGTTTTACACCCGCGCTAGCCCTGCCCCGCTCTGCCGTTAGTTACCTAACCTAACGGTGTACGAGGGGACATCGAGGCGAATGCGGATGGCATAAGTGTACGTCGTATTTATCTGTGATGATTAGGTACTTAAATGATGGGACTTCATTAATGTGATTAATGAAAGAAAAGAAACCTAAGATGTTGTAGAATCGAATTTCAAAATAAAACAGGTAGCTACAGTTCTTGCTTTGCACAGTGGTATATATGATATATCCTGCACCTTATTCGATAGGGAAAGGACCGAGATCCCTTCATCGGGAGTGACTCCTTTAGCAATAACTGGCAGATGCTACAACCTTCGGTTTGTCTTTTGATTGCTTTTAAGTGTTTTTGCTTTGCACAGTGATATATATGATATATCCCGCACCTCATTCGACGAGGAAAGGACCGACGATCCCTTCACCGGGAGTGACTCCTTTAGCAAAACTAGAAAAGCCTCAAAAGCACTCCATTTCAAAATCATTTGATTCTACAACGATATCAAGTTCATTACGCAATAGGTTTTCATAAAAACCTGTCGTAGCCCTCCGTCATTTCAGATAAGTGCTGTTTAGTATTCGTGCTGCGTTTGTTGGCCTCCGTCAAGGCGCAGTGTGCGGTAGCTAACCAGTATTTATCTGCTTATGCATATGATGCAGATTGAGTTAGGGTAGTCGTGCGACCTTGTTGGCCTCCGTCAAGGGTCGTGCGGGTGGGTTTGATTCGATCAAGAAATGACGGGTTGAACTTGACTAGTAGCCTATGGTTTGTTGGCCTCCGTCAAGGTCATAGGGTGCTAGGGGCAAAATATTATCGGGAATTTCAAGTGTTGAAATTTGCAATGAGATTGCATACCTTCTATGAGATAGTTGGATCCCGATACCCGCTGCGAGTAAGTGTTACTCCTGGGAGAGTTTTATACATTACAATTAGCCGATCAAGTAGGTGTCTAGAAAGGTGTTAACGAGGTTACGCCTCTGGGAAAACGAGGTTTACATTAATTAGGTTCGTGCGAAAGCACGGGGGACCTCCCTCAAAGTACCGACACTGGCCTGGCTGAAAGATTGGCGAACTTGTAGTGTGTAATTAATCCCGGCTAGTCTTTCCTTTTAGGGTTTGAAGGAAGATTTGATAAAAAGCAGTGGGAGCCATCCTGATTAGATAAAATAATAACCAATCTATTCTTGAAAGAGCGCACGCTGAGTGTTTTCTTCTCTCTCTCTCCTGGTAGCGACCAAATCACGCCTTAATCAAGATAATAATACGGATTTTTGACCGAACCCGCTTGTTATACTAAGCTGGGGAACATTGGTCCCGCTCCAACTTATAATTGTTATAAGACCGAGCAGGAAATTGGGGAATACCAGATTTCCCGTGCCGCCCAAACGAAGAGAGTGCATGCTGATGCATCATCTTCGGGTGTGTTCATAATATAGAACTGTTTCTCAGTGTCCTTTACGTCCTGGGTATGTGATACCAGATCAGGATCCCAGATATGTAATCTGTTACATAGGGCTACAGAAAGGTAGAGAACTGAGAACGGGTGATAAGTTTCATGAGGCAGAAAACGGGGCAAGTGTTGCAGCCAAGTCTGTTGGTCACTGTCACCCTGTATTACCGATACATTGATTCTGAACGAATGTTATTAGATACCGAACCTGATATACAAAATTATATCAGTCTCTTTATTAGTAAAGAAATGATAAAATTCTGTATTGTTGGATAATGTTTTGAACATTTCCTATATCAAAAGTTGATCGGTTCAGGCACGTTATCTAAAAGCATTAATGTTCTAAATCAAACTACAGTTCTTAGTATATGAAACACACATAAGAGGAAGAGTTCAGAAATGAACGGATCCTTCTTAAGATATTGTAGACTAGGTCAGATCAATGTGACCCGACTAGCTGAAGTTACATGTAGATGCATATTTAAATCAGTTTGAATCTACATCTTGTGAAACTTGCCAGTCATGTCACAAAGATATAATGACACTAGCTCTATTTAATGGAAACAGAGAAAGAGTTAGTGAACTCTTGGGATGATACATGTTGATGTATGTAAGTCCCCTGTCTACACATGCCAAGACCGGTTCTTTGTACTTCATTACATTCTCTGATAATCTCTCAAGATTCAGACATATGTTCCTGTTGAAACACAAGTCCGAACCTTTTGAGATATTCACAGAATATGATTTAGAAGTAGATAACCAAAACACGGGTATAAGTATTATGTCCTTTGATGTGATCGAGGAGGAGAATACTTGAGCACGAAAATCCTGGATTATTCCAAAGGAGAATGAGATTCTCTCTCAGCATTACTCCTCTGTATACACCATAGCACGATGGTATATCGGGGTGAAGCAATTACACCCTATGTGATAAGGTGTGCTCTATGATGAGTAATACTGAGTTACCTATTTCCTTTTGGGTGTTATGCGCTTGAGAAGCTGCATACCTATTGAATAGGGTTCAAATCAAATCAGTTGCCAACCACTTCATATGTGATATGGAAAGGGAAGAGCCCATTTCTTAAGTTAAGATTTGGGGTTGTCCGGCCTATGTCTGAAAAGCAAAATCCGGACAAGCTCGAGACAAGGTCAGTTATGTAGAACTGGAAATGTTCCAGCTATACAAAACTGCAGCTGAAGATTTAACAGAACCAAAGGATTCAATAATTACCAACGAACCTCAGCCTCTCCGCCGATCTAGTAGGGTTCCTCACCCACCTAAGAGATACTTCGGTTTCTCTATGACAGTGGGAGCGAGGATTACATCATGAGATGATGGCCCAACTAGTTTCGAGCTGGCCATCAGGAGTGAGACTCTGTGAGAATGGCTGGATGTTTATCGATCTGAGATGGAATCCTTATACACCAACAAAGTATGGACTTTGGTTGCTATATCTGAAGGGTTAAATCCCCATCAGGAGCAAGTATATCTTGAGAAGATTACTTGGTGTACATGGAAGAGTTGAGACTTTCAAAGCTAGACTTGTTAAAGGTCTACATCATTGACCAGGTATGGATGATGATGAAACCTTTTCTAAGTAGCTATGCTTAAGTCCATCCAGATCCTACTTGCCACGGCTACATACCATGACTACGATATCTGGTGGTTGGGTGTCATGACAGCTTTTCTAAATGATGTTTAGAAGAGAGTGTCTATAAGTACACAGCCAGAGGGCTTCGTAGACAGTGGGAGCAGCGGAAACGTGTGCAAGATGTTTTATATGATAAAGCAGGCATCGCGGAGTTGGAACGTCTGTTTTGATGTAGTAGTCAAAGAGTTTGACATCATCAAAATGGTAGATGAACCTTGTATAAACAAAAAGGTAGTAGGGAGTATGGTGACGATCCTTGTAGAGTACGTGGATGGCATACTCTTGATAGGGAAGAAGTTTCCTATGCTACGCTCGATCAATCTCCGCTTATCACAATGATTCTCCACTTAGGATCAAAGTGATACCTCCTAAATCCTGAGTTTTGGATCTATGAGATAGATTTAATTGGATATTAGGATTCTCACTAGTTGGAGTGAGATGGTATCAATCGATCCTAGGGAGAATCACTGGAAGTGTTCCAGGGTGATAAAGACGACTGAATGTCAGTCCCAGGCATTGTCTATACCCTCAGTAAAGGGACGGTATGTTGGAAGAGTTCCAAGCTAGATACCGTGACATACTAGACGATAAAAGCACGATACATCGCTACTTAAAATGCTACCAAAGAGGCTGTTTGGGTGTATATTGGTTCATGAGATGAACTTAGTTCCTCCCATTGTGTAACAATGGAGTTGTGGCTTATGCCAAGGAACGTCCGTCCCATCAGTGATCCAGACATATTCTAAGGCAGTATTACCTGATCATGGAGATAGTTAATCTCCAGGGGATCGAGGTTAGGAGAGTAGACTCAGAGGACAACACAGCGGATCCACTCACAAAGGCCTGTTCCCAGAGAGAGACTTTTATGGGATGGTTGAGTATGAGATACTGCAACCACTGCTACAGATGGCCCTAGTGCAAGTGGGAGATTGTTAGTTATATGTATGCCCTAGAGGCCATTACTATACATAGGATGTATATTGTAGTGGATGCTGGGACATATATAGTGAGGACTTTCTTGCTCGACATGATAGTATGCTATCTGGTTGAACTTTACCTTAACGTGTACACTGATTGTCTCTCTGTTACATGTTGGTAAAGCCCTTAGGATGTGTGCTTGACTACCTGGACTATGATGCGGATCATACTAGTAGGGACATGGTAGTCCATAAGTACATCCTTCAAGGTCCCTAGTCGAGGGTGTATCGAGACGGGGCATCGATATACCAGAGTAGACTAGCGTATACCTTCTCGACCCATACAGATGGGGGATGGATGATCCCATATCCATTGGTGTTTGACATCAGAGATGATATACGGGTGCTCAGTAGAGACTGGGTACACTGGACGGACTCGCCGAGAACTCCCAGATGGTATTATACCTCACGTCAGATGGCAGTTCTCTGGTGACACTGGTACAGAGTAGTCTGTTGACCCGAGATCGTCATAGAGTCTTGTGTGGTTCCCACTGTGCTTTGATTTCCATCTTACCACGTCCAAGAGGGCGTGCAAAACGGTGGTTTTTGGGTACAGTCCCAAGTCACATGGAGGCAATGAGCGATAGGAGGGGATTCGTCTCTCCCGGTATAGGGGGTTGATGTTGCGCTGTGTTCGATTGGCTATAACAGGAAATCCCTGGCCAGGGTTGCTGAGATTTACTAGTAAGTGTTACCAGTAGTTTCTCGAATTGTTATAGACCTCATATCGACACGACTTATTGAGCTATTGGGGTCTGACGTTTACCACCCCTAGGCAAGATATGCGACATATCAGACGATCAGACCGGACTGTACGGTAGTGTTACTGGTTGGATTCACTGGAGTGTGAGCGGGCTTGCTCGTCGATCTTCAGATCGCTCAATACCCGGGTGGCCGTTACGTTTAGCAGACCGCTTGCGGCTTGTGGGTGTTTGATATGATCATCACCTGCTGCCAGCGTATTGACGAGTCTTTAGAGTCCTACACAGAGGTTTCCTGGCTCAAGCGAAACGAAATAGGAGTGCATATGAGATATGTGCGGGACCGAGAATGATACCAGTATGTGATACTGTATTCGATTCTCGCGATATGTGACATTGATCGGTTATATGTGATATAGCCGGGTTATCGGATCAAGTGTTGATTCGATAAGATGTTACTAATGATACCAGTCGGTTATGTGCGTCATGACCGGATCGTTAAATCAAGTGTTGATTTAATGATTTAATGCATAATTATATATTTGATATATTACTTTGCATTAACCAGTATCGGTTCACTTTAAATGGATTTTCTCGCTCGGTTGTGCGCATTGCATATGCGATATGATTTTGTGCACTTGTTTGTATCATATTTGATGAAACATGCAAATTGGGGTTTGTGTAAAGAATTAAACCTTGGTTAAAGAAATGGTTAGGGTTTTTATTTGATTATTCATTTATTCATTTGTTTTTATTTGTGGAAAATAAATTGCATAAAATAGAATGGTGGCTTTCTTTTGTCTTCTTTCATGAAGCTTCATGAACTTTTGACTTAGTCACCATTTTGTCTCATACTTAACCCTAACCAATTCAATTAACTCAAGTTAATTCTCTACACCTAACCAATGATAATTATGATAAGAATGGATTTTTATTTTATTCTTTATGCTTATCATAATAATAATCATCTTCTTGCTTTCTTCTTCTTCTTCATTTTTCAAGAAGAAAAGCTTGACTACATCAATGGTGGATTGATGAAATGAGTGAGAAATCCAATTCTAAAGTCTACCCACTTCCTATTTCTTCATCCTCTACCTCTTGCCAAGTAGTAGAGTGTGTTTCCTTCATAAGTTTTCATGACTTGGTGAAGTTGGAGCTTGATTTAGCGATGCCTCGACGTAGATCATCTTCGGCATGGACATCGACGACCTAGCTCGCTTATTCTCCGATGAAGTCGACGCTAGAGCCCGGATTCCTTTTGGACAGCGGAGAGGACTTCGTTGCGGAGCTATGGAGGTGGAGCACTGGATCTACAAAGGTTGTATTTCCGTATTCCCTTAGTTAAGTGTTAACTAGTTAGCTTTTTCGCCTAGTTTTCTAGCAAACGATCCGTAGTCGGGTCTCTCGGCACCTAGAATTTTTGAAATTGCCATGGTTGATGGCTTGTGAGACTACCTTAGAGTGCCTAGGAACCCTACAGTTCCTGCTTTGTAGGAAGCCTGCACTGCCCTTTTTGCGACATGGACGGTCGACGCTTGAAGCGTCTCCGAGACTGAGTGTCCGTGGTAGACGTTTCTCTAGCCCGGAGTGATCTGGTTCCTACTTTGTAGGAATGCTGCACTGCCCTTTTTGCGACATGGACGGTCGACGCTTGACGCGTCTCCGAGACGGAGTGTCCGTGATAGACGTTTCCCTAACCCGGAGTGATCTGGTTCCTGCTTTGTAGGAGGCCTGCACTGCCCTTTTTGAGACATGGACGGTCGACGCTCTATTTGACTTGCTCTGCTTCCTGCAGTGTCAGGGGTGAACTTGACTTGTTCCGCTTCTTGCGGTGTCGAGATTGGATTCTGACTTGCTCCGCTTTCTGCAGTGTCGGAGTTAAAGTTGACTTGTTGATTGTGATTTGGGTTGACATCAGTATCGCTATACTGGAATACGGTACCAGAAGCGAATCATCATTTGCCATGAGAGGATTTGGGGATTTTGGTTTTGGTCGGCATCTGCATTGCTGCACTGGAATAATTCCAGGAACAACTCATCATTTGCACCAGGAGGATTTAGGAATTGGTTTTTGTTTAGCATCAGTATCGCTACATTGGAATATGGTTCCAGGAGCGAGTTATCATTTACGCTTGCTTATCAGAAAGCGATGGCTTAGGAGACAGGTTTTAGGTCCCTATCACCTAAGACTTTTCAATTTTGTAAGCTGTAAGGGTCTCACAAAGCATTTTCTCCCTATGGGTCGTAAGGATCCCGTAGGTGTATTTTCTCCTTAGGAGTCGTGAGGACCCGAAGTGGGTTGCTCCTTTGTGAGTCATAAGGATCTCACGTGGGAATTTTCTCCTCACAAAGTCGAGAGGACTTCACGAGTGCATTTCTTCTCTTTTTTCTTTACGAGTTTGCGCCCTTTCGGGTTTTCACAAACTCGCCAGCAGTCCTGCTGTTTTTACTCACGGAGCCCTTTCGGGTTTTCATCCGTGCCCATTTTGCTTGTGGACATACCATTTTTTATTTTATTTTATTTTATTTTTATTTTTGGTGGGACTTTTAATGTGGTCTCACCGGTAGGACTTGGGAGAGATTGGGATTGTTTTACGCCCGTGGATTGTATACGGTTTTTTCGGATGTATGATCCAGAAAAATTTCGGGACTTTTTCGGCGTCTGTATCGCTGCACTGGAATTTGGTACCAGGAGCGACTCATCATTCGCCGTTGGGGTATGGGATTTGGAATTTGGTTGGCGTCTGCATCGCTGTACTGGAATATGGTAGCAGGAGCGACTCATTATTCGCCATTAGGATTTGCGTTTGGAATTTGGTTGGCGTCTGCATCGCTACACTGGAATATTGTACCAGGAGCGACTTATCATTCGCCATTGGGAATTTGAATTTGGAATTTGGTTGGCGTCTGCATCGCTACACCGGAATATGGTACCAAAGCGACTCATCATTCGCCATTTGAGAGTTTTGGTTTGGTTGGCGTCTGCATCGCTGCACTGGAATATGGTACCAGGAGCGACTCACATTCGCCGTTGGGAATTTGAGTTTGGAATTTGGTTGGCGTCTGCATCGCTACACTGGAATATGGTACCAGGAGCGACACATCATTCTCCATTTGAGAGTTTGGGCAGCGATGGCTTAGGAGACAGGTTTAGGTCCCTATCACCTAAGACTTTTCAATTTTATGGGCCGTAAGGGTCCCATAAATTCATTTTCTCCCTAGGGGTCGTAAGGATCCCGTAGGTGTATTTTCTCCTTAGGAGTCGTGAGGACTTCCAAGTGTGTTTTTCCTTTGTGAGTCGTAAGGATCCCATGAAGGTTTATTCTCCTCATGCGTCGTGAGGACACATGAGTGGGTCTTCCCAATGGAGCATAATTCCAAGGACGGAGACCAACCGCGTAACTGGTGATTACGGTGGGGCATGGGTATAATGAGAATTATTTGAGCCCGTGGATTGTATACGGTAGTCAATTTAGGGACTGGCCGTAGGGCTGGGAGAATTTTGGAAAATTGGATTTTGGTTGGCGTCTGCATCGCTGCACTGGAATATGGTACCAGGAGCGACTCATCATTTGCCGTTGTTTTTTTTTACCGCGATTGCTCTATCATTTCAGCTTTTCTTATCGTGAAGGTCGCGATTGCCCTATCATTTCGGCTTTATTTTTCATCTTTATTTTACTCGCTGATTTTTTTATTGCGAGTTGCCGCATCATTTAGGCTTTTCTTTTTATTTATTTATTTACACATTCTTTCTCTTTTTTTTATTTACACATTTTTTTTACATTTCCAGTTTAACGATTTAGAGGTCGATTGTTCCCAGTTTAATGATGTGGTGGTCATCTTTGCTTATCCTAGCTCCTTGAATTTTGATCTTGGCGGAGCTGTATTGATGACCGTAGCTCTGTGGCTTGCCGATACATCCGAGGACTGTGAGGTTTTTCCAAGCTTGTATTGGTCCTCTGCTCAATCTTTGAAAACACAGCAGTCTTCAATGGCATGACTCACCACCCTATGGTATGGGCAGTATACGGGATTGCCGATCATATTTATTTTATGTGGCCTCTTCGAAATAGGCAATTGCAGACCGTTGTTCAAGGCTTCCTCGAATATATTGCGGACCTCATCCCTCCTGAAGGAGTACACCTTCTTCTTTCTCTCCATTAGAGTCAGTGCCCTTACAGATGCTGGTCCTTGAGGCCAATCAGTCTTTGGTTCGCCCTTTTCAGATAATGGCACATGTCTGGGAGGATTAGGTTCCCGAAAGGCTTCGGTCTCCATTTGTATGAAATCGGCGGTCGTAACTTGACTGTTTGCTAATACGCCTTTAGACAGTTCTATCTCTCCCGTCTTGTATTGCCTTTGACCTAATCTTTGAAGACGAAGCAGTTCTCAATGGCATGACCTATCACTCTATGATAGGGACAGTATTTAGGGTCGTCGGTCATATTCGCTTCCTGCGGTCTTTTTGATTCTGGCAGTTGTAGACCGTTCCTCAGGGCGTCTTTGAATATCTTATGGATTTTGTTCCTTCTGAAGGAATAGATCTTATCCAGCTTCTCTTTCAGTGGAGATTCTCCTCCGGTGTATGTATCGGAGGGACTGGAGGCTGCTCGTGGCCGTTTTTCGCGAAGGCGCTCTTAGGTTGAAGGGGGTATCAGTTGGCTGCCCCCGGGTATCAATCCCTAGCTCATGAACCAAAATTTGATTCTGCTGTAATTGCAATCGGGCGACTTGGGTCACGAGATCTGCCACGACGTTTGCCAACTCGTCGACCTTAGACTGTACCTTGGCTAACTTCTCATCCTTGTCCTGAAGCTGCCTCTGAAGCCATCAAAATAATACTTGTTCTGCAGTCCCGGTTATGACAACCGGGTCATCCTTATTGCCTGAGCTCAATTCCGTAGGAACCCCAGGCTCTTTTGGCTTATCGGCCTGAGCGAGCTCTTCGTCATTTAGACCGAGTTGAAATTGGGTAGCGTCCACCATATCATCACCCTGGCTGTGAAGTATAGGAGGGTTCGTTTCTTCATGTCTGACCATGTAGACAGTGTGGACCACATATCCAGCTGTCTTTTTATCTTTGGCGGGGTAACCCCGTCCTTGGAGCCTCATGAAGCTCGGCCTATTATGAGCCCTAGCCCTTTTGTTGGCTCTATGTCTGAGCCTTTTCCGCCTTAGCTTCTTGATTTTGAGGGCTTGGCGGGCATTTGTTTCCTGGGAAGCCACCGTGAGTCGATTAGCGAGGAGATTAGAGAAGACACCCGATCGAGCAGTTGTCAGAGGCATTGCCGGAGCTTGCTCAAGACGCCTTTTGTTTTGTTGGTGTTGATGGCCTTGCCCCAGCTGGGGCCAAGGAATGTCGTTCAGACACCGACTTGCGTTTAGGTTAGTACGCCCTTGAGATCACCACATTTGGTCTCCTGCCTTTTAAGACCGGTCTGTCTGTTGCTGGAGCTTGAGGAGCCGGGATGGCGTTAGCTGACACGAACAGAATAGAGCCGAACAGTAGTGGTTCCTCCTCCCATTGTCGCCCGAGACTGGCCGGAAGGACCGTCCTGGAGTCCATCTTCATCGTGTAGGAGACGGGAGTTGTGCTGAGAGCCGAGATCGTCTTTGGAGACATTGTTGAAAAGTGATTGCTTGAAGACCTACATGAAAGAGCATTATTTTAGTATAAATATAGATATGCATACTGATTGAGTTCGCATGAACGTTTAACCTGAAATATAGGAGGAGAGATTGGTCCCACCAGACGTGCCAGAATCTGTAGGGTCTTTTTCGTCACCCCATTGAGATGGGAATACGCGCGCGCTTGTCAAGCGCATTAAAGATTCCCCCTGCCTAGGGTAGGCTGGGGTTTATTGATTGTAGGGATCTGAATCTCCGACAGCCGCGGACTAAACTGCTGTTAATTACCCCTCGCATTTGGAGCGAGAAAACCTCCGATTGACGGGTTAAACTGGTCATGCGAACTCAATGTGCAGTGTTGTATTTTTAAGGGGTTTGGGATATATCGGGGGCCCCGCAGAGTTTTTACGGGGGTCCCGCTACCCGGATAGCGGGCTGGGGGTCAAAGGGGCTAGCAGCCCCCTTGCGGGGTGCGGGGCAGCGCCCCGTTAGAATTTTTTTCTAACAGGGAAGGTGTTGTGGAGTGTGTGTGTGTGTGTATATATATACATGTATACATATATATAAAAAGAGGAAAAGCGCCCAAAGGACACGTAGGACCAATGCTTCACGTGCCTAGCACGCGAGCGCTGTGCGCTTAAGCGCAGGCGCACCATGTGTCCGACACGTGGGCGCCGGGCGCTTGAGCGCTGTGCTCTGAAGTGCTGTGTGGTTAAGCGCTAGCGCACCACGTATCTGACACGTGGGCGCTGTGCGCTTGAGCGCTGTGCGTTTAAGTGCTAGCGCACCACGCGTCCGACATGTGGGCGCTGGGTGCTTGAGCGCTAGGTGCCTGAGCGCTGTGCGCTTAAGCGCTAGCACACCACGTGTCCGACACGTGGGCGCTCGACGCTCGAGCGCTAGCGCACCACGTGCCCGGCATGTGGGCGCTGGGCGCTTAAGCGCTTGGGGCGCTAGACGCTCGGACGCTTGGGCACCGGTAAGGAAAAGGGGCTTTTAGCCACAAAAATGGTCGCAAAAGAGAAATTAGAGGGGAGTTAAACTCCTAAGATGTTTTGGAGTTGATGAAAGGGGTTCTTCTTTGGAGCCCTGGGTCTTCCCCAAAATGGGGTTTTCGGAGATGGGCCTCCTTCTTCCTCCTCTGTTGGCAGGATCTTGAAGATCAAGAGATATGAGATTTTAAAAATCTCTTCTTTTTGAGATCTGATGGGAGATCTAAGCTCCCCTTTGTGGGTTTTATGGTGGAAAACTATTTAGTTTTGGAAAAGGAAGAGTAAAACTCTTAATTTAATTCAAAAGAAAGAAGAAGGTTTAGAACCTTCAGAAATTGGAAAGAGCTACAAACCCTAGATTTTGAGGGGAATGAGAAAAGTATGTGTTTTATTCATCATCATGTTGCCTTATATAGACTTACATATTTACATATAGCCCATTGGGCTTTACAAAATGGCATTTTGCCCATCCCATGGCTCATGTGCCATTTCTTTTTGCATATAAGCCATGGGCTTTATAAAAATTTGTCTTTGTGCCCATTCATGTATAAAAAATTATATCAAAATTATTTATTACATGATTTTTTTATTTCAGCATCGGGGAGGGCCGGCCGCTTCATGTTCGGACTCGACCTGGGCATAGGCCCACTTGGCTTGGGGTTGACTTTGACTTTGACTTGGTCAACCGAGGTGCAATTTTCGACTTCAACAGAGATGTACCCTTAAACCAAAGTTGGTTGGGAGATCTATAGTCAGGTTTGGGACTAAGACTAATTAAAAATATTGTGAGCACATGGACTCGTTTAATCTGAATTGGGGACTTATGACCAACTTGGGCTCAACCCTCTCAGTTTTGAATAAAATGTTGAACATTTGTATGGGTTCGGTCCCTTTTTATCCAACAATGCAAAGCATTGATTTGGGTTCTGACACCCCTTCTTTTTGTCTTTTACCAAGTGTTGAACACTCTTTATTATGGCGCTGAGTTCTGTGTGATGAGTGTAGAGCACTCTATGTCAAGAAGCGCCCATGTGAGGAGCACGTGGAGCGCTTGGCATCAACCAATGAATGCAAAGTGCTCTCTATAGAAACAGCGCCCACATGAGGAGCACATGGCGCGCTTGGCGCCAACCAATGAATGCAGAACGCTCTTTATAAAAGCAGCGCCCACATGAGGAGCAGTGGTGCACTTGGCGCTTGGCGCCAACCAATGAGTGCAGAGCGCTCTTTATTTAGTAGCGCTTGGCGCTGGGTTTCCCTTTGTGTATTATATTCTGCAAAGTTCAATTCTTTGTTCTTCCCCGGATCTTTGATCCCTTAAAAATAAATTTATCCCCGTAAGAATTAAATTCTTATTTATGGTAGACTTGTCTCATGGATCTCAGATCCGAGAAAAGAACTATATTCTTTTTATGAGGGTTAAACCCTTGAGATGCTCTGATCTCTTCTGTTTTTGTGAAAGAGTTTGTCTTATAGATCTGTGATCTAGAAAAAGAACTATGTTCTTCTAATGTGAGAGTTAAACTCTAAAAATATGGAGGAGATGTTATGATCTCTCTTCTTTTTATTTACCTTGAAGAAGATTCTTCTTCTTAGAGTTTGCTCTTCTCTTTTTCTTTTCTGAGAACTTGAAACTTATAAGGAGGTTTTTCTCTGTACAAGGCTTGAAGTCTTGGGTCCTTTATATAGGGGAGGCTGATTTGTTGAATCAGTTAAGAAAATCTCTCTTTGAGAGATCTCTGACTGATTTGGGGATGTTTCCCACCATTGGATTTTTGATCCGAAGGCTTCTGTTTTACAGAAGACATCTTTCTTGTTATTTAACAAGATTGGGAAAGAATTTTTCCAAACAGAACTTGTTCTGTATCTTAGTGATTTTTTAATCACCATTGGATCTTTGATCTAACGGTGCTCTGATTTACAGAGCGCGATCTTTCTTATTTGGAAAGATTTGAGGATTATTTCCTCAGCAGAATTTGATTCTGTAATTTGATGATTCATTATCTTCGTTGGATCTTTGATCCAATGGTGGAGAATATTTAGTTCTAGCGCTGGCGCTCTCGTGCTTTGCACGTGGGGTGCTGCGTCAGAGTCTTTGACTCTTAGCGCTGCCGCACTAGGCGCTAGCGCTCTCGTGCTTTGCACGCGAGGCGCTGCCTCAGAGTCTTTGACTCCTAGCGCTGGCGCACTTGGCGCTAACGCTCTCGTTCTTTGCACGTGAGGCGCTGCCTCAGAGTCTTTGACTCTTAGCGCTGGCGCTCTTGGCGCGAGTGCTCTCGTGCTTTGCACGTGAGGCGCTGCCTAGGTTCAAATTTCAAATTTTGAAATTTTGAATAGAGCTTTGCTCTCTGATTGGGGGAAACAAATGCCCCCCACCGCTGCACTCAGCGGTGGTAGCCTTTCCACCGTTGGATTGTCTTGAAAGTTGGATCGATTTCCAGCACCTATAAATAGGGTCTTTGCTCCTTGAGATGACTGCTGTTCATCTTCTTGTTTTCTTGTTCTTGAGAATTTAATTCTCTTTCAGAGCTAAGTTCTCTGCCTTAAGAAACTCTTTTTTAGAGTCAAAACTCTGCCTAAATTTGGTAAGGATTGAACTTATTAACAGAGTTTTGCTCTTTTCAGATCGTAGATCTTAAAAAAAGATGTTTTAGGGTTTTACCCATTAACAGAGCCGTGCTCATCTTTAGATCATAGATCTATTCATCTTACATGAAGAATTCTTAGAGTTTGTTCATAGATCTTGAAGATCTTGGATTTTTTAACTTAGTAAAAGATTTGCTTTTTAGGGTTTTTGATGGATTGCTCCATCATCTTCATAGAGCATAGCTCTTCAGAATTTTTGGGAGAATTTTTATTCCCTTCATCATTGATTTTGACATATGTCATTTCTGTTGCAGAGCGCTGCTCTCTCGAGAGTTTACTCCTTGGCCCAATGTGCCTCTCATTAAATAAGAATCCTTTTAGGATTTCTTTTTTAATGAGTGACTGTCTCATCAATGATGAGCCGTCAACTTGATTTGGTGGGTCCCCTTTGGTCCCTTTCCACTGCATTGCAGTGTGGTACAAATGTTAAATACCAAGTGTTAGAATTTGGACCGCAGTATTGACAACTAAACCTTGTTCTTTTTCGTGCAGGTACTATGTCTTTCGACACTTCTTTTCCCTTCACTCGTCCGGAGAGCGCATTTGCTGACACGCCCGTAGACCGGGAAGTTTCTCACCGATCAAAGATCATGACCCGGAGCAGAGGCCTCTTCATTTATGGGGGGTCGTGGTACAATCAAATCATCCGGGACCGACGCAGCTTCTCTTGTGCGGTGCCTTCAGAGCCCATTTCAGCGATCCATTATGCCGACTCACCCCCAGTGAACTACGCCGTAGAGGAGGTCAACTGGACTTCGGAGGGTCGCCTTCAGCCCTCTATGGCCACGATACCCGTACAGCCGCCGATGGCTTTAGATATCCTGGGGCGGTGCATATGTCAAGGTGAGTCGCGCCCTTGGGGATAGCCGTACATGATAGGCTTAACTCCTCGCCATCCAGCCGGGTACTTGCAGTGGGCTCGATACATCTTGTCGGCCAAGAAATCACTGCTGCTAAAGCATGGGTTGTACCCCGCATTTCACGTGTCTCTCTTCCAATATTCTACGCCCCTTGTATGGTTGGTCAAAGCTTTCCTAGAACAATGGAATATTCCAACTCACACCTTCCTTCTATTAGATCGGGAAGTTTCAATCTCTTTGGAAGAGTTCGCGGAGATCTCCGGCTTACCCGTCAGGGGAGGATATTACGAGGAGCTTCTTCCTTCTGACGAGTGCATCTTTGCCACTAAATCAGTGGTGATAGGCCTTACCTCGGAGAATGCCATTCAACATCAATTCCCAAGTCTGATTAAGGTGTTGAACATTTATGAGAGTCTATTTCTCGAATCCGGAAGCCACGGGGTTAACTTCACAGATTTCATCGCCCGTTTTCTCCTCCCAGAAGTCCTGCCGAAGGAAGCCGCGAAATTCGCCAAACTTGACGATCATTTTGGCTTTGGTTTTGCAACCAGCCGGCAGCGGAAGCGAATCAGAGGAATTTCTTTCTCCCTGACACCCCGGCCGTCTCTTTCGCAGAGCTCACAGCTTCCAACATCGACGAAAAGGCGTTCTTTTTGGGGTTTTTCGGGCTATTGCTAAGCTGGTTTGTGCTCCCAATGCACCATCGCTATATGAGGACGTCTGTTTTCTACCCGGCTCACCGAATGGTTGTTGGGATGCGAGTGGCCGTCGGGGTCGCTGGGCTAGCTCATTTGTATCATGGCCTCAGCTTGGCGGCAGACACCACTCAGCCGGGGGTGCAACCCGTGAATTTCCCGCTGCACTATTTCACTTCGTGGATCGAGCTGCATATGCTCGGTGCTTTTGGAGTCTACAAGCGGCCTCATTTCTACGACAGTTATAACTTTCCTCGGGTTATGCGGCTAGTTGACGCTTCCGTTTTGGAACCGACTCAGCGAGAGGCTCGGGGTTTGGTTCTTCGCCCGCGTATGGTCAGGGATGGCATGACCTTCGTCGATAAGGTCTTAACCATCGGCAAGGAATCCATAAAAACGGTGCAGCCGCTGCGCGACACCTTTAAAGACGGGGTTTCTACCATGAAAGCTCGGGAGATTCTTCATTTATATTCAATCAGGCAGGGCTTTTTAGTGTTTAGGCAGAACGATTCGACGCTGTTCATGAGATACAACCCGCACCCTTTTTCTCAACAATCGAGCTACAATCAGGGTGTCCCGCTAGAGGCATTTTTAGCTGAGCCGGTTGCTACAGAGGAAGGTATCTGTAGCGTGCTGCACCATTTCATGCGGCTAAACACCGGGTCCAACTTCTTTATCAGTGAGCCGAGCTGCGTTCCGAAAGCCTTGAATGTATATGTGGCGTGGTACCAGCATGCGATGGGTGTTGTCATTAGGGAAGAAAAGCGGTTGCTGCTCGATCGCAAGGGTGCAGCCCCAGCTGGTAATCCAGTTGTTCCCCTAAAGCGACAGACCATCGTTCGTCCTTCCTTGAGAGAAGTTGTTGTGGTTGCAGTCCCGCGTGTTCTTCCTGAGAAGCCTCTGCCTCGTGCTCCTGTGGAAGCGGTAGCTGCAGCGTCTCCTGAGTCTGGCGTGGGTACGGAGATCGGGACTCGTCGCCCAAAATTGCCCGCTAAGCGCAAGCTCCTGTTGCCGGCTACCGGCGTTCGCTCGCAGAAGAATAAGAAGTCACTCTTTTCTGTTGACGTTGTACTCGGCCAGGAGTCCCATGCTCCCTACAACGAAGGCTTGTGCGAGTAAGGGACCAATGAGGGTCTATTTATCATGCCTGCGGATGATACCGATCCTCAAGCTATCCTTGTGGCTTCCGAGCGACTGGCTCGCGATGAAGCAGCATTGATTATTATCGCACAGTCGGTAGACTTCAGTCGTATCTTTCTGCGGTTATTATTTTTTTATTATGTTTTGACTGACGCTTTCTTCTTCAACAGGTATCTCTGCCGAAGAGGCTCTCGCGACTTCCCTCAAAACATTTGAAGAGGAAGAGAGGCTCCGTACTTCTTTGGGACTCAGTATAATTCAGCTCATTGCACCTTCATTCCCTTTTTCTTTATTTGTGGACTGACCCTCTCCTTTATCTTATTGCAGGGACTACCTTGACTCCGGTTATCCTGAGTGTGGTGCTGATCCCAAGTGGTGATGCAGCGACGCTTCTGGAGCCAGCTATTGTGGCCCCCACTCCTTCAACCTTACCACATGAGGCTTCACTAAAATGGCCGATGACAGACGCTGTAACGGCTCCAGAGGCAGAGCTTGGTTCGGACGATGACGTCCCTTTGACAGAGGTTTTGAGGAGATCAGCTCTCATGGCCCAAACTGAAAGGAAACACAGGAAGCGCACAGCGAAGGAACGTGATGCTGCTTTGGCTGTAGGTGCAGGATCAAGCACCACTCCATCTGTCACTGTTCCTGCAGAGGATGTTCCAGCTGCCCTGTCTACCGCCCATAAACAGGTTGCGCGCGTGGTTCGGGAAGAAACCTAAAGCTGCCCGAAGATAACGTAACGCTGAGTCTTTTATTAGAACTCGATCTTCAAATTCCTATATACCATATCCTGCAGGGCCAATTCCTGACGATGAGATGGCAGGTGAGATAATAGAGATCGCAGAGCCTGAAACGGTTACTCTCTCTCTGGAGTCCGGGACTGCCCAAACAGCCGCTCTTTCACCTTGAGGTTCCCTGCTATCGGCAGGCATCACAAGTGTCACGACGGCTCTCTTTGAATCAGGGGATGAAGCC
Source organism: Agapanthus africanus (assembly GCA_030015575.1). Taxonomy (NCBI): domain Eukaryota; kingdom Viridiplantae; phylum Streptophyta; class Magnoliopsida; order Asparagales; family Amaryllidaceae; genus Agapanthus; species Agapanthus africanus. The sequence goes on from CM057341.1 coordinate 107,379,831, forward strand.
ACGGGCGCTGAAACTATTCCACTGAAGGAGAGCGAAGAAACTGTTGTGCCTGGTGATGCTTCCGTCGCGGATGTCATCAGAGGAGCCCTTTTCTAAACGCCCATCTTCCAGGGGCGCTGCGAACAGCTTGCAAATGTTGAGCGAGTTCGTCGAGGATCTTAACGCCGAGCCTTCGTATCTGCTGCAGACTTTTCTGCTGAGGTTAATCACATGCTGGCGACGCTCGTGAGCTTCCATGGCGAAGGCGTCATCGAGTCTTGGGTTAATCACTGCAGAAAGATCGAGTTTTGCCTGCATGAGATTGAGCTCAAGCGTCCTACTCCGGAAGTATCGGCTTTGAACTCCCAGCGAGCTGCATGGGTTGAGCAGAGTGTTCCTTTCCTTCGCCATTTTTAAGAAGAGGCGAACCTTGGGCGAAAGGAACGTAAGGCGGCTTCCGAAGAGTCTGTTCGATTGCGTGCCCAGGTCAAAGCGAACGCTGCACAGCTAAACGCTATTTGAAGGTCTCCAACGATGTATTTCTGACGGGCTGGTGCTGAGGAAGAAGCTTGACTTCACTGAGCGGGTTACGCAGAGTCATGAAGCCGCTCAGCAGGAAATCGATGAGAAAGTTTCATCATGTTTGCAACAACGGGCTCGAATTGAAGCGGAGTTGGCCGCAGCGGCTGATCATGAAAAGGAATTGAGAGGAGTGCGAGAGCGGCTTGCTGACTTACTGAAGATGCCTCCTTCTTAATAGCCGCCTTTGTATCGACTGAAAATTTGTAATTTATGAATAACATGTATCCATTAATTTTTTATTCTTTTATATGATGTATCTTGTATTCAATTGAATTCATGAATAAAAGACACGTTTTTATCTCCTATTATCGCTTTCTTTTCTCCGCTGTGTTGTTGTCATGTTACTCTAGTAAGTGTAGCCTGTAGATGATAGATAACAATTCATCTTGAACTCTTTGTAGGGTAGCGATGGCTTAGAAAACAGGTTCGGGTCTGCTGCCTAAGACTTTTCAATTTTATGAGCTGTGAGGGTCTCATAAAGATTTTTCTCCCTACGAGTCGAGAGGATCTCTAAGGTGTATTCTCTCCTTAGGGATCGTGAGGATTCCTAAGTGCGTTTTCTCTTGAGAGTCGTAAGGATCTCACAAGAGAATTTTCTCCTTTACAAGTCGAGAGGACTCGTAAGTGGTTGGTGAGTTGACTTGTCTCCGAGTCAAAGCATTGCTCTGACGGGAAGGTCGTTGGCTGACTTGTTTCCGAGACGGAGGTCATTTGTTGACGTTTTTCCGAGACGGAGGTCATTGGCTGACATATTCCCGAGGCGGGGTCATTGGATGACGTATTTCCGAGACGGGGTCATTTGCTGACGTATTTTCGCGACGGGGTCATTAGATGATGTATTTCCACGACGGGGTCATTGGATGACGTATTTCCGAGACGGGGTCATTTGCTGACGTGTTTCCGTGACGGGGTCATTTGCTGACGTGTTTCCGTGATGGGGTCATTTGATGACGTATTTCCGAGACGGGGTCATTTGCTGACGTGTTTCCGCGACGGGTTCATTGGATGACGTAGTTCTAAGACGGGATCATTAGATGACGTGTTTCCGAGACGGGGTCATTGGATGATGTGTTTCCATGACGGGGTCATTAGATGACGTGTTTTCGAGATGGGGTCATTTGTTGATGTGTTTCTGCGACGGGGTCATTTGCTGACGTGTTTCCGGGACGGAGGTCATTGGCTGACGTGCTCCGCTTTCTGCGATGTCGGGGCTGACTCTAGGTTGTCTGTGAACCGTAGAGTTTTGGAACTAGGGACTTTGTCGTGGCTCCGATTGGTGGTGTCGCGTCCGTATCCTGTTGGAATGAGGAGGAACGCCGTTATTGGTCTTCTAGGATGCATATGTTGCCGTTGAGATCCGACTTTCCCTTTGACAGAGTTCGTTGGGACATGTGGTTCCCTTTTCGTTTATGCCCATGGATTGTATACAGGGGTCACTATGGACCTACCTGCAGGGCGAAAGTTTCATTCTTTCAATTTTTATTTCTTTCCGCGATACTCTATCATTTCAGCTTTTTATATCGCGAAAGTCGCGATTGCCCAAACATTTCAGCTATTTTTTCGCGGTGTCCAATCATTTCGGCTATTTTTTTGTATGCATATCTTTTACTTGCCAATTTTGTTGCAATTTGCCCTATCATTTCTGCTATTTTATATGCATTTATAGCTCGCTGACTTTTGCTGCGGGTATGGAACTTGGAATCTGATGCCAATCTTAGCATCAGCATTGCTGCGACTGGAATATTTCCAGGAGCGAATCATCATTTGCCGTGAAAGGACTTGGAATTTGGCACCGATTTAGGCATCAACATCGCTACCCCTAGGACATTGCCAGGAGCGAATCATCATTTACCTCTGTCGATGTCGAACAAAGGTGGCTTTGCAAACAGGGTTAGGATCCTGTCGACTAAGGCTTCTGACCTCATGAGACGTAAGGGTCTCATAAAGGTGTTTCTCCCTACGAGTCGTGAGGATCTCATAGATGTATGTTCTCCTTAGAATTCATGAGGACTTCTAAGTGATGTTCTCTCTTGTGAGTCGTAAGGATCTCATAAGAGTATTTTCTCCTTATAAGTCGAGAGGACTTACAAGTGTTTGTTCACCAAATAGGGGGACTTCACGCCATTGATGGAACTTGGTGGGGGAGACGTTTATTCATGCCCGTGGATTGTATACAAAGGTCAATATTGAACCACTTGTAGGGCAGTCTGGGAAATGTGATGGCTTAAGAACAGGTTCAGATCCCTGTAGCTTAAGGCTTTTGAATCCTATGAGCCATGGGGGTCTCATAAGAGGATTGTCCTTACGGGTCGTGAGGATCTCGTAAGTGTAATTTCTCCTTAGGAATCGTGGGGATCCTTAAATGTGTTGCTCCTTTATGAGTCGTAAGTATCTCACGCAGATATTTTCTCCTTACAAGGTCGAGAGGACCTTGCAAGTGTCTTTTAATGAGATTGCGCCCTTTCGGGTTTTCACGAACTCTCCGGTAGCTCTGCTGTTTTTACTCACAGAGCCCGTTCGGGTTTTCATCCATGCCCATCTTTCTTATGGACGTACCTTTATTTTTATTTTATTTTTTTTATTTTTTATTATTATTTTTTTGCGTCAGCCCTAAGATGCTGTGCTTTGTATTAGTTTAAAGACGTTTCGGTCCGTAGATAGTTTCAGGACGTTGCGGTCCGTTGTTAGTTTAGGGAAGTTTTGGTACACTGTTAGTTTAAAGACATTACGGTCCGTCGTTAGTTTAAGGACGTTTCGGCCCGTCGTTAGTTTAAGGACGTTTCGGCCCGTCGTTAGTTTAAGGACGTTTCGGCACGTCGTTAGTTTAAGGATGTTTGGTTTTGAGGTGAGGTTTCGCCGGCTACTACTTATAGAGTTTGGGCTTAGGAAGATACCGAGCGGACATAGGCATCGTCATCTATCGTTGACCTGGGCCGTGACTCGTCAGGCGTAGTATTTTTTTAGAAACCGACCGTTTATTGGCCTGAAGGGTCTTTCGCCATGCATATCCATGAGTGGATAGGCCCTTCCTTGGTAGACCTTGTCTATGATGTACGAGCCCTCGTAGTTCGGCTCGAATTTCCTTTATTTGGCACGATTGGGGATCATAGGTCTCTTGACCACTAGCATGAGTTCTCCTTGGTGGAATGTTCTCGGCCTAGTCAGTCTTTCATACAATCGCGCCATCCTTGCTTTGTAAGCTTCTAGGTTTTGCTGCGCATGAGACGAGTTTCATTGAGAGCGTCAAGCTCCTCAAGCCGAAGATGAGCATTCTCTTCGTCTGTTAGCTCATAATGAACCGCCACCCGTAGATAGGGTAACTCTATCTCCAAGGGGAGTACCGCTTCCGTTCTGAATACCAATGCGAATGGCGTTGTGCTCGTAGCCATTTTGAACGTAGTCCGATACGTTCAGAGAGCTTCATGCAGTCTCTCGTGCCAGTCCTTTTTATTTTTGGACACCGTCTTCTTTATGATCTTCGTCAAGGTCTTATTGAAAGCCCCAGCTAGACCGTTAGCTCAGAGATTATAAACCGAAGAGTATCTCCAGTCTATATTATGCTGCTGTGCGAAGCGGCTGATTTTGTGACTTCTGTAAGCTGGCCCGTTATCGGAGATAATCCGTCGCGGAGTGCCGAACCGATAGATGGCGTGGGTCTTGAAGAAATGGAGGATATTCTCTGTCTTCATTTCTCTTAGCGATACTGCTTCTGCCCACTTAGAGAAGTAATCGGTTGTCGCCAATATAAACCGATGTCCTTTGGATGACGCTGGTTCGATGGGCCCGATTATGTCGGTTCCCCACATTTCGAACGGCCAGCTAGCCACTATTGGGAGTAATGGGTTTGGATGCTGGTGGATGAAGTCTCCATGAATTTGGCATGCATGGCATTGCTTCACGTATTTAAGGCAGTCCTGAATCATCGTGGGCCAGTAGTAGCCTATTCCTTTGATCTTCAGCTTCATCTTTGGCCCAGCTTGATGAGAACCGCAGAGTCCGTCGTGAGTTTCTTGGACGACTTTCCTTGCTTCTTCCGGTCCCAGGCATCTTAGCCACAGAGAGTCGAACGATCCCTTATACAGAGTATCATTGACGAAGGCGAAAGACAGAGCTCGTTTCATGAGCTGGTGCCTTGAGGATGCATCTTCAAGTGCTCGACGGGATTTGAAATAGTCTATAAAGACTTCTTTCCAATCCTTGGCCTTTTCCCGGTCCTCTATTTGTAAGGACGTTTGCTTGATCGCTTCCTTTTTTTCAGACGACTCCGGAGATATTTCTGTTGGTGCAAGGACCCGACGGCTTTGCACAACGATCCTCACGTCATTGAAGTTTTTGTCGGCCAGTTCTTTAGCGAGTTTGGCCTATGCATCCGTTTTCCTATTTTCCGCACGTGGTATGCTTTCCAGGGCATAGGAAGGGATTTGAGTCAGGAATTGTTGCACTCTCTCGCCATACTTTACCAGCTCTGGTTTGCACGTTTGATAGTGGCCGTTTACTTGATTAATGACCCGCTGGGAGTCTCCGTATAAGTGGAGGTTTTCGATCCCCATGATGATAGCGATCTCAAGACCTGCTATCAAAGCTTCATATTCCGCTTCATTGTTTGTCCTCGGCTCTGTTAAGGAAAAGGCAAAGTGCATTATCCTTCCTTGTGGAGTCACGAAGATGAGGCCTACTCCAGATTTGATTATGGGGGAGCTGTGCTTTCGTTTCTTCATGGAAGATGCCCCATCGATGTAGAGTTCACATCGGGTATCACTCCCTCCTCTCTCCCTGTCGATCATGTCAAACGCGTGCTCGTCTGGCAATTTGCAATTTAGGGGTGAATCAGCAGGTATCGGATGCTCAGCGAGGAAGTCGGAAATGGCATGGCCTTTCACTGCCTTGAGCGGTCGATATATTATCGAGAATTCCATTAAGAATAGGGCCCATTTAGCGAGTCGTCCCGTTAGTATGGCTCTTGACATCAAATATCTGAGAGGATCCACTTTTGATATGAGGTGGACCTCATGTGCCAAAGCATAATGCCGGAGCTTCGTTATCGCGAAGATTAACGCCAGGCAGTGTTTTTCGATAGGGGAGTATTTTTTTTCTGCCCCCAGGAGAACTCGACTCAAATAGTAGAGGGCTCTCTCTTTCCCTTGGTCATTCTCCTGTGCCCATAGCGCGTCTAAGGAACCTTCAAGGGCGGTTGTGTACAGGATGAGGGGCTTTCCCTTGACCGGAGCGGTCAGTATCGGCGGATTTTGCAGGTATTCCTTTATTTCGTCCAGTGCGCTTTGGCATTTGCGATCCCAGACGAACGGGGTCCCCTTCTTCATCAGGTGACTGTAGGGGCGGCATTTGCCGGAGAGGTTGACTTGGAGTTTGACACCTGTTTAGGAATCTGCATCGCCATAACTGGGATATTGCCAGGAGCGACTCATCATTTGTCCCTGTCGATTTGGACAAAGGTGGCTTAGTAGACAGGGTTAGGACTCTGTCGACTAAGACTTTTGACTTTATGAGCCGTAAGGGTCTCATAAAGGGTTTTCTCTCTACGAGTCGTCAGGATCTCGTAGGCGTATTTTCTCCTTAAGAATCGTAGGGATTCCTAAGTGATGTCTTCTCTTGTAAGTCGTAAGGATCTTCCAAGAGTGTTTTCTCCTTATAAGTCGAGAGGACCTAAAAGTGTTATTCACCATATGGGGACATTTCTTGCCATTTGTAGAACTTGGCAAAGAAGTATTTATTTGTGCCCATGCCTGTAGGGCAATTTGAGAGATATGATGGCTTAAGAACAGGTCTAGATCCTTGTAACTTAAGGCTTTTGAATCATATGAGCCGTGAGGGTTTCACAGGAGGGATTCTCCTCACGAGTCGTGAGGATCTCGTAAGTGTATTTATTTTAACGAAGTTGCACCCTTCTGGGTTTTCACAAGCTCGCCGGCAGTCCTACTGTTTTTACTCACGACGCCTTTTTGGGTTTTCATCCGTGCCCATTTTTCTTGTGGACATACCGTTTTTTTAACGAGATTGCGCCCTTCCGGGTTTTCATAAGCTCGCCGTTAGTCCTGCTGTGTTTACTCACGGCACCCTTTCGGGTTTTCATCCGTGCCCATTTTTCTTGTCGACATACCGTTTTTTTTCTTTTTTTTGGAGCGTGATTTAGGAAATCAATATCCAACTCGTGCTCTGTTCTTTCTCCAGGTGCGTTTTCGGGATTTGCCTTAGACGATGGATTAGCGAGTGATACTGCCTGAGCAAGCATCTCCTGCAGATTTTCATGTTGCAGTTGAACTTTTGTCAAGGCCCGAGTTTGAGGTCGGTGACTAGTAGAAGCTCGAATTTCGTCTTTGGAATTCATCACATAGACTATGTGAACTACCATGCCCCCAGGCTTGGGGTGTTTGGAGTTTTGGCCTTTGGAGTTTGCTCCGGGCACTTGAGCTTTATTAGGCCTCTTGTTGTGAAAAGCCGCTTTGGTTTTGGGAGGAACCACTGTATCAGGATCCGTCTTGAGATGAGTCCCCTTCACCTGCTTCCACATCTTATATATAGATGAGGAAAGTTGTCTCAGGGAGCGAACTGGTTTCTGCTCTCGTGGGATCTCCATGAGCTGCGGAGACTTCTTCAATATTGTGGTAGGAGAATTTTGTCTGATCCTTCACAACAATTTGATACTGTTCCCAGTTGGAACAACAACATTCACCACTGGGGTTGAAACAGGACCATACGGAAAACCGCTCTCAGCTCATTTTGTATGACGCTGATATTGATGTAGACCGTTTCTTACGACCGGGATTTGATTAGCTTCAAGATTTTGCTGAGACTGCTCCCTGTTTCCTTTGAGAGTTTTAATATTCTGCCCCCTGCGTCAACCTTGGTCCTTGGCATGTATTAGTTGTTTGAAGACAGATTCCGTCGGCAATGTTGCTGCTTGGGGAGCCCGCCTGTGGAAGACAAACTTCCTCTGGGCTTTCTCCATCGGCGTTGAGGCACCGAGGGTAGGAGGTGGGAGCATCGACCCAAAGTGAAGCCCGTTGATTTCTTGAAGAGACGGATTGCAAAGATTTAAGCCTGCAAGTGGCCCGTACTTGACTCCACCAGATGTGACAGAGCTTGAGTTGCTAACGTGAGAGCAAACGCCATTTCTTCATAGAAACGAAACGCCGGCTTCAGTATCCCCTCCCCTAAGGGCAACCACAAACATATATACCGCGATTATTTGATCGCGGAAAAACATGACACACGAAGTGTAGAGTGGAAAGAGGAAAAGGTCCCACGGGACGTGCCAGAATCTGTTTACCACCGAAAACAGGGGACGGAACCGCGTAGGTCGTCTTGCCTGAATTTGGGGGCAGATGCTATTGGGTTTTATCCGTCCAGCTCTCCAAAGATTCCAAGTTGATTTATGGCACCGTGCATTGGAGGTTTGGACGGATGCGGCCATTGTAGCAGACTCCGTCAGTTTCCCCCTCGTTTGCGAGGGGTTTTTGATTGTGGGGATGCTCTTCCCTGCAGGCGCAAGCCCCTGCAGTTAATTACGTTACCGTATCGCGATAACCACTTTCTACTGCTCTAGAAGGTCACTTCGTGTCGTGTGTGTTTGTTTTATTTGTGGTTGCCTGTGGATTGTATACGGAGACTAATTTATGTTGTCTCCCTTAGGGCGGGGATTAGTCTAAATCCGTATTTTCTTAGATTTGGGTTTGGTTTGATTTTAAGGATCGTTAACCTTGTTTGAGGTTAAGATCAACTTAAATGTTTGTTGAGGATACGTTAGTCTAATTTTAGACTAAGATCTACTCAACGGGATTTCAGGATCAATTAGATCCAAAGACAGAGCATTTGGGCTCTATTGTCTTTGTTTAGGGACGTTGCGGTCCATTGGGTTTAAGGACATCGTAGTCCATAGTTTAAAGACGTCATAGTTTATAGAGTTTAGTTTAGGGACGTCGCGGTCTATTGGGTTTAAGGACATCGTTGTCCATGAGTTTAAGGACCTCACAGTCCGTAAGGTTTAAAAACATCGTAGTTTGTATGGTTTAAAGACATCATAGTCTGGTGTAAAGACGTCGTAGTCTGGTTTAAAGAAATCGTAGTCTGTAATGTTTAAAGAAATCATAGTCTGGTTTAAAGACATCATAGTCTATAATGTTTAAAGACATCATAGTCTGGTTTAAAGACATCGTAGTCTGTATGGTTTAAAGACATCGTAGTCTGGTTTAAAAACGCCGTAGTCTGGTTTAAAGATATCGTAGTCTGTAATGTTTAAAGACATCATAGTCTGGTTTAAAGACATTGTAGTATGGTTTAAAGACATCATAGTCTTTGGTATTTTGGTTTCACAGTTTGGGGATGCACCAAAAGTTATTGGCTATTAGGACCCTTCATCTCTCTGAAGACGTTGAAGAATTACAACGACATGTATCAGAGGAATGAAGAGATGTACCCTTGAAGCAATGTTTGTTGGGAGATCTATAGTCAGGTTTGGGACTAAGACCAATTAAAAAGATTGTGAGCACATGGGCTCGTTTAATCTGAATTGGGGACATATGGCCAACTTGGGCTCAGCCCACTCAGTTTTGAATAAAATGTTGAACATTTGTTTGGGCTCAGTCCTTTTTTATCCAACAATGCTGAGTATTGATTTGGGTTTTGACACTCATTTTTCTTTTTATCTTTTACTGAGTGTTGAACACACTTTATTATGGCACTGGGTTCTATATGATAAGTGTAGAGCACTCTGTGTCAAGAAGCGCCCACGTGAGAAGCACGTGGAGCTCTTGGAGCTTGGCGCCAACCAATGAGTGCAGAGCGCTCTCTATGGAAACAGCGCCCACGTGAGAAGCACGCGACGCACTTGGCGCTTGACGCCAACCAATGAGTGCAGAGCGCTCTTTATAAAAACAGCGTTCACGTGAGGAGCACGTTGCGCGCTTGGTGCCAACCAATGAGTGCAGAGCGCTCTTTATTTAGTAGCGCTTGGCGCTAGGTTTCCCTTTGTGTATTATATTCTGCAAATTTCAATTCTTTGTTCTTCCCAGGATCTTTGATCCCTAAAAAAACAAATTTATCCCCGTAAGAATTAAATTCTTATTTATGGGAGACTTGTCTCATGGATCTCAGATCTGAGAAAAGAACTATGTTCTTTTTATGAGGGTTAAAGCCTTGAGATGCTCTGATCTCTTCTGTTTTTGTGAAAAACTTTGTCTTATAGATCTGTGATCTAGAAAAAGAACAAAGTTTTTCTAATGTGAGAGTTAAACTCTCAAAATATGTAGGAGATATTATGATCTCTCTTCTTTTTATTTATCTTGAAGAAAGTTCTTCTTCTTAGAGCTTGCTCTTCTCTTTTTCTTTTCTGAGAACTTGAAACTTATAGGGAGGTTTTTCTCTGTACAAGACTTGAAGTCTTGGGTCCTTTATATAGGGGAGGTTGATTTGTTGAATCAGTTAAGAAAATCTCTCTTTGAGAGATCTCTGATTGATTTGGGGATGCTTCCCACCATTGGATCTTTGATCCGAGGGCTTCTGTTTTACAGAAGACATCTTTCTTGTTATTTAACAAGATTGGGAAAGTTTTTTTCCAAACAGAACTTGTTCAGTATCTTGGTGATTTTTTAATCACCATTGGATCTTTTGATCTAACAGTGCTCTGATTTATATAGCGTAATCTTTCTTGTTTGGAAAGATTTGAGGATTATTTCCTCAGCAGAATTTGATTATGTAGTTTGATGATTCATTATCTTCGTTGGTGTTCTCCGCCGAAAAGACGCGACCGGGACGTTGGGACGTCCGGCCTGAATTTTGGGGGCAGATGCTATTTGGTTTTATCCATCTACCTCCCCGAAGATGCCAAGTTGATTTATGGTACCATATATCGGAGTTTGGACAGATGCGGCCGTTGTAGCAGACTTTGTCAGATTCCCCCTCATTTCTGAAGGGTTTTTGATTGCGGGGATGCTCTTCCCTGCAGGCACAAGCCTCTGCAGTTAATTACGTTACCGCGTAGCGATAACCACTTTCTCCGGCTCCAGAAGTTCACTTCGTGTCGTATGTTTTTGTTTATATTTTTGGTTGCCCGTGGATTGTATACGGAGACTAATTTGTGTTGTCGCCTGTAGGATGTGGATTAGTCCAAATCCGTATTTTCTTAGATTTGGATTTGGGTTGGGTTTAAGGATCGTTAATCTCGTTTGAGACTAAGATCAATTTAAACGTTTGTTAAGCATACGTTAGTCTAATTTTAGACTAAGATCTACTCAACAGGATTTTGGGATCATTTAGATCAAGCAAAAGAGCATTTGGACTCTTTGTTTTAGTTTAGGGACATTGCGGTCTGTAAGTTTAAGGATATCATAGTCCATGGAGTTTAAGGACATCATAGTCCATCGTTTAAATGCGTCATAGTCTATATAGTTTGGTTTAGGGACGTTGCGGTCCGTAGTTAGTTTAAGGACATTATGGTCCATGGAGTTTAAGGACATCATAGTCCATAGTTTAAAGACGTCATAGTCTATAGAGTTTAGTTTAAAGACGTTGCGGTCCGTAGTTAGTTTAAGGAAATTACAGTCCATAGTTAGTTTTAGGACGTTGCGGTCCATAAGTTTAAGGACATCATTGTCCATGGAGTTTAAGGACATCATAGTCCATAGTTTAAAAACGTCATAGTCTATAGAGTTTAGTTTAGGGACGTTACGGCCCGTAGTTAGTTTAAGGACATTATGGTCTATGGAGTTTAAGAACATCATAGTCCATAGTTTAAAGACGTCATAATCTATAGAGTTTAGTTTTGGGACATTGCGGTCCGTAATTAGTTTAAGGACATTATGGTCCATAGTTAGTTTTAGGACGTTGCGGTCCATAAGTTTAAGGAAATCATAGTTCATGGGGTTTAAGGACATCATAGTCCATAGTTTAAAGACGTCATAGTCTATAGAGTTTAGTTTAGGGATGTTGCGGTCCGTAGTTAGTTTAAGGACATTACGGTCCATGGAGTTTAAGGACACCATAGTCCATAGTTTAAAAACGTCATAGTCTATAGAGTTTAGCTTAGGAATGTTGCGGTCCGCAGTTAGTTTAAGGACATTACGGTCCATAGTTAGTTTTAGGACATTGCGGTCCATTGGGTTTCTGGTTGTCGGGACCCGTCACCTCTCTGAAGACGTTGAAGAATTACAACGACACATATCATAGGTGTGAAGAGATGTACTCTTGAACCAATGTTGATTGGGAGATCTGTAGTCAGGTTTGGGACTAAGATCAATTAAGGACATTATGAGCACATAGGCCCGGTTGGTCTGAGTTAGGGACTTATAGCCAACTTGGGCTCGGCCCACTCAGTTTTGATTAAAGTGTTGAACATTTGTTTGGGTGTTGAACATTTATTTGGGCTTGGTCCCTTCTTGTTCAATAATGCTGAGCAATAATTTGAGTGTTGAGCACTCCTTATGGCTCTGGGGTTTTATTTAAAAAACACTTTGTGTTCTCTCAGCGCCCATGTGAAGAGCACGTGATGCGCTTGGCGCTAAACGCCAGACTTGGAGCGCTAATGTGCTTCTTATGAAATAGCGCACACGTGAGGAGCAAGTGGTGCGCTTGGCGCTGAGCGCCAGATTTGGAGCGCTGAAGTGCTCCTTATGAAATAGCGCACACGTGAGAAGCACGTGGCGCGCTTGGCGTTGATCGCTAGATTTGGAGCACTAAGGCACTTCTTATGAAGTAGCGCACACGTGAGGAGCACGTGGCGCGTTTGGCGCTGAGCGCCAGATTTGGGTGCAGAGCGCCCTTTATCAATTCCGTGCTCTGAGAATTAAATTCTCGTTTATAAGAGACTTTGTTTCATGGATCTAAGAACAAAGTTCTTATTTTATAGGAGATGCTACGATCTCTTCTATTTTTTGTAAAAAAAAACTTTGTTTTATAGATCTGTGATCTAAAGAGAACTAAGTTTTTCTCCCTCCCTTTTTATGATGAGATGCTCCGATCTCTTTTTCTTTTATGAAAGACTTATGTTTTTATAGATCTATGATATAGAAAAAGAACTAAGTTCTTATTTTTTTTATGAGATGCTTTGATCTCTCTGTTTTGTTTACCTTGAAGAAGTTCTTCTTTTCAGAGCTTGCTCTTCTCTTTTTCTGAAGTTTAAAGGGGGGTTCCTCTCTGCCAAACTTGAAGTCTTCAATCCTTTATATAGGGGAGGCTGATTTGCTGAATCAGTTGAGGAAATCTTTCTTCAGATTGATTTGGGGATATTTCCCACCGTTGGATTTTTTATCCTAGGGCTTCTGTTTTACAGAAGATATCTTTCTTATTATTTAACAAGATTGGGAAAATATTTTCCCATACAGAATTTATTCTGTATCTTGGTGATTTTTAATCATTATTGGATCTTTGATCCAACGGTGTTCTGATTTAAAGAGCACAATCTTTCCTGTTTGGAAAGATTTGAGGAGTATTTCCTCTAATTTGATGATTTTTAATCATCTCCGTTGGATCTTTGATCCAAGAGTGGAAAACGTTTAGTTCTAACGCTAGCGCTCTCGTGCTTTGCACGTGAGACGCTGTCTCAGAGTCTTTGACTCTCGGCGATAGCGTACTTAGCGTTAGCGCTCTCGTGCTTTGCACGTGAGGCGCTGCCTCAGAGTCTTTGACTCTTAGCACTGGCGTTCTGGGCGCTGACGCTCCCGTGCTTTGCACGTGAGGCGCTGCCTCAGAGTCTTTCACTCTTAGTGCTGGCGCTCTGGGCGCTGGCGCTCTAGTGCTTTCCACGTGAGGCGCTGCTTCCTAAGAGTTTAACTCTTATTTAATAGATTTATTTTTGTGCTTTACACATTGGTGCCCGCGTGAGGAGCTCGTGAGGCGCCATCATAGGATTTAATTCTATCCAAGGTAGTACCTACATGCTTTGCATGTGGAGTTTTTCCTTTATTTTCATTTTCATTTTATTGTTATTATTTTATAAGGGAGCAAGTTTTGGCTTTGGCGGGAACAAATGCCCCCCACTACTTTTCCTACGTAAGTATGTAGGTGGGTGAAGTAGTGCAATGTTATGCATGGACATAGAATTGAGGGCTTAGGAGACAAGTTTAGGGTCCTTGTAGCCTAAGACTTTTTCCATCTTCATGAGTCCTAGGATCTCACTCGGGTATTTTTCCTTACGAATCGTGAGGATCTGTAAGTAACTTCTTTATTTCATCGGCGAATGTGGCTTTGGCAAATGTGGACCGTAGATAATCTACCTCGATCTCCTTGCAGAGCAGCGATGGCTTAGAAGATAGGTTCAGATCTGCTGCCTAAGACTTTTCAACTTTATGAGCCATGAGGGTCTCATAAAGACTTTTCTCCCTACGAGTCGTGAGGATCTCGTAGGTGTAATTTCTCCTTAGGGGTCGTGAGGACTCCTAAGTGTGCTTTCCCATTGAGAGTCGTAAGGATCTCACAAGAGAATTTTTCGCTTACAAGTCGAGAGGACTTGTAAATGGTTGTTTCCCTCCTTGTCGATGTTTGACTTCAGAGAGTGTGGCCCGTAAATAGTCCATCTTGACCTCCTTGCAGGGCAGTGATGGCTTAGGAGACAGGGTTAGGATCTGCCACCTAAGACTTTTCAACTTTATGAGCCATGAGGGTCTCATAAAAACTTTTCTTCCTACGAGTCGAGAGGATCCCGTAGGTGTATTTTCTCCTTAGGAATCATGAGGATTCCTAAGTGTGTTTTCTCTTGAGAGTCTTAAGAATCTCACGAGAGAATTTTCTCCCTTACAAGTCGAGATGACTCGTAAGTGATTGTTTCCCTCCTTGTTGATTTCGACTTCGGAGAGTGTGGCCCATGAATAGTCTATCTTGACCTCCCTGCAGGGTAATGATGGATTAGGAGACAGGGTTAGGATCTGCCACCCAAGACTTTTCAACTTTACGAGCCGTAAGGGTCTCATAAAGACTTTTCTCCCTACGAGTCGAGAGAATCCCGTAGGTGTATTTTCTCCTTAGGAATCGTGAGGATTTCTTAGTGCGTTTTCTCTTGAAAGTCGTAAGGATCTCACGAGAGAATTTTCTCCCTTACAAGTCGAGAGGACTCGTAAGTGATTGTTTTCCTCCTTGTCGATGTTCGACTTCGGAGAGTGTGGCCCGTGAATAGTCTATCCTGACCTCCCTGTAGGGCAATGATGGCTTAGGAGACAGGGTTAGGATCTGCCACCTAAGACTTTTCAACTTTACGAGCCGTGAGGGTCTCATAAAGACTTTTCTCCCTACGAGTCGAGAGGACTCCGTAGGTGTATTTTCTCCTTAGGAATCGTGAGGATTCCTAAGTGCATTTTCTCTTGAGAGTCGTAAGGAACTCACGAGAGAATTTTCTCCCTTATAAGTCGAGAGGACACGTAAGTGATTGTTTCCCTCCTTGTCGATGTTCGACTTCGGAGAGTGGCCTATAGATAGTCTGCAATAGTCCATCTTAGACTGACTTGTAGGGCCCCAGTGCTTATGAAACAAGTCCTTATCCCCATTGCCTAAGGCTTTTCCCTACGAGTCAAGACGAGTCGAGAAGTTCTCGCAGGAACATTATTTTCCCCACGAGTCGAGAAGAATCGAGAAGTTCTCGCAAGGATGTCCTAACGTCACAGTTAACTCCTGCTAATAGAAGTCCGTTAGGGTCTGTGGTACTAGGGTTTTTTACTCGTCGTACTGTCGCATTGGCCGACGTATTCCTCGATATGCAATCTTACTGTTCGAGTAGCCCCACGACTGTCGTGTCTCTGATCCCTTCGGAGGCTGGACAAGACGTCTTCAAGTAATCTTCCAGGTGGTATTACCGTCGAAAGAGCAAGCATTAGGGATATTCCATGTCGCTTTTTACTTGAGGTTAGGCTCAGTTTGGGAGCCCCGATGATTCATGACCACTCTGCGCTGGTGTGGGATGATCTCCGATAGTCTTTTCAGGTCTCATTTGAGTTGCCGTCAAGACCCTGAAGCGAGGGATTTTCCTTGGCTTTGTTTGTTGACATTGTGTCTGCAAAATTGCGACAAATGTCAAGGTTGTCTCTGGGTTGTCTGTGAACCGTCGAGGTTTGTAATTAGGGGACTTTGCCGTGGCTCCGTTTGTTGATGTCGCGTCTGCATCCTGCTGGAGGAAGAACGCTGTTGTTGATCTCTAGGCTGTAGATGTTGCCGTCGGGACTTGGAACTATGGACTCTGCCATGGCTCTGAGGTAGTATCTAGGTTGTCTGTGAACCATCGAGATTTGGAACTAGGGGACTTTGCTGTGGCTCCGTTTGTTGATGCCGCGTCTGCAACCTGCTGGAGGAAGAACGCTGTTGTTGATCTAGGCTGTACATGTTGCCGTCGAGACTTGGAACTAGGGACTCTGCCATGGCTCCGAGGTAGTCTCTAGGTTGTCTGTAAACCGTCGAGATTTAGAACTAGGGGACTTTGCCGTGGCTCCGTTTGTTGATGTTGCGTCTGCATCCTGCTGGAGGGGGAATGTTGTTGTTGATCTCTAAGCTGTAGATGTTGCCGTCGAGACTTGGGACTAGGGACTCTGCCATGGCTCCGAGGTAGTCTCTAGGTTGTCTGTGAACCGTCGAGATTTAGAACTAGGGGACTTTGCCGTGGCTCCGTTTGTTGATGTTGCGTCTGTATCCTGCTAGAATGAGGAACGCTGTTGTTGATCTCTAGGCTGTAGATATTGCCGTCGAAATCTGACTCTCTCTTTGACAGAGTTTGGTGGGGAAATGTGGTTCTCTTTTTGTTTATGCACATGGATTGTATACAGGGGTCAGTGTGGACTTACCTGTAGGGCAAAAGTTTCATTTTATATATGTTTTTGTTTTCTTTCCGCGATGCTCTATCATTTCAGCTTTTTGTATCGCGAAAGTCACGATTGCCCAATCATTTCGGCTATTTTTCGCGGTGCCCAATCATTTCGGCTATTTTTTCTTTTTTACTCACTGTTTTTTTATTGCGAGTTGCCCAATCATTTCGGCTATTTTTGTATGCATATATTTTACTTGCTGATTTTGTTGCAAGCTGCCCCATCATTTCGGCTATTTTATATGCATTTTTGGCTTGCTGATTTTTATCGCGAGTTTAGACTTTGAATTTGATACCGATTTAGGCATCAACATCGCTACAACTGGGATATGACCAGGAGCGAATCATCATTTGCCTTTGTCGGTTCGAACAAAGGTGGCTTAGCAAACAGGGTTAAGATCCTATTGACTAAGGCTTTTGACTTCATGAGCCGTAAAGGTCTCATAAAGGTATTTCTCCCTACGAGTCGTGACGATCTCGCAGGCGCATTTTCTCCTTAAGAATCGTAAGGATTCTTAAGTGTGTGTTCTCTTATAAGTCGTAAGGATCTTACAAGAGCGTTTTCTCCTTATAAGTCGAGAGGACTTACAAGTGTTGTTCACTAAGTGGGAAAATTTCACGCCATTGGCGAGAACTTGGTGGGGGAGATGTTTATTTGCGCCCGTGGATTGTATACAAGGGTCAATCATTGGACCACTTGTAGGGCATTATCGGGGTGTATGACGACTTAAGAACAGGTTCAGATCCCTGTAGCTTAAGACTTTTGAATCTTATGAGCCGTGAGGATCTCATAGGGGGATTCTCCTTACGAGTCGTGAGGATCTTGTAAGTGTAACTTCTCCTTAGGAATTGCGGGAATGCCTAAGTGTGTTGCTCTTTTGTGAGTCGTAAGGATCTCACGCAGGTATTTTCTCCTTATAAGATCGAGAGGACCTTGCAAGTGTCTTTTGTACTTTTTGAGGGAAAGTGCATGTTCCGTCGGGTAACAAGTTTGCGCCCTTTCGGGTTTTCACAAACTCGCCGGTATCCCTGCTGTTTTTACTCACGGAGCCCTTTCGGGTTTTCATCCGTGCCCATTTCGCTTATGGACGTACCCCTTTTTTTTGCCGCGTTAGCCTAAGAATGCTGCTGTTTGTAGTAGTTTAAGGACGTTACGGTCTGTATCTAGTTTAAGGACATTACGGTCCATTTTTAGTTTTAAGACATCTCGTTCCATTGGTTTCCATATTTGAGGCGAATTTCTAGTTTACGGACTTTTCGGTCCATAGTAGCTTTGAGGCGAAGTTTTGCCGGATACTCTATGAACAAGTAGGTTTCTCCT
The DNA here is from genome assembly GCA_030015575.1 of Agapanthus africanus. Classification (NCBI taxonomy): domain Eukaryota; kingdom Viridiplantae; phylum Streptophyta; class Magnoliopsida; order Asparagales; family Amaryllidaceae; genus Agapanthus; species Agapanthus africanus. Next base: position 107,397,506 of record CM057341.1, read on the forward strand.
TGATAGACCTTGTCACATAATCCAAGGATTTTGGCACTGCTCCTGCCCCCAGCTCCTCTATGTTATCTTCTAACGCCGAGTGAGCTTCTTTATTATTTAGCGACGAATGAAAGATCATGTGGCAACTTGCCACATAATTTTCGGGTTCCTCTGACGAGTCGTCTCCCTCATCGTTGTCGTTATCTTCACTTTCAAGGATGTGATTGAGAAACTCTTGAAGCATGACCGGGGATCGCACTTTCTGGTTGTATTCCTCCAGCGCGTCAATATGCTTTTGCAGATCCGTGCGCTTGTCGTCAGACTGCGCGGGCTTTTTTGTTTTCTTCTTTTTCTTCGAATACTTTGACGGCTGGGCCTGGGTGTTTTACCCATCGCTACTAACTCCCGATGTTGGGCGTGGTTTCAGCATCCTCTCGATGATCTCCGGCTCTAGCGGGCTTTTCCACCTGATCGCCGGATATGTTTGAAAATCTTTCAGCATTCTTTTAGTTTTTGTCGAAATAACAACTTCCCATGGAGCTTCATCTATGAATGAGCACGATACCTCCGGCATGTCCATTTTTTTGGGAGCATTTACCTTCAAGTTTTCAGACAACGCGAATTTGCCTTACAGGTATTGGTCTTCAACCCAGTTTTTGAAGATGTAGCAATTTTCGAGTGGGTGACCCATTACTCTGTGGTAGGGACAATAGTTAGGAGGGTTAACGTCACCAGGTTGCAACGGATGTCTTGGATCCGGCAGAGTAATGTGCCCATTGCGCACTGCCAGTTTGAACAGTCTCCTTATTTTACCCTGGGGAAATGAGTAAGGACGTCTTAACTTCTCATCGAGGGATCGCGGCTTGTTGCTTTGATGAACAACTGGTCTCGGGTTACTCGGCTGTTGCCGAGCGTTGGCGACGAAAGTCGCTTTCCCTTTCCCCTTTTCATTCCACGGCTATGACTTTAAAGGGAAAGGCCTATAGCCTATCTGGTCCATTTGGGCCAGCTTGTCAATCAAGTCCTGGAAGGTGGTCGGCTTGAAGAACATCATGAATTGGGAGATAGTCGACTGAGGGTCAACGGTCCACATGAACATGCCCACGGCAGGAGCTTCTTCTATGCCTTGTTCGCACTTTGACCATAGGTTTCGCCACCGAATGGCTTATTGAACCCAGGTTTCTCCTGGCTTCACTCTGGCGTTGATCAATGCTGTGATCGGGGTGCGTTGGCTGGCGCTTGCGAACCGCTGAGTGAATAGCAACTTCATCTCCGTAAAAGTTTTGATGGAGTCGTTGGGAAGCTCAGAATACCATTCGAACGCCGTCTCCGCCAAGCTGCCGGCGAATTGGCGAAACAGTAGCTTATCGTCACCTCCAGTATTACCGCACAGAGCCCTAAATTGAGCAACGTGCTGATGGGGCTTGCCTGTCCTCTTGTACACATGGAATTTAGGGATCGTATATCCTGGCGGGTACTTTATTTGATCGTACCAACCCGGATAGGGTCGTCCAGTCTTGGTGATTTGGTCGGCCGCTTCGCTCGCCTGATGAGCTTGTATCTGTCGAGCTATATAGTCATCAAGGGCGGCTTTGGAGACGGTCTCTTCCTTGGTTGCTGATAGAGCCGGAAGAGGGTTTGATGTTTCCCTTCTATCATCTTCAAGGACAACCGGAGGGTCTTCAGCTGGGGGATCCGGCTGTATCATCATCCCGACTATATCTTGGAACAGGAGTGCCATTTGTTTTATGTTGGCCACTTTTTCTGCGGCCTCTTTGTCTTTCTTCTCGAGCATTCTTCGGAGGAACTCAGCGTCAGTTTTCTGTTCCTGGCGCTGCTCCGATGACGCCTCCGGGCTTTCTTTTGGTCCTGTGAGCACGGCCATCTGTGTCAGCATCTCTTAAAGCTTTTATTGCTGCTTCTGAGTTTTCGTCACAGACCGTGTGAGCGGTCGATGTCCCGTAATAGCACGGCTTTCCTCTTTTCCGGAAGCCATATAAATGGTGTGCACCACCATGCCCCCAGACTTGGGGCGTTTGGATTCAGTGCTTTTGAGCTTTGTCGCTGGCATAGAGATCTTCTCCGGCCTCCTCTTTTTATGGGCAATTGAAGCTGAGGGGGTTGCTATAATAGGCACCCGGGCAGATGATACGTTTCGTAGCGTGGCGGCGGGATGGTCCCCTTCTTGTTGAACTTTCATTTTCTTGGATTGACGGGAGTAGACCTTGTCGATTACCGAGTCTTGGACTCTCTGCCAGACCCTATGAATTTTGGAGGACAGCCGCTGAAGGGGATGCTCCGGGTTTGCCTTTGTAGCGTTCTCCTCAGGTGGAGGAGATCTTTTTAGCACAGTAGTCGGAGAGTTCTTGCGCACCCTCCTGAGTAGTTCAAAGCTATTCCCAATTGGAACAGCAGCATCAATTTCCACCAGTGGAGCTGGTGGAGTCAGTCCAGAAGGGGAACTACCCCCAGCTTTCCTCACTCGGCGCCAGTGACGACGTCAAGCGCGTCTTGCAGATGGGATCACTTCCGTTATCGGCGTAGCTGCATCGTGCTTCATGCTTTGATAAGAAATTGCTATTGGTGTCAACCGGTCAAAGACTGACGTCCGTTGAGAGGGGATGGCCAACCTGTCGAAGGTAGACCTTCGAGTACGGAAAGCAGTCTTGGTGACTTCGCCTGGAGTGGGAGTTGGAACGGCCATTCTTGTAAAGACTGACCCCTTAGAAGGAAAAGTCTCTCTGATGACTTCATTTACTGGAGCAGCGATGGCTATCCGTTTTGGGATAACCCCTTCAGGTATCGTGGGCTTTTTCATGGGCCCATTGGAGCTTTGGCCCGGTCTGTTAAAGACCGAGGTATTGGATTTGGACGACCGGTTAAGAGGGGCCGTGGTAGTTGCAAGTCGATCAAAGACTGACTTCTTTGGAGCTTCGTGCGACGGCAGCGGGGCGTTGAAGCTCATTGGTAGGAGCATGGTCCAAAAGAACAACCCAGTGGTGACCTGCATGACCTGCTCTACTGGCATGTCGAAAATGGAGGTCGCTTGAGGCCCATACGTCAATCCTCCAGTAAGGACGGAGTGAGAGTTGTTGCAGTTGTTGCAGTTGGAAGCCATTTTCTCTGCACGGGAGCAAGACACCAAATCTTAGAATCTCGAATCCAGAGGCAACCAAAACAAACCGTGATTCGTTCGTGAAACATGACACACGAAGTGTGGAGTGGAAAGAGGAAAAGGTCCCACCGGCGTGCCAGAATCTGTTCTCCGCCGAAAAGACGTGTCCAGGACGTTGGGACGTCCGGCCTGAATTTTAGGGGCAGATGCTATTTGGTTTTATCTGTCCACCTCTTCGAAGATGCCAAGTTGATTTATGGCACCATGTATCGGAGGTTTGGACAATGCGGCCGTTGTAGCAGACTTCGTCAGATTCCTCCTCATTTCTGAGGGATTTTTTTTATTATGGGGAAGCTCTTCCCTGCAGGTGCAAGCCCCTGCAGTTAATTACGTTGCCGCGTAGCGATAACCACTTTCTTCGGCTCCAGAAGTTCACTTCGTGTCGTGTGTGTTTATTTTTATTTTTGGTTGCCCGTGGATTGTATACGGAGACTAATTTGTATTGTCGCCCGTAGGGCGTGGATTAGTCCAAATCCACATTTTCTTAGATTTGGGTTTAGGATGGGTTTAAGGATCGTTAATCTCGTTTGAGACCAAGATCAACTTAAACGTTTATTAAGGACACGTTAGTCTAATTTTAGACTAAGATCTACTCAACGGGATTTTGGGATCATTTAGATCCAACAAAAGAGCATTTGGACTCTATTGTTTTAGTTTAGGGACATTGCGGTCCGTAAGTTTAAGGACATTATAGTCTATGGAGTTTAAGAACATCATAGTCCATAGTTTAAAGACGTCATAGTCTATATAGTTTAGTTTAGGGGCGTTGCGGTCCGTAGTTAGTTTAAGGACATTACGGTCCATGGAGTTTAAGGACATCATAGTCCATAGTTTAAAGACGTCATAGTCTATAGAGTTTAGTTTAGGGACGTTGCGGTCCGTAGTTAGTTTAAGGACATTACGGTCCATAGTTAGTTTTAGGACGTTGCGGTCCATAAGTTTAAGGATGTCATAGTCCATGGAGTTTAAGGACATTATAGTCCATAGTTTAAAGACGTCATAGTCTATAGAGTTTAGTTTAGGGACGTTGCGGTCCGTAGTTAGTTTAAGGATATTATGGTCCATGGAGTTTAAGGACATCATAGTCCATAGTTTAAAGACGTCATAGTCTATAGAGTTTAGTTTAGGGACGTTGCGGTCCGTAGTTAGTTTAAGGACATTACGGTACATAGTTAGTTTTAGGACGTTGCAGTCTATAAGTTTAAGGACATCATAGTCCATGGAGTTTAAGGATATCATAGTCCATAGTTTAAAGACGTCATAGTGTATAGAGTTTAGTTTAGGAACGTTGTGGTCCATAGTTAGTTTAAGGACATTACGTTCCATGGAGTTTAAGGACATCATAGTCCATAGTTTAAAGACATCATACTCTATAGAGTTTAGTTTAGGGACTTTGCGGTCCGTAGTTAGTTTAAGGACATTACGGCCCATAGTTAGTTTTAGGACATTGCGGTCCATTGGGTTTCTGGTTGTCGGGACCCGCCACCTCTCTGATGACGTTGAAGAATTACAACGACACATATCAGAGGTGTGAAGAGATGTACCCTTGAACCAATGTTGATCGGGAGATCTGTAGTTAGGTTTGGGACTAAAATCAATTAAGGACATTGTGAGCACATGGGCTCGGTTGGTCTGAGTTAGGGACTTATAGCCAACTTGGGCTCAGCCCACTCAGTTTTGATTATAGTGTTGAACACTTGTTTGGGTGTTGAACATTTTTTTGGGCTCAGTCCCTTCTTGTTCAATAATGCTGAGCATTAATTTGAGTGTTGAGCACTCCTTATGGCTCTGGGGCTTTATTTAAAGAACACTTTGTGTTCTCTCAGCGCCCACGTGAGGAGCACGTGGTGCACTTGGCGCTGAGCGCCAGATTTAGAGCACTAACGTCCTCCTTATGAAATAGCGCACACGTGAAGAGCACGTGACACTCTTGGCACTGATCGCCAGATTTGGGGCGCTAAGGCGCTTCTTATGAAGTAGCGCACACGTGAGGAGCATATGGCGTGCTTGGCGCTGAGCGCCAGATTTGGATGCAGAGTGCCCTTTATCAATTCTGTGCTCTGAGAGTTAAGTTCTCGTTTATAAGAGACTTTGTCCAATGGATCTAAGAACAAAGTTCTTATTTTATAGGAGATGCTACGATCTCTTCTGTTTTTTATAAAAAAAAACTTTGTTTTATAGATCTGTGATCTAAAGAGAACTAAGTTCTTCTCCCTCCCTTTTTATGATGAGATGCTTCGATCTCTTTTTCTTTTATGAAAGACTCCTGTCTTTGTAGATTTATGATCTAGAAAAAGAACTAAGTTCTTCTTCTTCTTTATGAGATGCTTTGATCTTTCTATTCTGTTTACCTTGAAGAAGTTCTTCTTTTCAGAGCTTGCTCTTCTCTTTTTCTGAAGTTTATAGAGGGTTCCTCTCTGCCAGACTTGAAGTGTTCATTCCTTTGTATAGGGGAGGCTGATTTGTTGAATTAGTTGAGGAAATCTTTCTTCTGATTGATTTGGGGATGTTTCCCACCGTTGGATTTTTGATCCCAGGGCTTCTGTTTTACAGAAGATATTTTTCTTGTTATTTAACAAGATTGGGAAAATATTTTCCTATACAGAATTTATTCTGTATTTTAGTGATTTTTAATCACCATTGGATTTTTGATCCAACGGTGCTCTAATTTACAGAGCACAATCTTTCCTGTTTAGAAAGATTTGAGGAGTATTTCCTCAACAGAATTTTATTCTGGTAATTTGATGATTTTTAATCATCTTCGTTGGATATTTGATCCAAGGATGGAGAATGTTTAGTTCTAGCGCTAGCGCTCTTGTGTTTTGCACGTGAGGCGCTGTCTCAGAGTCTTTGACTCTTGGCGCTAGCGCACTTAGCGCTAGCGCTCTCGTGCTTTGCACGTGAGGCGCTGTCTCAGAGTCTTTGACTCTTAGCGCTGGCGTTCTGGGCGCTGGTGCTCTCATGCTTTGCACGTGAGGTGCTGCCTCAGAGTCTTTGACTCTTAGCGCTGGCGTTCTGGGCGCGAGCGCTCTCGTGCTTTGCGCGTGAGGTGCTGCCTCAGAGTCTTTGACTCTTAGCGCTGGCGCTCTGGGCGCAACCGCTCTCGTGCTTTGCACATGAGGCGCTGCCTCCTAAGAGTTTAACTCTTATTTAATAGATTTCTTTTTGTGCTTTGCACATTGGCGCCCGCGTGAGGAGCACTTGAGACACCATCATAGGATTTAATTCTATCCGAGGCAGTACTTACATTCTTTGCATGTGGATTTTTTCTTTTATTTTCATTTTCATTTTATTATTATTATTTTATAAAAGAGTAAGTTTTGAGCCAAAATTTTGGCGGGAACAGTTGAATCTTTGATCCAATGGTGGAGAACATTTAGTTTTAGCGCTGGCGCTCTCGTGCTTTGCACGTGGGGCGTTGCCTCAGAGTCTTTGACTCTTAGCGCTGGCGCACTTGGCACTAGCGCTCTCGTGCTTTGCACGTGAGGCGCTGCCACAGAGTCTTTGACTCGTAGCGCTGGCGCACTTGGCGTTAGCGCTTTCGTGCTTTGCACGTGAGGCGTTGCCTCAGTTCAAATTTCAAATTTTGAAATTTTGAATAGAGCTTTGCTCTCTGATTGTGAGAACACCCTGCTCGGTCCATTCATGGCTGGTAATCTCTTACCCCATGACGCCAAGGATCAAAGCCCTCATCAAGAGTCTACCGAGCAGCTACCCTGCTCGGGCCATCCTTGGCTAGTAATTTCTTACCCCGCGACGCCAAGGATCAAAACCCTCATCAAGAAGCCACCGAGCAGCTATCCTGCTCGGTCCATCCTTAGCTAGTAATTTCTGAAAGGTTCCTAGGCACTCTAGTGAGGTCTCACAAGGCATCGAACATGCCAATTTAAAAAAAATAGTGCCGAGAAACCCTAGACTACGGATCTTAGACTAGATGTTTAGGCGAAATGATAATCTAGCTAACTATTTAACTAGAAGTTAGATGCTACAACCTTTGTAGATCCGGTTTCCCACTTCCTTAGCTCCATGTGGGTGTGCTCTCGCTGTCCATCACGAATCCTAGACTCATTCGTCGGTTTCATCGGAAAAACGGGCGAGCAAGGTCGTCGGCTTCGTGTCAAAGACGATCTACGTCGAGGTTACACTAGTTCAAGCTCCGACTTCACAAAGTTGTGAAACTTGTGAAGAAAACACCCAAAACAACTTGGCAAGAGGTAGAGGATGAAGAAATAGGAGGTGGGTTCACTTTTGAATTGGATTTCTCACTTTAGAAATCAAATTGCCATTGATGGCATCAAGCTTTCTCTTTGAGGAAGAAGAAGAAGATCAAGAAAGAATGATAAGTCTTCTAATTTTAAAATAAAACTAATATGAATACTTATCATATCTTGACCATGGTCAAGTGTAGAGATTAAACCAAGGTTAGTTGGAGTGGTTAGGGTTAAGGATGAGATAAGGATGGTGGACTTTGTCAAAGCTTCAAGAAGCTTCAACATAGCTCCAAAATAAGCCACCATTCTTAACTTAATCCTTTCCAAATAAATAAACAAATAAATAAATGAAAAACCAAAACCCTAATCATCACTTAACCATGGTTTAAACCTTTACACTTAACCACATTATCAAGCATCATCAAACATGATACAAAAAATGTGCACAAAAGTATATCACATATACCTTTTGCACATCAAGTGAGAAAATCCATTTAAAGTGAACCAATACTAGTTAATGCAAAGTAATATATCAAATATATAATTATACATTAAATCATTAAATCAACACTTGATTTAACGATCCGGTTATATCGCATACAACCGACCAGTATCTAATGTTTCGATTTATCGAGTCAATGATTCGATAACTAGGTCATATCGAATATAACCAATCGAAACATTTATCGCGAGAATGAAATACGGTATCACATACACGCATTATTCTCGGTCCCGCACATATCTCATATGCGCTCCTATTTCGTTTCGCTTGAACCAGGAAACCTCTGTGTAGGACTCTAAAGACTCGTCAATACGCCGGTAGCAGATGATGATCATATCAAGCACCCACAAGCCGCAAGCAGTCTGCTAAAAGTAACGGCCATCCGGGTATTGAGCGATCAGAAGATCGACGAGCTAGCCCGCTCACACTCCTGCGAATCCGACCAGTAACACTTACCATACAGTCCGGTCTCTTCGTCTGATATGTCGCATATCAAGTCTAGGGGTGGTAAACATCAGACCCCAATAACCGATAAGTCGTGCCGATGTGAGGCTCATAACGGGTCTAGAAACTACTGGTAACACTTACCAGCAAATCTCTGATCAGCCCTGGCCAGGGACTTCCCTGTTACGGCCAATCGAGCACAGCGCAACATCAACCCCCAATACCGGGAGAGACGAAACCCCTCCTATCGCTCATTGCCTCCATGTGACTCGGGACTGTACCCAAAGACCACCGTTTTGCACGCCCTCATGGACGTGGTAAGGTGGAGATCAAAGCACAGTGGGAATCACACAAGACTCTATGACGATCTCGGGTCTACAGACTAACCTGTACAAGTGTCACCTGAGAACTGCCATCTGACGTGAGGTATAATACCATCTGGGAGTTCTCGGCGAGTCTGTCCAGTGTACCCAGTCTCCACTGAGCACCCGTATACCATCTCTGATGTCAAACACCAATGGATATGGGATCATCCATCGCCCATCTCATGGGTCGAGAAGCGTATACGCTAGTCTACTCTGGTATATCGATGCCCCGTCTCGATACACCCACGACTAGGGACCTTGAAGGATGTACTTATGGACTACCATGTCCCCACTAGTATGATCTGCATCACAGTCCAGGTAGTCAAGTACATATCCTAAGGGCTTTACCAACATGTAACTATAAGACAGTATACAGAGACTAGTGTACATGTTAAGATAAAGAGTAACCAGATAGCATACTATCATATCGAGCAAGAAAGTCATCTCTATATATGTCCAAGCATCCAATATAATATACATCATCTGTACAATACTGGCCTCTAGGGCATACATACAACTAACAATCTCCCACTTGCACTAGGGCCAGCTGCTGTAGTATCGCATACCGAGCATCCCGAAGAGTCTCTCAAACTGTATCTGGGGAATGGCCTTCGTGAGTGGATCCGCGGTGTTGTTCTTCGTGTCAACCCTCCTGACCTCTATCTCTCGGCGATCAACTATCTCCCGGATCAGGTGATACCGCCTCAGAATATGCCTGGATCGCTGATGGGACCTGGGTTCCTTGGCTAAAGCCACCGCTCCATTGTTATCGCAATACAAAGGAATTGGATGCTCAATGGATGGAACCACTCCAAGTTCAGTAATGAACTTCTTGATCCAGACGGCCTCTTTGGCAGCATCGTTGGCAGCGATGTATTCAGCCTCCATCGTCGAGTCTGCCACGGTTTCCTGCTTGGAACTCTTCCAGCTAACCGCCCCTCCGTAAAGGGTAAAGACAAAGCCCGACTGCGACTTAGAGTCGTCCTTATCACTCTGGAAGCTCGAATCGGTAAAGGACTCCACTTAGAGCTCTCCGTTACCATACACCAAGAACATATCTCTAGTCCTTCGCAAGTACTTGAGAATGCTCTTCACAGCTGTCCAGTGACTCTCTCCAGGATCAGCTTGATACCTGCTCACTACACTTAGTGAGTATGCTACATCAGGTCTGGTACATAGCATCGCATACATGATAGAGCCTACTGCCGAAGCATAGGGTATCCCTTGCATGCGAGCTCTCTCCAAATCAGTCTTGGGAGACATCTCTTTGGAGAGAGTGACTCCAGAGATCGTGGGTAAGTTCCCACGCTTGGACTCTTCCATACTAAACCTCTTTAGTATGGTGTCAATGTATCTGGATTGGGACAATCCCAAAATCCGTTTGGATCTATCTCTATAGATCCTAATCCCCAATATGCAGGAGGCATCACCAAGATCTTTCATCGAGAATCTTTGTGATAAGAAGAGCTTGACCGATTGCAGCATAGGAATATCATTTCCTATCAAGAGTATGTCGTCCACGTACAATACGAGGAAGACAACCTTACTCTCTGCCACCTTCTTGTAGATACAAGGTTCATCTGGATTTTTGACGAAATCAAACTCTTTGATAACGACGTCAAAGCAGATGTTCCAACTCCGCGATGCTTGCTTTAATCCATAAATGGATTTAAGCAGCTTGCACACCTTCCCGCTGCTCCCACTGTCTACGAAGCCCTCTGGCTGAGTCATGTACACGCACTCTTCTAAATAACCATTTAGAAAGGCGGTCTTAACATCCATTTGCCAGATTTCGTAGTCATGAAAGGCAGCAATGGCAAGCATGATCCGGATGGATTTAAGCATAGCCACTGGAAAAAAGGTTTCGTCATAGTCCACACCTGGTCTTTGACGAAAACCCTTTGCTACAAGTCTAGCTTTGAAAGTCTCCACTTTCCCATCTACACCAAATTTCTTCTTGAAGATCCACTTGCTCCCAATGGGTTTTACCCCTTCAGGAGCAACTTCCAAAGTCCATACTTTGTTGGTGTACATGGATTCCATCTCGGACCGCATAGCATCCAGCCATTTCACTGAGTCCCTACTCGTGATGGCCTGCTCGAAGCTAGTTGGGTCATCATCCTCCATGATGCAATCCTCGCTCCCACCGCCCATGAGAAAACCGTAGTATCTCTCAGGTTGGCGAGGAACCCTACTAGATCGGCGGAGTGGCTGGGGTTCATCGGGAACTACGGAATCTTCTGGTTCCACCAGATCTTCTGTTGTAGCTTCTGCAGCTGGAACCTCTTCCAGTTCTACCTCATGACCACTAATCTCTTTTTCAAGAAATTCCTTTTCTAAAAAGGTGGCATGCCGAGAAACAAATACTCTTTGTTCCTCAGGGTGGTAGAAGATATACCCTTGAGAATTCTTGGGATATCCTACAAATTTGCATAGAACAGACCATGCCTCGAGTTTGTCCCGATTTTGTCGTTTGACATAGGCTGGACAACCCCATATCTTAACATAGTTAAGACATGGTCTCTTCCCTTTCCATATCTCATATGGAGTGGTAGGCACAGATTTGGTGGGGACCATATTCAATAGATGTATGGCTGTCTCAAGCGCATACCCCCAGAAGGAAATAGGCAACTCAGCTGTGCTCATCATAGAGCGCACCATATCTAATAGGGTGCGGTTCCTCCGTTCTGATACACCGTTGTGCTGTGGTGTATATGGAGGAGTCAGCTGAGAGAGAATCCCATTCTCTTTTAGGAAGTCCAGGAATTCATTGCTCAAGTATTCACCTCCTCGATCAGATCGAAGGATTTTAATACTTTTTCCGGTTTGGTTTTCGACTTCTTGTTTATATTCTCTAAATTTCTCAAAAGCTTCAGACTTGTGTCTTATCAAGTACACATGTCCGTATCTTGAGAGATCGTCAGTGAATGTAATGAAGTACGAAGAACCATCCCTGGCATGTGTAGACATTGGACCGCATACATCACTATGTACTAGTCGTAAGAGTTCAGTAACTCTTTCTCCGTGTCCCGTAAACGGAGTTTTGGTCATCTTGCCTTTGAGACATGACTGGCAAGTGTCATAAGATGAAAATTCGAATGGTTTCAAATACCCATCCTTATGCAACTTAGCCAGTCGTGTCGCATTGATGTGACCCAGTCTACAATGCCACAAGAATGATTCGTTCAGTTCAGAACTCTTCCTCTTGTGTGTGTTTGTTATGCTCAGAACTGTTGATTGGTTTAGAACATAAATGCCATTGCACAACGTGCCTGATCCAACCAACTTTTGGTTATGGAAAATGTTCATAACATTGTCCTGTAATACAAAATTATATCCCTCTTTACTTAATAAAGAAACCGATATAATGTTGCATATCAGGTTCGGCATGTAATAGCATTCGTTCAGAACCAATGTATTACCTGTTGGTAATACAAGGTGATATTCCCCGACAGTCTTAGCTGCAACAATTGCACAATTTCCAACTCTAATGTCTTTATCACCTTCTCCAAGTTCTCTACCTTTCCTAAGCCCATGTAACTGATTACATATATGGGATCCTGACCCGGTATCTAATACCCAGGACGTGGAGCAAATGGAGAAACAGTTCTCTGTAACGAACACACCCGAAGAAAATGCATCAACATGTACTTTCTTCATTCGGGTGGCATGGGAATCCTGGTATTCCCCTATATCCTGTTCATTCCTATAACTCTTATAAGAAAGAACGGAACCAACGTTCCCCAGCACAGTATAACATGCGGGTTCGGTCAATACATCCATATTATTATCTTGATTAAGGCATGAAATGGTCGCTACCTGGAGAGAGAGAGAAGAAAACACTTTAGCGTATGCTCGTGCAAGATCAGATTGGTTATTATCTTATCTAATCAGGATGGCTCCCACTGCTTTTTATCAAATCTTCCTTCAAACCCTAAAAGGAAAGACTAGCCGGGATTAATTACACACTACAAGTTCGCCAATCTTTCAGCCAGGCCAGTGTCGGTACTTTAAGGGAGGTCCCCCGTGCTTTCGCACGAACCTAATTAATGTAAACCTCGTTTTCCCAGAGGCGTAACCTCGTTAACACCTTTCTAGACACCTACTTGATCGGCTAATTGTAATGTGTAAAACTCTCCCAGGAGTAACTCTTACTCGCAGTGGGTATCGGGATCCAACTATCTCATAGAAGGTATGCAATCTCATTGCAAATTTCAACACTTGAAATTCCCGATAATGCTTTTGCCCCTAGCGTGCTATGACCTTGACGAAAGCCAACAAACCACAGCCCGCTAGTCAAGTTCAACCTGTACATTTCTTGACTGAATTAAACCCACCCGCACGACCCTTGACGAAAGCCAACAAAGCCGTACGACTACCCTAATCCAGTCGCATCATATGCAGCAGATAAACAGCACATAGCTACCGCACACTACACCTTGACGAAAGCCAATAAATGTAGCACGAATACTATATGTAATTTATCTGAAATGACGGAGGGCTACGACAGGTTTTCTGAAAACCTATTGCGTAATGAACTTGATATCGTTGTAGAATCAAATGAAGTTTTAAAATGGAATGATTTTGAGGCTTTTCTAGTTTTGCTAAAGGGGTCACTCCCGGTGAAGGGATCGTCGGCCCTTTCCTCGTCGAATGAGGTGCGGGATATATCATATATATCACTGTGCAAAGCAAAAACTCTTAAAAGCAATCAAAGTCAAACCGAGTGTGTAGCATCTGCCAGTTATTGCTAAAGGAGTCACTCCCGGTGAAGGGATCTCGGTCCTTTCCTCATCAAATAAGGTGCAGGATATATCACATATACCGCTGTGCAAAGCAAAAACTGTAGCTACCTGTTTTATTTAAAATTTGATTCCACAACATCTTAGGTTTCTTATCTTTCATTAATCACATTAATGAAGTCCCATCATTTAAATACCTAAACATCATAGATAGATATGACGTACACTTATGCCATCCGCATTCGCTTCGATGTCCCCTCGTACACCGTTAGGTTAGGTAACTAACGACAGAGCAGGGCAGGGCTAGCGCGGGTGTAAAACATAAGTAACGTCTATATAATATATCATATATACTATATAAACTATATCCATCACAGAAACACATCACAGATATCGCAGCAGAATAAACATATGAAATATTGGATATACTAGGACGTCCGTGTTTTTAATACGAGCCAGTATAAAACACGGATTCCACGGTCGTGATGAATAGCCAATCCCACACCCCTAGACCCCTACGAGAGCGGCAAGCAACCCTGCCAATTCTAGGGTTAGGAGACCCGGACTCGACTCCTCGAGTTGGTCTCCCACTGGACCCCAGAACCCGGTTACTTGTGCTCCCCTCCTTGGGTCTATCCTAATGCGGAAAAGTAAATAATATACAAAGGGTGACAGCTTCCGCTACCTGGAAGTGCCCCAAATAAAAGAATATTACATACAAGTTTTTACATGAATGAAAATGAAAAACACTCATCTCACATAAAAACCCCCGGCTATTCAAACACGACGATCCAATATAACATATCCAGCAACACATAACATCACATGTCATCAACGTAAGTAAGTATGCATACCCCAATTGTCGTTGACGTATAGCAACGAAACCGGCGATATGAACAACTACACTTACGGTCACAGAAAAGAAAGTGTAAAACTACAACAATTGGAATCCACAACCTCTTTAGACATCACATGCCTAACAGTTACAAACCCCGCATTTTAGTCTCATTATCGAAAACTCTTTTCAATATCGTATGGGACTAAACTGCTAGATTTATAACATTCATTCAGTTATCTCATAACTGTTTGTGAATTCCAATTATTGTATCACATTCTAGATAAACAGAAAATGTTAAACTTTCCGATCGAACAGTCGAATACCCAAGTTTTCCCGATACAGCTCAACACATGAAATAAGTCTAACAACATTCAGTTCGTGACTCAGTACCAACGGTCCAGCCGTAGAAGGGTCAAGCCAACACCTCACATGTGGCACGCCGTACTGCCCCAAAGCCGAAGGTTCAAAGGGCAGTTCAAGACGGTCACATAATCGAGTTAAGGTTTGTTGTCTTCTAGAGGGTCCATCGCGTTACTTGCACTACTTAGAACGTCGTTAAACTACGGAAAAATCCAACACTTGGAAATTTCCCGACAGGGGAAAAATTGGGTATTTATATCCGGTCGAACTTTTTAACATATTCTAAAAATTATCCGGAAATACACAAAGACGAAATTTGATACCCCGATCGAAACACCGAATCCCCAAAGCAACCCCAGAAAATTCAACTCTTGAATAATTATTAAAAATACCCAGGAAAATCACCACTGGAAACTAAGAATTACTGTGTAAAATTCTTTAAATATAGAGGCCGTACGACCGCGGATCCGCCGCATGAGCCATGCTCATGCCGCGGATCCGCGCTGGCTTGGTGGAATTACGCTCACGAATTTCATAGTAAACCTTACAATTTCCTGCTTATTTTTCTGCATATTTTTAATATTAAAAAATCTCAGATTTTAGAAAATGTACAGAGAGCATGTTAAGTTTAGGGTTTCGGGTTCGTTCGGGCTTCAAATCGCGTCTAGACTTCGCCTAAGGCTCTAGCTAGGCTCTGATACCAGTGAAAGGTTCCTAGGCACTCTAGTGAGGTCTCACAAGGCATCGAACATGCCAATTTAAAAAAAATGGTGCCGAGAAACCCTAGACTACGGATCTTAGACTAGATGTTTAGGCGAAATGATAATCTAGCTAACTATTTAACTAGAAGTTAGATGCTACAACCTTTGTAGATCCGGTTTCCCACTTCCTTAGCTCCATGTGGGTGTGCTCTCGCTGTCCATCACGAATCCTAGACTCATTCGTCAGTTTCATCGGAAAAACGGGCGAGCAAGGTCGTCGGCTTCGTGTCAAAGACGATCTACGTCGAGGTTGCACTAGTTCAAGCTCCGACTTCACAAAGTTGTGAAACTTGTAAAGAAAACACCCAAAACAACTTGGCAAGAGGTAGAGGATGAAGAAATAGAAGGTGGGTTCACTTTTGAATTGGATTTCTCACTTTAGAAATCAAGTTGCCATTGATGGCATCAAGCTTTCTCTTTGAGGAAGAAGAAGAAGATCAAGAAAGAATGATAAGTCTTCTAATTTTAAAATAAAACTAATATGAATACTTATCATATCTTGACCATGGTCAAGTGTAGAGATTAAACCAAGGTTAGTTGGAGTGGTTAGGGTTAAGGATGAGATAAGGATGGTCGACTTTGTCAAAGCTTCAAGAAGCTTCAACATAGCTCCAAAATAAGCCACCATTCTTAACTTAATCCTTTCCAAATAAATAAACAAATAAATAAATGAAAAACCAAAACCCTAATCATCACTTAACCATGGTTTAAACCTTTACACTTAACCACATTATCAAGCATCATCAAACATGATACAAAAAATGTGCACAAAAGTATATCACATATACCTTTTGCACATCAAGTGAGAAAATCCATTTAAAGTGAACCAATACTAGTTAATGCAAAGTAATATATCAAATATATAATTATACATTAAATCATTAAATCAACACTTGATTTAACGATCCGGTTATATCGCATACAACCGACTAGTATCTAATGTATCGATTTATCGAATCAATGATTCGATAACTAGGTCATATCGAATATAACCAATCGAAACATTTATCGCGAGAATGAAATACGGTATCACATACACGCATTATTCTCGGTCCCGTACATATCTCATATGCGCTCCTATTTCGTTTCGCTTGAACCAGGAAACCTCTGTGTAGGACTCTAAAGACTCGTCAATACGCCGGTAGCAGATGATGATCATATCAAGCACCCACAAGCCGCAAGCGGTCTGCTAAATGTAACGGCCACCCGGGTATTGAGCGATCAGAAGATCGACGAGCTAGCCCGCTCACACTCCTGCGAATCCGACCAGTAACACTTACCATACAGTCCGGTCTCTTCGTCTGATATGTCGCATATCAAGTCTAGGGGTGGTAAACGTCAGACCCCAATAACCGATAAGTCGTGCCGATGTGAGGCTCATAACGGGTCGAGAAACTACTGGTAACACTTACCAGCAAATCTCTGATCAGCCCTGGCCAGGGACTTCCCTGTTACGGCCAATCGAGCACAGCGCAACATCAACCCCCAATACCGGGAGAGACGAAACCCCTCCTATCGCTCATTGCCTCCATGTGACTTGGGACTGTACCCAAAGACCACCGTTTTGCATGCCCTCATGGACGTGGTAAGGTGGAGATCAAAGCACAGTGGGAATCACACAAGACTCTATGATGATCTCGGGTCTACAGACTAACCTGTACAAGTGTCACCTGAGAACTGCCATCTGACGTGAGGTATAATACCATCTGGGAGTTCTCGGCGAGTCCGTCCAGTGTACCCAGTCTCCACTGAGCACCCGTATACCATCTCTGATGTCAAACACCAATGGATATGGGATCATCCATCGCCCATCTCATGGGTCGAGAAGCGTATACGCTAGTCTACTCTGGTATATCGATGCCCCGTCTCGATACACCCACAACTAGGGACCTTGAAGGATGTACTTATGGACTACCATGTCCCCACTAGTATGATCTGCATCACAGTCCAGGTAGTCAAGTACATATCCTAAGGGCTTTACCAACATGTAACTATAAGACAGTATAAAGAGACTAGTGTACATGTTAAGATAAAGAGTAACCAGATAGCATACTATCATATCGAGCAAGAAAGTCATCTCTATATATGTCCAAGCATCCAATATAATATACATCATCTGTACAATACTGGCCTCTAGGGCATACATACAACTAACAATTTCTTACCCCACGACGCCAAGGGTCAAAGCCATCATCAAGAGGCCACTGAGCAGCAACCCTGCACGGTCCATCCTTGGCTGGTAATTTCTTACCCCACGACGCCAAGGATCAAAGCCCTCATCAAGAGGCCACCAAGCAGCAACCCTGCTCGGTCCATCTTTAGCTGGTAATGTCATACCCCACGACGCCAAGGATCGAAGCCATCATCAAGAGGCCACCGAGCAGCTACCCTGCTTGGTCCATCCTTGGCTGGTAATCTCTTACCCCACGACGCCAAGAATCAAAGACCTCATCAAGAGGCCACCGAGCAGCTACCCTGCTCGGTCCATCCTTAGCTAGTAATTTCTTACCCCACGACGCCAAGGATCAAAGCCCTCATCAAGAGGCCACCGAGCAACAACTCTGCTCGGTCCATTCTTGGCTGGTAATTTCTTACCCCACGATGCTAAGGATCGAAGCCCTCATCAAGAGGCCACCGAGCAGCTACCCTGTATAGGGTGTTTTTCGTCACCCCATTGAGATGGAAATACGTGTGCTCTTGTCAGGGTCATTACAGATTTCCCCTGCCTAGGGTAGGCTGGGGTTTATTGATTGTGGGGATCCGAATCTCCGGCAGCCGCGGACTAAGCTGCCGTTAATTACCCCTCGCATTTGGAGCGAGAGAACATCCGATTGACGGGTTAAACTGGTCATGCGAACTCAATGTGCAGTGTTGTGTTTTGAAGGGGTTTTGGATATATCGGGGGCCCCACAGAGTTTTAACGGGGGTCTCGCTACCCGGATAGAGGGCTGGGGGTCAAGGGGGCTAGCAGCCTCCTTGCGGGGTGCGGGGCAGCGTCCCGTTAGAAATTCTTCTAACGAGAGAGGTATTTTTAGTGTGGAGTGCATGAAAAATGAGGGGGCAAGGGCGTCCAAAGGACGTGTGAGCGCCAGCGCTTGGGCGCTTGGGTTAGCGCTAGGCGCTGGCGCTAGTGCCTCACGTGCCCGGCACGTGGGCGCTCGGGCGCTAGCGCTTTGGGTGCTAGCGCCTTACGTGCCCTGTACGTGGGAGCTCGGACGCTAGCGCTTTGGGCGTAAGCGCCTCACGTGCCCGGCTTTGGGCGTGAGCGCCTCACGTGCCCGGCACGTGGACGCTCGGGCGTCGGCGCCAGCGCTTTGGGCGTGAGCGCCGGCTCCAGCGCTTGAGCGCTGGGCGCTAGCGAAAGGAAGGGGTTTTTACCCCCAGAAATAGCAGTTAAACTCCAAAAGAGGGTTTTGAGTGGAGTTGAACTCCAAAAGATCTGGATTAGGAATTAAACTCCTTTGAGAATTTGGGTCTTGGAGTTGAACTCTCTAAAAATCTTCAGAGGTTCTTCTCTCTTAAACCTGAGATCTTCTCTTGAGTCTTGGATCTTTTCCAAAGTGGGATTTTCGGGGATGGGTTTCCTTCTTCCTACTCTTTGTTGGCCGGATCTTGAAGAACAAGAGGGGTGAGATTTTAAAAATCTCTCCTTTTTGAGATCTAATGGAAGATTTGAGCTCCCCTTTGTGGGTTTTGTGTGAAAAACTATTTAGTTTTGGAAAAGGAGGAGTAAAAGCCTTGATTTAATTCAAAAGAAAGAAGAAAGTTTAGAACCTTGAGGAAGGAGAAGGAGGCACAGACCTTGATTTTTTTTAGAGAGAGAAAAAAAGATCTTTAGATATTTTTATCATGTTGTCTTATATAGGCTTACACATTTACATATAGCCTCTTAGGCTTTAAAAAATGGTATTTTACCCATCCCATGTCTCATATGCTATTTCGTTTTGCACATAACCCATGGTCTTTACAAAAATTTGGTTTTATGCCCATTTTTCTTAAAAATAAAATGAAAGAAATACACCAAAATTATTTATTACAAAATTTTTTATTTTGGCATACGGGAGGCCGGCGGCTTCATATTCGGCCTCGACCCAGGCATTGGCCCACTTGGCTTGGGGTTGACTTTGACTTTGACTTGGTCAACCGGGGTGCAATTTTTGACCCCAACAAAGTGCCACCATCAATAAATGCATACCACATATATAGGCCGTGTGAATGAAATTGATGGATCTTCCTTCGCATGGAGGCGACTTGCGTTGGTTCCCACTTTTTAGGATGCACTGCCCTTTTTACGACATGGACGGTCGACGCTTGACGCGTCTCCGAGACGGAGTGTCCGTGGAAAACGTTTCCCTGGCCCGGAGTGTCGGTGGTTGACGTGTCCCCGGCACAGAGTGTCGCTGATCGACGTTTCCCCGGCAAGGAGTGTTGCTGGTTAACGTGTCCTCGAGACGTAGTGCCTGTCTTTGACGTTTCCCCGGTACGGAGTGTCTCTTTGACGTTTCCCCGATATGGAGTGTCGCTGGTTGTCGTGTCCCCGAGACGGAGTGTCTGTGTTGGACGTTTCCCCGAGACGGAGTGTCGCTGGTTGACGTGTCCTCGAGATGGAGTGTTTGTGTTGGACGTTTCCCTGAGACGGAGTGTCGCTGGTTGATGTATCCCCGGCACAGAGTGTCTGTTTGCGATGTTTCCCCGAGACGGAGTGTCGCTGGTCGACGTAGAGGTCGAGTGTCGCTGTTTGACGTGTCCCCGAGACGGAGTGTCTGCTTGACGTTTCCCCGGTACGGAGTGTCGGCTGGTTGACTTTTCCCCGGCACGGAGTGTCTGCTTGATGTTTCCCCATTACGGAGTGTCGGTTGGTTGACATGTCCCCGGCACGGAGTGTCTGTGTTGGACGTTTCCCCATGACGGAGTGTCTGTATGTGATGTTTCCCAGATACGGAGTGTTGTTGGTTGACGTTTCCCCGAGGCGGAGTGTCTGTAGTCGACGTGCCCCCGGCACGGAGTGTCTGCTTAACGTTTCCTCGTTACGGAGTGTCGGCTGTTTGACGCAGAGGTCGATGTTGGAATTGGTTGGTTTGATTTGTGTTGACATCAGTATCGCTGCACTGGAATATGGTACCGGGAGCGAATCATCATTTGCCTTTGAGAGGATTTGGGGATTGGTTTCTTTTGTCGGCATCTGCATTGCTGCACTGGAATAATGTCAGGAGCAACTCATCATTTGTCCCGGGAGGATTTGGGAATTGGTTTTTGGGTCGGTATCAACACCGCTACACTGGAATATGGTACCAGGAGCGAATCATCATTTGCCTTTCCCTGTTGGGAAGCAATGGCTTAGAAGATAGGTTTAGATCCCTATCACCTAAGGATTTTCAATTTTATGGGCCGTAAGGGTCCCATAAAAGCATTTTCTCCCTACGAGTCATAAGGATCCCATAGGTGCATTTTCTCTTTAGGAGTCGTGAGGACCCCCAAGTGTGTTTTTCCTTTGTGAGTCGTAAGGATCCCACGAAGGCGTTTTCATACGAGTCGTAAGGATCTCGCAAGTTTTTTCTCCTCATGCATCGTGAGGACAGATGAGTGGATTTCCCTCGTTCCCAGTTTAATGACTTAGGGGTCATTTGTTTCCAGTTTAATGACTTAGAGGTCATCTGTTCCCAGTTTAAAGACTTAGGGGTCCATTGTGTCCAGTTTAACGACTTAAAGGTCATTTATTTCCAGTTTAACGACTTAGAGGTCAATTGTTCCCAGTTTAACGATTTAGAGGTCATTTGTTTCCAGTTTAACGACTTAGAGGTCATCTGTTCCCAGTTTAAAGACTTAAGGGTCTATTGGATCGGAAGCTTGGAATTTTAGGGTAGGGGTTGGCATCAGCGTTGCTAACACTGATGTACATATGCCAGAAGCAATTCATCATTTGCCTTTTCCTGTTGGGGAGAGATGGCTTAGGAGACAGGTTTAGGTTCCTATCACCTAAGACTTTTCAATTTTATGAGCCGTAAGGGTCCCATAAAAGTATTCTCCCTACGAGTCAAAAGGATCATGTAGGTGTATTCTCCATAGAAGTCGTGGGGACTCCCAAGTGTGTTTTTCCTTTATGATTCATAAGGATCCCACAAAGGTGTTTTCTTACGAGTCGAGAGGATCTCGTAAGTTTGTTCTCCTTATGTATCGTGATGACACATGAGTGGGTCTTCCCAAATAGAGCATAATTCTAAGGGCGAAGACCGGCCGCTGGACTGGTGACTGCGGTGGGGCATGGGCTTGAGGAGAATTATTTGAGTCCGTGGATTGTATACGGTAGTCAATTTGGGGACCACCCGTAGGGCTGGGAGAATTTTGGGAATTTAAATTTTTGTTGGCGTCTGCATCGCTGCACTAGAATATGGTACCAAGAGCGACTCATCATTCGCCGTTGGGACATTCAGAATTTTGTTGGCGTTGGAATCGCTGCACTGGAAATGGTACCGGAAGCGACTCATCATTTTCCACTTTTTTTTACCGCGATTGCTCTATCATTTCGGCTTTATTTTCTCATTTATTTTACTCGTTGATTTTTATTGCGAGTTTCCCCATCATTTCAGCTTTTTATTTATTTATTTATTTATTTACACTTTTTTATTTACACATTTTTTGCATTCCCAGTTTAACGACTTAGAGGTCGATTGTTCCCAGTTTAACGACGTGGTGGTCGTTTATTCCCAGTTTAAAAACTTGGTGGTCTGTGGTTTGCTTATCCCAGCTCCTCGGACTTTGATCTTGGCGGGGCTGTGTTGATGATTGTAGCTCTGTGGCTTGTCGATACATCTGACGACTGTGAGGCTTTCCCAAGTTTGTATTGGCTCTCCACCCAATCTTTAAAAACATAGCAGTCTTCAATGGTATGACTCACCATTCTATGATATGGGCAGTATATGGGATTGCCGATCATGTTCATCTCATATGGCGTCTTTGGAATAGGTAGCTGAAGACCGTTGTTCAAGGCATCCTCGAATATTTTGCAGACTTCCTCCCTCCTGAAGGACTATACTTTCTTCTTTCTTTCCATTAGAGTAGGTGCCCTTACTAATGCTGGACCCTGAGGACGATCAGTCTTTGGTTCGCCTACTGTCCGCTTACCACGTTCAGTGTACGTATCAGAGGGACTGAAGGCTGACTGTGGCCGTTTTTCGCAAAAGTGTTCCGCTTTTGGGCTGGAGGGAGTATCGGTTGGCTGCTTCCGGATATCAATCCGCAGCTCAAGAACCAAAATTTGATTTTGCTGTAATTGCAATCGGGCGACTTGGGTCGTGAGATCTGCCATGACATTTACCAGCTTGTTGACTTTGGAATGGACCTTGGCCATCTTCTCATCCCTGTCCTGAAGTTGCCTTTGAAGCCATTGGAATAATGCGTGTTCTATAGTTCCGGGTATGCCAACGGGGACATCCTTACCGCCTGAACTTGATTCAACATGGACCACGGGTTCCTTTGGCTTAATGGCCTGAGCGAGCTCTTCATCATTTGGATCGAGCCGATGTTGGATAGCAACAACCGCGTCATTGTCATGGTTATAAGGCGTAGGAAGACTTGTTCCTCTAAGCTCCATCATATAGACCGTGTGGGTTATGTACCCGTCTATTGCTTCTTCATTGGTAATATTGCTCGCTTGGCTCTTAGCTTGTTGCCTTGGTCCACTCCTTCCAGATAAAGGCAGATGTCTGAGAGAATCAGGTTCCCGAAAGATTTCAGTCTCCATTTGTATGAAATTGGCGGTCGCAGCTTGACCGTGTGGGTTGTGTACCCGTCTATTGCTTCTTCATTGTCAATGTTGCTCGCTTGTCTCTTAGCTTGTTGTCTTGGTCCACTCCTTCCAGATAAAGGCAGATGTCTGAGAGAATCGGGTTCCCGAAAGACTTCGGTCTCCGTTTGTATGAAATTGGCGGTCGCAGTTGATTGTTTGTTAACACGCCAGGGGACAATGATATTTCTCCCGCCTTGCATTGTTTCTCGACCCAATCCTTGAAGATGCAACAGTCTTCAATAGTGTGCCCTAGAACTCAGTGGTATGGGCAAAAATTGGGATGATCAGTCCTGCTCGCTTCACTCGGCCTTTTTGGTTCTGGTAGTCGCAGGCCATTCTTCAGAGCATCTTTGAAAATTTTGTGGACCTTGTCCCTTCTGAAAGAGTAGACCTTATTTCTTCTTTCCTCCAAAATTGGCTCTCGAGATTTGTTAGTTTTTGCTCTGTCCGCTCTCTGCTTATTTAGAGAATCGGTGCTGTTAGAACTTTCGCCTTTTCGGTTGTCGTCCCTCCAAGGTTTCGGTCTGTTTGTGAACTGAAGATCCTGAGTGGATTCGGGCTTTGAGCATTCCAACATTTGGACCTTCTTGGTCAGCTCTTGGAATGTTTTAAGTCCTGCGGTGCACAGGAAAGGTTTCATCCAGTCCTTCAGATTTTCTATAAGAAGACTGACAGATTGGTCTTGCTCCAACGGCGGTTCACATTTGATAAAGAGATTGCGCCATCGGACTGTAAAATCCATGTTGCTTTCGTTGTTCTTTGGCTCAGTCCTTACGAGGTCGGCAATGATGATTTTATCGCTGACACTCATGAACCTTTGCTTGAACATGGATTCTATTTGAGCGAACGTCGTGATCGAGTCATCCGGTATGCTTGCATACCAATCGAAAGCAACATCGGTCAAGCTATTGACAATCTGGCGGAGAAGGAGTGCATCATTGGCCCCCAGTATTCGCGCATGATGCTTTAAATTGGGCAATGTTCCGGTTTGCATTACCCGTCCCATCAAACCTTTCAAATTTGGGGACGACATAGCCACTGGGAAACTCCATAAGATCATACCGAGCAGGATATGGTCTCCCGCTATTGCTGACATCTTTTTGCTCTCCGGCTTCGGCTACCAATGTTTTGACTTTGTTGGCAACCAAATCCATGATTTGATCTTAAGTTAGCGGGTTGCTGTCATCGGTACCCAAGACATTTCCCGAGATAGGATGCGGCTGACTTTCATGCGGTCCGTCCACCTTTGGATTTGAGGGAATAGGCGTCGGCTGTCTCGGGACACCATTTCCCGGTTCATGAGCAGAACCCTACGCTTGATTGGACGGCTGAAAGGCAACTTGGGCTGTAAGACGTAAGACGACGTTTGTCAAGTCATCAATTTTTGAGTATAGCTTGGCCATCTCCTTGTCTTTGTTTCTGAGCTTCTTTCAAAGCTCCTGGAGAAGTTGCTGCTTTGTGGTCTTAGGATGGAAAGTTGGCTCATCTTCGCTTTCTGAGCCCAACTCTTCATGAACCGAAGGCTCTCTCTGCTTATCAGCCTCACTGGAAGGGTCTTCATTACCTTCCAGAGGAGGCTGGTCTTGGAATGTGGCAGCCATATTCACACCGGATTGGATTTGAGATGCGGTGGCCCCATCCTTGCTCTTGCTGCGTGTGCCCACCATGTAGACAGTGTGGACCACACATCCAGTCATTTCCTCATCTTTAGCGGGGCAACCTTGTTCTTCGAATCTCCTGAAGTTCAGCCTAGAAGGAGCCCTAGCCCTTTTGTTGGCTCTGTATCTGAGCATCTTCTGTCTTAGCTTCTTAATTTTGATAGCTTGGCGGGCATCCATCATCCAGGAAGCCATCGTGAGCCGATTAACGGGGAGCTTAGAGAAGATACCCGATTGAGCAGTTGTCAAGGGCACCGCCGGAGCTTGCTCGAGACACCTTATTGCTCTATTGGTGTTGATGGCCTTACCCCCGGCTGGGGCCAAAGAAAGTAGTTCAAACACCGACTTGCATTTGGGTTGGGGCGCTTTCAAGATCACCACATTTGGCCTCTTGCCTTTCGAGGCCGGTTTGTCTGTTACCAGAGCTTGAGGAGCTGGGATGGCGTTAGCTGACACGAACAGAATAGAACAAAATGGTAGCGGCGGCTCCTCCCATTATCGCCCGGGACTGGCCAGGAGGACCGTCCTGGCGTCCATCTTCATCGTGTAAGAGACGGGAGTTGTGCTGAGGGCTGAGCTTGTCCTTGGAGACATTGTTGAAAAGTGATTGCTTGAAAATCTGCATGATAGAGCATTATTTTAGTATAAATATAGATATGTATATTGATTGAGTTCGCATGAACGTTTAACCCGAAATATAGGAGGAGAGATAGGTCCCACTGGGCGTGCCGGAATCTGTAGGGTGTTTTTCGTCACCCTATTGAGATGGGAATACACGTGCGCTTGTCAGGCGCATTACAGATTCCCCCTGCCTAAGGTAGGCTGGGGTTTATTGATTGTGGGGATTCGAATCTCCGGCAGCCGCAGACTAAGCTGTCATTAATTACCCCTCACATTTGGAGCGAGAGAACCTCCGACTGACGGGTTAAACTGGTCATGCGAACCCAATGTGCAGTGTTGTGTTTTGAAGGGGTTTTGGATATATCGGGGGTCCCGCTACCCGGATAGCGGGCTAGGGGTCAAGAGGACTAGCAGCCCCCTTGCGGGATGCGGGGCAGTGTCCTGTTAGAAATTTTTCTAACGGGAGAGGTATTTTTAGTGTGGAGTGCATGTAAAATGGAGGGGAAAGGGCGTCCAAAGGATGCGTGTGCACCAGCGCTTGGGTTAACGCTTGGCGCTTGGGCGCGGCGCTAGCGCTTTGGGTGCTAGCGCCTCACGTGCCCGGCACGTGGGCTCTCGGGCGCTGGCGTTTTGGGCGCGGACGCTTTGGGCGCGGGCGCCTCATGTGGCCGGTACGTGGGCGCTCGGGTGCCAGCGCTAGCGCTTTGGGCGCTAGCGCCTCATGTGCCCGGTACGTGGGTGCTTGAGCGCTAGGCACTAGCGAAAAGATGGGGTTTTTACCCCCAAAAATAGAAGTTAAACTCCAAAAAAGGGTTTTGAGTGGAATTGAACTCCAAAAGATCTGGATTAGGAGTAAAACTCCTTTGAGGATTTGGGTTTTGGAGTTGAACTTCCTAAAAATCTTCAGAGGTTCTTCTCTCTTAAGCCTGAGATCTTCTCTTGAGCCTTGAATCTTTTCCAAAGTGGGATTTTCGGAGATGGTATCCTTCTTCCTCCTCTTTATTGGCCGGATCTTAGAGAACAAGAGGGGTGGGATTTTAAAAATCTTCCCTTTTTGAGATCTAATAGAAGATCTGAGCTCTCCTTTGTGGGTTTTGTGTTGAAAAACTATTTAGTTTTGGAAAAGGAGGAGTAAAACTCTTGATTTAATTCAAAAGAAACAAGAAGTTTTAGAATCTTGAGGAAGGAGAAGGAGACATAGACCTTGATTTTTTTTTTAGAGAGAGAAAAAAGAACTTTAGATATTTTCACCATGTTGCCTTATATAGGCTTAAACATTTACATATAGCCCCCTGGGCTTTACAAAATGGCATTTTGCCCATCCCATATCTCATGTGCTATTTCTTTTTGCACATAAGCCATGAGCTTTACAAAAATTTGGTTTCATGCCCATTTTCTTAAAAATAAAATAGAAATACACCAAAATTATTTATTACAATTTATTTTTTTGGCATGGGGGAGGCCGGCGGCTTCATATTCGGGCTCGACCCGGGCATTGGCCCACTTGGCTTGGGGTTGACTTTGACTTAGTCAACCGGGGTGCAATTTTCGACCCCAACATCCTGCTCAGCCCATCCTTGGCTGGTAATTTCTTACCCCACGACGCCAAGGATCAAAGCCTTCATGATGAGGCCACCGAGCAGCTACCCTGCTCGGTCCATCCTTAGCAGGCAACTCCTTGCCCAACGACGCCAAGGATTAGAGCCCTCATCAAGAGGCCATCAAGCAGCTTCCCTGCTCAACTTCCTACACGTCTTTACTAAGCGGTCTCTACCTCGACTTCGGGGCCATAGAGATACCGACCTTACACCGATCTTTGCAGACTTGGCAAATGGTTGAATTCAATTCGACGCGCGATCACCAAATGAAAAACCGGTCTCCGACCTAACGCATCATGAAAATGGTAACGCACAAATAGAAATTTAACCATAAACAAAGGGAAAATGTGCACGCAAAGAACACTGCAAACAGATTTTATTCACAAAGCCGGTGGTCTTTACAGAGTTATTATGGGTACCCTAGCCTTACAAAATCGCCCGGGGGCTTACAAAATTTCAGCGCAAAAATAAGGAGGCGAGGAGACTCAGGGCTCGGGTCTGGGGAGAATCTTGACGAGCTCTGCATCCACCACCACGACCGGGGTTGCGTCTTGAAGAACGGTGCCCGTCGCAGGAGCCTCGGTGCCAGGAGCCGGGGGACCGACTTCTCCCCAACGTTCCCACCGAGGGCTTCTCCCCCTTCAGCGCTTCCGGGGGCATTCCCCTGCGCATCATCCCCGAAAGGATACTCACCCCGGAGCTCGCCGTCAGGAAACTCTGGCATCAGGGCCTTGACGGCATCGAGGGTGTCATGCCAAACGACGGCAGCGGCTCCACCGATGTCGGTGTAGTACTGGTCCGACTTCTTATAGCACTCCACCGCCTTCGACGCTCGAAGCTCGGCACGCCTCGTTCCTTCCTTCTCCGCCTCGTTCTCTTTCCGGAGGGTGTTCACCGTCTTCTTCAAGGTGGCAACAAGCACCCCGGAGTCTTCCAACTTAGCCTCGGCCGATCTCCCGATCCCCGGCCGCCACCCGGTCTTCGAGGGCGGCGATCCTCTCCGTCTCCACTTGCAGCTCTAGCCTTGAGCTCTCCTCCCGCGAGGAGAACTCGCCCGCGGCCTGCATCGCCGGGGCAATTTCCTCGTCCTCCATGTTGACGACAAGGGCGACGTGCTGGAGGACCTGAAGAAAAGAAAGGAGGGGTTAAAAAGAAAAGGGGGCACCCAACCTTGTGAACAAAAATGCTGAATAAAGACCCGAGTGAAGTGTGAACATTGACCTCTACGGCCTCCTGGGCTATGGCCACCATTTGGGCCCGGAGGGTCCCCCGAGGGATTCTTACCCCGGCCGACCTCTCCATCTCCGAAAGCAGGCTATCGGTGACAGAAAGCCCCGAGGGCATCTCAAAGCGAAGCTCCCCTTCGTCCACGACGATCGGGGAAGCCGAGGAACGGGGCACTGTCCTCTGGTACCTTTTGTGGAGGGACGCTGGAGAGCCGGTCTTGCCTCCCACCTCCATAGCCCGGGGCTCCTGCTCCCGAACGCGTTTTTGGCTTGGCGCATGGCTAGACTCCGGGGCCCGGGGGCGCTCTTGCGCGCCTAGATGGAGCGGCCACCGGTAGAGCTGGAGCCGATGACGGGCGAGAAGGGCCAGCACTTCCGGCCTTCTTCTGTTTGACCAGGGCTGCCCGAAATTTGCCTAGGTCTATGGGTTCTGCATAAGATGAAAATAAAAAAGAGCCAGCAATGCCAGAAAAAGTGCACAAGTCTAAACAGGTCGCCTAAAAACTCCTGAATTACCCGCGAAGTGAGCGGGGCTGAGCCCAGCCCAACTAAGGGCCTGCTCAGACATCAACACATCAGCCCGGGGGAGGGGCTCCCACTCTGACACCGCCACCACGTCGGGATCATTCGACCGCCTCACCCGCGGGCAGTTGGCCCTGTGCCATGGATAGGCACAGGCCAATCCTCACCCTCGGGCGGCCCAACAAATAAAAACTTCTTCTTCCATTCGTGAATGGAAGAAGGTACTACGATGACCCCCGACCCAGCAGCACCTCCCCGGTGTTTTCTAAAAGAGATGTATACCCAGCTCGGCTCGCCCCTGCGAGTGCCGGGGTGATTTTTGTCGCAGAGAGAAGAAATGAGAAGGCTCCTGCTGAAAGGGATCTGACGTAATTTCAACCGGACCAGGAACCCAAGGAGAATCCTCCAAGAGTTCGGCACTAATTGGCCCGGTGCTAACTCAAAACAATTCAACGCCGCACTCACTTCGGGGTAGAAGGGCAGGCGCATCCCAGCCCAAAAGGCTTCCAGGTACAAGGCAATCTCCTTGCCCCGTACCTGGTCTGCCCTCTCCCCCTCCTCGGACAGAGAAAGCAAGTAGCTGGGAGGAACGTGGAAACGAGTCTGGATGGTGGCGAGCTCGTCCGCATGCCTCAGCATGGATGACACGTCAAGTGCACCCATAACCTGCGCTCTGGGGACCGCCTCCGTCGCACGACCCCGGGAAGCATGACTAACTCTAACTTCCCGGGGGGACTCTGACTCAGAAAAGGAAGAGGAAGAAGAAGAAGAGGAAGAAGAAGAAGAGGAAGCTACAAAGGACTCCGCAGACTCTTCCCGGACTATTTCTACAGACTCCTCAGTTGAAGACATCTAACCTGATCAAAAGGATGAAGTCCTCAGAAGAGAAAACGCAGAGATCCCGACCTAAAGAAAAGAACGCCGAGCTGACACCAAAGGGACGAGGAAATTATGATGAGGAATGGACCTTGAAGAGGATCCCACCTCTATTTATAGCAGCCGACGTACACATCCTACGGCGCCTATCATCTCCCGCCAAAACAACACTTCGCATTCGACGGCCATCGGCGCACCACCTGTCGTATGCGTATTGGTTGCATCCCATCGGGCGCAAAGGACACCGGCAGCACGTCGCGTCTGCCAACGACCGCCAGACACGTGGACCGGCGCTTCGGCGAACGCATGCGTGAATCGGCGCTTCCTCTTTAATGCGAGCTCTCTCCCCTGATCCGCTGACATCATCGAAAAAATACAACTAATTGCCCGGGAATATGCACCGACGATATCTTCAAATAAGAGCTCACCCCGGATGACCGGTCAGACCACTCTCGGCCCGACCCATGAAGGGTCGAGATGAGAGTGGGGGGCTAATGATGAGGCTCAATACTGGTGATGCCCCAGATCATGACACGTGGCAGATGACGTGTCCTAAAGCTTACGGGAAGGGATCAAGAACGATACAGTGGAAGCATACCCCGGGCTTTCGACCCTAGGAAATTCCCGACCTTCGGTGGCCTTCCAGACCACTCCTACGCTCACCTTACAAACAACCCTCGGCTCACCTCCGAGCCCTCTACGCATTGAGTTCCCTCATCCCTCTAGCTCGCCTCCGAGCTATCGCAGATCCAAGATGCCTCGGCCTCCCGCTCGTTCCCGAGCCTCCCGCCGAGCTTATATTCCTCGGTCTCACCGACCAACCCACAGCACCGATCACAGGCGCCTCCGCCACGGCTCCGCGAATCTTGCCAGACGTGAGATATCCGCCGCCCATGATCCCACGTTCCACGCCATCACGATTTCCCATTAATGAGCATATCTCGTCAATCCCGTCTATCACACGGGCATAACGCCAGGGGCGTAACGGCCGGCGTGAATCTCGCGCCCGCCTGTTCATGGCTGCCACTATATAAACCCCTCTGTCAGACGACTCAGATAAGCCAATTTTACCCCAATAGGCCGTCACTTTGCCAAAATACCCCATCTAACTTGATCGTCGGAGGGTCCTCGGTGGCAAAACCATCCCGAGACTTCCTTGCAGATAGCTCGGCCCCAATCACATAAAACCCATTGAGATCCACACGCTCCAGAAGGCAAGCTCCAACTCAATCTTAGCCATCCAACAGCGCTCGCTGCAGATCAACGGAATGTAACATCTGAAGGAGATCAAGAGATCCATCACCTCCTTTCCACCACAATATGCAATATCTAAGAGATGCTCTTGTGCCCATGAAGCACACTCAGCTCTATAGTGTATATGATGTCGACAGCGATGAATCTAAACATGATAGCAAGTGGTTTGATCGAACGATTTTTGGTACAAGACTTGATGTTTTATGTGAAAGGAATGTTCATGGCTACAAGTTGATGAGCATGCATGCAAATGCTTTGTGAGGCCAAGAATCTCTTGAGAGACAGGGTAAGGTGAGACCAGTCCCCCCTCATCATACATGGGAATCTCCATGGTTAACCTCGGCTAGAAATGAGTCTAGGTTCTTCTTCTTTTTTTCTTTTTCTTTTTGCATGCGAACTTAGCAATGGTGTTTGCTACATGCAATGTAGGAAGTTAGCCTTGTTATAAATAGTGGTGTTGGTCCTCACAATGGCAACTCTAGTTCTTCACAAATGCAACTCTCTCTCTCTCTCTCTCTCTCTCACACACACACACACACGCGTACACGCATGTTTGGTGTCCCCTGGAACTTCCTCAAGCACTTCATGAGTTTAGGCATTCTCATTTTGACATTTTGTAGGGCCGTTTCTTGTGAAGTTTTTTGGGGGAGCTTTGGGTGGCATTCAAAACAACATGTCAAATTTCATATCGCTCTCTACCAAAACTTTTAATTTATAGTATCTTTACTGTGGTATTTTTAAAAGGGTAAATTTTATGAAGCCTGCTCTCTACCAAAACCTTCAATTTATAGTATCTTTACTGTGGTATTTTTAAAAGGGTAAATTTTCTGAAGCCCACCATCGAACCTTTAAGCTTTTTGAGATATAACGGTACATTGAATTTTAAAAATGCCATGCATGCACCCCATTGGAAGGTATTTTTGTAAGGATATTTTCCCTAAATATGTCGTATTCAGTTCATTTTGAGCTATTCAATCAACACACTGTGACATTTTGGGATTATTTCCACTCATACCTTATTCAAGTTAAAGAAACTAACATATTTCATACAATATTGCTAGTTCAATAAGAGTTAATGACATTTTTAACGTTCAATAGTGCTATTTGAAAAGCCCTAAAAGTTCAACAGTGCTTCATAAACTTTACCCTTTTCTGAAAAGGCCAGATTACATGTGCGTCCAACTCTAATATATACAATGTTTAACCTTGTGTCTAAAGTACAACTCTAATATATACAATGTTAACCTCGTGGCTAAAGTTCTGGTGAGAATTGAAAGATGAACTTTTAGATATATCGATCCTACGATTACTATCAAATTTTAATTGCGTGTGCTACATTCTAGATTGTGTTATGGCAAGGGATCAAAATTTTAATTGCATATACTTCCTGCTAGATTGCTAAATTTTAATTGCATGTACTACTGGATACTATACATATTAGAGACCGTCTTAAACGATCTCTAATACTAAAGGTACGGTATCTAAAGAGAATTAGGGACCGTTCGTATTTTAAACAGTCGCTAATATATGGTCGCAAAAGGAATGGTAGCAAAAGGAGCGGTCGCTAACATACGTACCAGATGTGCGGCACGGATGTTTCACACAACCGTTTAGATTATTACGATACATAATGTACCGTTCCTAATATGTACAGTTTTTACTAGTGCAAGTTATAGTCCAAAAGACTCTTAACCTTCAGAACATACTAGAATATAAAAATATGTTCACTCAACTTTCATGGCAGATCAAATTTCATTGCAGGCCAGTTGGGTTCTCAAGGCAATAATATTAAAGGAATTGATATCAATTTTGATTCGGTTTATAGATGAAGTTACAATTTAGAAATCTAAACGGTAAATCATAGACAACAAGATTTTGAATCATTAAATTTATAAAATACAAGGTAGAAATTAGGATGAATATATTTGTAAAAGATTTTATATATGTGGACACATACACGCGCGGGCACTCACACATACACTCGCTCACACATTCACATACGCACGCACGCGCACTCATATATATGCACAAACACACATGCACGTGCGTAGTCGCTCACATACTCACACATACCCTCAATTAACCTAAAATTCATCTTACCCTAAATTCATCTAATAATTTCTTATAATCCATCTTATACTGAATTAATCTAACAATCATCATAAATGTCACAAATACCAAGTAGTGAGGTATAATTTGTAATTAGGATTTATAATTTGTTATTAAGTTTTAAAAGTTGTTATTAGGGTTTTTTAGGGTTTATAGATTTTTCAATTTGTACAACCCATCATCACAAATTTCATAACTTAGCATCCACATGTAATTTAAAAGCCCCAACATTTACATTTAATTTCAAAAATTCATAATCTAAAATCCACATCACAATTTCACAGCCTTATATCAAAATTACATCACAATTTATAACCAAAACTTACAATTCATAACCGAACATCGATATTTAATTTTAAAAATAATAATTGGAGGAAAATACCTTAACTTTTGATCGGATTTTGAACACTAGCAGCAGCAGCAGCAATACCTAAAAAAATTTAGATAAGAAAAGGGAATTTTTTTGGAAGAATTGGGGGAAAATGAAGAGGGAAATCACCTCTTCAGGTCAAATTCGCAGGCTGTGAAAATTTTGGGGAAGAATGAGAGAGAGAAAGTCATCGCGCGGCCTAAAAGATCAGAGAACAATATGAATCCACTAGTTATAAATCATACACGACAACAAGAATTTGAATCATTAAATTTACAAAATAAAAACTAAAAGTTAGGATGAATATGTCACTACTACAAATAAGAGTTGCCCCTATGGATAAATCCGTAGGGGCAACCCACTGCCCCTACGGATATATGCGTAGGGGCGAAAAAATACCCCATAGGTGCAAAGGCCGCAGGTGCAAGTTGAGGCCCTGAACTTGCCCCTACGGGCAAATTCTTGCCCCTACGGATTTATGTGTAGGTCCTGTTGCTCCTACGGATTAAGCCGTAGGGTATAAGATTTTATATTATTTACGGTTTTTTTTAATATATTACTTGTACCTACGGACATGTCCGTAGGTCCATGTACTACCCCCTACGGATATGTGCGTAGGTACGTTTTCGTAGGGGCCAAATATCAGGATTCCTGATATTTGGCCCCTGCGGATAACGCCGTAGGGGATAGGCAGTGGCCCCTACGGCTATGTCCATAGGGGCATTCCCAACCCCCTGGCACTGAGATCAGGGAGGAAATATCAGTTACTGCTGATATTTTGCCCCTACGGATATATCCGTAGGGGTATCATGTGTGCCTACGGATTAATCCGTAGGTACATATTGTTTGTATTTTTTTTTTAAAAATGGGCTGTTTGATTTTTCCCCGCCCTGTGCACAATAATATATACATCAATCAAATCATATATTGCAGTATTCATAATCACATCTCACGCATATATATAATATACAAAAGAAACCCAAAAACTGAATATGATATAAATACAAACCAATATCAATATCGTTTCAAAATGTAGTACAATGTGTATGATATAAATAAATACATGTTTCAAAAAATAAGAACCAAAAATCTACCCTATAACATTTAGTTTTCTAATTAAGAAACACAAAGAAATAAATTATATCATAAATAATGAATTAAATTTAAAATACATACCTGTTTGCGTTGGGAGTCGAAATAAGCGCACAATAGAGGCCATGTCTGTACGTTGACTCTCGCAAACGCCGGAGTAGATAGGAGGGCCGCTCTCTCTGCCTCGGGGGTCGCCATCCACAGGGAGTAGTAGTCGGCCTTCAGCTCATTCCTGTTGTATCGGACCTTGGCCTGCATGTTTTTCATCAGGCCATTGTATAGAGCATGAAGGTCGAGCACCCTCCCCGGGTGATCAGGGTCGGCTACAGGCTGAAAATCGTAATCCAACTGAAAATACAAAAAAAAACATTGTTATTAGATTGCAAGTGTTAATAAAAAATATATTGGATAAATCAAATGAAAATATATATTAATACATACCCGAGCATGATCAAAGAAGAGGGCGAATGAGCGCTGGTGCTGCTCGCCCCACTCAACGTGAAGTGGATAGTTCTTCACGATCCGGCTCTCGTCCCCCAAATACCGGCCGAACCTCTCGGCATGAGGACCGATATAGCGATAGTCAAGGGTAAAAAATAGGGGGAATGCTGCCTCCCCCCTAGCTCTATCAGGCCTCAGCCTATGGGACTGATTCGGGCCTCGAGTCCCCCTCTGGGGATGGAGAGGCCCTGCGTCTGCACGAAATATCAAGACAATCAATAATAAGACAAAGTTGTATTAAGAAATCAAGGTTAAACAAAAATTCAAGTGTGATATATACCTCCGGTGACTAGCGCACGAGCCTGGGCCCGAGCAGCAGCACGAGCGGGACGATAGTTCCTCCGGTGAGGAACAACCGGGGTCCCGGACCCGGACGCATCCCCTCCAACTATAAAATAAACATCGACGCTAAATTTCCATGAAGTTCATATTTATTCTATAGAGCATATGTAAAATGAATAAATATTTTAAATTTATTCATACTAACCTGCAGACGATGCGGAGGGTATGGAAGCGGCAGGAGTGGCCCCTGTGGAAGGTGTGGATGCACCACCTATAATTAGACAATTAAAAATAGATTATATAAGTAATTGCAAAAAGAATGTGTAGATCAATAATATAACGTTCTAAATCAATATGCATGCACTATAGGATATATAAACATACCCGCAGGTGCGGTGGTGTCATGATGCAATATGATTTTAAACCATTGAGATCAAGATTGATAGAACTGATCATCCTACATTGCAATAGCATTCATCAACCAAAAACTATTATTGCAATGGTATTCATCTATAACAATCAACAATTAAAACTACAAATATAGGATACTGATATCATAAAGCGTTATGAGACACGTCATCTGCCACGTGTCGTGATCATGGAAATCGCTAATATTGAGCATCATCAAGATTAGATTATGGTTTTGAAGCAAGTTATTGAGCATCTAGGATTGATTGTCAAGTGTTGATTTTTATTTCAAAGATAGGGCTTTTGAGTAGCTTCTATTTCGTCTGCAGAACTTTAAATAAGTTTGACTTCAAGTTTACGATTATGTCTTCGAGCAATATCGATTTCAAATATAAAACTCGACTTGATAAGGGTTCTGGCATTAAAAAGTAGTAAAAACCCATATTAGAATCAATCTTTAACAAACAATTGCCAAAAAGTATATAATTCACCAAAATCAGCCGACATTGTTGATTTCTGAGCGGCAGCTTAAGCGGGCCAAGCACTCCGGCCACCCATTATATAACAAATCTCCCGTCTTTCTTCATTCTCAATCTATTCAAATTTCTCCTCTTTCAAAACCCAATAATCACAATGTCTTCACAAGATCAACAACGAGCGATCGAAAACTTCAAGTACTCCAAAAGGGTAGCTCTCAAATCGATCCTCGGCCGCGACGATAACGGGTCGGGATTGATTGGGCAAAGAGTTGTTGTAGGGGGATGGGTGAAATCGAAGAAAGAAAAGAAAGATAAGGGAAATAGTGAAATTTCTATGAGAGCGGAGGGCGAAGAAGGGGGGTATGTGACTTGTTTTGAGGTCATTTTTTCGAAGATTCCATTGCTTCAATCGATTTCTAGAGGAGTTGTGAGGAGAGATGGCGGTAATTTGGGGAATGAGGAGGAGAGTATTGCGCCTAGTGTTGCTTATTTGAGAATTAATGATGGCTCTTGTGTTGACAACTTTCAGGTTTGAACTGTTTTTTGTTGATGGTTGTGAATTGTGTTTATTGCTATCTATATCTTGTCATTTTTTAGGAGAGAAGAATATCTTTTAAGGAAATTGGTAAAAATATTACACGATAAAATATATTTTACTTTTAAATTTATAAATTAAATTCAATTGATGTATTCTTAGGTAGTGATGGACTCATCTATGTCGTTACTTGGCCAAGTAATGACAATGGGGACTTCTATTTTGGTAGAAGGTGTATTGGAGCAACCTCGCATGTACAAAGAACAGGCCGTCGTTCTCAAGGCAGAAAAGATTATACATGTTGGCGGCGTCGATCTAAACAAATATCCACTCTCAAAGACGAGGATGACTTTGGAATCTCTTAGATCTTATCCTCACCTTCGCCCTCGAACAACTACCGTAAGTTGAATATCACAAGTTGATGTATATATTTCTCAATTACACCTTGTGTTTTATATATTGTTTGGTAGTTAAGAAATGGATCGAGGTGCATGCTTATACCTTTGATACACCAAAATTTCCATATCTTGTTAATTAGCAACATCTTGAAAAGAACTTGGAAATGAATTAGGTTGCAAGATGCAAAAATCTTTTGTAACAATTGGTGCAGCCCCTTTGGTTGCTAGAGATGTTGCAAATTCAAGAATTTGATTAATAAGGTATCAGGTAATTTAATTGCAAATTTGCAACATATTGTGCAATTATTTTTGTTCTTTGTTCAATCAATCATAAGATTTGCTAATCCTGCAATATACATAAAAACGATCAAATAACGGATTTGAGATGATCTATTTGCAACAAGCTATGCATTTTCTATTGCAAACAAACAAACTAAAAAAAACATTCTTTCTTGCAATTTTGGACACCTAACTATTTTATTTGATATAATGTATCGATGAAATCATCACATTTTGCAGGTAGCATCTATTACACGCAACCGAAATACCCTATCTTATGCTACTCATAAGTTCTTTCACATCAACGGATTTATTTATATGCATATGCCCATTATAACAACTACTGATATCGGAGATTCTAGCAAAATGTTCCAAGTAACAACTCTTCTAAACAAATCAGATGACAAAGGAAAGTTAAACACATCAAATGATCGAGACAACGTTAGCCTCGAACTCATCAAGGCTTCAATTAAAGATAAAAGCAATAAAGTCGAAGTGCTAAAGAGAAATGACAGCAATAGAGAAGCATTGCTTTTAGCACTTCAGGATCTTCAAAAGATTAATCAGATAGCTTTGCAACTGGAAGAGAAACAAAAGTAGATTTTGGCGAAAGTCGAGGACTTAACCCCAACCCAGCCCCAGCCCCAGCCCCCAGCCCCAACCTAACCCTAACCCCAGCACGGCCAGCTAAACCCCAACACCAACCCTAAGGCAAACCCTAACCCCAGCCCCACCCCAGCAGCAGCCGAACCCCAACCCTAACCCTACCCCGACCCCGACCCCGACCGCGACCCCTGTCCAACCCCAACTCGCGCGCGCAACCCCAGACCCAGCCATGAACCCTAAGCCCAAAATAATCCAAAAATTCTTTAATTTATCTCGAGATTTACTCACCTGAACGGCTGCTGCTGGGGCTGGGGCGACGACCTGAACGGCGGTGGCGACGACCTGAACCGCGGTGGCGACGAGAACTGCGGTGGCGACGAAACCGGCGGTGGCGACGAGGAGAATGACAGTGGCGACGACGGCGTGGCGATTTGGGGATTTTTTTCGCGCACGATCGAGAGAGAGAGAGAGTGAGCGTAGGCGATCGATCTGGGGTTTTGTTAAATCGATATTTACTTGCCCCTACGGATATACCCGTAGGTCCTTTGTTTGCGGCTCCGTAGGGGCAAATACCAAATTAAGAATTAATATTTTTATTCTTGGACGTCTGTGCCCGTAGGGGCAACCTTTTAGCCCTACGGATTAATCCGTAGGGCCAAGTTAAATCCGCCCCTACGGATTCCAATATCCGTAGGGGAAACCCCCTATTTTACTAGTGTGTGAAATATTTCATACGCGGGCGCATACACACACATATATACGCACTCACATACTCACACATACGCGCACGCACGCTCGCACGCTCACACACTCACACTCACACAAAC
The DNA here is from genome assembly GCA_030015575.1 of Agapanthus africanus. Classification (NCBI taxonomy): domain Eukaryota; kingdom Viridiplantae; phylum Streptophyta; class Magnoliopsida; order Asparagales; family Amaryllidaceae; genus Agapanthus; species Agapanthus africanus. The sequence goes on from CM057341.1 coordinate 107,436,310, forward strand.
ACTCGCTCACACACTCACACATACACTCGCTCACATACGTACGCGCGCGTACATACTCACACATACGCATAAATACCCATATGCGCGAGCGCACATACGTGCATCCGTGCACACACTCGCACACAAACACTCTTCAAATTTCTATGTCAAATTCTCAACTTTCACATGCATAATCCTAAAACTCATCAATCACTCTTTAAATTCTCCATTTTCTCTATTTTAAATCCTAAAACCCAACACCAAACACATTCTTCAATATCTCATCATAAAACCAAACATTAAACACATTCTTTAATTTCTTATCTTTAATTCTTCATATATCCTAAAACCCAACAATCTATCCTAAAACTTAACATCCTATAAAAAAAAATTTATAACCTAACTTCACAATTATTTGATTTAATTCAAAAAAGTACTAAGTGGAGGGGGGAAATCCTAACCTTGGACCGGATTTACGAATGAGGATGTCGATTTCGAGCTCCAACATCAGCAACAGCTTAGAAAAAAAATGGAAAAGAATTGGGAAATTTTTAGGAAGAATTTGGGAGAATTGGGAGGAAAAGGAGCGGGGGAGAATAGGGAACCGTGCAGGTGAAAATTGGGAAGAAGGGAGAGAGAGAGAGAGCTTTCGCGGCTGAAATATCGAGGGGGTATTAACGACCGTTTTATTTGGCGACCGTTTATTAGGGACTGTATATTTTATACGGTCTCTAATACCCTATTAGGCACCGTATATAAATGAACGGTCCCTAATACCCCATCCCTAATACGCACATTTTCTAGTTGTAGTTGCATGTAATATATAAACAGTTGTATGTAATATCTAAGAATTTGTCTGTAATATCCAAGCAGTTGAGTGAATTCGTAAATGAAATAAAGCCCAGTGGTTTTTTCATAAAGATTTCGAATAGTAGACCATTCCCAACAACTTCGAAAATTACAAGAGATTTTAGACAACTCCCGAGTAGGCTAGGGGCATTTTGACAATTTACCCTAAAACATACGATCCCTTATTGTTTGGGATGATATATTTCAAAAAAAATATGGAATATTTTATAGATACTTACCAACAACGAAATGTTATATATAATTGCAAGTGTTCTAAATATTATTTTTTATGAAGGTTTAATTATATATTATTATCACTTTTGTTGTCCTTATTTGCAAACTTCTTTTGAATGCACAATAAGTTCTTACTTGAAGTTTATAACATTTTCAATTAATATATTGTCCACAGATAAATATTTGACTAAATTGCACATAAATATCTAAGGTTTCACCATTTTGTTACATAAATTCCTAAGTTTCTATGAGCAGCGGATAAATACCCAACCCATTATTCCGTTTGCACTTAACTACCTATGTGTGATACATGCAAGTGGTATAACAGTTATTTTTCCATTGACGTTATTTTCGTTTTTAAAAGAAATGCATGAGTCAAGGATAGATATTTATGCGCAACTCATGGAAACTTAGGTAATTATTTGTGAAATCGATGAACCCTTGGGTATGTAAGTGCAATGCAGTCTAAATTTTCTTTAGAATCTATATATTTTATACAGTTTGACCGGAATATTAATAATGAAGATTAGCTCCGACGTCTTACTAAATGGCAATCTTTAAGTATACGTTTTCTATATAAAATAATCCTCAATTTAACTGCAACATACTGTGCACGACATATTGTTAATAGGATGCAACATGATTTAAGTAGGTCTGTTCATATTTTTCAAACTCTTCTTTACAATCTCATCACTATCCAGCAATTGATCGTGTACACGGAAAACCTAGCTTCAGCTAATGCTGAAAGAAAATATATAATTTATTTATTAAATATTATGCTAGAATTTGCCATTATAGCTACAATTATGAAATTTATATACTGATGTATTGTCTTTTGGTAATAGCTTTTGCTCCCATTGCAATAAAAGGCAATATCATGCTTTTTACAATCCAAATGCCTGCAATGTATGCTGACATTTGGCTGCAAAATTGTTGCCAAGGTATTGAGCAATATTACATATTATATTAAAAGTCAACAATTTTTAACTAATTTTTATTTAAACTATATTTTTTTGGGTATAAATTTAGAGATCATGCGTGTAAGATTGCGATATTGTCTATAATGATGAAGCAGAAACGGTCTTTAGCCAGCCTATATATTGAATATAAACGATTTGCTTACAATCAGGTTGTAACTTTTAATTTACATTTAATATAACTATATACTGAACAATCCATAAGCTGATATTGATTTTTAAAGGTTATCATACACCATAAAGAATTTTGTTCACTGTATATGTTTTTGTTCACTGCTGCACATGGATATCCTATATCCAAAGTTGAACGTGTTATTGATCCTTTTATATAGATAATGATGATGAAGAATCTGAAATATAAGAGCAATGTTGAACTAATTATTGTAATTTTTTTTGTATTTCCAAGATTTTTGTATGCTGAGAATATTAGTCACGTATTTTCCTATGGTCTTATTATCTGTTATTGCCTTTCTACATGTATCTTCAATTCAAGCAAATAAAAGTAAACGTTACGCTAAATTCTCAATTCTAATTTAAAATATAAATGTATCTTATGGCTTTTTAAACATTTATTAATTACTCAGTATAATCAACACGTAGGTTCTAAATTAGAACATTGAGTTCGAATAGAATTCAAATGTAACATGGAATTTATTTCAGCATGCATCTCATTGCCCTTGATTTATATTTCTCCGTGAGTAGTAGTAATTGATTACGAGAGGTAAATTACAGGTGGTTGATTTGTGCAATAAACTTCAATATAGATTATATATATTTGAGAACAATGCACCCAGGCAGGAAAAACTCATGCATCTCTCTAGGATCTAACACAGCAAAAAAATATATAAATAGATAAAATAAAATAAAAAATTGAGAAACAGATAACTCAAAGTGCTGCATGGAAATATATTGTGAAGGACCTAGTGTTAGATGACACCAAGAGTTCCCCCAAACACTTCAGTAGAGATATATATTACTAGCTCCCTAACTAAAGCAATGTAATCCTACAGAAGTGCTTGAAGGAACTCTAAGAGGCATCCAACTCAATCTCTCTATATATTATTGTATATATCTTCATCTCATGCTATTGCTAGCTGCTATCATGAACTATTTATAATGCATTGAACTAGAAATTATATTTAGTGCCAATGTTTCAAGTTAAGTTTATTCCTATATGATCCGAATTAAGGGAGAGAAGAACTTGATAATTAAGCCACATTCATTGAACCTAGTCACCTCCTTTCCACCACAATATGCAATATCTAAGAGATGCTCTTGTGCCCATGAAGCACACTCAGCTCTATAGTGTATATGATGTCGACGGCGATGAATCTAAACATGATAGGAAGCGATTCGATCGAAGGATTTTTGGTACAAGACTTGATGTTTTATGTGAAAGGAATGTTCATGGCTACAAGTTGATGAGCATGCATGCAAATGCTTTGTGAGGCTAAGAATCTCTTGAGAGATAGGGTAAGGTGAGACCAGCCCCCCCTCATCATGCATGGGAATCTCCATGGTTAACCTCGGCTAGAAATGAGTCTAGGTTCTTTTTCTTTTTTTCTTTTTCTTCTTGCATGTGAACTTAGCAATGGTGCTTGTTACATGCAATGTAGGAAGTTAGCCTTGTTATAAATAGTTAATGGTGTTGGTCCTCACAATAGCAACTCTAGTTCTTCTCACACAAATGCAACTCCTTCTCTCTCTCTCTCTCTCTCTCTCTCTCTCTCACACACACACACACACACACACATGTTGGGTGTCCCTTGGAACTCCCTCAAGCACTTCATGAGTTTAGGCATTCTCATTTTGTAGGGCCATTTCTTGTGAAGTGTTTGGGGGAACTCTGGGTGGCATTCAAAACAATATGCAAATGCATTGAAGAAGGTATGTATGGATTAATTACCGTAGTAATACGGCCTAGTAATAAATGTCGTAGAGTAAACCAGAAGTCTATGCCTAAAGAATAGCTAAGAGATGGTTTGACTTCGACATAAACCAAGTATTTCAAAAGAAACGATAAGGCTAAGGTAAAAGCAAATTACATAGTGTCCCCTATCCCCCCCCCCTCCCCCCAACCCCCACACACACCCACACCCCACCCCACCCCAACCCCCACACACACCCACACCAAAGCAATCTTGCATGGTAAGATATCTTAATGTAACTAATAAGCAATAGCTCAGTTGGTAGGGACACTTCGGCTCTTGGGGAGAATACGGGTTCGTACCCCAAAAGTCCCAGAGAAGAAGTCGCCACAAATTAATGCTTTCGGGGCAAATTCGTGGGTTCCTTGAAGGATGTGTGTGTTGTGTGCTTGTGTGTGATGTGCATGGGTGTGCTGTGTTTAGGTTAGGGCTTACAGGTCAGTGCCAATATATATATATATATATATATATATATATGCAGGTTAGTGTTTTTAAATTCACGAATCTGAATAATTGCCGTTAAATCTGCCCTTTGCTTTCAATGGCTCAGATTAAAACAACTAAAATATCCATTTTAATAATCTAGTGAATATTCTTTTTCCTAATTTTTGGGATGCACACCTATCTCTATCCATTTATTTTGGATAATATTTTTCGGAATCATCAGGATTTGTTAGATGTTCAGATTATTTTCATATTCAAAATCATGAGGAGCAGTTGGATGTTCTGATTTTTCATTTTTGGGTTCATGGAATTTGATTTCTTTTTGCCCTTTTGATTCCAATCATATAATCATGGATCCCAAAAATAAAGGAAAAGAATATTCACTAGATTATTTAAATGGAATTTTTAGTTGTTTTAATCTTAACCGTTGAAAGTAATGGGCAGATCTAACGGCTACTATTCATATTCGTGAATTTAAAAACACGAACCAATCCTATCGGATCCGTACTCTCTCTCTCTCTCTCTCTTTCTCTCTCTCTCAATGTGTGCGTGTGTATATATATAATCTTACCTTATTGATTTCAATTAAAAAAAATTAAAACACCATTTAAAAATTGTATAAAAATAAAATTTAGAATCCACAGGAAATCATGAATCTACGTATACATATATTAAGTTTGTCATAAAAAAGAGATAATAATTTACAACTCATTGTCTAATATGAGAAAATTATTTTGAGTTTAAATAATTTTTAAAAAAATACAAGGCTCAAAAAACTCATAGAAAATATTTTTCAGTCTTGGAAAAAAGGGTACTTGTGTAAGAACCCTTACGCTTTTTGCTCTAGTAAAAATAATCCCTGGGCCCAATCAAAACCCCACGTATACCGGTTGCCTGTAATATCTAAACAATTACAGTTGCCTGCAATATTTATCAGTTGCAGTTGTCTGTAATATCTAAGCAGTTGCATGTACTATGCAAACAGTTGAGAGAATACAAAACCTAAATGAAATACAACCCAAGGGTTTTTTCTCAAAGATTTTGAACGTTAGGCCCTTCCCATCAATTTAAGAAATTACAGGGCTTTTTAGACAATTATCAAGTGGGCTGGGGACTTTATGACAATTTACCCTAGAAAAAATCATGGATGGTATATAATTTTGCAATTTTCATGACTCATTAATAAAAATTGATAACTTAATTTTGAATAAAATATTCTTGTGAGATGCTTGAAAAAGATTAAAATGACGTTTTTTGTGCATCTTTTTTTCTCTTTTAAGATAATAGATGGAATAAATTAGTCATCCATCCCGGTTCGAAGCCGGGTCACCTCCTCCATACTCCAACACCTCCACCATAGGCTATTCCAAACCATAGTCACAATACCTCGCCAAATTAATCCGAATGCCGAATTTGTGACTGTGCTCCAAGCCCTGCTCTGTAGCATCTTAATGGTTTATAAATAATGATTTGTAAGGCTACAAGTTGTAATTCTCACAATGCCAATGGCATCTCTCTCTCTCTCTCTCTCTCTCTCTGGAACTCCCTCAAGCACTCCATGAGTTTAGGCATTCTCATTTTGACATTTTGTAGGTTCATTTCTTGTGAAGTTTTTGGGGGGAGCTTTGGGTGGCATTCAAAACAACATGTCAAAGTTGCCACCGTCCTCTACCAAAACTTTTAATTTATAGTATCTTTACTGTGGTATCTTTACAAGGGTAAATTTTATAAAGCTCACCGTCGAACCTTTAAGCTATTTGAAATAGCACCATACATTGAATTTTAAAAATGTCATGAATGCACCCTATTGGAAGGTATTTTTGTAAGGATATTTCCCTAAATATGTCGTATTCAGTTCATTTTGGACTATTCAATCAACACGCTATGACATTTTGGGATTATTTCCACTCATATCTTATACAAGTTAAAAAAACTAACATATTTTATATAATATTGCTAGTTCATTAAGGGTTTGTGATATTTTTAACATTCAATAGCGCTATTTGAAAAGCCCTGAATAATTCAATAGTGCTTAAACTTTACCCTTTTTAAAGTCCAGATTACATGTGCATCCACCTCTAATATATAAAGCCCTCAATAATTCAGTAGTGCTTAAACTTTACCCTTTTAAAAGTCCAGATTACATGTGCGTCCACCTCTAATATATACAATGTTTAATGTCGTGTCTAAAGTATATCTCTAAAATATACAATGATAACGTCGTGGCTAACTCGTTCCGGTAAGAATTGAAAGATATACTTTTATATATACTGACTTTCATTGAGTCCTACGATTGCTATCAAAATTTTAATTGCATGTACTACCTGCTAGATTGTGTTATTGGGCAAGGGATCAAAATTTTAATTGCATGTACTTCCTGCCGGATTACTAAATTTTAATTGCATGTACTACTGGATACTATACATATTAGAGACCGTCTTAAACGGTCTCTAATACTAAAGGTACGGTCTCTAAAGAGTATTAGGGACCGTTCGTATCTTAATCGGTACACGGTCGCAAAATGAATGGTCGCTAACACATATATTAGCGACCGTCTGCGAACGGTCGCTGATATGAACCGTCGCTGATGGCTTATGAGCGACCGTTCGTCACGGTCGTCAATGCTATACCACATGGACTAACCAACGTCTAAACTGTTTTATGTATCATTGAGCGGTCGCTAATATGGGTTTTAGAGACCGTTTCTGCTGCTTGAACGGTCGCTAATACCCATATATTTTTGAAATTATTTTTACGGAAAATTTCTTTCACCCTACAATAATTCATTTAATCACAATATAATACGCAATATAGCGTTTCGATCATAAACAAATTTATAAACACGATATATCACAAACCAATAGCATTTGCAACACAAACCATTATAAATTCAACAATTTCAACAACTCAAACAATATAAAAATATGAAACTCTCTCCAAATCAATGCAGACAATATTGTTTTGAATACAAATAATACATTACTTACTAAGTATCTAACAATATGAAAAACTCTCCAAATCGCACGCATAATCCTAGCTCATTCAAACCTACGAACCTTGCAACTCCAAAACAAGTTTAATAAATACATGAACTCAAATTATAATTTTCGAAATTAAACAATACGCTACCTATATTAATTAACACATGTAACACTCAACCCTACAAATCCTGTAAATCCAAAACAAGTTTAATAAATATATGAACTCAAATTATAATTTTCGAAATTAAACAACTCGCTAGCTACATTAATTAACACATGTAAATGCGTACCTCACTAACTTCCACCGCTGTCATCGCCACCAGAACTTCGTCTTGAAAAGTATCGATCCGCGTTGTCCAACAATACAAAAAAACACTCTTCAAACCGTGCGCAATCCAGCTCACTCAACCTTGTAAACTCTGCAAATATAAAAAAATAATAAATATATGAACTCAAATCATAATTTTCGAACCGACGCTAGCTACACTAACACACATGCACACTACTACAAATAGGGGTTGCCCCTACGGATTTATCCGTAGGAGCAAACCACTGCCCCTACGGATAGGGGCAAGAAATTACCCTGTAGGTGCAAACGCCGTAGGTGCAAGTCTTAGCCTTGAACATGCCCCTACGGTTAAATACTTGCCCCTACGGCGTACTGCGTAGGTCCAGATGTGTAGTGGCAAAATATCAGGATACCTGATATTTTGTCCCTACGGATACCTGTGTAGAGGCATTTTTAAGTCCCTACGGATATATCCGTAGGGACAAATATAACCCCCTCTTACTGAGATTGTAGGGGCAAAATATCAGGTATCCTAATATTTTGCCCCTACGGAAAAATCTATAGGGGGAAGTAGGACCCTACGGATTAATCCGTACGGGCAATGTTAGGCCCTACGGATTAATCCGTAGGGACAGCTTATCAGGTTTTTTTTAAAAGGGGCTGTCTGTTTTTTTCTCGCCCTGTGCACAATAATATATACATCATATATAAAATTAATCAACACGCAGAATATATACCGCAGTATTCATAATCACATCACATGCATAATATACAAAAAAAATTAACAAGCAGAATACGATATCAATATAAACACCAAAACACTACCAATATCAATATCGTCCAAAATATATACAATATGTATCATATAAATAAATACATGTTTAAAATATAAGAATCAAAAAGCTTCCCTAGCTTGGTCCAGCTCCACCTCTGATAAACGCCGTAATCTGGCGCGCCTGCTCCTCGGATATGCCCTGAGTCAATAAATCATGCAATGCGGAGTGTGCGCGAGTCTGAACGGGCTGTGGAGCTGTAGGAGTAGTCTGCGCAACCGCCGCCGAGATAGTAGCTTGCGGAGCAGCAGCTACGGGAGTCTGAGCGGGCAGTGGAGCTATAGGAGTTGTCTGCGGAACCGCAGCCGAGATAGTGGCTTACGGAGCCGCAGCCGAAGAAGATGCATGTGGAGGCTCGGCCAATGTACCATGTCGCGTCTGGACCTACGTGTGTAATAAACGAATAAGAACTGTGTATTAGTCGAATTCGTATCATTATTAAGTTATTGCGAAACCCCAATCTATGTTTACTTAGGGACTAATAAAAGGAACCCACATTGAGTACTAGCCTATGCTCATGATGATGCACATGTGAGTTGTGACCCTTAGGAGATAGCTTGAGTTGAACTCCGCTAGGTTGTTAATATTGTGGGCCTAAATGAAAGATCTCAATTGATTTGTTAATTAGAGTTTTGATGAATGTTGATGTGTCATTGGGATAATCCTTATATTTTGTAAAGAATGATCAGCTCCCTATTCTTGGACCTCATTCTTATGCTTTTATTCGTAAAATACAATGACAAATTTGTGTATCTTCTAGAATATATATAGAACATGTTAGGTACCATGCATTCATGATTAAAGGGTTAGCTCTTCAATTAGTTTATTAATGCATGGAGATATAAGATATGAGTAGAGATTTTTGTGGGTCTAATGGATATGTGCATCTCATATAATCTAATGAATGGCCAAAATGTTAAACAAAAGTATCAACATTTTAAAAGATTTTGGTGCGATAATCTAAGGAAAGCGATTCAAAGTTCAAATCACAATTGAAAGAATATAACAACATACTGCATGTTATTTCCTAACCGAGGGTCTCAAATATGGATCTCTAATGTCATTTTCTAAGAGATACAACAAAACCACCAATCACTATGTAGCCTAGTAAAAATTTATATATGCAATACTATATCCAGTTTGGAAAACCGTGGTTTATTTTAATTAGATATGTATGTATGATTAATCAAAGCTAAGCCTACAACCAAATAAGCTCAGGCTACGTACTAATATTGGATATGTTATTATCTATAATATGACATAATATTTTACTATTAAGTAGTATACATACCAATATCTCCTTCAACTCCTGAACGGTGGCCTTCAAGCTGTCCAGTTCTTGCTGGAAACGTCGCTCACTGGAGATGGAGGAAGTAACCGCCGGAATAGAGTCCAACCTCATATGGGCCCTGCTAGGACCCAGTCCCCGGCCTCTCTCCCAACCTCCGTGGTGCCCTCCGTGTGCGGCGTCTAGGACTGGGGTCAGCGGCATCGGATCGTTCTGTCCAGTAAAATCGATCCCCGATACCTCCGCCTGCTCAACCACCCACTCTTACACCCACATTAACCAGTAAAATATAAGTATATCATTTAAATTTAAACCTTTCAAAACAAAAATTTCAAATAGGGGTTGAATAAATATTAACACTTACGCAATACTCCTGGATAGCGGTGTCGGGTATTGAAGCTCGCCTGTGGCGGGATCTGTCGAGGTGCCGTGGACGGCAAGATACGCGGACAGCACGCTCGGTGTACCACCCTGCGCCAGGGTCTGAGCTCTCTGCAATATTAGAAAATAACTCTTGATATTAGATATATTAGAAAATAACTCTTAGTATTACATTATATCACAAAAGCCGGTCTATTGTAATTTACCGATAACTCCAAGGCACGAGTAATATTCCTCGAGCCACCTGTATAAGTGGGGCGACCCCTCTTCGCCGACTTCCTATTCTCTTTATTTTGATCGGCCTGTTTCTGCACAACACATTCAGATTTAGTTTTCTAATTAAGCAACAAAAAAAAAATTATATACTAAACAATGAATTACATTTAAAATACATACATGTTTGCGATGAGAGTCGAAATATTGGCACAAAAGAGGCCATGTATTTACGTCGACTCTCGCACAGGCTGGAGTAGATAGGAGGGCCGCTCTCTCTACCTCGGGGGTCGTCATCCACAGGGAATAACAGTCGGTCTTTAGCTCATTCCTGTTGTATCGGACCTTCGTCTGCATGTTCTTCATCAGGCCATTGTACAGAGCGTGAAGATCGAGCACCCTCCCAGGGTGATCAGGGTCGGGTACAGGCTAAAAATCGTAATCCAACTGAAAATACAAAAAAACATTATTATTAGATTCAAGTGTTAATAATAAATATATTGGATAAATCAAATGAAAATATATATTAATACCCGAGCTTTATCCCAGAAGAGGGCGAATGAGCACCGGTGCTGGTTGTCCCACTCAACGTGAAGTGGATAGTTCTTCACGAGCCAGCTCTCATCCCCCATATACCGGCCGAACCTCTCGGCATGATCGCCGGTATAGCGATAATCAGGGGTAAAAAAGAGAGGGAATGTTGTCTCCCCTAACTCTGTCGGGCCTCAGCCTGTGGGACTGATTCGGGCCTCGAGTCCCTCTCTCGGAATGGGGAGGCCCTGCCTCTACAAGAAATATCAAGACAATCAATATTAAGACAAAGTTGTATTAAGAAATTAAGGTTTAACGAAAATTGAAGTGTGATATATACCTCCGGCGACTAAAGCACGAGCCTGGGCTCGGGCAACAACACGAGCGGGACGATAGTTCCTCTGGTGAGGAACAGCCGGTGACCCGGATGTGGACGCATATCCAACTAGAAAATAAACATCGATAAAATTACATGAAGTTCGTGTTTATTCTTAAAAGATATGTAAAATGAATAAATATTTTATATTTATTCATACAAACCTGCAGACTGAGCGGAGGGTATAGAAGTGACGGGAGTGGCCCTTGCACCAGACGAGGACGCACCACCTATAATTAGACAATCAAGTATCAGCTATATAATTAATTGCAAAAAGAATGAGTATATCAATAATATAACATTCTAAATCAACATGTATACACTATAGGATATATAAACATACCCGCGGGTATATGATATATAAATATATCTAGAGGTGCGGGAGTGGCATCTGTCCTTGATGTAAGTACGTAAGAGCAAAAAGAATGTATATATATTTATGATATAGCATTCTAAATCAATATACATGCACTATATGATATATAAACATACCTGGAGGTGCGGGAGTGGCCTCTGCCCCTGATGTGGACGCATCACCAACAGCTAAACAATCAAACATTGACAATATAAGTAATTTTGACATGAACATGCATGTATATCTATAATATTACATTCAAAATAAATATGAGTGCAATATACCTGGAGGTGTGAAAAAGTCCACATGGAAGGAGGCATCCGAAGGGGTCTCCGATCGGGGTGCAAGACCGGCCCTCTGAAGCTCCCTACGCAGCTCTCTGGACAGCAGAACCGCTCTGCCTCTGCCTCTGCCGGTGCCGCGGCTGGAGCTCCTGCCGCCCCTCGCTGCTCCCGTCATCGTCATCAAATCGAGATAAACGGTTCGTGGACGCATTAGACAATCATTACAAGTATTGACTATATATGTATATATCATAAAATGTGAAGTAATAATATAACATTACTGATAATCTTTTTCGTTTCGTGGGCGCATTAGACATATCTACTTGGATTTCATCATCGATATCATTTCTAACCCACGTAACTTCATGATCAGCCGAAAACAACCCGTCTTTCGAAACAAACGGTCGGATCACTCTAAGTCTTCTCTCTTTCTTATCCTCATCGCTGTCCTCGAATTCTGAGATATCGTAAACATCTCTGGTGTCACGCCCCGCTTCCCAGAGTACGCTAAGATGGGCACGTGACATAGCCAACCATGCTACCTGTGGATAGGAAAAATCTCTCCACAGTCACATTACGGCTGTAGAGATATCAAGAACAGGAAAGTAAACTAAACTATCTAGTACATATCCATGAGCCAGAATGAATGAGTCAAGAAATGATAATATGCGGAAGCAAAGATACAATAAATGAAAACCTGGAAAGCAAAACTGCATACCAACAGGATCTTCACCGCTCAGTCTAACAGCGGCAATACTCCTGATCAGTCTGCAACAAAAATAGAGAATCTGGGCCATGCAAAACCCAGACGTCAGCGCATCATAACATCAAGCGATAATATATAAACAGGGTAACAAGACATGCAGGTATAATCATAAATGTTAAAGCAGGTGTAACAGTAATGTAAATCAGGGCAGTGAAAGATAGTGTACAGTGAGTAGTCTAAACTGGTCTATTGGGTTAACTACTCTCAAGTCTTTGAAATCAAGTAATGTAATCCCCATCGTAACTCATCGGTGATTATTTCGTAACACCCGGAAAAACGGCAAACAATAGGTATTCCGTAACGCCCGGAAAAACGGCAAACAATAGGTATTCCGTAACGCCCGGAAAAACGGCAAACAATAGGTATTCCGTAACGCCCGGAAAAACGGCAAACAATAGGATGGCCCTCTGAGTTACATTCGGTTACAATACTGATTTTCCCATACCCCTAAGTTATATGTGTTCGAGTCAAGTATTAAATAATCTAGAACTAATGCCAACACAGGATCAGGCAGGTACTGGTTTGTCTGGATAGATAACAGGAACGGTCCGTAAGGACAACGGGTCAGGTTTGTTGGTATTAGACACAAGATCAGGTAACAGGTAAGACCATGGTACATCAGGTCAAGCCAGGCAATATATAAAGGTGTCATGTTATGTCAAGAGTTGTATGGTACCATGTCGTGTCAAGTAATAGGTGTAATAGGTCATATCAGGGTGCATAAGATGTCATGTGGGTGCTCATAATCAAATAAGCATGGGTAAACCAAATAAGCATGTGTACTAATAGAACAATAAACTGGAATATGTAATATGATATGCAGACAGGTACAGACTAAACTATATGGATGTACAGTCATCAATTAGAGTCAGGGTTATAGTTCCAACATGAAGTATCATATCTTAAATGAACATAGAATATTAAAATCACACTATCATGTATTAAAAGACCGCTTGATGCAAGTATATATAAAGGGGGTTAAATGGATGCAATAATATGTATAAAACAGTTTAGATGGATACAAACGGGTGTTGCACAGTTATGAACCATTTAAAGGGTACTATGGCTATGCAACCAAGAATTATGTTATAAAATATAGGCATGGGCATACAATATTGTAATCTAACATGCAATCGGGTGTGTTTCACAATTAACTCAAAATGATATAAGCGGACATCGGATGGTAAAATGTGATATAGGCACTAATTTAAACTTCATGTTTAAAACATATATATATGCAAATAGATATGGAATACTGTAAATAGCATGTAGCAAGTTTCACTTGCCTGATCGGATCTCAAAGCGGTACGTGCAGCACGTCGGATATCGGGGAAAACGTCGCGATGTGTCCACGCAAGCACAGAACAGAACCAGGTATGGCAATAACACGACAGCGCTATCAGGGGACGTCCTCAGGACTACCCGGATCAACAGCGACGGGTAAGGCTCCGTCGATCATCGGAAAAACAAGAATCTAAGAAGTAAAGAGAAGAAAAGAAAGGAAGAAGAAGAAAGGAGAAGAAGAAGGAAAAGGGAGGAGAAGGGTGCCCTGGGGTTTGGATCACAGGCGAGGACAGAGAGGGTGACGACGGCAACGGGTCTCCGGCAATCGCCGGAAGAACGGATCAAGAGATTTAAAGAAAAGAAAAAGAAGAAGGGAAGAAGAAGAGAAGAAGAAGAGAGGAAGTATTTTGTTTCTCTGGGGTTGTGATGCCCTAGGGTCAAGGAGGAAGAGGTGGTGGTAACGATGATAGGTGGACGGAGGCGACAGAATCGGAGTTCCGGTGAAGGTTAGGGTTTGCTCTTCGTGTACAGGAAAGAGAGGGGCTAGGGATTATTGGGTATGTGGGTTGCAATCGGTGGAGAGGGAAGAGGAGAGGAAGAAGATGAGGATGAAGGTGACATCGAGGGGTCGCCGGCGATAAGGATGTTGCAGCCGCAGTGGGTTGCAGTGGGTTCGAGTTTGGGGTTGCAGGTGGCGAGGATGGAGAGGGCTATTGGGTTGCGGTTGAGGAGGAGAGGTCGTGGGTAAGAGCATGACGGCGACGGTGAAGTCATCGGCGGCAAGGATGACGACGCACGATGGGTGTCGTGGTCGCAGGTTTCTGGGTCCTCGTGTCGGGAAGAAGAGGTGAGCGAGGAGAGGAGGTCGAGGAGTGGACGAGGGTGGTGGCAAGGTGAGGAAACGACGACGAGGCGACGGGCGCGGGCGATGGGCGCGCGCGAAGAAGGAAGGCGGAAAAGAAAAATATAATGGGGAAGACGAAGAGGGAGGAGAGAGAGAGACGTGTTAATATTTAAGGGTAACAAATATTTTATGCATGTGCAGCGAGAGAGAGAGAGAGGGAGAGAGAGATAAAGAGAGAGAGAGAGATAAACTGTTTAAAAATATAAAATATATTTTTTAGAGATAGAGAGACAGAGACAGAGAGGTAGGAAGAGAGAGAGAGATATAATCAGTTAAAGAAAATATAATAAATATTTTTCTTAGTTGAAAAGTTATAATGAAATATGGAATATAATATTAGTCCGTTTTGAGATTTGGCAAATACAAACTTACTCCAAAACATGTCCGGTCGGGTCTAAAAATTCAGATTAAAAATATGAAAAATATATGCGACTTCCAAATTTCAAAATGAATGCTCAGTCAAAGAAAATGCATACCCCCAAGAACGGATACACGTACGTGCGCGTAGCCATCCAAATACGCCCGTTTCACTGAACGGGACGAGAACAAGATGCGCGGATGCTACCACGGGGTTAGGGGTATCGTGCAGGTTATGAAATGTAAATTTTAAATTATTTTCTGTGATCTAAAATGTTATATGACAAAATGCGATACTAGATAAAATACCAGTATATCCTAAATTATGAGAAGCATTAGTCATGTAACAAGTCAAGATAATCTATAAATGAGAGTCACACAGGTTCAAGCAAGCGGGTCGGGTCGAATGCAAAGTAATATGTAGAAATACCATTCGCACCCAAACACGCTAAATCAAGAAAAGACCACGGATAAGTAAATACGGAACTGGAATTGGTATAAGTGAACTCGGGTGTTATATCTGGGTTTCCAACGGCATACGACACTCTATCCCGGATACTTCAAATACTGTAAGTAGTATACTTGGAACGTTTGGTTCGGAAAGATAAACGGATCTTCCTGACCGTAAAATCGAAGTGTGTTCATACTGGTCAATCCATATTCATCTTTCCAGCTCCCAAAATTGCTTATCCACTTATCCGTATCGGTTCGCATATCGTACCAAGTATACTGAAATATATAAAAGGATTCTGATCGTCCGGGATAGTGGATGCCGAGTATACAATTTAAGTATCCATAATAAATCACAACATCCGATCCTACCGTCGCAATCCAACTATTCTGAGTGGTTCTAGATATTTCTATGTCCTTAACTTCGAATTTGTATCCAAGGACACCGAATCCTTTATAATATGCAACCTCCATACTAGGAAATTGAGCTAAACATCTTGAATCACTCTCTAATGATACAGACAAGTTCGGATCGTGGATCTAACAAAACAAATTTTACGACAAATAGATAACGATATAAGTTTAGATTAAAACTGATAGCAATAACATATTATTCGAATAACTTACATGATTGTTTACCCCAATCAGAGCAAAACTCTGTTCAAATTCCAAGGCGGGAAACGAAGCAACGCTTCTGTTTCCCCCAATCAGAGCAAAGCTCTGTTTTGGAAATTGAAATGAAAATTAAAATTAAAATAAATAAAGCAACGCTTCCGATGATCTGGGCTCTGCGCTGCGCGTCACGTGGCAGCGCAGTTGCGCTAGCACAGTTGCGCTGCGCTCTGCGCTGCGCGACACGTGGCAGCGTAGTTGTGCTGCGCTGTATGCTGCGTGACACGTGTCACACGCTGGGGCATTTGTGCCAAACAGAATTAAAATTCTAGTAAGATTCTTCTGTTCTTGTTAAAACAAGAAGATTGTCTTCTGTAAAACAGAAGCGCTTGGATCAAACATCCAACGGTGGGGAAAATTCCCCAAATCATTCAGAGAAGAATCTCTTTAACAAACTTAACAAATCTATGGGTACTATATAAAGACCCTAGACCCCAACTCAAAAGGATCAACATTGTGAGAGATTGAGAACCTCGAAACAGAGAGAACTCTGAAGAAATTTCAAGAAAAAGGTAAAAATCTTCATAAAATAGAAGAATTTCTTCTAATAGATCATTGATCTAAGAACAAGATCAACGATCTTTATATAATAATAAGTGCTTTGCACTCTTTTATGAACCACCGGTTCTCAGAAAACAAGAAAAAACTTGTTTTCTTGGATCTAAATTGGATCAAGAAATCAAACAGCGCCTTACACTTTTTTATGAACCATTGGTTCTGGAATCTTCAAGATTCTCAAAATTATTGAAATAGTGCCTTGCACTTGCAAAAACTGCACTGTTGCGCTCCTGGGTTGGCGCAAGCCACCAGATAGCGCCACGTGTCAGCATCTGAATCATTTGCGCTATGCGCTTTTAAGAAAGAGCCTTCCTCTCTGAGATTGGCGCAATTCACCAGAGCGCGCCACGTGTCAGCAGCATTGGCGCAGCGCACTGTGCTTGCGAGACACGTGTCATCACCACAAGCGCTTGCGCTCATTGATTGGCGCAACTCATCAGAGCGCGCCACGTGTCAGCAGCGCAAGCGCAGCGCATTGGCGCAGCGCACTGCGCTTGCGAGACACGTGTCATCACCACAAGCGCTTGCGCTCAATGATTGGTGCAAAGCGCCTAACAAATGCAAAGCATTGTTTACGAAAGGGCCAGGCCCAAATCAAAAAGGCCTAGTAGGTCAAAATAAATTGCAATACAATAAAAGGGCAGAGCCCAAATAAAATTTATGCTCTGCATCATTTATGAGCCCAAACAAAATAAAATGCAGAGCCCAGACAGAATTGATATTCTGCCGCATTTATAAATGGGCAGAGTCCAAACAAAATAAGAAATGCAATGCATTATTAAACAGGGGCAAAGCCCTAGCACAGGCCTAATAGGCCAAAGATAAAAACGTTAAATATTCTCAACTGGATTTAGCCCAATCATGGCCATAAATCCTCAAATTAAATTGACTGAGCAAGACTGCTCTCCTAAATCAATTTATATCCGGTTCAAGGGTACATCTCTGAACTCCTTTGACACCTATCGTTGTAATCCTTCAACGACGTCAGAGAGGTGACGGGTCCCGACAACCACATATTGATAAGGACTGCGGGGTCTTTAAACTCGTGGACCAAAACGTCCTTAAACTAATATTCGTCCCAAAATGGGAATGTTGGACCGAAATGTCCTTAAACTAATGCTCGTCCCCAAATGGGAATGATGGACCAACACGTCCCTAAACTGGAGCATGGACCACCACATCCCTAAACTAGAGCATGGACCACCACGTCCCTAAACTACCTGTCACGTCCCGCTTCCCAGTGTACGGCGAAGTGGATGCGACAAGGTCCGCTACGTATGTACTCAGAAATACATACGCTAAGCGTAGTTAAGCAATATAAAATAAATCACAAGAGACGAAAGATATAGAAATAACAGCAACTTTTATTAATAACATTCTTTGTACAATACATGAAAGGAAAATACATATGAAATGAAAAGCAATGCCTAAACAGTGGCATAACAGAAAATGAAAATACTGGAAAGAACAAAGTACAATATCTAAAGCTCGGGATCTTCTTGGAACTGCTCCAAATCTTCACCGGTGGGTTCGATCTCAGCTTGGTCCAACGTACCTGACGACATTCAAAGAAGAAAGGAATAGAATGTCGTCAGCGAACAGGTCGCTCGGTAAGTCCCAAAGATAAGGAGGAATTAGAAAGACAGTGTAAAAGTATATTCTAAAGTATTATATTGTTGAATATTATGGAACATTGTTTAACGCTGTTGTTTGTAGCTTGATACAGAAGGATGCCAGTGTATACGAGGGGGATCTCTATATGCTAGAGATAAGGGCAAAAGGAAAGTATAAGGAACCGTTATATCATGGTACAACAGCAATAGGATTCAGGTTAGGTGTCTTAATCTGACCACCTCATGCCACCTTTAACACCTTCCGTACCAATCTACCCCTTAAACCCCGTTGTGTTTGAACAGTATTGTTGTATTGGAATATGTAAGTTGGGCGACTGACCAAAACCATGATATCAGTAAACATGTTGTAACTGTATAATCAGGTAAATGGAATATCAGAATAATGGATGAATATCCATGGTTTGATTCAGTCAAAATGAATAGTTTATTAACTGGATTCAGGGATTCATGTATTCAAATTGTGTTGGAAAAGAATATAGATTGACTTGAATCATATTCAAGTCAAGAATGGTCAGACTCTAACCCGAGTCAGACTAAAAGAAAGATAATTTGAAGTTCAATAATTGTTAGGGGCCTTATTGTAATTTATAAAACTTGAGAGGGTTTTATGTAAAAAGTACTTTTGTATAGTTTTCAAAATACACCTCAAGTATTTAATATTCGTCTTTATAGTTATAATGAGTGTGAATTTTATTTGTGTTATTCTAGTGAATATATCCTAATAACAGTATTAATGGATTTATCTGAAATTCATGGTATTTTAATGTAACTTTTAAATCTTGTAATTTTTAGGAAAAAGTGAAAACTTTATATTATAATAAAATAGGTGTTTAAATGATAATTATATATATATTAACACATGAATAATTTCTAAATAAATATTTTAATCTCCAAAATCTCATTTTTCTCAAATGTCGTATTTTAAACCTTTCGAGACCGAATGCTCCTTGCGGAGGTCTGAATCTCGCACTACTAGCCCGCGGGTGCACGATGAACCGTACTATCCCTAACGGGTTCCCCAAAAGTGGGTTGTAGTGGCACTTTGTTTAGGTTTAACAAATACTATTCATTTAGAAAAACGGTTTTATAAATAAAAGGTATTTATTTGTAAAAGAGTATAGTTTTCTGTATTTTAGTCTCTAGGGTTTCCTAAGCCAACTAGCCTATTTCTAAGGGTCTAAACGACAAGTCATTAGAAGTCTCAAATCGCCTCTTCACCGCCAATTGTGGCCAGGTAAGTACAAGTGAGGAGGGAGGGATCCGCTCACAAATCGTGAGACGGGCCTTTTAAAGTTACCCAAGCTCACTTGCCTAGCCTAGACACCACAAAGTCAGTTTAGATAAACGATCGATGTCCATGACATATCGTATTTTCATTTTATTTAAAATTTTATACAACTTAAAGCTTTCAAGAAAAGATTATAAAGAATATGGTATTTTATTGAAAAGTCCTGTATTTTCGTATTCTATATTTTTGACATATATCAATTAGGGTTATATTTGTGTGTGTGTAGAAATAGGTCATTACCTCGTGACTTATCTTAAGTTTTGATGAAGTTTAGAGGTTAAACATGATGTATTAAAGCGTAAGAATACGGTATTCGAAAACGTTATCATTTCATGTGTGAAAATTCATTCAAATTGATTTCTACAAGTTTAGTGATCAAGATAAACATATTTAGGAGTGAGAGAATTGATTTAACGAAGAAAAATGAACTTCATGGTATTTTTATGAAAAGAATACGGTTTTGCAAAGAAGCTATCATTTCATGTGAGAAAGTTTGTTTAAATTGGTTTATGGGTGATTAATAATCAACATGAATATAGGTAGGTATTATGTATTAGGTGACAAGGGGAAATTTGCAGAAAAACGGGATCGGAAATCGTTTTGTTCCGATTTCCGTCGGATTCCAAAAAGTCGTATTTTTATATTAAAGAAAAGAGAGATAAAAGAGATGGGACTTACGGGTTTGGACAAACTAAGGAGGCTAAGGGAGGTGGTGGTTGTCGATGCGTCGAAAACGTCGCGAAGGTTCTAGTCCGGTCACCGGAATCCGTCGTCGGTTTCGGCAGCGCTTCGCTTCTCGCTCTTTGTACCGAGTTCTCGAGAATTTAGGAGAGTGGACTTAGAGTTGTGAGGTGAAATGGTAGAGGGTAGGGGTCTTTATATAGGGCTAGGCTAGGGTTAGGGTTTGAATTAAAAAAAAATATTTAAAAAATGTAAAAATTCATTAAAAATTCATTAAATTTGGACTTAAAAGAGGTTTAATGGAAATTGTGTAACAGTACAGGAAAAATGGACCATGAAGAGAAATTGACCAAATCAACACGAAACTTTTTCGTGTTGACGACTCGGCCGAGTCGGGTGTCGTTGGGTAGGGTTTTGTCTGGGGGAGGTTTTGGTATACTTTATTTTTTATAACTTGTATTAATTTGTGAGTTATGGCTGTTTGACCGTTTGACTTCCCAAAAAAATTAAAACAAAATGATATAAAAATTATGTGGGGCATGGGATTCGAACTCTGATGGCTTGGTTCAGCAGTGCAAGGTATTACCAATGAGCTACAAGCTCTTTCTGGTAATTATTGTAAGGAAATAGATATTTAAATTGTTTCCAGCAACATCAATACTCCAAGTATACATCATATTTAAAGCAAAATTTTGGTATACAAAAATTGGAGTTGTTACACTACCTATGGACCACTCCGTTCCTAAACTGGAACAATAGAGCCCCCAAATGCTCTTTTGTCGGATCTAAACGATCATGTTTAAGTTGATCTTATCCGCAAACCTGGCTAACGTATCCTTAAACATTCAAATGGATTATAAAACTCCAAATCAATTTTGGTTCAAGGGTACATCTCCGAACTCCTCTGACACCTGTCGTTGTAATCCTTCAATGACGTCAGAGAGGTGACGAGTCCCGATGGCCATATATTAAATGGATCACCACGTTAAGTTGATCTTAGTCTCAAACAGGACTAACGTATCCTTAACGAATGTTTAAGTTGATCTTAGCCTCAACACGGCTAACGTATTCTTAAACTAAAACACCAAACTTAAATCTAAGTAAATACGGATTTGAACTAATCCACGTCCTACGGGCGACGACATAAATTAGTCTCCGTATACAATCCACGGGCAATCACAAACAAAACAAACACACACGACACGAAGTGAAATTCTGGAGAAGGAGAAAGTTGTTACGGCGATGCGGTACCGTAATTAACTGCAGGGGCTTGCGCCTGCAGGGAAGAGCATCCCCACAATCAAAAACCCCTCAAGCGAGGGGGAATCTGACGAAGTCTGCTACTCGGCCGCATCCGTCTAAACCTCCGATACATGGTGCCATAAATCAACTTGGTATCTTCGGAGAGGTAGACGGATAAAACCAAATAGCATCTGCCCCGAATCTCAGGCAAGACGTCCTAATGTCTCGGCCGCCATTCGGAGGGAAACAGATTCTGGCACGCCCGGTGGGACCTTTTCCTCTTTCCACTTCACACTTCGTGTGTCGTCTTCGCGAACGAATCTCGGTTTGTTAATGGTTGCATTTGGGTTTCAAGTTACTAAAATTTGGTCTTTTGCCTAGTGCAGAAATCAAGCATCAATAGCCTCTAACTGCTCGAATTGCTCGAAGTGCCAATGCAACCGACGCTCCACCTCACCTGGAGGTGTAGCATATGGGCCTCAAGCGACCTCCATCCTGGCCATGCCGGTAGAACAGGTGACCCAGGCCACCACTGGCCTGTTTTTCAGGACCATGATCCCGCCGGCAAGCTTCACCATGCCAATGCCCGCACTAGAAGCGAACAAGAAGTCGGTTTTCGATCGGCTCACTGCTATAACGGCCCCTGCCAACGGGTCATCCAATATCAAATCAACAGCCTCTGTCTTTGCCAGGCTGGATCAGAACTCTGATGGGCCTGCCAGGAAGCCCATGAACTCTAAAGTGGCTATCCTAAGGAAGGCAACAACCGCTGCTCCAGAGGTCATCAAGGCGGCTTCTCCTGTCAAAGAGTCAGTCTTTTCAAGGCTATCTATTCCGACTCCTGCCCCTGCTCGAGGATCTGTCTTTGACAGATTGAATATCGACACTCAAAAGACAACATCAGTCTTTAAGAGGCTGACACCGGCAGCACCTCATTCAGACAGGGGGCAAAAAGAAGCTGTTTCTATCGCTGAGCCAGTCCCAATGGCTCGTCATGCTCGACGTCGCCATTGGTGAAGAGTAAGGAAAGCCGGGGGCAACTCCCCTTCAGGGCTAACTCCACCTGCTCCAGTGGTGGAAGTTAATGCTGCTGTTCCAACTGGGAACAGCTTTGAACTACTAAGGAGAGTGCGTAAGAACTCTCCGACCGCCACATTGAAAAGATCTCCTCCACCTGCGGAGAGAGTTACGGAAATTAAGCTGGAGCAGCCCCCTCAACGGCTGTCCTCCAAAATATACAAGGTCTGGCGAAGGGTTCAAGACTCCGTAATTGACCAAGATCACTCTCGTCAACAGAAAAGGGCGAAAGTGATAGAAGAAAAGGGACGTCCTATCAAACAGCAAAGGACGACAGTCACCAGGGTGCCCACTGCAACAACCCCCTCAACTTCAATGGCCCACAAAAGAAGAAGGCCGGAGAAAATCCCCGCGCCCGCGGCAAATGCTAAAGGCGGTGAACCCAAACGCCCTAAATCCGGGGGCATAATAGTCCATACTGTGTACATGGCATCGGGGAAGGAAGACAGTCGTGCATTTACAGGTCATAGACCGCTTATACAATCAGTGACCAAAGCTCAGGAGCAACAGCAGAAGCTCTAAGAAATGATGAACGCGATGGTCGCACTCACTGGGCCAAAAGAAAACCCAGAAGCGTCCTCGGATGAACGCCAAGAGCAAGAAACAGATGTTGAATTCCTTCACCGTATATTGGAGAAGAAAGATAAAGAGGCTGCTGAACAAGCAGCCAACATAAAGCGAATGGTCCTCCTGTTCCAGGACATGGTGGGAATAATGATCCAACAAGATCCTCCGGCCGAAGATCCCCCATCGTCCTTGAAGACGATATGGGAGAGACGTCAAATCCTCTACTAGCTCTATCAACAGTTAAGGAAGAGACAATCTCCAAAGCTGACTTGGACGAATACATAGCCCAACAAATACGGGTTCATCATGCGACTGAAGCAGCCGGCCAGGTCGTAAAAACAGGACGACCATATCCGAGCTGGTACGACCAGATCAAGTACCCACCGGGCTACACAATTCCCAAGTTCTATGTCTATAAGGGGACGGGCAATCCCCACCAGCATGTTGCCCAGTTCAGGGCACTCTGCGGCAACACTGGCGGCGATGATAAATTATTGCTTCGCCAGTTCATTGGAAGCTTATCAGATACAGAGTTCGAGTGGTATTATGAGCTCCCGAACGACTCTATCAAGACCTTCGCGGAGATGGAGTTGCTATTTACCCAGCGTTTCGCAAGCGCCAGCGAACGCACCCCGATGACGGCATTGATTAATGCCAGGGTGAAGCCGGACGAGACATGGGTCCAATATGCTATACGGTGGCGGAACTTATGGTCAAAATGTGAGCAACGCATTGAAGAAGCTCCTGCAGTGGGTATGTTTGTGGGAACCCTTGATCCGCAAGCAACCATCTCGCAATTTATGATGTTCTTCAAGCCGACTACCTTCCAGGCCCTAATCGACAAGCTAGCGCAAATGGATCAGATGGGCCATAGACCCCCTCTTCCAAAGCTGGACTCCCGAAATGACAAGGGGAAGGGAAAAGCGATCGTTGTCGCTAATGCTCAACAACAACCGAGCAACTTGAAGCCGGTTGTTCGTCAAAATAATATGCGTCCGCAAGTACCCCTCGAGGAGAGGCTAAGACGTCCTTACTCGTTTCCTCGAGATAAAACGAGAAGACTGTTCGAGCTAGCATTGCGCAACCGACTCATAAATCTGCCGGATCCAAGACGTCCGTCGCAGCCAAATGATGTCAATGACCCCAACTACTGTTCTTACCACCGAGTACTGGGTCATCCGATCGAGGATTGTTACGTCTTCAAAATTGGATTGAAGACCAGTACCAACAGGGCAAGTTCGCGTTGTCCGATAGATGGAAGGTGAATCTGCCGCAGCCCCACATCTCTAAAAGGATGAATGCGTCGGGGGCAACGTGCTCTCTCGTCGAAGAAGCCCCATGGGAGGTTGTGCTATCAGCCAAAACAAAGAGGATGCTGAACGATCTTCAAACATGCCCAGCGATCAAGTGGAAGAACCCATTGGAACCTCAGATCATTGAAGGGATGTTGAAGCCGCGTCCAACTCCAAAAACCGATGGTGCTGGTCCAAGCACTCACAACCAGCCTTCAAAATCTTCCAAGAAGAAAAAGAAGAAATCCAAGAAGCCCGTAAAGCGTGGTGACAAGCGCACGGACTTACAAAAACAAATTGACGCGCTGGAGGAATACAACCAGAAAGCACGGACTCCCATTACACTCCAAGAGTTCCTCAACCACGTCTTTCAAGAGGAAGATGAGGGAGACAGCTCGTCGGATGAATCTGAAGAATACGTGGCGAGCTGTCATATGATTTCCCATTCGTTTACAGACGAGGAGGAAATTCCTTGCGCTGAAAAGATGGGGGCAGATCCTGAACCAGAAATTCTGCGGTCGTCAGATGAGATGATCGATGCCTTCATGGATGAGATTCGTCTGAAAGTTAAAGCCAATCAAGAGCGTGAGATTGCCATACTGGAAGGAGCCAAACACCGCCGACTGGACGAAAGAGTCGAGGTATTCCCATCAAATCAAAAGACATCCGCTGCTGATGAAAAAAAATTCAAGACGAGGAGAAGGTTTGCTAAAGCCATATCAATGGGAATGAAGCTACCACCCTCGGAAGAGAACACTCTCGGTGGAATAGAGATGTATCCTAATTATTGCCTATATCATCAGAAGATCGCACACGCTACTGAAGACTGCGACTCCTTTAAGTGTTGGTGGCAAGGGTATGTCACTCACAGGCATTACGTCAATAGAACAAAGCGGGAAGCTCGAAGACGGCGGAAAAATACGACAGATGAGCATAAAAGAGTCGCCGACAATTGCCACAGGAACGACCCCGATGAAGAAACAGCCTTCAACCCTCTCTTCAAGGAATCCATCTCTGAAGAATTGAAGAATCATGAGAACATTCATCCGTGCAACGGCATACTACCCGGAAAGAATCTCGGACCCGCAAACGACGGAGCGAGCAAAAAGGATGAAGGAAAAGGAAGAATGACCTTCGTCGCCAACATTCAACAACAGCCGAGCAACTCAAAATCGATTGTTCGCCAAAACAACATAAGCCCACGCCCATCACTCGAGAAAAGACTGGGACGTCCTTACTCGTTTCCCCAAGATAAAACGAGAAAACTGTTTGAACTGACAATGCGCAACGAATGCGTCAATCTGCCGAATCCGAAATGTCCGCTACAGCCAGGAGATGTCAACGATCCTAATTACTGCCCCTACCATTGAGCGGTAAGTCATCCGCTCGAAAATTGCTTCGTCTTCAAAAACTGGGTTGAAGACCAGTACCAACAAGGCGAACTCGCGCTGTCCGAAAACTGGAAGGTGAGCCCGCCACAACCACATGCTCCGAAAAAGATGGATATGCCGGGGGAATCATGCTCATTCATAGAGAAAGCCCAACGGACCACTACGTCCTAAAACTGGATAACGGACCGAAACGTCCTTAAACTAATGACGGACCGAAACGTTCTTAAACTAATGATGGACCGAAACGTCCTTAAACTAATGACGGACCGAAACGTCCTTAAAACTAATAACGGACCACTACGTCCTAAAACTGGATAACGGACCAAAACGTCCTTAAACTAATGACGGACCGAAACGTCCTTAAACTAATGACGGACCGAAACGTCCTAAAACTAATGGCGGACCGAAACGTCCTTAAACTAATGGCGGACCGAAACGTCCTTAAACTACTACCGCAGCATTCTTAGGCTGACGAGATGAAAAAAAAAGTATAAATAAAAAATAATAATAATAAACGGTATGTCCATAAGCGAAATGGGTACGGATGAAAACCCTAAAGGGCTCCGTGAGTAAAAATAGCAGGACTACCGGTGAGTGTTCATGAAAACCTGAAAGGGCGCGACCTCGTAAAAAAAAAGAATAAAAAAAAAATGTATGTCCATAAGCAAAATGGGCACGGATGAAAACCCTCAAGGGCTCCGTGAGTAAAAACAGCAGGACTACCGGCGAGTATTTGTGAAAACCTGAAAGGGCGCAACCTCGTTAAAGGACACTTACAGGATCCTCTCGACCTTGTAAGAAGAAACCACCCGTGTGAGATCCTTACGACTCACAAGGAAGCAACACACTTAGGGATCCCCACGATTCCTAAGGAGAAAATACACTTACGAGATCCTCACAACTCGTAAGGAGAACTCTCTTATTGGACCCTCACGGCTCATAAGATTTGAAAGTTTTAAGTTACAGAGACCTAAACCTATGCTTAAGCAACTCCCACAACCTTCAATATTGCCCTACAATTGGCTCGATACTGACCCTTGTATACAATCCACGGACGCGAATAAACATTTCCCTAGCCAAGTCCCATCCGTGACTGGGGATATGTACGTATGATGAACAACCCTTGTAGGTCCTCTCGATTTACAAGGAGAAAACCGTCTCGTAGGATCCTTACGACTTACAGAGAAACATACACTTAGGAATCCTCACGATTCCTAAGGAGAAAATACACCTAAAAGATCCTCACGACTTGTAGGGAGAAATACCTTTGTGAGACACTTACGGCTCATGAAGTCAAAAGCCTTAGCCGACAGGACCTTAACCCTGTTCGCTAAGCCACCTTTGTTCGACATCGACGGAGGCAAATGATGATTCGCTCCTGGCAATATCCCAGTTGTAGCGGTGCTGATGCCGAAATCGGTGTTTAATTTCAGGTTTATGGTGAAAAGCCGGTAGGCCGCACATGCATACGAAGTAGCCGAAATGATGGGGCAACTTGCAATAAAAAGCAGCAAGTAAAAAACGTATGCATACAAAACAGCCGAAATGATTGGGCAACTCGCATTAAAAAGCGGCGAGTAAAAATAAAATAAATAGCCGAAATGATTGGGCACCGCGAAAAATAGCCGAAATGATTGGGCAATCGCGACTTTCGCGATGTAAAAAGCTGAAATGATAGAGCATCGCAGAAATAAAATAATAAAAATGAATGAAACTTTTGCCCTGCAGGTAAGTCCATAGCGACCCCTGTATACAATCCATAGGCATAAACAAAAAAAGGGAAAGGGGACTACATTTCCCCACCTGGCTGCGTCAAAGGGAAGTCAGATCACGACGACCACATCTACAGCCTGGAGACCAACAGCGGCATTCCTCCTCATTCCAGCAGGACATGGACGTGACATCACCAATCGGAGCTACGGCAAAGTCTCCAGTTTCAAGACTCTACGGTTCACAGATAACCTAGAGTCAACCAACGACCTCCGTCGCGGAAACAAGTCAACCAACGACCTCCGTTGCGGAAACAAGTGAGCAAAGGACCTCCGTCGCGGAAACAAGTCAACCAACGACCTCCGTTGCGGAAACAAATCAGCAAAGGACCTCCGTCGCGGAAACAAGTCAACCAACGACCTCCGTCGCGGAAACAAGTCAACCAACGACCCCCGTCACGGAAACAAGTCAGCAAATGACCTCCGTCGCGGAAACAAGTCAACCAATGACCTCCGTCTCGGAAACAAGTCAACCAAATGACCTCCGTCGCGGAAACAAGTCAACCAACGACCTCCGTCGAGGAAACAAGTCAACCAACGACCTCCGTCGCGGAAACAAGTCAACCAATGACCTCCGTCGCGGAAACAAGTCAGCAAACGACCTCCGTCGCGGAAACAAGTCAGCAAATGACCTCCGTCTCGGAAACAAGTCAACCAACGACCTCCGTCGCGGAAACAAGTCAGCCAACGACATCCGAGTCAGCCAACGACATCCGTCTCAGAAACAAGTCAATCAACGACCTCCGTCTCGGAAACAAGTCAATCAAAGACCTCCGTCTCGGAAACAAGTCAATCAACGACCTCCGACCCGGAAACAAGTCAATCAACGACCTCCGACCCGGAAATAAGTCAGCCCATGACCTCCGTCTCAGAAACAAGTTAGCAAATGACCTCCGTCGCGGAAACAAGTCAGCCAACGACCTCCGTCTCGGAAACAAGTCAGCCAACGACCTCCATCTCGGAAAGAAGTCAGCAAATGACCTTCGTCTCGGAAACAAGTCAGCCAACGACCTCCGTCGCGAAAACAAGTCACCCAATGACCTCCGTCTCGGAAACAAGTCAGCAAATGACCTTCGTCTTGGAAACAAGTCAGCCAATGACCTCCGTCGCGGAAACAAGTCAGCCAATGACCTCTGTCTCGGAAACAAGTCAGCAAATGACTTCCGTCGCGGAAACAAGTCAACCAACGACCTCCGTCTTAGAAACAAGTCAGCCAACGACCTCCGTCTCGGAAACAAATCAGCCAATGACCTCCGTCGCGGAAACAAATCAGCCAATGACCTCCTCGTCGGAACAACTCTCCGGCCTAGAAACAAATCAGCCAACGACCTCCCCGTCGGAGCAATACTTCGACTCGGAAACAAGTCAACTCACCAACCACTTACGAGTCCTCTCGACTTGTAAGGGAGAAAATTCTCTTATAAGATCCTTACGACTTATGAAAGAAAACACACTTAGGAATCCTCACGATTCCTAAGGAGAAAATCCACCGACGAGATCCTCTCGATCCTCTCGATCCGTAGGGAGAAAAGTCTCTATGAGACCCTCACGGCTTATAGAGTTGAAAAGTCCTAGGCGGCAGATCTGAACCTGCGGCCTAAGCCATCGCTATCTCTTGAAGAAACCAAGATGCTTACTCTGTTACTGTCAACCCTGTTTATTTAGACAGCATGCTGACAATAAAAGAAAGAAGAAAGTGACAGAAAGAATGTCCGATTTACATTTGAACGAGCGTTCAAGATACACTCACTCATGCATAGGCAAAAGACTCAGAACGAGAAATAAGATAAGCTGGGATAAAAAAAAAATTCATTTATATTGCCAAAAATTCTTACAATCATAAAAGCAGTAAATGAGAAACATTATTACAATGGAATAATCTCGGATCCAGGGCACGGATTGAGGAATTCAAAAGTAAGGCCATCCAGAGTTCTTCTGGGCTTCCTGATTATTCTCGTGCGCAGGCTTTCGCGCTCCTGTGTGTCAAGGTCTTCGGCGAGGCCCTCCGACCTTCGATAAGCAGCGATTATCATCGTCTGCAGAAAAATTTGATGCAGGATGTCGATAAGGCCATCCCGCCGTTTCTTCGAGATTAGCCCCGGCAGGTACACTGAATGCACCTTATCTTCGGCATCATCCAGCGCATTGAACGGTAAGGCCTCATGGAACCCCGGGAGTGCTCTCCAAATTGCTCCCAGCACGACTTTTAAGAAAGCAGAACGGCGAGGAAGCAGCCAACCAACGCGTGCGTTCAGACGACCCATGACCTCCGCACATTGGGCGTCTGTAAACTCTTGGTTTTGTTGACGGCCCTGTGCACGGATATCCCCGTAGGTAATGAATTCGTGCAGACTGTATAGACGCACCGCCATAATTCCTGGAGGAAACATCATTGGAAGGTTAGCAATAAAATAAATATAAAAAAAACAAAAAAAACAGCGAGTTAAAACTCCTCGGGAGCAATGCTCTGCAGACAGGAGTGACACCTATCAAAATCGGTTATGAGGAGAATTTGAGGAAAGTCCCCTAAGAACATTGAGAGCTTTGCTCTGAAAAGAGGATATAATAATAATAATAATATAAAATGCCATCTTTAACTTCCAAGATCCATGAAGAATTCTTAAGAGTTCTTCTATATGATTTGGAAGGAGTAGAGCTCTATTAATGGAACCCTAATAGGGTTCTCCTTAGTCCTCTCTAGACCCCTTTAGAGCAAAGCTCTGCTAAGTGAAATCTTAAATGGGTCTTCTCTAGATCAGAGATCTATTGAGAGCAAGGCTCTTAAGATTAATTTAATTTAATCCAAATTAATTTTTTTTCCTAAAATTCTTTAAAGTTTGAACTTTTAAAAGTGTTTAAACAAAAGAGCAGGGCTCTGAGATTCTGAAAATAAAATTCTTGGAGATGATGATCATTTGTGAAGGACCAAAAGTCCTATTTATAGGCATCGAATGCCCTTTCAACTTCCAAGAGTTGCCGCGATGGTTGGAATTCTACCACCGCTGTGCTCACGTTTGGAAGGCCACGTAAGCGCAACGGTAGGGGGCATTTGTTTACCCCAATCAGAGCAAAACTCTATTCAAATTCCAAGGCGGGAAACGAAGCAACGCTTCTGTTTCCCCCAATCAGAGCAAAGCTCTGTTTTGGAAATTGAAATGAAAATTAAAATTAAAATAAATAAAGCAACGCTTCAGATGATCTGCGCTATGCGCTGTGCGCTACGTGGCAGCGCAGTTGCGCTAGCGCAGTTGAGCTGCGCTTTGCGTTGCGCGCCACGTGGCAGCGTAGTTGCACTGCGCTCTGCGCTGCGCGACACGTGTCAGCACAGTTGCGCTGCGCTGCGTGACACGTGTCACACGCTGGAGCGTTTGGGCCAAACAGAATTAAAATTTTAGTAAGATTCTTCTATTTTTGTTAAAACAAGAAGATTGTCTTCTGTAAAACAGAAGCCCTTGGATCAAAGATCCAACGGTGGGGAAAATTCCCCAAATCACTCAGAGAAGAATTTCTTTAACAAACTTAAAAAAATCTATGAGCACTATATAAAGACCCCAAGACCCCAACTCAAAAGGATCAACATTGTGAGAGATTGAGAAGCTCGAAACAGAGAGAACTCTGAAGAAATTTCAAGAAAAAGGTAAAAACCTTCATAAAATAGAAGAATTTTTTCTAATAGATCATTGATCTAAGAACAAGATCAATGATCTTCATATAATAATAAGTGCTTTGCACTCTTTTATGAACCACTGGTTCTCTGAAAACAAGAAAAACAAGAAAAAACTTGTTTTCTTTGATCTAAATTGGATCAAGAAATCAAATAGTGCCTTGCACTTTTTTATGAACCATTGGTTCTGGAATCTTCAAGATTCTCAAGATTATTGAAATAGTGCCTTGCACTTGCAAAAACTGCACTGTTGCGCTCCTGGGTTGGCGTAAGCCACCAAAGAGCGCCACGTGTCAGCATCTGAATCACTTAAGCTATGCGCTTTTAAGAAAGAGCCTTGCTCTCTGAGATTGACGCAACTCACCAGAGCGCTCCACGTGTCAGCAGCGCAAGCGCAGCGCACTGGCGCAGCGCACTGGCGCAGCGCACTGCGCTTGCGAGACACGTGTCATCACCACAAGCGCTTGCGCTCATTGATTGGAGCAACTCACCAGAGCGCGCCACGTGTCAGCAGCGCAAGCGCAGCGTATTGGCGCAGCGCACTGCGCTTGCGAGACACGTGTCATCACTACAAGCGCTTGCGCTCAGTGATTGGCGCAAAACGCCTGACAAATGCAAAGCATTGTTTACGAAAGGGCCAGGCCCAAATCAAAAAGGCCTAGTAGGTCAAAATAAATTGCAATGCAATAAAAGGGCAGTGCCCAAATAAAATTGATGCTCTGCATCATTTATAAAATGCAGAGCCCAAAAAAAATAAAATGCAGAGCCCAGACAGAATTGATGTTCTGCCGCATTTATAAATGGGCAGAGCCCAAACAAAATAAGAAATGCAATGCATTATTAAACAGGGGCAAAGCCCTAGCACAAGCCTAATAGGCCAAAGATAAAAACGTTGAATATTCTCAACTGGACTTAGCCCAATCATGGCCGTAAGTCCTCAAATTAAATTGACTGAGCAAAATTGCTCTCCTAAATCAATTTATATCCGGTTCAAGGGTACATCTCTGAACTCCTCTGACACCTATCGTTGTAATCCTTCAACGACGTCAGAGAGGTGACGGGTCCCGACAACCACATATTGATACGGACTGCGGGGTCCTTAAACTCGTGGACCGAAACGTCCTTAAACTAATATTCGTCCCAAAATGGGAATGTTGGACCGAAATGTCCTTAAACTAATGCCCGTCCCCAAATAGGAATGATAAACCACCACGTCCCTAAACTGGAGCATGGACCACCACGTCCCTAAACTGGAGCATGGACCACCATGTCCCTAAACTGGAGCATGGACCACCACGTCCCTAAACTACCTATGGACCACTACGTCCCTAAACTGGAACAATAGAGCCCCCAAATGCTCTTTTGTCGGATCTAAACGATCCTGTTTAAGTTGATCTTAGCCGCAAACCTGGCTAACGTATCCTTAAACATTCAAATGGACTATAAAACTCCAAATCAACTTTGGTTCAAGGGTACATCTCCGAACTCCTCTGACACCTGTCGTTGTAATCCTTTAATGACGTCAGAGAGGTGACGAGTCCCGATAGCCATATATTAAATAAATCACCACGTTAAGTTGATCTTAGTCTCAAACAGGACTAACGTATCCTTAACGAATGTTTAAGTTGATCTTAGCCTCAACACGGCTAACGTATCTTTAAACTAAAACACCAAACTCAAATCTAAGTATACACAGATTTGGACTAATCCACGTCCTACGGGCGACGACATAAATTAGTCTCCGTATACAATCCACGGGCAACCATAAACAAAACAAACACACACGACACGAAGTGAAATTCTGGAGAAGGAGAAAGTTGTTACCGTGATGCAGTAGCGTAATTAACTGCAGGGGCTTGCGCCTGCAGGGAAAAGCATCCCGACAATCAAAAACCCCTCAAGCGAGGGGGAATCTGACGAAGTCTGCTACATCGACCGCATCCGTCTAAACCTCCGATACATGGTGCCATAAATCAACTTGGCATCTTCGGAGAGGTAGACGGATAAAACCAAATAGCATCTGCCCCGAATCTCAGGCAAGACGTCCTAATGTCTCGACCGCCATTCGGAGGGGAACAATGATCTGCAACCCAATAGAAAAATTATCCTGATGATATTTTTCCAATCGTTCATCGTTCCAATCAGGATGCCCCTCACGTACCTCGTTAAAATGAATTCTGTTTTCGACAATAAATTATGACATTAATATTATATCATTTCATACACACACAAACACAAATATAATAATTAATGCAAAAAAACTTACTCTCTAATTTTTTCAAGACATGCGCAATTAAGCAAGATAAACCGGTATATCTTGTTGATAAATATAGTGTCTACTCTCTTATAATCGGCTTTACCATATGACCCGTCTTGAATTCTTCGAGGCCGGTTAAGTCTCGTCTCAATGTTCTCGTCCAGATAGCGGGAACAAAATATGGTTGCTTTATCAAGAAGATAACCTTGCATGATAGAACCCTCTGGTCGATTTCTATTGCGTATATACTTTTTAAGAGTGTAGAGATACCTAAAGAAAATATGTTGAATAAATAAATACAGGTTTACAGGACAACAATAATTTTAAAAATTGCGCGAAACAAAAAATTTCACGTACCTCTCGACGGGATACATCCATCAATATTGTACCGGTCCGGCTAACTTAGCCTCAGTTGCAAGATGAACCGTCAGGTGTGTTATGATATCGAAGAATGACGGTGGGAAAATACGCTCAAACTTGCAAAGTATCAACGCAATAGAATTTCTAGTTTATCCAGCGTCACAATATCTAGTGTTTTAGCGCATAACTCTCTAAAAAAACAACATAGGTCGTTGATTACTAGACCAACCGATTCGGGGAGAGAAGTCGTGAGGGCTAATGGAAGAAGGTGCTCCACGATAACATGGTGATCATGACTTTTCAGCCCATCGATCTTGCCTTTCACAATTTTTATCTTCTTGCTGAATGATCCTGAGAAACCTATGGGAACTTTCAAATCATGCAACACCTGCAGGAATCTTTTCTTCTCCGGTTGTGACATATGATAAGCGGCATTTAGAAGTACAAACTTGTCTGGTTTACCCGCTACCGGTCTAGGATGTAATTCACTTCTTATTTCCCAGTCATGTAGATCCATCCGAGTATTGAGGTTGTCTTTCGATTCCCCGTCTTTACAAAGAAATAAGTTGAGTATGTGCTCGGATACTCCATTCTCTATATGCATGACGTCCAGACAATGACGCACTAAATTTGTTGACCAGTACGGAAGCTCGAAGAAAATGCTTAACTTGTTTCAGAATGGTGGTTTGACCTGTTTTGTCGGATCCATCCCGAAGATCACATTATTGTAACCATCCCACTGAGCAGTCACGTTCTCTCCGGACAATGGGGCTGAAGGTCCAAGAAGCTCCTGATGATCATCAAAGTGAACAGCGTCTAACCTGTAGGGGTGTTCTAGAGGCAGGAAATGTCGATGGCCGCAATAACAAACCTTCCTGCTAAAATTCAAGAATTTCGATGTGTGTGTTGATGGCAATGAGGACATGCTTTGTGACCATGTACGGACCAACCTGATAGCATTCCATACATAGGAAAGTCATTAATTGTCCACATTAAAGCCGCACGCAGTATAAAGGTTGTATTTGTGTTTGTATCGTAAGTCTCTACACCATCAATGAACAAAGATTTTAACTCCTCGATCAGAGGTCGGAGATATACGTCGATATTGTTTCCCGGTGAGCTTGGTCCGTCGATAAGAAGAGGCGTCATAAAGTATGATTGGTCCATAGCCAACCAAGGCGACAGATTATAAATTATCATTACAACGGGGCATGTCCCGTGGCTTCCAGCCATATAGCTGAATGGGCAGAAGCCATCACTAACCAGTCCGAGCGTGACATTGTGAGGATCGCTACTGAATATTGCATGCCTCCTATTGAAATCCTTCCATGCCGATGAATCTCTTGGATGACTCATTTTTCCATCTTTACTTGGAGAAGCACGGTGATGCCAAATCATTGCATCGGCTGTTTTCTTGCACCTGAATAGCCTCTGCAGTCTCTGTGTTATGGGAAAGTATCGTGCTATCTTGACAGATATATCGGGTTTCTTATCAGAACTTTCGGCTTATACCTGGCCTTTCCGCATGTTGGACACTCTTTCAAATCTGAATTCTCTTTCCTGTACAACACGCAATTTTTAGGACATGCTTGAATCTTCTCACACTTCAGACCCAAATCAGGCATCATCTTCAGGGCTCCGTACCAGCTGTCGGGCACGTTATTTCCCGGGGGCATAGAATCTTTCAAAAACAAAAAAAGCATTGTGAATGACTTATTGCTCCATCCATTTAGGCACTTAATCGGAAAAGTTGGACGAATGATGAGAGGGTGGAATATTTTGTATTCTCATAAATTGGTTTTCTAGTATCATTCATGAAATTTTCATATTTATCCGCACGCGGTCCTTGACCGGAAGGAATGTCATCTGCGGTACGAATAGATTCACCTAGAGCAGCCTCTACCAAATCCTCCATTTCTTTTGAATGAATGAAATTACCATTTTTTTCTTCTGCCGCATTACCGTCTTCTCCTTCTTCTCCTGCCGCATTATCGCCTTCTCCTTCTTCTTCTGCCATATTACTGTGTTCTTCTCCTTCCCCGTGATATAGCCAGGTTGTATAAAATCTAGTAAAACCATATTTTACGATATGAAGCTCTGCCAATTCTACCTTCTGCCAGTATTTATTCCCACATCTATCGCACGGGTAGAGAATCTTCTCTATCACGATCTTATTATGTGCGCTTGCAAATTCAATAAAAGCAGCAACTCCTGTGACAAACTTAGGTTGTATACGTTATTGCCAATCCACATACATCCAGTCCTTAACTCTGATGTACTCATGGGCCGTGTTAGACTGTATAATATATAAATTGTAGGTTATGATAACTATATTGAGAAATCTAAGAATGGAATGATTACTGACAAAGGAGAAAATCCGTGTATATGCTTTGTGTGTGCGTTTGTCGTTGAAAAAAATAAATTATCGATAATCAAAATTAGATTTGAGGATACTCATGTATGAGAATATGAAAGTTTCATATTATCATCGAGTATCATATATTGGTTTTAACTTGAACATCTTGAATCACTCTCTAATGATGCGTTTGTTATGTATTCTTGTTGTATGTATGTGTTTCGGGTGTCGGGGGTAAGGTTTCTATCCCATTAAGAATGTATAGAGTGAACACCCATTCGATGTGCTTTCAACCGTTTCGAGTAAATTTCCGCAGCACCTCCCCGCTGTTCTCCGAGTACACTGTAATAGAATAAATAATCATTTCAAAGCTGTGAAACAACGTTGAAATTAACATCTAATCTATCTTTGTATACGGAGAACAAGCAGAAAAGTACCAACAAAATATCTCGAAACGGATAAAAACACAAGTGAATGAAGGTGTTTGCTTGAAATATTCCTAACTTCTCCACACGGGACAAATCTATCGGTTATCATATGATTGAATCTTCTCGTCACATAGACTACACGACGATTGTTAGTATCGAGCTATGCCTTCCGATATTTAACAATCTTCGTATAGTTCTATGTCACGACGAACATCGAACGTATGTTAACCGATAGACGGTGACTAAGTGGCGCTTTGAGTTTCATATATGAGTATCGACGAGAATATAAATGTAACGTTTCAAAATAATAAAATATTATTTTTGGGAATTTTTATAATTTAATATTATTTTATTGAATATTTTAATATTCTGGCATAATTAAATGCAAATAAATGGAGACAAATTATGGAAAATTCTAAAATGGGGTATTTATTGGAATTATGCCATTTTTAAGTGTTTGCGATCAATTATATGCTAATTTAGTGCTAATCGCGATTAAAAATCGCTATTCGGTTTTTAGCAATTTTGTGTAAAACATGCACATATCTTTTTCTCTACACTTGTGCATTTCTACCATGGCTTTTCTTTTGGGTTTACTATTCAAGTGAGAAGGGATTTAGTGAAGAAAAGAAAATAAGAAAAAGAAAAGAAAACAGGTATGGTGAGAAAGAGAAAGAGTAGGTGAGGACTTCTTTGACTTGGCTCCTTCTCCTTTTTCCACCACCATTTCCTCTCTCCCTCTTCCTGGTTGCTGCTGCTGCCCTAGCTCCTCATTCCCTCCCTCTTCACCTCCTCAAATCATCACAAAAACAAACTCAAAACCCTATCTTCATTTCACTAAAAAGGTGCACGAGCTCGAGACAAACATATCGGACCAAGAAAGCAAGGATTTTGGCCACTAGGGGCAACTCAAGAAAATTCTTGAGTTGCCAAATGAGGTATTTACTGAACCATTAGATTGGTTTTTGCATTACTTATACCCCTATGTTAAAATTGAATCGATATCGGGTGATGTTGTGGACTTAAGGAAGACCAAGTTAGGGTTTGAGAGAATTGAGAGTTGTGTTGTGAAATTGAGATCAGTAGAGGCCACCCCAACATCCTAGTGCTTGATTTATGACCTAAAACAGAGACTTGAAACCCGGAATACGGATTTAGAAACCCCGACATCGGATAAATGTGTGATTTGTGAGGGTATTTTGGAATCTGGAGCAACCCGGGGCCACTAGAATTGATTTTGGGATTACTGGGAGTCGTGCAGGCACCTAGGAAGCTACCACCAAGACCCGAGCCCCTAACTCAAGTCCCCGGCCGCAGATTTAATCATTCTGGCCGTAATTTGCGGCCAGAGTAAAGGGGAATGGGTTCATTTTTGTTCTAGGGCTCATTTTGCACTAAATTAGACCCCTCCTATATACAGTTTTGGCTAATTGTCACCTGGGGAAAATCTGGAAGCATTTTGGTGTGTTTTGGGCTATGTTTTCCGTATTTTAAAATGCACTTCTTGATATTTGGATTTGTATTTGGTTGTTGGGTGTTCGTACATCGACAACAGGGATTGTGTGATTTATTTGCACGTTTAGGCCATAGGTTCCAACCAATGAGCACACTGTGCGCTGTATTGGTTTTCTGCCTCGATTTTAATACGTATTGCGACGGTTTATTATTGTAGGTACCCTCGCAAGGATTCTGAGGCGAAGAAGCACGGCGTCATCGATTTCGGCGAGCGAAGACCAGGTGAGTAGATTATATCTACGGGGGAAGTCGGGTGGATGGGGTATAGCACCCCCACAGTCCGTGGTAATGTATACGAATACGTATACACACATATATTTATTATATGTTCTTTGAGATTATTGATGATAGGATGGATTGATTTAGTGTATTGCGAAACCCTAGAGTAGGGGTTGCTCCCATACACACACGCACACACACACTTGCATACATACCTTCTTTCGCATGTGTATATGGGAATATTATATTTGTATGTGTTCACATGGGTATGGGACTATGTGTACATATACTGGTTTATGAGGATAGTACTTGGATGTGAGTTGAGTCGATGAGATTCGATTTGAGGCCGTGAGATCGGCAATATGACAGGATTCGTATGGGAGATACGACGGAATGCTTTGGCGGGCTTTGGGACGTGTGTTTACACATGCATTTATATAGATGGTATCGATTGTACTAGAATTAGATCTGTACCCTAGATTATGTGATATGATGGTAATGATACCTGATATGTGATGAGATAATATGATATTGACCTGTACCCAGCTATTGGGATGCCGTACGACGATTTACCGTACGAGCCTATATTGATGATAGATCCGCGCTCATGACTCGAGGATGTTATATCGTTTACCATTGAGGCGGGATTATTGACTATTATATTTA
The DNA here is from genome assembly GCA_030015575.1 of Agapanthus africanus. Classification (NCBI taxonomy): domain Eukaryota; kingdom Viridiplantae; phylum Streptophyta; class Magnoliopsida; order Asparagales; family Amaryllidaceae; genus Agapanthus; species Agapanthus africanus. The sequence continues at coordinate 107,475,649 of CM057341.1, forward strand.
TATATATATCGACTCAGATGTAGGTGGTTTCCATACCCCTCCCGATTGACTTGATAGTTGGGTCTGTAGTTCACATAGTAGGCATTAGACTAGACCCGAGTCATACCTATTTCAAAACTAACGAATCGGGGATATTTTAAGGATAGGCAAAAGGGATTCTACGGGTATTTTCAAACGACACATCTTTTCTTAAAACACCGTAGCCCTTATTTTACCAAAAACCCTGATTTGTCTTATTTCAAAAGGCAAGGCTGCATGATATATTTATTGAGGTAGGTTCTTCATTGTTGCGTTGATTATTTGATTCCGCATATTCATTCTATTTGCATTGCATTGCTTGTGTTTATTGATATATTACAATCATGCTGCTAGGACACCAGCACCATTACCGATGATGTGTATGTACCACGTACACTTACTTGCCGGCTCACACACATCTTCATCGGTAATTGCCATGTCACTACACAGTAGTATTGCTGCATCAGGATATGACCCTTGTATGTGCATACTATTATTCCATGCTGCATGATATACTTGCACTTCATTTATATGTCACATACATCATGCTTTCTGATTATGCGCATTGAGATATGTTGTTTCCATGATATTTCTGGATTTGGGAACCGCCGGTATTTCAAAAGAGAATATGTAATTGTTTTAAAAACCCGGTTACCCTTGATATGATATTTCAATGCGTCCACCATGTGTTTTCTCGGTGCTGAGAGCGACATGTGAAACCCGATTCGAGGAGGCGAATGAGGCCGATTGCGGGTACATGGTGGACCCGGTATGGTACCCCGGGGCGAGAACGGTTTCGCTGTGTAGTAGACGGTGAGCCTGGCAGTGGGACCACTACCTACCGGTAATTGGTTGGACCTGGAGGTTATCCGTAGAATACCGACCAGAGTCGATAGATGGATATGGGCGTACTGCTGGGGCCGAGAGCCGATTCCGCAGACGGAGCCCGTGGGTTGATCCGGACTGACGGAGCCCGATATATGAGGATTTACGTGCCGATACTGGGCACAGCTTTCATAATGTTTTTGAGTGTCGATGCTGGACACTTCGGTTCCATGATTTTGACGTGTCGCGAGGGACACAGGTTGTTTATATCCTCATATTTCCATGCATATTCTGATGATATTTACATGCATGATGGTTATTGTCATTGGGTGACGAGTGGACGGGATCCACGTACATGCAGATTTGATTACCTTGATCATACCTCACATTCATGATATGCTATTACCTGAGGCACTGGCACGAGCACTTGGCACTGCACTCATGTATAGAGATTACATTGCCAGTTTAGCATGCTTCGGCTTTATTCATATTGAGGTTTATATATATCTGATCGTATTGACCTAGGATGGGTCATACATTCGATCTCTACTTGTAGATATTTTCTATTCACGAGTTGGCAACTCACCCCCGTTGTGCCACAGTTCTTGCAGGTTTTTGCCGTACAGTTTCCATAGCGGCTTTTCGGACACACTGCTTCCATACGGGTGACTTGCTTTGGTAGGTGGGTTCTTTGTTTCAGAACCGCCATTTTACATGTATTATTCATTGTATCTAGAAATTCCATCAACCAAAACTTGTATATTGTTTCAGACTTAGAAAACAGTGATGTATTATTTTGACCTTAGAGTCGCGCTTGTAGTATTACGGTTTTCTAGCTGATTTGAGTTTCTTTTTGGGTTTTGATCCTCGCCCTTTGGCGTTGTATATTATTATTGCTTGCGTGGTTGTGACCGTCGATTGACGAAGAGCTAGCTCCCGCTTGGGGATGCCTTTTATCATTTCACATATATTATTCTTGTTGCACCCCGTTCGGGGCCAGTTTTTACAAAGGAAACTCTGCCGAAATTTTCAGAAAAGAATACATATTTAAAAAATGCATATTCGGCTTAGTTATTTAAAGGCTTGATTTCAAAACATGTTTCTTTACTTATTAAAAACTAGTTTTCTTTATTTACTCCCTAAAATGGTTTTAGATTTCTGGGCTTTTGGCTTACTTGGATTAGATGGGGTCCTATAGACTTCATATGATTCAAGTGCCAGTCACGGGCTATTTCGGGTCGTGACAAAGTATGTATCAGAGCGCTAGGTTCACCTTGGTTCGAGTCTGAGTTTGACTATGTGGAGCCTAGTGCGTTTATATATATACGGAACTTAGGCTTGACCTTACGGAACTTAGACTTAGTCGAGGGGGTATTATACCCGAACTTTCGTTGCATAGGATGACCCTTGGTTGATGGAGTTGGTAGCTTGAGTAGAGGGACGTACCGTTCGTATGTTCCGCGGCATACTTAGGACACGCCACTCCGCTTAAGAAACCTTAGGATGTACATTTTCCTTGCACAGTATTATATTCCTTCCTATGATCTATCCTTATCGAGACTGGTTATGGTTTTGCTGCCACGATTGCACGGGCAGAGTGAGCTACGGCTCGAGTTGCGTCAGCATGAGCTCGTCATGGACGAGGACTGACCAGGGCGTGATTCCAGAGACATACGATTGCATATAGAGGCTTCGTTTTATTGTGTTTTCGCGCCATGAGCATTTGACAGATCGCTTTTACGAGATTTCTCGGATGTGCCGATCGGTATCAGAGGATTGAGCCACTGATAGAGGCCAGCCAGGATGTGATGACCAATGAGATATCGCTTGTTCATGATGATTGTGACCTCTTAGGGAGGCGAGTGCTTGGTTTTACACCGGATGATCAGGCTATTGTTAGCGCTGCCAGTTGAGAGAGGACTGTTGAGGTACAGCATACCTCAGAGATTATGGTGTCGCCTACCATGTAGACAGATGGACCAGCTGTCTGCTGATATTGATAGGATGTCGCTTCGATTGATAGGATTCGCTTCTGGAGCTTACGAGCTGAGATCGCCGGAGATTCCAGGAAGATATGAGACAGTTGGTAGCTAGTCTACCCCGATTTGAGAGACGAAGGTGATTCGTCCGATTTATGCGCCGGAGCAGGCTCAGTGGAGTTGAAGATTTCCAGTATGGAGAGTCTTACTCAGATCTAGAGTCGACCGATTTAGAGATGGCCGCCAATGTATCGCCTTTCCTGGAGGATTGAGGCGTTGTTCAGCGTACGGATGAATGAGCCAGTTGTTGCTGCAAATGATGAGATATCGCCCAGATGATTGGAGCTACTGCAGCATGGGTATATACTTAGAGATATGATGGTGAGTCGCTAGTCACCGAGGATGAATGACTAGGACATATGGTTCGTTCGCTTACCCGATGCGAGGTCATCAGATAGATTGATTTCAGCTAGAGACGACTTCACGCAAATTCGTTGAGAGTCGATTGAGACGATCGAATGTCAGGAACCCATTTCCAAGTCTAAAGTATTCGGAAAGACATGCAAGTGATTCCATGGACCCTCTAGAAGAATGAAACCCTAACTCGACATAATGACCGTGTGAAAGCCTTTGAACCTTAGGGTTTGCGGCAGTTCCTCGGCGCCATTAGTGAGGCTTGGGTTTGCCCTTCTACGGTTGGACCACTGATGCTGTGGCATGTACTCGATACTATTAAACTGTACCCAAGATGTTGAGCTCTTAGGGGATTATGAGGTTCTGACGAGTCGATCGGATGGTTCGACATCATTCGGATATCATGTGATGGGACACACTGCTTGGGAGATTCCAGATATGAGCATAGCCGTTGGAGCGTAGTCCATACAGCCACGCGTAGATGAGTCCGAATCAGTCGACATTGGAGCAAGTGGAGTAAAGAGTTTGCACGAGATTTCGACGAGATGACGTTCCACTCCACTGACATCAAAGACGCGATACGCACGCTGAGGACGCGTTCGGCTAGATATCTTCTACTGAATGATGAAGATACCGAGTTCATGATTTTGAGTCCGTGTGAAAGACTTCGGAAGGATCGTAGCCGAGGATATTGCAGTGCTCAGGTAGAGACGTGACGTCGAAATGGACGATGATACAGAAAAGCGGGACAAGAGGTACGTGCGAGACGCTGATGAGCTGTTGTTACTCCTTGTTAAGATTAAAGGTCGGATATGCATACAGAAGTCGGCGCCAGTGACGTGCTGCTTTACGAGCGGTCGTGGGGATTGACCGAAAGATGACCAGGGAAGTGCCAGAACGGAAATTGTTCCCTTTAGTACACCTGACAGGCCGATGAGCCGATGGATTGCGAGGTTGGTAATCCACAGGGAAGATAAGGAACCAGAGGCAGAGGACGCCAGCCGCGAGTAAGAAGCAAGTAGATATCTTGCGCCGCTAGCATTGGATGTACCGGCACCTTCTCGACTTTGAAGGAGGATATACCGACGACAGTATTTATGATTTGTGGTTTTGTGATTTGACTATCACGTATCCGTCACTTTGGATTTCGGTATTTTGGGTGATCTATTCACATGATTTATTCTTGATGACTGAGTTTTATGGATTTCTTACGGCTGATTGGATATGGTTCACATGTTACGCTCACGATTTGATTTTTTCACTCGGTATAGCTAATATGTGCTTTGTGCACGCAGTTGCACACGTTTATGATTTTCTTTACACCTGGGTACGCTTGGTATTGCTGCTTTCGCATTTGAGTTATTGTTGGGTATTTGTGCATGGGATGCACCAGTTCTATGTTTCTTGCGTTTATCGCACCAGATTTGTATTTTGTGCCTTTGTTGCATCGGATTTATATTTTGTGCACCATGGTTGCACCTACTGGGTATTTATACCTTACGCATAGTTATTGTTCTTGAGGTATTGATTGTGATTTCATGCTTACACTACTACAAATAAGGGTTGCCCCTATGGATTTATCCGTAGGGGCAACCCATTGCCCCTACGGATATGACTGTAGGGGCGAAAAAAATACCCCGTAGGTGCAAAGACCGCAGGTGCAAGTTGAAGCCCTGAACTTGCCCCTACGGGCAAATTTTTGCCCCTACGGATTTCTGTGTAGGTCCTGTTTCCCCTACGGAGTAGACCGTAGGGTAAAAAAAGTTATATTATTTACGGTTTTTTTTAATATATTAAATGTACATACGGATATAACCGTAGGTCCATGTTCTACCCCCTATGGATAACTGCGTAGGTACTTATCCGTAGGGGCAAAATATCAGGAATCCTGAGATTGTGCCCCTACGGATAACTCCGTAGGGCGAGGGTGTGGCCCCTACGGATATGTCCGTAGGGGCACTCCCAACCCCCTGAAACTGAGATCAGGGGGGAAAATATCAGTTACTGCTGATATTTTGCCCCTACGCTTATAGCCGTAGGGGCAACATGTGTACCTATGGATTAATCCGTAAGTACACATTATCTGTATTTTTTTTTAAAATAGGGCTGCCAGATTTTTTCCCGCCCTGTGCACAATAATATATAAAACAATAAAACATAAAATTAATCATCACACAACATATATCGCAGTATTCATAATCACATCTCACGCATATAATATACAAAAGAAACCAAAAAACTAAATATGATATAAATATAAACCAATATCAATATCGCCCAAAATGTTTCAAAATGTAGTACAATATGTATCATATAAATAAATGCATGTTTCAAAAAATAAGAATCAAAAAGCTAGCCTAGCTCAGTCCAGCTCCACCTTTGATAAACGCTAGAATCTGGCGCCCCTGCTCCTTGGTCAATAAACCATGCAATTCGGCGCGTGCGGGAGTCTGAGCGGGCTGTGGAGCTGGTGATGTAGTCTGCGCAGCCGCCGTCGAGGTAGTGGCTTGCGGAGCCGCGACTGCGGGAGTCTGAGCGGGCGGTGGAGCTATAGGAGCTGTCTGCGGAACCACAGCCGATGTAGTGGCTTGCGAAGCCACAGCCGAAGGAGATGCATGTGGAGGCTCGGCCGATATACCCCGTCGCGTCTGGACCTAACGTGTGCAATAAGCGTAGTTTATTTTAATTAGATATGTACATGTATGATTAAACAAACCTAAGTCTACAACCAAATAAGCTCAGGCTACGTACTGATATTGGATATGTTGATATCTATAATATGACATGATATTTTACTATTAAGTAGTATACATACCAGCATCTCCTTCAACTCCTGAACGGTGGCCTTCAAGCTCTCCAGTTCCTGCTGGATACGTCGCTCACTGGAGACGGAGGAAGTAACCGCCGGGGTGGAGTCCAACCTCATATGGGCCCTGCTAGGGCCCTGTCCTCGGCCTCTCTCCCAACCTCCATGGTGCCATCCGTGTGCGGCGTCCAGGACTGGGGTCAGCAGCCTCGAATGCTGCCTTCCCCCTAACAACTGTCAGAACATTATATTTAGCATATACTGGTCTATAAAATTGACAAGAAATACCAAAATCAACAAATTCAAAGCCTTACCTACAGAGATAGAAGATGTGCTCCTCTGGTATCTGCATGTATCAAAATTTGAATAATATTAATTAATTTCAGTACATACATATTAACAAGGTAAACTCGTATATAACGCTGCATACACATAAGACAGGGAGTGAACAAGCTCTTGTAGATCATCAGGCGCAAATCTAATCTCATCAAGCAGCCCATGATAATGAGTTGGACGACTAAACAAGGTCCACGACTTACAATCATTCCCGCATGCGAGCACATATAAAAATCATAGTTTCTAGGATGATACTGTCACCACCTACTGCTAGACAATAATAAAAATTACTATCTAAGTAAGAGCAAAAGGAATGTGTGTATATTTATGATATAGCATTCTAAATCAATATACATGCACTATATGATATATAAACATACCTGGAGGAACGGGAGTGGCCTTTGTCCCTGATATGGACGCATCACTAACAACTAGACAATCAAACATTGACAATATAAGTAATTTTGACATAAACAGGCATGAATATCTATAATATTACATTCAAAATGGATATTAGAGAGCGCACAAATCTGACCTGCACAAATCTGATATATGCACTCCATTGGACACTAAGAAGTCTCTAAAGGGAAAAGTCAATGTGAAAGCCATCATTAGTTCATATCAGAAGATTGATACTGAAACAGAGAACAATGAACGTCATTTTCTTCTTCTTCTGCCACATTACTATCTTCTCTTTTTTCTGCCACATTACTGTCTTCTCCTTCTTATTATGTGCGCGTGCAAATTCAATGAAAGCAGAAACTTCAGTGACAAACTTAGGATGCATACGTTGTTGCCAATTCACATACATCCAGTCCTTAACCCTGACGTACTCATGGGCCATGTTAGACTGTATCATATAAATTGTAGGTTATGATGACTATATTGAGAATATGGATTAATAGTGGGTAGGAAAAGTATTTCTCAAATGGATTTTGCATCTAAAAACCATAAACTACTAAGTAATAGCATATATAATTTTTTTAGTATAAAGCTTGTTATTTTAAGTTTTCCCTTATAGTGATATGATCTAACTGCCTTTATAAACTACAAGTGTACAGAAAATTATGATAAGAAACCATAAGAAAGGGTCGTAGCCATGCATAACCTTGAATCTACATACCAAATCATGCACAAGCATGCAATTATTGTCACCTTGCCTTGGAATATAAAATATCTTGGAAGACTATAAGCGAGCATTTAAATCTTGATAACTTTTGACTTCAACATATATTTTTCTCAAGTACCATGAAATATACTTCCTCCGTATAAACCGTTTTCAGGAAGATGGATTAACAATGACAAATTATCCAGCATATGTATTTTTCTAATCTAATATATCACACACACACACACAGAGAGAGAGAGAAAGAGAGAGAGAACACCAGTTTGGTAGAGAAATCAGGTAGCAGGACCCTGAAGAAATGGAGTCCATAGCATTGCTCATCATTATCATCCATGATCCCTTTTGATAATATTTCTTCAAAGGGATCATGGATGATGATGATGAGCAATGCTATGGACTCCATTTTTTCAGGGTCCTGCTACCTGATTTCTCTACCAAACTGGTGTTCTCTCTCTCTCTCTCTCGGTGTGTGTGTGTGATATATTAGATTAGAAAAATACATATGCATATGTATAATAGCTTAAATTTAGTCTTCATGATATGATTGCATCAACTAAGAAAATATCTACCCAAAGTGTTTAAAAGCTTTAATTACTTTATACTAATAATACTTTCCATGTTCTCAAATATTTGTCCATGATGCCTGACGCATTCGCACGTGCACCACGTGTGTAGAAATAAATATCTCTGGGTTATCATCACAACTTTGAAGTTTCGATGTATCGGTATGCTATATATCTGTATTTTAGCTTTCTTTCTTATTGCAGGGTTAAATTCTAGCATTATTTCACTTCTACATGCATTGTAGTTTGTAAAACGGAATGGAGAGTATGAAAAAAGTGATTTAGACTGTTTATAGTAGACTACAGTGATGTCGATTCTAAAAAGGATGACATTAATTTTCAGTTTAATATCCATACATGATAAACCAAGTTGAAGGGAACAAGAATGGTATAGAACACACCTTACGATCTTTGTAGCCAACTTTACAATCAACCTAGAATATGTCGACACTTTTATGCGTGAGTATTACATTTCATACCAACGGCCAACCCGTGAGTTTCCATATAGGCTGTGATTCAATACACAGATAGGGTAGTTTTGGGGATTGAATCCTATCCCCGTCTTTTGATCAATCACCAACCTGGTAACAGACGTGGAATCTACCGGGTTGGTAGGTTAAGCATTTGTCTTTCTGCATATACAGCATTAAAGCGTTCTGTGCACTGCCAGGCCTAAAGTGCACAAGGTCTATTTAAAGGATTCATTGGATTTTCTTTTCATCAGGGAAAAAAATTGTAACCGATTCAAGTTCATCAAAATGGAAACTTAGGGTTTTGCTCTTTTGATCATGAAGCATAACATTGATACCACTAAGGTAGTGGATTTCTCCACCTTCGAAGATTAATTTATTTAATAACTAATGGGAATAAAGGTTCTTAGGATTTAAAACACCATATAATTCCAATGTGTGATGTAAGTCCTATCCTAAGTGGCTGATTATGTTTCAAGTTCTAAAATGCCGCACTTTTCTGAGCTTAATTATCATAAATTTATCTATCTATTTTCTTCCAAAAAGAAAAGTTGAAGATATCTATCTATATGACTACACCATTATAGCTTATAATTTATAGCCATGTGTGATTATCAAGCATTTCCAACATTAATTTCAGATGAAAAGGCAAATGTTGCTATAGCCTCTGCTTGCACATAAAAAATAAAGGGTAAACTAGCAATGAGGGCCATCATGTAACATATGGTAATAGTTTACCTAGTTGAATCATTTTACATGAAGAATTTAGCCAAGATATGAAACTACTAAAGTGGATTTTGTTCTCTCAGGCCACTGAACAAACACATTGTGTGCCTGCAAATGTAGCACAGTAATATTAATAACAGCCAAACCAAGAAAGCTGATTTTGCTCTTCATTTTGATAACCAAAAACTAATATAATTTTCATTACATGCAAGAAGCGATTTATCAAACTGCCGAGCTAAGAAAAGTTCTTACCTTGGCTGGGTTACGGTTTCCGAAACCCTCGTTTTGTTGAGTTTCAATGCCAGACTCTGAAAATTGAAACTATGGTTTATGAAAACCAAAATGGAGTTTCCAAACCGTGGTTTCAAAAAGTTTGAAGTGCTCGAACCATATATTTATTAACTCCAAAAAAAGTTCAATCTCGCAAAGTTTCATGTTGTCTCCCTCTTTATTCTCTCTATCCCGCACTTAATATAAATTAAGTGAAATGAAACTATGGTTTAAACTCTGATTTCTCAACAATTGGATTAGGGTTTTAGTAAGATTAAAATAGAATATCTAGCATAGATTATTGACCAAAAATGCAGACTAGTGCCCACTGATCCCAGAACTGTTCAAACTCGTTAACAAAGTAAAAGAAATCTCATGAAAGCCCCGTATGAGACACAGAATGAAAATAAAACCTATATGTTACTTTGCACATGAACCCTAATTCCAACCCCAACCGACCCCTAACCCTAACCCTAAACGTAACCCTAACTGAAACTGACCCGATGCCTAACCCTAACCCTCACCCGTACCCTTACCCTGCCCTCAACCTAACATCATCAAAAGAAGGAAATAAAAGCATTAAATTAGAAGTAGAAATTGGAGATTTACTAACCTTTTTCGCGGTGGAAGAGACGGCGGAGGAGGCGACGAGGAAGTCGGCGAGGCTCGGGATCGAGGCGCTAGAGGAAGTCGATGAGGTTGTTATGATGAGGCGACGGAGGAGGCGACTGAGGAGGCGACGAGGAAGTCGACGAGCCGGCACGGGAGGAAATCGATCGCGAGGCGCGGGAAGATGTAGCTCTAATATGAAACTATTTGATTCGTGTCTCGATAATTATGTTCTCCACAACCTTTGCTATGGTCGGCTTCCAAGTTAATGCGACAAGCACTTAAAGAAGTATCACCATCTACTATATATCAAAAAATGTAGCAAACTAGGACGAGAAATTTATAACCAACATGCCACGAATATTGATATTGTAAATATATATATATATATATATAAGTAGACATTTGAATCTAGACAAATAGAAAACAAAACTTTATTGCTCCCTTGTCTCTTATCAAAATCATTAGAAATGTTCATTTTTAGGGGGCTCAAAATTTCCTTCACAAGCTTTAAAAGAAACCTAGAAAAATTCTCACCCCCTGCCGCAACCCCCTGTCCCAACCCTAACCCTAACCCTAACCCCAACCCCAACCGCAACCCCCTGCCGAAACCCAACCCCAACCGCAACCCCAGCCCCAGCCCCAACCGCAACCCCAACCCCAACCCCAACCCCAACCGCAACCCTAACGCTAACCCCAATGGATGCCTCATCTGTACCCAAACCATGAACCCAGCCCTAAAATAATCAAAATTTTGTTTAATTTAAGATTTCCTAACCTGTGCAGTGGAGGCGTCGACGATCGATCGGAGGCGACGACGAAAGCAGGCGACGACGAAATCGGAGATGAGGAAGAACCAGACGGTGGCGACGAGGAATCGGCCTGTGCTGGCGACGACGAGAATGGCGACGAAACACAGGCGATCGGCGGGAACGAGGGTTTGGCGATTTTGGGTTCGCGGGCGATGGAAAAATAAATTTTAGGTAATGAGCGTAGGGATCGATCTGTGCCTTTTGAATTAAATCTCTATTTAGATGCCCCTACGGATAAGTCCGTAGGTACTTGGTTTGCGGCTCCCTAGGGGCAAACAACAATTTACGATTTAATATTTTTTAAATTAATATGTAAGGACCGTAGGTGAAACCTTTTAGCCCTACGGAGTAATCCGTAGGGCCAAACTAAATCTGCCCCTACGGATGTTGTTATCCGTAGGAACAACCCCTATTCTAGTAGTGCTATTTTATGCTGGTGATTTGATTTACGCCTCCAGCATAGTTTTCATGCACTTTTAGTGTTTGATTTGAATTGTGCATGCTGCTGCACACGGTTGTGAGATTTTCCACCGCGGTACACCTGATTTTGATTGAGCCGCATTATATCGTCGACTTTTACCCTGATATTTATGATTGATTCTTGCACTTCGTGCTTTTGATGGGACTTATGCATGTTCGGCGTTTGCTATTGGATTTGGTGATTTCGTGCATGTTGAGCGCGCAAGATTTAGATTTTCATTCGTGCACAATGGATGCACCGATTTGGTTTTTCGCGCATGTTGGGTGCATGTTTTGGGATACGATTTTGGGTGCGCACCAGATGCACTAAATCGAGATTCTTCGTGCATGTCTGATGCACCTGTTTTGGCTGTCAGGCACACATGTTGCCTATGACAGATATTTCGTGCACACCCGTTGCACCTAGATGTTGTTTTGTGTACCTGTATGGCACATATATGGATTTTGATTTCCGTGAGCACCAGACGCACAGGGTGGAGTTATGTGCATTTTTGGGATTTATTCCTTTTGGAGCAGTACATTTTTTATGATATTTGATATTCGTTTCGTACTGAGCAGGACTAGTCAGAGGACAGTACCTGGATATATTTTGCATGCATTGATAGTTATCGAAGGGATTTACGAAAAGCGAGCTATAGTCTCAGCATATATACTTACGTGTCCGATATGACACGAAACGTTTTAAAAACAAGGAAACCCTTCTGAATTGTTTCAAAACGGCGGAACGTACATAGTAAACAAAAGATATATACATATATGGTTATTTTCTTATGAAAAACGTCCGCCACTGTGCAGTGTTATGCGCATCGTACAGCGACTTAAAAAGATTTGGCATGTATTTACATCAGCTATTCACATGTATAGATTGGATGTCTACATGTATAGTGCTGACCTATATCATATTGGTTTTGTATTGGATTTGGCATTTGTGTCTTTACCATGACTCCGATGATTGTGGGATGCTTGACAGAGTTTTGCTTTTGAGTTATCTGCTCATTACTCATGCGCATGCATTGCGCTATGATGTTTTATGTACTAATGATTCGGAGCTCGACGATTTGGAATTTGTATCGAAATGTATTAGTATTTGGGGGTTTAAGTTTAAATTCGGGGACCGAATTTCTTTAAGGGGGGTAGATTGTAACGTTTCAAAATAATAAAATATTATTTTTGGGAATTTTTAAAATTTAATATTATTTTATTGAATATTTTAATATTCTGGCATAATTAAATGCAAATAAATGGAGAAAAATTATGGAAAATTCTAAAATGGGGTATTTATTGGAATTATGCCATTTTTAAGTGTTTATGATCAATTATATGCTAATTTAGTGCTAATCGCGATTAAAAATCGCTATTCGGTTTTTAGCAATTTTGTGTAAAACATGCACATATCTTTTTCTCTACACTTGTGCATTTCTACCATGGCTTTTCTTTTGGGTTTACTATTCAAGTGAGAAGAGATTTAGTGAAGAAAAGAAAATAAGAAAAAGAAAAGAAAATAGGTATGGTGAGAGAGAGAAAGAGTAGGTGAGGACTTCTTTGACTTGGCTCCTTCTCCTTTTTCCAACACCATTTCCTCTCTCCCTCTTCATGGTTGCTGCTGCTGCCCTAGCTCCTCATTCCTTCCCTCTTCATCTTCTCAAATCATCACAAAAACAAACTCAAAACCCCATCTTCATTTCACTAAAAAGGTGCACGAGTTCGAGACAAATATATCGGACCAAGAAAGCAAGAATTTTGGCCACTAGGGGCAACTCAAGAAAATTCTTGAGTTGCCAAATGAGGTATTTACTGAACCATTTGATTGGTTTTTGCATTACTTATACCCCTATGTTAAAATTGAATCGATATCGGGTGATGTTGTGGACTTAAGGAAGACCAAGTTAGGGTTTGAGAGAATTGAGAGTTGTGTTGTGAAATTGAGATCAGTAGAGGCCACCCCAACATCCTAGTGCTTGATTTATGACCCAAAACAGAGACTTGAAACCCGGAATACGGATCTAGAAACTCCGACATCGGATAAATGTGTGATTTGTGAGGGTATTTTGGAATCTGGAGCAACCCGGGGCTACTAGAATTGATTTTGGGATTACTGGGAGTCGTGCAGGCACCTGGGAAGCTACCACCAAGACCCGAGCCCCTAATTCAAGTCCCCGGCCGCATATTTAATCATTCTGGCCGCAATTTGCGGCCAGAGTAGAGGGGAATGGGTTCATTTTTGTTCTAGGGCTCATTTTGCACTAAATTAGACCCCTCCTATATACAGTTTTGGCTAATTGTCACCTGGGGAAAATCTGGAAGCATTTTGGTGTGTTTTAGGCTGTGTTTTCCGTATTTTAAAATGCACTTCTTGATATTTAGATTTATATTTGGTTGTCGGGTGTTCGTACATCGACAACAGGGATTGTGTGATTGATTTGCACGTTTAGGCCATAGGTTCCAACCTATGAGCACACTGTGCGCTGTATTGGTTTTCTGCCTCGATTTTAATACGTATTGCGATGGTTTATTATTGTAGGTACCCTCGCAAGGATTCCGAGGCGAAGAAGTGCGGCGTCATCGATTTCGGCGAGCGAAGACCAGGTGAGTAGATTATATCTACGGAGGAAGTCGGGTGGATGGCGTATAGCACCACCGCAATCCGTAGTGATGTATACGAATACGTATACACACATATATTTATTATATGTTCTTTGAGATTATTGATGATAGGATGGATTTATTTAGTGTATTGCGAAACCCTAGAGTAGGGGTTGCTCCCATACACACACGCACGCAAGCACTTGCATACATACCTTTTTTCGCATGTGTATATGGGAATATTATATTTGTATGTGTTCACATGGGTATGGGACTATGTGTACATATACTGGTTTATGAGGATAGTACTTGGATGTGAGTTGAGTCGATGAGATTCGATTTGAGACCGTGAGATCGGCGATATGACAGGATTTGTATGGGAGATACGACGGAATGCTTTGGCGGGCTTTGGGACGTGTGTTTACACATGCATTTATATAGATGGTATCGATTGTACTAGACTTAGATCTGTACCCTAGATTATGTGATATGATAGTAATGATACCTGATATGTGATGAGATAATATGATATTGACCCGTACCCAGCTATTGGGATGCCGTACGACGATTTACCGTACGAGCCTATATTGATGATAGATCCGCGCTCATGACTCGAGGATGTTATAGCGTTTACCATTGAGGCGGGATTATTGACTATTATATTTCTATATATATCGACTCAGATGTAGGTGGTTTCCATACCCCTCCCGATTGACTTGATAGTTGGATCCGTAGTTCACATAGTAGGCATTAGACTAGACCCGAATCATACCTATTTTAAAACTAACGAATCGGGGATATTTTAAGGATAGGCAAAAGGGATTCTACGGGTATTTTCAAACGACACATCTTTTCTTAAAACACCGTAGCCCTTATTTTACCAAAAACCCTGATTTGTCTTATTTCAAAAGGCAAGGCTGCATGATATATTTATTGAGGTAGGTTCTTCATTGTTGCGTTGATTATTTGATTCCGCATATTCATTCTATTTGCATTGCATTGCTTGTGTTTATTGATATATTACAATCATGCTGTTAGGACACCAGCACCATTACCGATGATGTGTATGTACCACGTACACTTACTTGCCGGCTCACACACATCTTCATCGGTAATTGCCATGTCACTACACAGTAGTATTACTGCATCAGGATATGACCCTTGTATGTGCATACTATTATTCCATGCTGCATGATATACTTGCACTTCATTTATATGTCACATACATCATGCTTTCTGATTATGTGTATTGAGATATGTTGTTTCCATGATATTTCTGGATTTGGGAACTGCGGGTATTTCAAAAGAGAATATGTAATTGTTTTAAAAACCCGGTTACCCTTGATATGATATTTCAATGCGTCCACCATGTGTTTTCTCGGTGCTGAGAGCGACATGTGAAACCCGATTCGAGGAGGCGGATGAGGCCGATTGCGGGTACATGGTGGACCCGGTATGGTACCCCGGGGCGAGAACGGTTTCGCTGTGTAGTAGACGGTGAGCCTAGCAGTGGGACCACTACTTACCGGTGATTGGTTGGACCTGGCGGTTATCCGTAGGATACCGACCAGAGTCGATAGATGGACATGGGCGTACTGCTGGGGCCGAGGGCCGATTCCGCAGACGGAGCCCGTGGGCTGATCCGGACTGACGGAGCCCGATATATGAGGATTTACGTGCCGATGCTGGGCACAGCTTTCATAATGTTTTCGAGTGTCGATGCTGGGCACTCCGGTTCCATGATTTTGACGTGTCGCGAGGGACACAGGTGGTTTATATCCTCATATTTCCATGCATATGCTGATGATATTTAAATGCATGATGGTTATTGTCATTGGGTGACGAGTGGACGGGATCCACGTACATGCAGATTTGATTAGCTTGATCATACCTCACATTCATGATATGCTATTACCTGAGGCACTGGCACGAGTACTTGGCACTGCACTCATGTATAGAGATTACATTGCCAGTTTAGCAAGCTTCAGCTTTATTCATATTGAGGTTTATATATATCTGATCGTATTGACCTAGGATGGGTCATACATTCGATCTCTGCTTGTAGATATTTTCTATTCACGAGTTGGCAACTCACCTCCGTTGTGCCACAGTTCTTGCAAGTTTTTGCCGTACAGTTTCCATAGCGGCTTTTCGGGCACACTGCTTCCATACGGGTGACTTGTTTTGGTAGGTGGGTTCTTTATATCAGAACCACCATTTTACATGTATTATTCATTGTATCTAGAAATTCCATCAACCAAAACTTGTATATTGTTTCAGACTTAGAAAACAGTGATGTATTATTTTGACCTTAGAATCGCGCTTGTAGTATTACGGTTTTCTGGCTGTTTTGAGTTTCTTTTTGGGTTTTGATTCTCGCCCCTTGGCGTTGTATATTATTATTGTTTGCGTGGTTGTGACCGTCGATTGATGAAGAGCTAGCTCCCGCTTGGGGATGCCTTTTATCATTTCACATATATTATTCTTGTTGTACCCCGTTCGGGGCCAGTTTTTACAAAGGAAACTCTGCCGAAATTTTCAGAAAAGAATACACATTTTAAAAATGCATATTCGGCTTAGTTATTTAAAGGCTTGATTTCAAAACATGTTTCTTTACTTATTAAAAACTAGTTTTCTTTATTTACTCCCTAAAATGGTTTTAGATTTCTGGGCTTTTGGTTTACTTGGATTAGATAGGGTCCTATAGACTTCATATGATTCAAGTGCCAATCACGGGCTATTTCGGGTCGTGAAAATAAAAGTTTCATATTATCATCGAGTATCATATATTGGTTTTAACTTGAACATCTTGAATCACTCTCAAATGATGCGTTTATTATGCATTCTTGTTGTATGTGTGTATTTCGGCTGTCAGGGGTAAGGTTTCTATCCCATTAAGAATGTATAGAGCGAATACCCATTCGCTTGTGCTTTCAACCGTTTCGAGTAAATTTCGGCAGCAGCTCCCCGCTATTCTCCGAGTACACTATAATAGAATAAATAATCATTTTAAAGTTGTGAAATAATGTTGAAATGAACATCTAATCTATTTTTGTACATAGAGAATAAGCGGAAAAGTACCGACGAAATATCTCGAAACGGATGAAAATACAAGTGAATGAAGGTGTTTGCTTTATACATTCATAACTTGTTCACACGGGACAAATCTATCGTTTATCATACGATTGAATTTTCTCGTCACATAGACTACACGACGGTTGTTAGTATTGAGCTATACCGTCCAATATTTAACAAGTTTCGTATAGTTCTATGTCACGATGAATATCGAACGTATGTTAACCGATAGACGGGGACTAAGTGGCGTTTTGAGTTTCAATATGAGTATCGATGAGAATATGAAAGTTTCATATTATCATCGAGTATCATATATTGGTTTTAACTTGAACATCTTGAATCACTCTCTAATGATGCGTTTATTGTGTATTCTTGTTATATGTGTGTATTTCGGCTGTCGGAGATAAGACTTCTATCCCATTAAGAATGTATAGAGCGAACATCCATTCGCTTGTGTTTTCAACCATTTCAAGTAAATTTCGGCAGCACCTCCCCGCTGTTCTCCGAGTACACTGTAATAGAATAGATAATCATTTCAAAACTATGAAACAACGTTGATATTAACATCTAATCTATCTTTGTACATGGAGAACCAACGGAAAAGTACCGACAAAATATCTCGAAACGGATGAAAACATAAGTGAATGAAGGTGTTTGCTTTAAACATTCCTAACTTGTCCACACGGGACAAATCTATCGGTTATCATATGATTGAATCTTCTCGTCACATAGACTACACGACGGTTGTTAGTATCGAGTTATGCCGTCCGATATTTAACAATCTTCATATAGTTCTATATCACGACGAATATCGAACGTATGTTAACCGATAGACGTGGACTAAGTGGCGCTTTGAGTTTCATATATGAGTATCGATGAGAATATGAAATTTTCATATTATCATCGAGTATCATATATTGGTTTTAACTTGAAAAATGTATCGTTAAAACAAATTATTGTTCTCCACCTTACACTCTCTTAACAATGGTACATGCATTAAACACCATGTAAGAGCTATCTATAACAACTCTAAACTTTCACCTGTTGGGTTCAACAAAAAGGTTTTTGATATAACAAACACAACATTCCTTAATTTTTTTGGAGACATAAATCAAGGATAAAATAGATTTCAGATGGTGATAAAAATACCAAATTCTTTTATTGTTGGGTTAATGTCAGAAGATGTCAAAACAGAATTACAAAGTTGCAAAATGTAGAAGGCATTTGTTTTGAGGAGCATAAACAGATTGTTCATATGACAGTTTCTCATTTTGAAAAAGCTTTTACTTCACAAAATATAAATGCAGAATTTGATTGCAGACATATCATTTCTAATATGATTTCAGATGTTGAAAATAAAATACTTAATGATATTCCTTTTATTGAAGAGCTACACAGTTGTATTAAGAATATGGATCCAAATAGTGCTCCTGATCCTGATGGGTTCTCTGACAAGTTCTATTTGGCTGCATGGCAGATTATTAGTGAAGATCTTTTGGAAGCTGGGAAATATTTTTTCAAACATAAAGAGGTGTCCAAGGCTGTTAATTCTACTCTCGTTTGTCTTATTCCCAAAAAGGCAAACCGTCGCTCCATCATCGATTATAGGCCTATAAACCTTTGTAATTTTCTATACAAAATTTTCATTATCCTCAACCCTAGCCCTAGCCCTAGCCCTAGCCCTAGCCCCAGCCGAACCCTAACCCTAATCCTAACCCTAACCCCAGCCCCAGCCCCAACCCCAGCCGAACCCCAACCCTAACCCTAACCCCAACCCCAGCCGAACCCCAACCCCAACATCAAACCCCAACCGAACCTTAACCCTAACCCTAACCCTAATCCCAACCGATGCCTAACCCTAACCCTCATCGGTACCCAAACCCTGAACGCCAGCCCTAAATTCATCAAAATTATGTTTAATTGGAGATTCACTAACCTGTAGGCGGTGGAGGAGACGACGGAGACGCTCGATCGGTGGTCGACGATGCGCGTAATCGGCGATGAGGAAGAACGAGGGCGGTGGCGACAACAAGAACGAAGGGCGGTGGCAACGACGAGAAAACTGCAGACGCGCGAACGAGAATTTTAGGAATTTTGGGAACGCGCGAGGGAGATCGAGGCGTAGGGCTTTTCTGTGCCTTTTTTTATTAAATTCCCATTTAGATTCCCCTACGGATTAGTCCGTAGGTCATTGGTTTGCGTCTCCGTAGGGCCAAACAACAAATTACGATATAATATTTTTAAATTAAAATGTCAGGCACCATGGGGACAACCATTGGGCCCTACGGACTAATCCGTAGGGCAACAAATATCTGTCCCTACGGATTCCATTATCCGTAGGGGCAACCCCATATTGTAGTAGTGGCAAATGTAATTGAAAAGCCCCAACATTCACATTTAATTTCAAAAATTCATAATCTAACATCCACGTCACAATTTCACACTCTTATATCAAAATCACATCACAATTCATAACCTAAACTCACAATTCAAAACCGAACATCGATATTTAATTTTAAAAATAATAATTGGAGAAGAAAAACCCTTTTTGATCAGATTTTGAAAACTGGCAACAGCAGCAGCAACAATACCTAAAAAAATTTAGATAAGAAAAGGGAATTTTTTTGAAAGAATTGGGGAAAAATGAAGAGGGAAATCATCTCTTTGGGTCAAATTCGCGGGCTGTGAAAATTTTGGGGAAGAATAAGAGAGAGAAAGTCATCGCAGGGGCTAAAATATCAGAGAACAATATGAATCCACCAGCTATAAATCATACACGACAACAAGAATTTGAATCATTAAATTTACAAAATAAAAACTAAAAGTTAGGATGAATTTGTGAAATATTCCATACGCGGACGCATACACACATATATATACGCACTCACATACTCACACATACGCGCACGCACACTCACACACTCACACTCGCACATACACTCGCTCACACACTCAAACATATACTCGCTCACATACGTACGCGTGTGTACATACTCACACATATGCATAAATACCCACATGCGCGGGTGCAAATACGTGCATGCGTGCACACACACTCGCACATAAACACTCTTTAAATTTCTAAGTCAAATTCTCAACTTTCATATTCATAATCCTAATTAAAACCCATCAACCACTCTTTAAATTCTCCATTTTCTCCATTTTAAATCCTAAAACCCAACACCAAACACATTCTTCAATATCTTATCCTAAAACCCAACATTAAACACATGCTTTAATTTCTTATATTTAATTCTTCATACATCCTAAAACCCAACACCATATCCTAAAACTCAACACCCTATAAAAAAATTTCATAACCTAACTTCACAGTTACTTGATTTAATTCAAAAAAGTACTAAGTGGAGGAGACAAATCCTAGCCTTGGACCGGATTTAAGAATGAGGATGGCGATTTCGAACTCCAGCAGCAGCAGCATAGGGGAAAAAATTTGGTGAAGAATTGGAAAATTTTTAGGAGGTATTGGGAGAATTGGAGGGGAAAGGGCCGGGGAGAAAGGGACGGGAGTGAAAATTGGGAAGAAGGGAGAGAGAGAGAGCCTTCGCGGCTGAAATATCGAGGGGGTATTAATGACCGTTTTATTTGGCGACCGTTTATTAGGGACCGTATATTTTATACGGTCTCTAATACCCTATTAGACACCGTATATAAATGAACGGTCCCTAATACCCCATCCCTAATACGCACAGTTTTTAGTTGTAGTTGCATGTAATATCTAAACAGTTGTATGTAATATCTATGCATTTGTCTATAATATCAAAGCAGTTGAGTGAATTCAAGACGTAAAAGAAATAAAGCTCATGGGGTTTTTCATAAAGATTTCGAATAGTAGGCCATTCCCAACAATTTCGAAAATTACAAGGGTTTTTAGACAACTCCCGAGTAGGCTGGGGGCATTTTGACAATTTACCCTCAAACATCCCTTATTGTTTGGGATGATATGTTTCAAGAAAATATGGAATATTTTATAGATACTTACCAACAACGAAATGTTATATATAATTGCAAGTGGTCTAAATATTAATTTTTATGACGGGTTAATTATATTTTATTATCACTTTTGTTGTCCTTATTTACAAACTTCTTTTGAATGCACAATAATTTCTTACCTGAAGTTTATAACATTTTCAATTAATATATTGTCCACAGATAAATTTTCGACTAAATTGCACATAAATACCTAAGGTTTTACCGTTTTGTTACACAAATTCCTAAGTTTGTATGAGTAACAGGTAAATATCCAACCCTTTATCCCGTTTGCACTTAACTACCTATGTATAATATATGAAGGTGGTATAACTATTATTTTTCCATTGACGTTATTTTCGTTTTCAAAAGAAATGCTTGAGTATGCGCAACTCGTGGAAACTTAGGTATTTATTTGTCAAATCAATGAACCCTTAGATATTTAAGTGCAATTCGGTCTAAATTTTCTTTAGAATCTACATATGTTATACAGTTATACCAGGATATTAATAATGAAGATTAGGTCCTACGTCTTACTATGGTAATCTTTAAGTACACGTTTTCTATATAAAATAATCCTCAATTTAACTGCAACATACTGTGCACGACATATTATTAATAGGATGCAACAAGATTTCAATTGGTCTATTCATATTTTTGAAACTCTTCTTTATAATCTCATCACTATCGAGCAATTGATGGTGTACACGGAAAACCTAGCTTCAGCTAATGCTGCAAGAAAAGATATAATTTATTTATTAAATATTATACTAAAATTTGCCATTAAAGCTACAATTATGAAATTTATATACTGATATATTGTCTTTTGGTAATAGCATTTGCTCCCATTGCAATAAAAGGCAATATCATGCGTTAAAACCCAAATGCCTGCAATGTATGCTGACATTCGACTGCAAAATTGTTGCCAAGGTATTGCATGAGCAATATTACATATTATATTAAAAGTCAACAATTTTGAACTAATTTTTATTTAAACTATATTTTTTGGGGTATAAATTTAGAGATCATACATGTAAGATATGCGATATTGTCTATAACGATTTGCTTACAATCAGGTTGTAACTTTTAATTTACATTTAATATAACTATATACTGAACAATCCATAAGCTGATATTGATTTTTAAAGGTTATCATACACCATAAAGAATTTTGTTCACTGTATATGTTTTTGTTCACTGCTGCACATGGATATCCTATATCCAAAGTTGAACGTGTTATTGATCCTTTTATATAGATAATGATGATGAAGAATCTGAAATATAAGAGCAATGTTGAACTAATTATTGTAAATTTTTTTGTATTTCCAAGATTTTTGTATGCTGAGAATATTAGTCACGTATTTTCCTATGGTCTTATTATCTGTTATTGCCTTTCTACATGTATCTTCAATTCAAGCAAATAAAAGTAAACGTTACGCTAAATTCTCAATTCTAATTTAAAATATAAATGTATCTTATGGCTTTTTAAACATTTATTAATTACTCAGTATAATCAACACGTAGGTTCTAAATTAGAACATTGAGTTCGAATAGAATTCAAATGTAACATGGAATTTATTTCAGCATGCATCTCATTGCCCTTGATTTATATTTCTCCGTGAGTAGTAGTAATTGATTACGAGAGGTAAATTACAGGTGGTTGATTTGTGCAATAAACTTCAATATAGATTATATATATTTGAGAACAATGCACCCAGGCAGGAAAAACTCATGCATCTCTCTAGGATCTAACACAGCAAAAAAATATATAAATAGATAAAATAAAATAAAAAATTGAGAAACAGATAACTCAAAGTGCTGCATGGAAATATATTGTGAAGGACCTAGTGTTAGATGACACCAAGAGTTCCCCCAAACACTTCAGTAGAGATATATATTACTAGCTCCCTAACTAAAGCAATGTAATCCTACAGAAGTGCTTGAAGGAACTCTAAGAGGCATCCAACTCAATCTCTCTATATATTATTGTATATATCTTCATCTCATGCTATTGCTAGCTGCTATCATGAACTATTTATAATGCATTGAACTAGAAATTATATTTAGTGCCAATGTTTCAAGTTAAGTTTATTCCTATATGATCCGAATTAAGGGAGAGAAGAACTTGATAATTAAGCCACATTCATTGAACCTAGTCACCTCCTTTCCACCACAATATGCAATATCTAAGAGATGCTCTTGTGCCCATGAAGCACACTCAGCTCTATAGTGTATATGATGTCGACGGCGATGAATCTAAACATGATAGGAAGCGATTCGATCGAAGGATTTTTGGTACAAGACTTGATGTTTTATGTGAAAGGAATGTTCATGGCTACAAGTTGATGAGCATGCATGCAAATGCTTTGTGAGGCTAAGAATCTCTTGAGAGATAGGGTAAGGTGAGACCAGCCCCCCCTCATCATGCATGGGAATCTCCATGGTTAACCTCGGCTAGAAATGAGTCTAGGTTCTTTTTCTTTTTTTCTTTTTTTCTTTTTCTTCTTGCATGTGAACTTAGCAATGGTGCTTGTTACATGCAATGTAGGAAGTTAGCCTTGTTATAAATAGTTAATGGTGTTGGTCCTCACAATAGCAACTCTAGTTCTTCTCACACAAATGCAACTCCTTCTCTCTCTCTCTCTCTCTCTCTCACACACACACACACACACACACACACATGTTGGGTGTCCCTTGGAACTCCCTCAAGCACTCCATGAGTTTAGGCATTCTCATTTTGTAGGGCCATTTCTTGTGAAGTGTTTGGGGGAACTCTGGGTGGCATTCAAAACAATATGCAAATGCATTGAAGAAGGTATGTATGGATTAATTACCGTAGTAATACGACCTAGTAATAAATGTTGTAGAGTAAACCAGAAGTCTATGCCTAAAGAATAGCTAAGAGATGGTTTGACTTCGACATAAACCAAGTATTTCAAAAGAAACGATAAGGCTAAGGTAAAAGCAAATTACATAGTGTCCCCTATCCCCCCCCCCCCAACCCCCACACACACCCACACCCCACCCCCCCAACCCCCACACACACCCACACCAAAGCAATCTTGCATGGTAAGATATCTTAATATAACTAATAAGCAATAGCTCAGTTGGTATGGACACTTCGGCTCTTGGCACTACTACAAATAAGGGTTGCCCCTACGGATTTATCCGTAGGGGCAACTCACTGCCCCTACGGACATATGCGTAGGGGCCAAAAAATACCCCGTAGGTGCAAAGGCCGCAGGTGCAAGTTGAGGCCCTGAACTTGCCTCTACGGGCAAAATATTTCCCCTACGGATATATCTGTAGGTGTTGTTGCCCCTACGGATTACTCCGTAGGGACAATCAAATCATATATTTTTTATGTTTTTTTAAATAAATTGTATGTACCTACGGATATACCCATAGGTCCTTTTTATACCCCTACGGATATATCCGTAGGTAATATGCCGTAGGGGCAAAATATCAGGAAACCTGATATTTTGCCCCTACGGATAACACCGTAGGGGATAGACAGTTGCCCCTACGGATATGTCCGTAGGGGCACTCCCAACACCCTGCACTGAGATCAGTGCGGAAAATATCCGGTTTCCTGATAGTTTGCCCCTACGGATATGTCCGTAGGGATAACATATATACCTACGGCTTAATCCGTAGGTACATATTGTCTGTATTTTTTTTTAAAAAAAGGGCTGCTAGATTTTTTCCCGCCCTGTGCACAATACTATATACATCAATCAAATCATATATTGCAGTATTCATAATCACATCTCACGCATATATATAATATACAAAAGAAACCCAAAAACTGAATATGATATAAATACAAACCAATATCAATATCGTTTCAAAATGTAGTACAATGTGATATAAATAAATACATGTTTCAAAAAATAAGAACCAAAAAGCTACCCTAGTTCGGTCCAGCTCCACCTTTGAATAACGTCAGAATAACGCGCGCCTGCTCCTCGGTCAATACACTCTGTAATGCGTCGCGAGCGGTAGTCTGAGCGGCATGTGGAGCTGGCGATGTGGTCTGCACAGCCACCGTCGAGGTAGTCGCTTGCGGAGCCGCGGCTGCGGGAGTCTGAGTAGGCGGTGGAGCTACAGGAGCTGTCTGCGGAACCGCAGCCGATGTAGTGGCTTGCGGAGCCGCAGCCGAAGGAGATGCATGTGGAGGCTCGGCCGATCTATCCTGTCGCGTCTGGACATAACGTGTGTAAGAAGCGTGTAAGAACTGTGTATTATTCGAATTCGTATCATTATTAAGTTATTTCGAAACCCTGTTTGGATATCTAGTTTGGAAAAGCGTTGTTTATTTTAATTACATATGTATGTATGATTAATCAAACTTAAGTCTAAAACCAAATAAGCTCAAGCTACGTACTAATTATGGATATGTTGATATGTATGTAATATAAAATGATATTTTACTATAAAGTAGTATACATACCAGCATCTCCTTCAACTCCTGAACGGTGGCCCTCAAGCTATCCAGTTCCTGATGGATATGCCGGTCACTGGAGACGGAGGAAGTAACCGCCGGGGTGGAGTCCAACCTCATATGGGCCCTGCTAGGGCCCAATCCCCGGCCTCTCTCCCAACCTCCGTGGTGCCCTCCGTGTGCGGCGTCCAGAACTGGGGTCAACAGCCTCGGATCGTTCTGTCCGGTAAAATCGATCCCTGAGGCCTGGGCCTGCTCAACCACCCGCTCCTACACCCACATTAAGCAGTAAAGTATAAGTATAAAATTTAAACTTGAACCTTCCAAAACTAAAATTTCAAATTTGGGTAGAAAAAATATTAACACTTACGCAGTACTCCTGGGTAGCGACGTCGGGATATCGAAGCTCGCCCGTGGCGGGATCTGTCGAGGTGCCGTGGACGGCAAGATATGCGGACAGCACGCTCGGTGTACCACCTGACGCCACGGTCCGAGATGTCTGCAATATTAGAAAGTAACTCTTAATATTAGAAATATTAGAGAATAACTCTTAATATTGCAGAATATTAGAGAATAACTCTTAATTTACCGATAACTCCATGGCTCGAGTAATGTTCCTCGAGCCACCTGTGTAAGTGGGGCGACCCCTCTTCGCCGACTTCTAGTTCTCCATATTCTGAGCGGCCTGTTTCTGCACAACGCATTAACATTTAGTTTTCTAATTAAGAAACACAAAGAAATAAATTATATCATAAATAATGAATTAAATTTAAAATACATACCTGTTTGCGTTCGGAGTCGAAATAAGCACACAATAGAGGCCATGTCTCTACGTCGACTCTCGCAAACGCCGGAGTAGATAGGAGGGCCGCTCTCTCTGCCTCGGGGGTCGCTATCCACAGGGAGCAGCAGTCGGCCTTCAGCTCATTCCTGTTGTATCGGACCTTGGCCTGCATGTTCTTCATCAGGCCATTGTACAGAGCATGAAGGTCGAGCACCCTCCCTAGGTGATCAGGATAGGCTACAGGCTGAAAATCGTAATCCAACTGAAAATACAAAAAAAACATTGTTATTAGATTGCAAGTGTTACTAATAAATATATTGGATAGATCAAATGAAAATATATATTAATACATACCCGAGCCTGATCAAAGAAGAGGGCGAATGAGCGCTGGTGCTGCTCGCCCCACTCAACGTGAAGTGGATAGTTCTTCACGATCCGGCACTCGTCCCCCAAATACCGGCCGAACCTCTCGGCATGAGGACCGGTATAGCGATAGTCAAGGGTAAAAAATAGGGGGAATGCTGCCTCCCCCTAGCTCTATCAGGCCTCAGCCTATGGGACTGATTCGGGCCTCGAGTCCCCCTCTGGGGATGGAGAGGCCCTGCGTCTGCACGAAATATAAAGACAATCAATAATAAGACAAAGTTGTATTAAGAAATCAAGGTTAAACAAAAATTCAAGTGTGATATATACCTCCGGTGACTAGCGCACGAGCCTGGGCCCGAGCAGCAGCACGAGCGGGACGATAGTTCCTCCGGTGAGGAACAACCGGGGTCCCGGACCCGGACGCATCCCCTCCAACTATAAAATAATCAAGAAGGATTCATTCATTTCTGAACTCTTCCTCTTGTGTGTGTTCTGTATACTAAGAACTGTAGTTTCATTTAGAACGTTAATGCTTTTAGATAACGTGCCTGAACCTATCAACTTTTGATATAGGAAATGTTCAAAAAATTATCCAACAATACAAAATTATATCCTTTCTTTACTAATAAAGAGACTGATATGATTTTGTATATCAGATTCGGTATCTAATAGCATTTGTTCAGAATCAATATATTGGTAATACAGGGTGACAGTGACCTACAGACTTGGCTGCAACACTTGCCCCGTTTTCTGTCTCATGAAACTTATCACCCGTTCTCAGTTCTCTACCTTTCTGTAGCCCATGTAACGGATTACATTTGCGGGATTCTGATCCGGTATCTAATACCCAGGACGTAGAGGATACTGAGAAACAGTTCTTTGTAATGAACACACCCAAATGAGATGCATCTCATGCACTTTCTTCGTTTGGGCGGCATGGGAATCCTGGTATTCCCCTATTTCCAGCTCTGTCTTATAACAATTATAAGTTGGAGCGGGACCAACGTTCCCCAGCTCAGTATAACAAGCGGGTTCGGTCAATAATCCGTATTATTATCTTGATTAAGGCGTGATATGGTCGCTACCTGGAGAGAGAGAGAAGAAAACACTCAGCGTGCGCTCTTGCAAGAATAGATTGGTTATTATTTTATCTAATCAGGATGGCTCCCACTGTTTTTATCAAATCTTCCTTCAAACCCTAAAAGGAAAGACTAGCCGGGATTAATTACACGCTACAGGTTCGCCAATCTTTCAGCCAGGCCAGTGTCGGTACTTTGAGGGAGGTCCCCCGTGCTTTTGTACGAACCTAATTAATGTAAACCTCATTTTCCCAGAGGCGTAACCTCGTTGACACCTTTCTAGACACCTACTTGATCGGCTAGTTGTAATGTGTAAAACTTTCCCAGGAGTAACAATTACTCGCAGCGGGTATCGGGATCCAACTATCTCATAGAAGGTATGCAATCTTATTGCAAATTTCAACACTTGAAATTCCCGATAATGTTTTGCCCCTAGTGTCCTATGACCTTGACGGAGGCCAAACTACCCATAGTCCGCTAGTCAAGTTCAACCCGTCATTTCCTGATTGAATTAAACCCACCCGCACGACCCTTGACGGAGGCCAAACAACGCCGTACGAATACTCTAATCCAATCGCATCATATGCTAGCAGATAAGCACTAGTTAGCTACCGTACACTACGCCTTGACGGAGGCCAAACTATCGCAGCACGAATACTAACTAGTACTTATCTGAAATGACGGAGGGCTACGACAAGTTTTTCTGAAAAACTTTTGCGTAATGAACTTGATATCGTTGTAGAATCAAATGATTTTAAAATGGAGTGTTTTTGAGGCTTTTCTAGTTTGGCTAAAGGGGTCACTCCCGGTGAAGGGATCGTCGGCCCTTTCCTCGTCGAATGAGGTGCGGGATATATCATATATATCACTGTGCAAAGCAGAAACTATAGAAGCAATCAAAAGACAAACCGAGTATGTAGCATCTGCCAGTTATTGCCAAAGGAGTCACTCCCGGTGAAGGGATCTCGGTCCTTTCCTTATCGAATAAGGTGCAGGATGTTCTACAAGGAACACCACGATGCAAAGTAAGAACTGTAGCTACCTGTTTTTAAGAAATTCGATTCCACAATATCTTTTAGGTTTCTTTTATTTCATTAATCACATTAATGAAGTCCCATCATTTAAGCCCACATAAACATCACAGATAAATATAACGTACGCTTATACCATCCGCATTCGCCTCGATGTCCCATCTGCACCGTTAGGTTAGGTAACTAACACCAGAGCGAGGCAGGGCTAGCGCGGGTGTAAAACATAAGCAACGTCTATATAATATATCATATATACTATATACTATATCTATCTGAACATATCATATGATCACATCATAGATATCGCAGCAGAAGAAACATATGAAATATTGGATATACTAGGACGTCCGTGTTTTAGTACGAGCCAGTATAAAACACGGATTCCACGGTCGCGATGAATAGCCAAACCCACACCCTTAGACCCCTACGAGAGCGGCAAGCAACCCTACCAATTCTAGAGTTAGGAGACCCGGACTCGACTCCTCGAGTTGGTCTCCCACTGGACTCCAGAACCCGGTCACTTGTGCTCCCCTCCTTGGGTCTATCCTAGTGCGGAAAAGTAAATAATATACATCAACGGTGACATCTTCCGCAACCTGGAAGTGACCCAATAAAAGAATATTACATACAAGTTTTTACATGAATGAAAATGGAAAAACACTCATCTCACATAAAAACCCCCCGGCTATTCAAACATGACGATCCAATATAACATATCCAGCAACATATAACATCACATGTCATCAACGTAAGTAAGTATGCATACACCGATTGTCGTCGACGTATAGCAACGACAATCGGCAATACCACTATATACTACACTTACGGTCACAGAAAAGAAAGTGTAAAACTACAACAGTTGGAATCCGCAACTTCTTTAGACATCGCATGCTTAACCAAATGAATTCCTTAGATATCGCATACCTAATAATTATAAACCCCGCATTTTAGTCTCATTTATCGAAAACTCTTTTCAATATCAAGTCGGGCAATTCAACAGGATTCCCGACATTCTGATCGAATGCTCGTCGCTAACTTTAGTAGACGGCCGCACTCCTGATGCCGTCGACGAAGTGCACCAAGGCAGAACACCGCTGCCGCGAGCACCCAAACGGATGCTTTCGGCGACGGGGTTCTCCTACAGTCACATGGTCGGGACTATGGGGTGTAGCAGTCTATTAAGTTTACCCGGCTAGTATCCACGTATGCTACGTGATTGCGACGGACTTTTGATCGCATCAAAATTCCGTGGCAACCGATCAAGTGAGACTAAAGTGCTATGTTTATAACATTCATATTAGTTATCTTATAACTACTTGTGAATTCCAAATATTGTATCACATTCTAGATAAACAGAAAATGTTAAACTTTCCGATCGAACAGTCAAACACCCAAGTTTTCCCGAAACAGCTCAACACATGAAATAAGTTTAAGAACATTCACTTCGTGCCACAGTACCAACGGTCCAGCCGTAGAAGGGTCAAGCCAACGCCCCACATGTGGCATGCCGTACTGCCCCAAACCCTAAGGTTCAAAGGGCAGTTCAAGACGGTCACATAATCGAGTTAAGGTTTGTTGTCTTCTAGAGAGACCATCGCGTTACTTGCACTACTTAGAACGTCATTAAACTACGGAAAAGTCCAACAGTTGGAAATTTCCCGGCAGGGGAAAAATTGGGTATTCATATCCGGTCGAACTTTTTAACATATTCTAAAAATACCCGGAAAAACACATAGACAAAATTAGACAATCCGATCGAATCTACGAATTCCCAATACAACCCAGAAAATTCAACTCTTGAGTAGAAGTTAAAAATTCCCAGAAAATACAGCACTACAATATAGGAATTACTGTGCAAAGCAGGTGACAAGATTCTCTTATACGGTCGCGGAACCACCGCAAATGCAAGGGTGGGGCCGCGGTTCCGTGGCAGTTTAGTCGACTTAGGGAAACGTGCTTCACAGTAACCCCTAGAAAACCCTGCCGAATTTTTTGGATATTTTTAATCTGGAAAAATCCACTGTTTTCAAAAATGTACAGAGAAGGGTGAAATCTAGGGTTTCGGGGTTCGATCGGGTTTCTAACTTCGTCTACGCATCGCTTAAGGCTTTAGCTAGACTCTGATACCACTGTAGGGTTCCTAGGCACGCACAGGAGGTCTCGCAAGGCATCAACCATGCCGATTTTAAATTTTTCGGTGCCGAGAAACCCTAATATAGATCGTTAACTAGAGATTAGGCGAAATATGCAAGTAGTAAACAA
Organism: Agapanthus africanus; assembly: GCA_030015575.1. Lineage (NCBI taxonomy): Eukaryota > Viridiplantae > Streptophyta > Magnoliopsida > Asparagales > Amaryllidaceae > Agapanthus > Agapanthus africanus. Next base: position 107,506,694 of record CM057341.1, read on the forward strand.
CTTTACTGCTAAGTGAAAGAGACTACAACCTTTGTAGATCCGGTCCTCCACTTCCTTAGCACCGTGATGATGTCCCTCCTCTGCGATCATCAGATCCCGGACTCTAGCGATGGTTTCGTCGAAGAAATGATCGGGCTAGGTCGTCGACTTTGATGCCGAAGATGATCTACGTCGAGGCAACACAAGATCAAGCTCCAACTTCACCAAGCCATGAAACTTATGAAGAAAACACCCTATACTACTTGGCAAGTGGTAGAGGATGAAGAAATAGAAAGTGGGTTCACTTTGGATTTGGATTTCTCACTCTTTTGCTCATAGCACCATTAAAGCTAGTAAGGTTCCTTCTTCTTGAAGAAAAAGAAGAAGAAGAAAAAGAAAATGATAAGAATAATCAATAAATGAAAATAAAGTGATTCTTATCATTTTAGCAACCATGGTTGAGTGTAGAGAATCAACTAGGGTTAGGTGAATGGTTAGGTTAAGCAAAAGAAACCAAAATGGTCAAAGCTTCTCAAAGCTTCAAGAAGCTTCAAGTGTAAAACAAAAAACCACCATTTTATTTTCTTTTGCCAAAAAGAATAAAGTAAATAAATGAGTAAATGAAACCCTAACCATTAACCTAATCATAGTTTAAAGTATACACACAACCAAGTTTGCATGTATCATCAAACATGATACAAACTAGTGCACAAAACTATATCATATATATATAATGTGCACATCAAGTGAGAAAATCCATCTTAAGTGAACCAATACTAGTTAATGCAAAGTAATATATCAAATATATAATTATGCATTAAATCATTAAATCAACACTTGATTTAATGATCATGTCATACTGCATATAACCGACTAATATTTAGTGTATCAATGTATCGAATCAACACTTGATTCGGTAACCCGGCTATATCTCATATAACCGTCCAATGATACAAATCGCGAGAATAGAATACATTATCAAATACTGGTATTATTCTCAGTCCTGCACATATCTCATATGCGCTCCTATTTCATTTCTCTTGAGCCAGGAAACCTCTGTGTAGGACTCTAAAGTCTCATCAATACGCCGGCAGCAGATGATGATCATATCAAGCACCCACAAGCCGCAAGCTGTCTGCTAAACGTAACGGCCACCCGGGTATTGAGCGATCAGAAGATCAACGAGCAAGCCCGCTCACACTCCTGTGAATCCAACCAGTAACACTTTCCGTACAGTCCGGTCTGATCGTCTGATATATTGCATATCTCGCCTAGGGGTGGTAAACGTCGGACCCCAATAGCTCGATAAGTCGTGTCGATATGAGGTCTAAAACAGTTCGAGAAACTACTGGTAACACTTACCAGTAAATCTCAGCAACCCTGGCCAGGGATTTCCGGTTATAGCCAATCGAACACAGTGCAACATCAACTCCCTATACCGGGAGAGACGAATCCCCTCCTATCGCTCATTGCCTCCATGTGATTCGGGACTGTACCCAAAAACCACCGTTTTGCATGCCCTCTTGGACGTGGTAAGGTGGAAATCAAAGCACAGTGGGAATCACACAAGACTCATTGACGATCTCAGGTCTACATACTAACCTGTACCAGTGTCACCAGAGAACTGCCATCTGACGTAAGGTATAATACCATCTGGGAGTTCTCGGTGAGTCCGTCCAGTGTACCCAGTCTCCACAGAGCACCCGTATATCATCTCTGATGTCAAACACCAATGGATATGGGATTATCCATCGCCCATCTGTATGGGTCGAGAAGGTATACGCTAGTCTACTCTGGTATATCGATGCCCCGTCTCGATACACCCACGACTAGAGACCTTAAAGGATGTACTTATGGACTACCATGCCCCCACTAGTATGATCTGCATCATAGTCCAGGTAGTCCAGTACACATCCTAAAGGCTTCACCAACATGTAACAGAGAGACAATCAGTGTACACGTTAAGGTAAAGAGCAACCAGATAGATACTATCATGTCGAGCAAGAAAGTCCTCCCTATATATGTCCAAGCATCCACTCCAATATACATCCTATGTATAGTAATGGCCTCTTGGGCGTACATATAACTAACAATTTTCGCCGTGAGCTTCGCGTTGAAGTCTTGAATCTTTTGCTGCCCTTGTGCTTTGTGCATTGAACTGTCTAATGATTTTCATTTATTTCTTAAACTGGTAGACGGCATCATATGGATTCATCTATTGTTGGTCGTAGTCTCACATTTGTAGCGACTTTTTCATGAATTTCACTGTAACGATCTGAGAACCTGTAACTTGCAACAATTTAGCAGACATGGATCAAAAGCACCTATTTATATGTAATGTGATTAAGAATGGATGATATAATAATGCAAAATTCTGATATGAACTAATACCCCCAAACTTATCTTTTGCTCATCCCGAGCAAAACCAATTTTATTCTCAAAAAATTCCTAACCTCACTTTCGCAGGGAACGCGATTGCACTAAGCTCGTGCAACAAGCCGTTAAACCTCTAGGTGTCCCTAGTAGGAGGAGTGTTGTCTCCTGAGAGTTTTCAGCGGATATTACCCACAAAATCCAATCAATTTGGCCATTGACTCTAATTCTTCAATTCAGTATTCTAGGAAGAAATTCTATTATCTTCAACTTAGAAATCATCAACCCGTATTTTTCACCCTCGCTTTTCATTTAACTTAAGATCGTATATGTTTTGCAAATTTATTAAGCTCTCAGCATTTTTTGAATTTTCCTTCTAAGGTGCAATCTCAACTCATGAATTTTTATTATCTTTACTGAAGATATAAGGCCTATCTTTCATTCCTATCTCTCATCCAAACCCCAATTATATACCCCTACGTGTGTATAATTATCATCCCTACACTTGGAAATTCAATTCAAGCTATCATACTCTTATCCATCTTCCAAAATAATTTTAGTTGGTGAATTTTAGATGAAATTGCTCACATATCCTTCATGCGACCGTTAATACTTCTTGAGGTACTAAACGACCGATTACAAAATATACTCGCGCATTTAGACGTAATTCCTCATCTTGTAATACCTAAGGCTTAGTAGTGACTCCCAAACCAGTTGGTCTAAGGCACTAGGTGATAAAGCACCCTCGCTATATTTTTTTATTTATGCTGCCTTAAGTAATTACAAAACCTGTGTTCATTTTTTTATTTCTTTATTCACCACTTATACTTTTATTTTATTTTCCTTCATACTAAGGATTTTAGACAAGAGCATTTCAAGGTATCCTATACTATCCCATGTTTCAAGGTGCGTGTATGTGCATGTAGTAGGGTATATATTTTCAGGATTTAGACTAAAGGTTCAGAATTTATTTTTCAGACTCACACTTCAAATAAAAATTTCAATACTCTTCCCTTATTTTGACTTAGCCTTAGAACTGAACTTAAAATTTGCCTATTTCTAAATAAACTCAATGACATATATTTTCTATAGTTAACTTTAAGAAAGATTATTTTTAGGGTTTTAAATTTACCAAGCTTATGATCTAGTTTTTCCTAACTAGTCAACCGTCTTGTTGAACTTAAGTCAAATATGGTCAAAATTGAATTTTTCAATTTTTATAATTTTAAAAAAATTTCAATTTTTTATTGATTTTATTTTTTATATTTTTTATTTTCATTTTTTTTAGTTTTTATATTTTTTTTTATAAAGATGCAATGCGGAATTAAATATGCAAAGAAAGAAAAAACAAATATGTACAAAATATTAAAATATGCAAATGCAATGCAAAGATAATTATTGACAATCCACCTCCACCCCCAAACTTATCGAAGCCGTGTCCTCACTGCTCAAAGCCTAGCCGTCTCCTCGATCTTGAGCGGGATCGTTCCTCTCTTGCCAGCAGGGTGGTCATGCTCTGCTCTAAACCCGTTACTCGCTGATCCAGGTTGGTCACCATCCTTAACAATCTTTCTATCCCCTATTGGTTCTCCTAAGTAAGCGTGCTTGTGCCGCGAGGGTAAGCTCTTCATCGCTCGCGGTCGAGCTGGAGCTGGGTGTCTTAGCGGGTACGTCCTCGGCCGGCTCGGTGCGCGACCATACATCATGTAAGTGTGTGTAGGACGTGAATACACCCTCAAGAAGAGGTCTGATGGGATCTCTTCATGCATATAAAATTCGAACTCCTCCACAGGGAAGAAATAGCGACACAGTTGTGTCACCAACATAGGGCATGGATAGTTGGCAGCCCTCTTGCCCGCACCAATTGAGTGAAGTAATACCGTGCACATATCATAGCTGGGGTTTCTAGTCATCAAAGTGTGCACGATATGAAGGGATGGTGTGAAAAATGTAGTGTTGTGTGAACTACCAAAAATATTATTTTGTGCCTAACGGCACACAGTCAACACGTTCACAAAAAGGGTTCTAGCCTGAATGCCTTTTAGTGGCTCCCTCGAACAATCATTACTCATCAAGGGTAGGTAGTCCTCAAAACTGTGGGGTTAATCATGAATAGGTAGTCTAGATATTAAGGTGACTTCATGGATGAAGTCCCTATCTATTATTACCCCCTATCCCCCCAAATTAACCTAATATAACCATGTTGTGAGAGGCAACCATCCTCCATGCACTTGTAAAATCGGGTGACAAGATCTGGAAGAGCGAAGGAATTTGGATGGTTAAAAAGTAAAAAGTTCCACCCACGCCTTCGGATCTCGTCACCGAAATAACTATCATAGATCGTGTGTGCAAACATTGTGAAAAATCTCTTTCAAATTGCAAAGTCGGTGCCATCACAGAGAGCAAATTAAAAAAATTATAGATTTTACAGAGAGGGAGAAGGAAGTGCAAACCTCCTTTGAAGTTTTCAGAGGGTGACATAGCAAAGGCGCGGCGGTTGTGTGGCAAGAAGGCATGTTCGGCGATGGTTGCATGGTGCTCTAGAGAGATATTCCTGAACTTGCGGCTAGGGTTTTCAGAGAGTTGAAATTAGGGTTCTGTAAAATCAGAAGAGGGGTCGGGTTGTATTTATAGGGGGTGTTTTGGTTATTTGCAAAAAGGACATCTTAAAAAGAGGAATTTATTTGTAAATAAAATTTTTATTTATTGTTTATTAAAAATGAAAATTTACAAAAATACCCCCAAAAATTAATTTCTTTTTCTTTTTTTATTTTTTCTTTTTATATAATTACAAGTTTGACATACCCCCAAATTTATTTGAAACAGTGTTTCCACTGTCTATGGCTGGATAACCGAAATTTGGGGGTAAATGGAGGAAGATCAGTCAATGTAAATCGGCTCTTACAATATCAGGAGCTCCTCCGAAGGGTCCGCGGTGAGGAACAATTTAAGCCTATGTCCGTTCACTTTAAATAGTGAACCGTCCTCAGGATTTTCTAAATCGACCGCACCGTGCGGATATACGGTGCGTACCAAAAATGGCCCTTTCCATCGAGATCTAAGTTTGCCGGATGGAAATGTAGCCGGGTGTCGTAAAGTAAAACCTGTTGACCAGGTTTGAATGATTTGCGCATAAGGTGTTTATCATGAAACACCTTCGTTCGGTTTTTGACGACAACCGCGTTCTCGTAAGCTTCATCCCGAAGCTCGCTTAATTCATTTAATTGCAGCTTTCTATGGCTGTCCGCATCTCCGAGAGATAGATTCAACTCTTTTATTGCCCAAAATGTACGATGCTCAATTTCAACTGGAAGGTGGCAAGCTTTTCCATAAAAAAGCCTATACGGAGACAAACCAAGATCGATCTTATAGGCAGTTCGAAATGCCCAAAGGGCATCAATAAGTTTTAAAGACCAATCCTTAAGGTTTTTAGAAACCGTTTTCTCCAATATCTGTTTAATTTGCCAATTTGAAATCTCGGCCTACCCACACATTTGGGGATGATAGGGCGTTGATAACTTGTGATTAATGGAATATTTTCACATTAAGGAATCGAAAGTCTTATTACAGAAATGAGTTCCATTGTCGCTGATGATTGCGCGAGGATGCCCAAACCGAGAGAAAATATTTTCTTTGAGGAATCTAACGACAACCTTGTTGTCATTAGTCCGGCTGGGCACAGTCTCGACCCACTTAGAAATATAATTAACAGCAAGGAGAATATACAAGTTTCCAAAAGAATTGGGAAACGGTCCCATAAAATCAATCCCCCAAACATCAAAAATTTCCACAACCAATATTGGTTTGAGCGGCATTTCGTTTCTTCTAGATATCCGGCCCAAGTGTTGGCACCGGGATCATGTCTTGCGGTAATCATGTGCGTCTTTAAATGTTGTGGCCAGTAGAAGCCACACTACAAAATCTTTTCGGCTGTATTTTTACGGCCAAAATGCCCACCACATGCTTGATCGTGGCAGAATGACACGCTCTTAAATTCATTTGCGGGGACAAATTGATGAATAATTTGGTCGGGACAGTATTTGAATAGATAAGGTTCATTCCAGTAAAAATGTTTTACCTAGGATAGGAATCGAAGTCTGTCCTGATTCGACCATTCATTTGGTATAAGTCCGGTGGCCAAATAATTCACAATATCTACGAACCAAGGTTCATATGACACAGTCAAGAGCTGCTCATCTAGAAAAACATCTTTTATAGGAAATTGAAGCGTCGGCGAAGAAGGGAGACGTGAAAGATGGTCGGCGACTACGTTTTCGCATCCTCTTTTGTCTTTGATGACAAGGTCAAACTCTTGTAGTAAGAGGATCTAACGTATCAGCCGAGATTTAGCGTCCTTTTTCGCAAAAAGATGGCGAAGAGTTGAATGGTCAGTGCATACAATAACTGGAGAGCGGATTAAGTAGGGCCTGAACTTTTCTAATGCAAACACAACAGCTAAGAATTCCTTCTCGGTTATTGTGTAATTTAATTGGGCCTCATTCAAGGTTCGGCTAGCGTAATAAATTACATGCGGCATCTTCTCGATGTGCTGTCCAAGGACAACACCAATGGCAAAATCAGATGCATCGCACATAATTTCAAATGGATGCGTCCAGTCAGGAGATAAAAGAATGGGAGCAGAAGTGAGTTTTTCAATGACTCGAACGCCTTCATACAGCTTGAGTTGAAATCAAATGTGGTGTTCTTGACCAACAAAAGAGTCAAGAGTCTAGCAATCTTGCTAAAATTCTTGATGAACCGTCTATAGAAACCGGCATGGCCAAGGAAGGCTCGAATGTCTCGGACGCATTTGGGAGGAGGAAGATTGGAAATGACTTCAATCTTCGCTTTATCTACCTCAATGCCATTTTGTGAGATGATATGTCCTAAGACAATACCTTCTCGTACCATGAAGTGACACTTCTCCCAATTTAAAGTAAGGTTCTTATCCTTACACCGAGTAAGGACTGCGTCTAGATATAGCAAACACTCATCAAAGGAGTCACCGAAAATGGAGAAATCATCCATGAAGATCTCCAAGAATTTTTCCACTATGTGTGAAAAAATCCCCATCATACACCGCTGGAAGGTAGCGGGTGCATTGCATAACCCAAAGGGCATGCGGCAGTAAGCAAACGTACCGAAAGGACAAGTGAATATGGTCTTGTCTTGGTCTTTTTCGGCGATGGGAATTTGATTATAGCCGGAGTAGCCATCCAAAAAGCAATAGTATTCATGCCCAGCCAATCGTTCTAGCATTTGGTCAATGAAAGGTAATAGAAAGTGGTCTTTCCGTGTCATGGCGTTGAGTTTTCTATAATCGATGTATACTCGCCATCCAGTTTGGGTGCGAGTAGGTATTAACTCATTCGCCTCATTAGTTATGACCGTTATGCCCGATTTCTTTGGGACAACGTGAATGGGGCTAACCCACTGGCTATCAGAGATAGGTAAATGATACCACTATCAAGACATTTTACGATCTCCTTTTTAACAACCTCCTTCATGACTGGGTTGAGTCGTCTTTGTGGATCCCTTGCTGGCTTGGCATCATCCATCATATGAATATGATGTTCAATAATTAGGGGACTAATCCCCTTGATGTCTGCCATAGTCCAGCCAAAGGCTTGTCGATTGCTTTGCAAGACAGTTAAAAGGGATATTTCTTGCTCTGGGGCTAGAGAAGCCGAGATGATAATAAGAAGGGTCTCATTCTCACCCAAGTAAGCGTATTTAAGGTGGGACGGCAATAATTTGAGTTCGAGTGTTGGCGGTGAAACAATTGAAAGTAAAATCGGTGAAATTGTCTCAAACTCAAAGAATTCCAACAGAGATTCAAAATGAGTGTAAGCAACCGAGTTGGATGGTTCAGCTAATTCATCCGAAAATTCAAAGGATTCATACTCGGGTGGTGATTGTTCAAAATCGTTCAAGAAAGTGAAACACTCGTAGTCATTATCAGGCGTGAAGGTAGTATCAGATTCAAGGAAGAACGCATTAACAGCGTCAAAATTGCTATTATCGAATAGAAATTTCTCAAGCTCACAGTCCTCCTGAGTGATCTCTTGGATCGAGCAAACATCAAGTATATTAGCATTAGGTTCGGAGGGCTGATTCCCCAACTTAAAAATGTTGAGTTCAATTGCCATATTTTCAAAAGATAAGTTCATCGAACCATTTCGACAATTGATCACAACATTCGAAGTCGCAAGGAATGGTTGACCGAGTATCACCAGAATTTGATTCCGGGGGTTAGCCACAGGCTGTGTGTCCAAAACAATGAAATCGACGTGGAATATGAAGTCCCCTACCTTGATCAACACATCCTCTAACTCACCCCTAGGATGGGTGATGGATCGGTCGGCCATTTGGAGAGTACAATGTGTGGTTTCAGCTCTCCAACGCCTAATTGATCATATACCGAATAAGGAAGCAGGTTAGCACTGGCACCAAGATCTAAAAGTGCACGGTTGATGTTCTTATCCCCAATAGTTATTAAAATTGTAGGACAATATCACGACCCGAAATAGCACGTGACTGGCCCTTGAATCATATAAAGTCTATAGGACCCCATCTAATCCAAGTAAGCCAAAAGCCCAGAAATCTAAAACCATTTTAAATAATAAATAAAGGAAAACTAGTTTTAAAGAAGTCAAGAAAACATTATTTAAAAACAAGGTTTTTAAATAAATAAGCCGAGTATGCATTTTTGAAATCTCTAGTCTTATCTGAAAATATCGGCAGAGTTTGCTTTGTAAATTCTGGCCCCAAACGGGGTACAACACAAATAATATATATACAATGATAAAAGGCATCCCCAAACGGGAGCTAGCTCATCGTCAATCGACGGTCACAACCACGCAAGCAATATAATATACAACGCCGAAGGGCGAGGACCAAAAGTCAAAAGGAATCTCAAAATCATCATGAAAACCAATATACTACAACGCGCGACTCTAAGGTCGAAATAATACACAACTGTTTTCTAAGTCTGAAACAATATACAAGTTTGGTTGATGGAATCAATAGATACAAATGATTAAAATAAATACAAGGGTGGTCACGATGCGAGTGAACCCACCTACCGGAACAATTACCCAGAAAGGAAGCAGTGTGCCAGAAAAGCCGCAATGAAACCTGTAAGGCAAAACCTGCAAGAACTGTGGTACAACGGGGGTGAGTTGCCAATTCGTGAATAGAAAACATCACAGAGCAGAAATCATATGTATGACGCAATCCTAGGTCAATACGATCAGTAATAATATATCCTCAATATGAATAAGTCTGAAGCATGATAAGGTGGCAGGGGTAAACATCTATACATAATTGTAATCCCATGTGCTCGTGTCAGTGCTTCAGGTAACAACATATCATAAATATGATGTATGATCAATGTAATCAACATGAATCAATGTCAACTATATCATGAAGTTTATATGTATGTGGATATCATCCAACTATGTAATCAATGTATGTATGTATGTGGATCTCGTCCACGTGTCACCCAATGACATAAAACATCATGCATGTAAATATCATAAAGCATATGCATGGAAGTATGAGGATATAAATCAACGTGTGTCCCTCGTGACACATCAAAATCATAGAACCTGAGTGTCTAGCATCGACACTCGAAAACATCATGAAACCTGTGCTTAGCATCGGCACGTAAATCCTCATATATCGGGCTCCGTCAGTCCGGATCGGCCCACGGGCTCCGTCAGTCCGGATCGGCCCGTATCATCTCTCGACTCTGGTCGGTATCCTCCGGATATCCGCCGAGCTCAAATACAATCACCGGTAGGTAGTACTCCCCTACCAGGCTCACCGTCTAACATATACGAGTCTTCTTGCTCGGGGGTACCTCACCGGATCCACCATGTACCGGCAGACGGTGCCTACCGCTCCTCGAATCGGGTTTCACATGCCACTCTCAGAACCGAGAAAACATATGGTGGACACACTGAAATATCATATCAAGGGTAACCGGTTTTTTAAAACAATACATACTCTCTTTTGAAATTACCACGGTTCCCAAATCCAGAAATATCATGGAAACAACATATCTCAATACGTATAATCATAAAGTATGATGTATGCGACATATAAAAGAGATGTAAGCATATTAGTATATCATGCAACAAGGAATAGTAATATGCACATATTGAGGGAAACCACATCTTTTAAAATGAATCCAGTTTTAAAATATACCTTGCAGTTCCCAAATCTCCAAATCAAGTCAGAATCATCAATGCATGTGCAGATACGTGTGTATGTAAGTATGGGTGTACAATATGTGTGGACGTAAGTATGAGTGTACAATATGTATGTACGTGAGTATGTCAAGCAAAGAGTCATATTCTGATGCAACAGTCCTACTGTGTAGTGACATGGCAATTATTGATGATGAAGTGTGTGAGCCGGCAAGCAGGTGTACGTGGAATATACGCATCATCGATAATGGTGCTGGTGTCCTGACAGCATGGTTTTAATATAACAATAAACATATTGAAAAATGCAATGCGATGCGAATAGCATGAATATGCGGCAAATGAATGATAAACACAACAGTGAAGAATCCATATCAATATATAAATGTCATACAGTTTGCCATTTGAAATAAGACGAATCATGGTTTTAGAAAAATAAAGGCTACGATATTTTTAAGAAAAGATGCGTCTTTTGAAAATATCTGTAGAATCTCTTGAACTGTCTTTTAAAATACTCACGATTCGTTAGTTTTGAAATAGGTATGACTCGGGTCTAGTCTAACATCTACTAAGTAAACTACAGATCTAAATAACCAGCCAATCGAAAGGGTATGGAAGCCACCTAAATCTTAGTCGATATATATATATATATATATATATATATATATATAGTCGGTGATCCCGCCTCAATAGTATCACATATGATACAATATACAATATGACGTCCTCGAGTCAAGAGTGTGGATCTATCATCAATATATATAGCTCGTACGTAAATCCGTCGTACGACATCCCAAATCTGGGTACGGGTCGAATCTCACATTTATCTCATCAATTATCTGGTATCCTTATCATCACATCTCATGAACTGGGGTATTGATCAAAGTCTAGTACAAACTGATACCATTGATATATATATGTATGTATGTATGTATGCGTGTATGAAATCACACGCCTAAAGGCCCGCTAAAATCTCATGTCGTATCCCAAATACGAACCATATCATATCACCGATCTCATGGCACTAGGCCCAATATCATCGACTCATCTCCAAATATCATCCACTATCCTCATCATCCAAGTATAAGTATAGCAAGTAAGCATGTATGTGGGTGTGGGTGTAAACCTATTCTAGGGTTTGCAACTAGGAAACTATACTAGTTTACTTCTAAACCCTAATCTAACCATAGTACACCTAATCACATCTTGAATATCCATGTCACACCTAACGCTATCATATATATATATATATATATATATATATATATATAGTATACTAAATATCGAATTGCGGGGGTGCTATACGCCATCCACCCGACTTCCTCCGTAGATATAATCTACTCACCTTGTATCTTGCGTGTCGGTGTCGATGTCGCCATCATCTTATTCATCGTATGAAATCCACATGAAGGTATCTACATAGATAACACAATCGGAAATGCGTATTAAAATCATATCCGAAAACCAAAATGACACGCTAAGGCCTATAGGTTAGAACCTATGGACTACGCTTCAAAACCACCAAATAACAATAGATTTCGACGTACAAACGTCAAGTGATTGAATACGACTCAAATCTTAAAAATCCAGAATGCAAAATGCGCAAAACGAAACTACGAATCAAAACAGAAACTCTTGTAAATGGTCCCAGGTTTTACCCTAGGTCAAATTGGTCAATTTGCATATGCCAGGGTCTAGTTTATAGATGAAGGAACCACAGAATAAACACGAAACCATTTGGACCAGGTCTGGCCCCAATTTGCGGCCAGAAAGATTAAATTTATGGCCGTAATGTGGAGTCAGGGGCTGGGGTCTTAGGGTTAGCTTCCTGGGTGCTTGCATGTATCACTGCCCTTACAAAATAATTTTCAGAGGCTCCGGGTGTTAGCAGATTTCATTTAACCCTCACAGAATCCACAATATTCCGATATCGGATTTTCTAAATCCATATTCCGGGGTTCTAGTCCCTGGTTTAGGTCTGAATTCTAGCACTAGGGGGTTTGTGTGGGCTCTACTGAGCTCAATTTCACATCACAACTCCTAATTTCCATAAACCCTAACTAGAATTTTCTAAGTCCACAAAACCACTCAATATCGACATGAAACATGTATGGATGCATAAGCAATTGAAACACTATACTAATGGTGCATAAATTACCTCCTTTAACAACTCAAGTAAATTCTTGAGTTGCCCCAAGTGTCCAAAATGCAAGCTTTCTTGGTCCAAAGTGTTGCTAGTGAGCTCATGCACAATTTTTGTGAAATGGAGATAAGGTTTTGAGGTTGTTTTGATGGAGTTTGAGAGGATTGAAGAGGGGGAGGGAGTGAGGCAGCAACTGCAGCAGCAAGAGAGGGAAGGGAGAGGAAATGAGTGAAATATGAAGTGCGAATGGCCAAAGTCAAAGTAATCCTCACCTTTCTCTCTCTCACCCATACCCATTATTCTGATGTTTTCTTTTTCTTTTCTAAATTCTTTTCTTTTCTCATTCTATTAAAATTTGAATAAGAAACCTAAATGAAACCATGGTAGAAAAATGCACAAGTGTGAAAAAGACTTTGTGTATGCTATGTGCACCAAACACGCTTAATCCGCGATTAGCGATTTTTAATCGCGATTAGCACTAAAATAGTGCCAAATAAATCATAAAAACTTAAAATTTGCATGATTCACATGAAACACCCTCTTTTAGTAATTTCCATAATTTTCCAAATTTCCCCCCCATTTATCGGTATTTAATTATATCGCTTATTAAAATATTCAATATTTTATTATTTAAATATAAAAATTCGCAAAAATAATATTTTTTTCTGAAATATTACAATCTCCCCCCCTTAAAGAAATTTGGTCCCCGAATTTAAATTTAAACCCCTCAATTACTAAAACATTTCAGTAAAAGTCCAAGTCGTCGGGGTTTCGAAATCATCAATAGATAAAACGTATCATAGCGCAATGCATGCGCATGAACAATGAACAGAAAACTCAAAATCAAAACTCCGTCAAGCATTTCGCAATCATTGGAGTCATGGTGAAGACACAAATGTCAAATCCAATACGAAAACCAATATGATATAAATCAGATCTATACATATAATCATCAAATCTATACATGTAAATATCTGAAGGAAATACATGCCAAACCTTTCATGTTACTGTGCTATGCGCGTATCGCGGCACAATGGCAGACACCTAATGCAAGAAAATAGCTATATAAACACTTATCCTTTGTTTAATATGTACGTCTCGCCGTTTTGAAAACAATTTAGAAGGGTTTCCTTATTTTAAACGTTTCGTGTCATATCAGACACGTATGTAAATACTGATACTATAGCTCTCTTCTTGGAAATCCCTTCGATAAATCAATGCATGCAAAATATATCCAGGTATCGTCCTCTGACTAGTCCTGCTTAGTACGAAAACAAATGGCAAATATCATAAAAACGTACTGCTTCATAAGAAATCAATCGCAAAAATGTGCATATGAATGATATGTGCGTCTGGTGCACATGGAAAACAAAATCCATATAGGTGCCATATATGTGCACAGAAACAATATCTAGGCGCAACGGGTGTGCACGAAATATCTGCCAAGGGCAACGGGCGTGCCCGACAGCAACATCCGGTGCATCTGACATGCACGAAAATCCCGATTTAGTGCATCGGGTGTGCACCAAAATCACATCTCAAAACATGTGCTCAACACGCGCGAAAATCTAATTTAGGTGCATCCATCATGCTTGAGTGAAATATAAATCACGCGCATCCAACATGCACGAAATCACGAAATCCAATATTAAGCGTCGAACATGCGCAAAATCCAAATCAAATGCATGGATTTGCAAGAAATCAACATCAATATCAGAATCAAAATCGACGGTATACAATACGGCTCAATCCAAATAAGTTATACCGCGGTATATAATCTCACAACCATGTGCATCAGCGTGCACAACTCAAATCAAAACACTAAAAATGCATGAAAACTATGCCGAACTCTGGCCTGTTGGGTGTGCGCCATATGACCGCTCCTGGGACCAAGTCTTCTCGTATAATATTCCAGAAAGGTCATGTCGATGTCTCTCTCAAATCTCGTTTCTGCCGAATTGCCCGGAAGTTACCACCCTTACCATATTTGTTTCTTGTTCCGGAATGGCTGCATACTCATCATGACTCCTTTTGGAAGGTATATCCATAATCAACGCCTTCGCATGCGTATCACATCTCTAATGTCGGCGGAGTGGAACTTCATCTTATCAAGATCTCGTATGAACCTCTTACTCCATTTTCTCTACTGTCGACTGATTCGGACTCGTCTCCTCGTGGTTGCATGGTCTGTGCTCTAATGGCTATACTCGTATCTGGAGTCTCCCAAGAAATGCACCTCACCACATAGCATCCGAATGTTGTCGAACCATCCTATCGACTGTCAAAACCTCATGATCCCCTAAGAGATCAACATCTTGGGTACAGTTTAATAGTATCGAGTACATACTGTTGCGCCACAACAGCGCCCCGGCCGTCTATCCGAGGCCAAAATGCGGAATCAAAAATTTTCTTAACTTTAAACCGGCGCTACCGCGGACAATATACCCGGATCGTAACCATTAACCTAATCCTAGCTATCAAGAGAAGGGGTGAGAGATATACCGAGTGATCCGTGTCCTCCGGTCTTCTCGTCGTCGTCCCGATCTCCCCCGGAATCTCCGGTCTTCATCTCCTCGCCGGAAAGGGCACCACGTAGCCGGATTCTTTTACGGGCTCCCACCTCTGGATTGAGGCAACTCGAGCGTGAAGTTGGCTAGCCGACGCGTCCAAGGGAACTGTAGGTTGTAGTGTAGAAACCATTGTCTCAATAGGGTTTATGAAGTTGCCTTGATAGAGTGGAGGAGAAAACAAGAGCAAGAGAAAATGAGCTTGATCAATTTTCCTTTTGCAATGAATATGAACAAAGAGAATCCTCACATAAAAATGAACTCTCTCAACCCCTCTCAATGTGGCCGGTCCCTCTCAAATTTGGGAGTGGAAAAAATCCAAGAAGGGAGGTGAGCACAAGATGGTGGAAAAGGTGAGCAAAAGCCAAATCAAGTCTCATCAAGTTCTAATCCATTCTAATCACCATTAATGCAAAAGAGTGGATGCAAAAGGAATCAAATGATGATGGTCATATCATAATCCCTCAAATGCAAAGGACCCCCTCTACAAATGTAATTTGCACAATTGCAAACTACCCTCTCCATCGGAAAAGTTCGGCCGGGAAGGAACAAATGAAAACTGGCCGGAACGGAATGCAAACTGGCAACTACAGAAAACTGATCCCGTAATAAATTACAGGAAAACCCCGCGACTGCATATACATGCCTGCATTTGTATTCCGACTGAACACAAATGCAAAGAGACAAGATCTACACTGTCTAATACTAGGATCCGGCTTAAACCAAAGCCCGCTAGTAAAATCCGTCCGATCACGATCCGTGCAATACCGCACGTATCTGATCGAACCCTTCCATATCTCCATACGGCCTCTACCGCGTTTCACCCGAAACTTGAGTAACTGTGTGTGGGGGACTCTAAAGACTCGTCAATACTATGGCTGTGGATTTAACCACTAGCACGTTAGAGGTATTAGCCATACGTGACGGGCCACCAGCTATTGACCAAAAGGGACGTCGATGAGCGAACTCATCCTGACACCCTACCGAGCCTGTCAGTGACAATATCCGTACAGTCCGGTCCGTTCGTCTATGAGTATCGCATGGCGGGCCTAGGGGGTTGGTAAAAGTCAGACCCCCAAAAGGGTACAAGTCGTGTCGGAGTGTAGCCCAGAACACCCTGAGATACTACTGGAATACCTACCAGTAAATCTCCTGTCTCGGCCGAGGGCTTTGTGTAATGGCTCTTCTAGACACAGCGCGACTTCACCCCCAATACCGGGAGAGACGAACCCCTGCAGATCCGCTCACTGCCTCCATGTGGCTCGAGACTGTACCCAACTAAAAACTGTTAGGTTACTTAACTAACGACAGAGCGGGGACTGGACTAGCGCGGATGCAAAACATATACAACATCTACTAGTATATATATATAATATATAATTTTCGCTCAAGGCGTGATAAAATATGCAGCATCACAGAAATGTAACCAGCATTACAGAATAATACAGATATCTGGGATCCCCGGGTTTCATAGAGCCGCTACTGAAACCCGACGCTCCCCTGGTCGTGTGATAGCCTGTGGAATGAAATCCTAGACCCCTACGGGCGCGGCAAGTTACCCGCCAAAACCTGAAGCGAGGCATCCCCCTTCAGCAACGTGAATGGACCACCCAGCACTTCACGGAATCCGGTAACTTGGGCACCCCTCCTGGGTCAATCCTATACCCCCTACGAGTGCGGCGAATTGCCCGCCAATTCTAGAGTGAAGCCCCCTCCGTCTCAATGCCATGAGATGCAGGCTCGTTGCCCTCCAGAACCCGGCTATCCGTGCACCTCTCCGCGGGGCAACCCTAGTACAGAAAGTAAAATATACATACAACGGGTACATCGACCTCAGCCCGATCGTGCCCCAAAAGAATAATACAAACAGGCAGTGACGGCAGTCCACATGTCGGACGCTCGTCCCGCAATATCAAATGTACATAATACAACCAAATCTGTACTAACATCGCAACTAGGCTATCCCCACGACCGATCCGCAACAACACAGTACAACACAGAACATCAACGTGAATGTCACGTTCGCAAATCTATCTAACCGGGCTATAACAGTTAGACATGATTTACCGATCAAGTGACATTCACGGTCGCAGATATAATGTAAATACTGGGAACTAGCATATTTAAAATATCCGATCGAACAAATTTTATCAAGTGGGCCCCAATCATTACTGTAGCACATAAAGAAATTCTGGGCCTAAACAGAATATACCAAAACCCCTATTTTCAACCCAAAAGCCCACTGCAAAAAATTGGTGGAATGATACTACATTCTTGCGGCGGAACCGCGGCCAAAGAGAGGTTATGGCCGCGGTTCCACGATCCTATGGAGGGATCAGGTCACCAAAATTTTACAGTGTTCTTAGGATTCCCTGCACATGCTTCTGCAACTACCAGAAAAATTTTTGGAGAAAAAATTTTTTCGACAGAAACTGATGCAACTGAAAATACGGTTTTTGGAAAATCCGATCGATCGAACTTGTAAACAAGTTAGAGCAAAGCTAGACTAGGTTAATGGCGTGGCTCTGATACCATGTTGCGCCACGGCAGTGCTCCGGCCGTCTATCCGAGGCCAAAATGTGGAATCAAAAATTTTCTTAACTTTAAACCGGCGCTACCGCGGACAATATACCCGGATCATAACCATTAACCTAATCCTAGCTATCAAGAGAAGGGGTGAGAGATATACCGAGTGATCCGTGTCCTCCGGTCTTCTCGTCGTCGTCCCGATCTCCCGCGGAATCTCCGGTCTTCATCTCCTCGCCGGAAAGGGCACCACGTAGCCGGATTCTTTTACGGGCTCCCACCTCTGGACCGAGGCAACTCGGGCGTGAAGTTGGCTAGCCGACGCGTCCAAAGGAACTGTAGGTTGTAGTGTAGAAACCATTGCCTCAATAGGGTTTATGAAGTTGCCTTGATAGAGTGGAGGAGAAAACAAGAGCAAGAGAAAATGAGCTTGATCAATTTTCCTTTTGCAATGAATATGAATAAAGAGAATCCTCACATAAAAATGAACTCTCTCAACCCCTCTCAATGCGGCCGGCCCCTCTCAAATATGGGAGTGGAAAAAATCCAAGAAGGGAGGTGAGCACAAGATGGTGGAAAAGATGAGCATAAGCCAAATCAAGTCTCATCAAGTTCTAATCCATTCTAATCACCATTAATTCAAAAGAGTGGATGCAAAAGGAATCAAATGATGATGGTCATATCATAATCCCTCAAATGCAAAGGACCCCTCCACAAATATAATTTGCACAATTGCAAATTACCCCCTCCATCGGAAAAGTCCGGCCGGGAAGGAACAAATGAAAACTGGCCGGAACGGAATGCAAACTGGCAACTACAGAAAACTGATCCCGTAATAAATTACAGGAAAATCCCGCGACTGCATATACATGCCCGCATTTGTATTCCGACTGAACACAAATGCAAAGAGACAAGATCTACACTGTCTAATACTAGGATCCGGCTTAAACCAAAGCCCGCTAGTAAAATCCGTCCGATCACGATCCGTGCAATACCGCACGTATCTGATCGAACCCTGCCATATCTCCATACGACCTCTACTGTGTTTCACCCGAAACTTGAGTAACTGTGTGTGGGGGACTCTAAAGACTCATCAATACTATGGCTGTGGATTTAACCACTAGCACGTCAGAGGTATTAGCCATACGTGACGGGCCACCAGCTATTGACCAAAAGGGACGTCGATGAGCGAAATCATCCTGACACCCTACTGAGCCTGTCAGTGACAATATCCGTACAGTCCGGTCCGTTTGTCTATGAGTATCGCATGGCGGGCCTAGGGGGTTGGTAAAAGTCAGACCCCCAAAAGGGTACAAGTCGTGTCGGAGTGTAGCCCAGAACACCCTGAGATACTACTGGAATATCTACCAGTAAATCTCCTGCCTCGGCCGAGGGCTTTGTGTAATGGCTCTCCTAGACACAGCGCGACTTCACTCCCAATACCGGGAGAGACGAACCCCTGCAGATCCGCTCACTGCCTCCATGTGGCTCGGGACTGTACCCAACTAAAACCTGTTTGCAAGACTCTTTTTAGGTAGTAATCAAAGTACAGTGGGAACTCACACAAGACAAATGACGATCTCAGGTCGATGAACTAACCTGTACACATGTCACCAGAGAACTGCTATCTGACGTCAGGTATAAGACCAACTAGCATGTTCCCGGCGAGTCATGTCCGGTATACTCATAACCCAATGAGCACCTGTATACATCTTAGGTGAACCAACTGACACTAGTGGCTTGTGAGACAGGCCACCGCCCCTCGTCGGGGTCTCGACTGTATACACTAGTCTACTCTAGAGTATCGATGCCCTGTCTCGAAACTCCCACGACTAGGGACCTTTTAAGGATGTGCTTATAGACTACCAGCTCCCACGTATATGATCGCCTTCATACTGCTGGCAGTCAAGCAAAAATCCTAGGGGCTCTATCAACGTGTAATAGCGACTTGTAAGGTCACCTAAAGCAGTACACGATGATAAAGATAAACCAGATAGCATACTATCATCTTGAGTAAGACTGTCTTACTGGTATAGGTCCTCCCTCATTCATTGCAATCACATGCCTGTGATCCAATAATTGACTCTGAGGGCACTATCTCCAACACATACCATAGCATCAGTGGACCAGCCGTAGAAGGGCAAACCCAAGCCTCACTAATGGCGTCGTGGAACTGCCGCAAACCCTAAGGTTCAAAAGCTTTCACATGGTCATTATGTCGAGTTAGGGTTTCATTCTTCTAGAGGGTTCATAGAATCGCTTGCACGTCTTTCCGAATACTTTAAACTTGAAATATGGGCTCCTAACATTCGATCGTCTCTATCAACTACCAACGAACCTGCATGAAGTCGTCTCTAGCTGGAATCAATCAATTTAATGACCTCGCATCGGGGTAAGCGAACGAACCACATGTCCTAGTCATTCATCCTCGGGTGACTAGCGACCTTCCATCATATCTCTAAGTATATACTTATGCTGCAGTAGCTCCAACATCTAGGCGATATCTCGTCATTTGCAGCAACAACTGGATCATTCGTCTGTATGCTGAACAACGCTTCAATCATCATGAATAAGCGATATATCAATGGTCATCACATTCTGGCTGGTCTCTAGCAGTAGCCTGATCCTCTGGTGCTGATCTGCACGTCCGAGAAATCTCATAAAAGCGATCTGTCAAACGCTCATGGCGCGAAGACACACTAAAACGAAGCCTCTCTATGCAATCGTACGTCCCTGGAATCACGCCCTGGTCAGTTCTCATGCGTGACGAGCTCGTGCTGACCGCAACTCTAGCTGTAGCTCTCTCTGCCCGTGTAATCGTGGCGGAAAAATCATAACCAATATCGATGAGGATAGATCATAGGAATGAATATAATACTGTTCAAGGAAATATACATCCTAAGGTTTCTTAAGCGGAGTAGTGTATCGTAAGTATGCCGTGGAACATACGTACGGTACGTCACTGTACTCAAGCTACCTACTCCATCAATCAAGGGTCATCCTACGCGAAGAAAGTTCGGGTATAATACCCCCTCGACTAAGTCTAAGTTCTGTAAAGTCAAGCCTAAGTTCCGTATATATAAACGCTCTAAACTCTGCAAAGTCAAACTTAGACTCGAACCAAGGTTAACCTAGCGTTCTGATACCAACTTTGTCACGACCCAAAATAGCACGTGACAGGCCCTTGAATCATATGAAGTCTATAGGACCCCATCTAATCCAAGTAAGCTAAAAGCCCAGAAATCTAAAACCATTTTAAATAATAAATGAAGGAAAACTAATTTTAAAGAAGTAAAGAAAACCTGTTTTAAAAACAAGGTTTTTAAATAAGTAAGCCGAGTATGCATTTTTGAAATCTCTAGTCTTATCTGAAAATTTCGGCAGAGTTTCCTTTGTAAATTCTGGCCCCAAATGGGGTACAACACGAATAATATATATACAATGATAAAAGGCATCCCCAAGCGGGAGCTAGCTCATCGTCAATCGACGGTCACAACCACGCAAGCAATATAATATACAACGCCAAAGGGCGAGAATCAAAAGTCAAAAGGAATCTCAAAATCATCATGAAAACCAATATACTACAATGCTCGACTCTAAGGTCGAAATAATACACAACTGGTTTTCTAAGTCTGAAACAATATACAAGTTTGGTTGATAGAATCACTAGATAAAACTGATTAAAATAAATACAAGGGTGGTCACGATGCGAGTGAACCCACCTACCAGAGCAATCATCCAGAAAGAAAGCAGTGTGCCAGAAAAGCCGCAATGAAACCTGTATGGTAAAACCTGCAAAAACTGTGGCACAACGGGGGTGAGTTTCCAACTCGTGAATAGAAAATATCACAGATCAGAAATCGTATGTATGACGCAAACCTAGGTCAATACGATCAGTAATAATATATCCTCAATATGAATAAGTCTGAAGCAAGATAAGGTGGCAGGGGTAAACATCTATACATAATTGTAATCCCATATGCTCGTGTCAGTGCCTCAGGTAACAATATATCATAAATATGAGGTATGATCAATGTAATCAACATGAATCAATGTTAACTATATCATGAAGTTTATAAGTATGTGGATATCATCCAACTATATAATCAATGTCTGTATGTATGTGGATCTCGTCCACGTGTCACCCATTGACATAAAACATCATGCATGTAAATATTATAAAGCATATGCATGGAAATATGAGGATATAAATCAACGTGTGTCCCTCGTGACACATCAAAATCATGGAACCTGAGTGTTTAGCATCGACACTCGAAAACATCATGAAACCTGTTCCCAGCATCGGCACGTAAATCCTCATATATCGGGTTCCGTTAGTCCGGATCGGCCCACGGGCTCCGTCAGTCCGGATCGGCCCGTATCATCTCTCGACTCCGGTCGATATCCTCCGGATATCCGCCGAACCCAAATACAATCACCGGTAGGTAGTACTCCCCTGCCAGGCTCACCGTCCAATATATACGAGTCTTCTTGCCCCGGGGTACCTCACCAGGTCCACCATGTACCCGCAGACAGTGCCTACCGCTGCTCGAATCGGGTTTCACATGCCACTCTCAGAACCGAGAAAATACATGGTGGACGCACTGAAATATCATATCAAGGGTAACCGGGTTTTTAAAATAATACATACTCTCTTTTGAAATTACCATGGTTTCCAAATCCAGAAATATCATAGAAACAATATATCTCAATGCGTAGAATCATAAAGCATAATATATGTGACATATAAAAGAGATGTAAGCATATCAGTATATCATGCAACAAGGAATAGTATTATGCACATATTGAGGAAAACCACATCTTTTAAAATGAATCCAGTTTTAAAATATATCTTGCGGTTCCCAAATCTCCAAATCAAGTCAGAATCATCAATGCATGTGCAAATACGTATGTATGTAAGTATGAGTGTACAATATGTGTGTACGTAAGTATGAGTGTACAATATGTATATACGCGAGTATGTCAAGCAATGAGTCATATCCTGATGCAACAGTCCTACTGTGTAGTGACATGGCAATTGTCGATGATGAAGTGTGTGAGCCGGCAAGCAGGTGTACGTGGAACATACGCATCATCGATAATGGTGCTGGTGTCCTGAGAGCATAGTTTTAATATAACAATAAATATATTGAAACATGCAATGCGATGCGAATATCAAGAATATGCGGCAAATGAATGATAAACACAATAGTGAAGAATCCATATCAATATATAAATGTCATACAGTTTGCCATTTGAAATAAGACGAATCATGGTTTTAGAAAAATAAGGGCTACGATGTTTTTAAGAAAAGATGCTTCTTTTGAAAATATCCGTAGAATCTCTTGACCTGTCTTTTAAAATACTAACGATTTGTTAGTTTTGAAATAAGTTTGACTCGGGTCTAGTCTAACATCTACTAAGTAAACTACAGATCTAAATAACCAGCCAATCGAAAGGGTATAGAAACCACCTAAATCTGATTCGATATATATATATATATATATATATATATATATATATATATATATATATATATATATATATATATATATATAGTCGGTGATCCCTTAGGTTGTGCGCCGGATTTGACTAGCATCTCCGATTGAATCCTTCTCTTTGATAGCGTGAAATCATCTCCCGCCTCAATAGTATCACATACGATACAATATACAATATGACGTTCTCGAGTCAAGAGTGCAGATTTATCATCAAAATATAGAGCTCGTACGTAAATCCGTCGTACGGCATCCCAAATCTGGGTATGGGTCGAATCTCACATTTATCTCATCAATTATCTGGTATCCTTATCATCACATCTCATGAACTGGGGTACTGATCTAAGTCTAGTACAAACTGATACCATCGATATATATATATATATATATATATGTATGTATGTATGTATGTATGCGTGTATGAAATCACACGCCTAAAGGCCCGCTAAAATTTCATGTCGTATCCCAAATACGAACCACATCATATCACCGATCTCATGGCACTAGGCCCAATATCATCGACTCATCTCCAAATATCATCCACTATCCTCATCATCCAAGTATAAGTATAGCAAGTAAGCATGTGTGTGAGTGTGGGTGTAAACCTATTCTAGAGTTTGCAACTAGGAAACTATATTAGTTTACTTCTAAACCCTAATCTAACCATAATACACCTAATTACATCTTGAATATCCATGTCACACCTAAAGCTATCATATATATATATATATATATATATATATATATATATATATAATATACTAAATATCGAACTACGGGGGTGCTATACGCTATCCACCCGACTTCCCCCGTAAATATAATCTACTCACCTTGCATCTTGCGTGTCGGTGTCGATGTCGCCACCATCTTCTTCATCGTATGAAATCCACGTGAAGGTATCTACATAGATAACACGATCGGAAATGCGTATTAAAATCACATCGGAAAAGCCAAACGACACGCTAAGGCCTATAGGTTAGAACCTATGGACTACGCTTCAGAACCACCAAATAACACTAGATTTCGACGTACAAACGTCAAGTGATCGAATACGACTCAAATCTCAAAATCCAGAATGCAAAATACGCAAAACGAAACTACGAATCAAAACAACAACTCTTGTAAATGGTCCCAAATTTTAACCTAGGTCAAATTGGTCAATTTTGCATATGCCAGGGTCTAGTTTACAGATGAAGGAACCACATAACAAACACAAACCCATTTGGATCTGGCCACAATTTGCGGCCAGAAAGATTAAATTTGCGGCCTTAGTATGGAGTCAGGGGCTGGGGTCTTGGGGTTAGCTTCCTGGGTGCCTGCATGTATCACTGCCCTTGCAAAATAATTTTCAGGGGCTTCGGTTTTGGCGGATTTCATTTAACCCTCACAGAATCCACAATTTTCCGATATCGACTTTTCTAAATCCATATTCCAGGGTTCTAGTCCCTGGTTTAGGTCTGAATTCTAGCACTAGGGGGTTTGTGTGGCCTCTACTAAGCTTAATTTCACATCACAACTCCCAATTTCCATAAACCCTAACTAGAATTTTCTAAGTCCACAAAACCACTCAATATCGACATGAAACATGTATGGATGCATAAGGAATTGAAACACTACACTAATGGTGCATAAATTACCTCCTTTGGCAACTCAAGAAAATTCTTGAGTTTCCCCAAGTGTCCAAAATGCAAGCTTTCTTGGTCCAAAGTGTTGCTAGTGAGCTCATGTACAATTTTTGTGAAATGAAGATAGGGTTTTAAGGTTGTTTTGATGGAGTTTGAGAGGGTTGAAGAGGGGGAGGGAGTGAGGCAGCAGCTGCAGCAGCAAGAGAGGGAGGAGAGATGAATTGAATGAAGAATGAAGAGGGAATGGCCAAAGTCAAAGTAATCCCCACCTTTCTCTCTCTCACCCATACCCATTATTCTAATGTTTTATTTTCCATTTCTAAATTCTTTTCTTTTCTCATTCTATTAAACTTTGAATAGGAAATCCAAATGAAACCATGGTAGAAAAATTCACAAGTGTGAAAAAGACTTTGTGCATGCTATGTGCACCAAACACGCTTAATCCGCGATTAGCGATTTTTAATCGTGATTAGCACTAAAATAGTGTCAAATAAATCATAAAAACTTAAAATTTACATGATTCACATGAAACATCCTCTTTTAGTAATTTCCATAATTTTCCAAATTTCCCCCCATTATCAGTATTTAATTATACCGCTTATTAAAATATTCAATATTTTATTATATAAATATAAAAATTCACAAAAATAATATTTTTTTTTTTTTTTTGAAATGTTACAGACAACCAGGGTCCTTTCATTTTTTAGGTAAAGGTTGGGTAAAAGGATCACTTACTGCACTAGCTTAGAAAGCTTTCTCGGGTACCTGTGATTTCCTCTTCTTGGTGCGCAAGTCCTTCAAGATTTTTGCGTAAGACGGGATTTGTTGGATTACATCCAAGAGGGGAATGTTAATGCTAACCTGTTTAAATAACTCCACAATCTTCTCCATTTATGGATTTTGTTTATTTGATCTCAACCTGTTTTGAAATGGAATATTTTGAAAATTGGTTGAGTCCAATATTTGTGGAGGAGATTGCGGAGTTGGAACGGATCCCAGTGCTGATGTTTTCGTGGAGTGAGATGTGGGTCCATTCGGAACAGTAGAAGAAGTAGAGTCTTGTGAAGAATGGAAACAGGCTCTGAAGAGAAGAAGAAGAAGAAGCGACGGCCGGGGTGTCATCATCAATGCCAACATTATTGTGCAACATCCTTCCAGATCTCAATGTAATCACGGCACTCACATTATGGTTTTGTTGTTCAAGAGCAACATGTGCATTTTGTGGGTGACCAGGATTTGGCAGTGGTTGAGATGGAAGCTTCCCCTTCTCTCGCTCGCTTAAAGCAGCATTCTGTTGTGCAATCTGTGCTTCAATGGTTTTGATACTTTGCCCATGTGATGCAGTGTGTTACACTAAAGACCGAATGGAAGACTGGATATTGGCTGAGTATTGAGTTGATTGTTTTAAAAATGCCTCCAGACTTCATTCTAGCGAGGAAACCTTATCGTTATTTGGTAGAATAAAAGTGTTTTGAGGAAAAGAATTGTTAGGTGCAAAATTGTTCGTTTGATTTTGGTAAGGTTGAGGTTGGAAAGGTTGTTGATATTGAGTTTGTTGAGGAGCTTGTTGTTGAGGAGGAGGCCTCTGGAAATTGTTGTTGCCTTGGAATTATTTTTGATTTTGATTCTAGGCGAAATTGGAGTGGTTCCTCCAGCCAGGATTGTAAGTTGAAGAGTATGGATCATTTCTTTGTCTTTGCTAAAAGGCAGCATTGACCCGATCCTATCCTTGAGCAGGTGGGTTGTAAGGACACTCTTTAGTCAAATGGGACGGATCCGAACAACAAGCGTATATAGTGCGAGGGGGTAAAGCAGGTGCAGCAGAAAGCGATGAGAATTTGCTCTCAATTGCTTCTAGTTTTTGTGTAATTGCTGCCATTTCGGCTTTCATTGCAATTGACATATCAAGTTGATGAACGCCTGCCCTAGACGGACAGGAGGAAGTAGATGAAGTGGACGAAGTGGTCTGTCTAGTGCTTTCCCACTGAAACGTTTGTTTAGCAAGATCATCGAGAAATTGCCAAGCTTCCTCATCAGATTTGGTACGGAAGTGACCATGACAAATGGTTTCCAGCAACTGCTTAGTTGCTGGGTTCAGTTCTTCGTATAAAATTTGGCAAAGTTGTCATTTCTCAATACCATAATGAGGGCACTGAACAAGAAGGTCTTTGAATCGTTCGAAACACTTCCAAAAAGGTTCGGAAGGAAGCTGGGAAAATTGGTTAATTTCATTATGTATTCTCGCGGTGTTGTGATGTGGGTAAAACTTTTTAAGAAATGCTTTAACAAACTCTTTCCAATTGTTTATGGAATGCGATGCTGTTCTATATAGCCACTTTTCAGCTAGGTTACACAATGTGAAAGGAATGACTCGTAGACTTATAGCATCATCGGACAGTTGGGTGGTCTTCATCATTGCACAAACATTCTAGAATTTGTTAATGAAGATATATGCATCTTCGGATTCCAGCCCGTGAAATTTGGGCAACATGTTGATGAAGTGAGGCTTAATTTCGAAATTATCCCCATTTGCCAGCGAGAGTGAAAGAAAAGTAGGAAGTGCGGAGCGGGTAGGATAGAAACGATCCTAGAGCGCGATTCGCTGTGGCGCTTCAACAGAAGGGTGTTGCGGGTTATTCGCACCCAGTTGAGGTGGAATCAGTCTTGAGGTAGGTAAAGGGTTGTTAGGATTGAATCCTGACATCTCTTTAGAAGATGATGAATGTGAAGATGAAGGTGAATGGACAGAATTCCGGTCAACGTTGGAGTTGGCCGGCAAAGGTAAGGATGAAAAAGAAGTGGAGAGAGTTTCGACTTCGGAGTCAATCACGTAGTCGGTAGCGACTAACGAAACACGGACTAAGCGGGCGCTAGTGTCTCGAGTCTAACCGGACATACACTAAACGAGTTTTAGTGCTGTCAAAACGTAGAATGTGAGGGTAAGACGTCAATGGGGAAATGTGAATGAAGGGTGGTTGCAATGAGATTCTAGCGACAAAGGGAAAGTTTTTGTAAAAAAATTTGTTTTGGGTTTTTTTTATAAATAGTTTTGCAAAAATTTGTACGGAACTACGACACACTTTCAAACAATCACAATTTAAACATGCACAATCAAACCTAGAGCTAGGGTCTCCAAAGTCAACTAGACTGCTCCTAACTGGTCCAAAGTGACAAGTTGTGAGATATCTCTCAAATCGCCTCTTCACCGCCAATTGTGGCCAGGTAAGTACAAATAAAGAAAAGAAGGTTCCGCTCACGAATCACCGTGAAACGAGCCTTTTAAAGTTACCTTTCTCACTTATCTAGCCTAGGCACCACAAAGTCAGGTTTAGATAAACGACTGAATGCCCATAACCTTTCTCTATCCTAATGAGCGCGACAGTCCTTAATTGGCTGAGTCTAGATATTTTTAAATTAGCTCGAGGGTGATGCATATGCTTTTAGTGATTTTTTGGGTCTTAGGAAGAGTAATGAAATCCCCACCCAATCTTAATTGGTGTTAGAGCCCCTTAGATTCCATTTTAAATATGCAAAGCAGTAACACACCAAAATCTAAAACACTTGCCAGAAATTTTTCTTTTTATTTGCAGCGCAAAGAATCCTGCATAAAATGATTTATTGGAGAGGGAGAAGAAGTTGATGTGCAAAGAATACCTGCAGGAATTTTTTTCAGTAGAGTTCAAAAGGTAGGAGAGAAGACAAAAATACTCACAGAGAAATTTGGGTTGCTGACGTCACAGGTCGGTCAACTGCTTGAATATGCCGCGGTTCCGCGGTGGTTCAGTTGGTTCAGATCTTCAAAAAAATTTCTCCGTGCCGATTTGGTTCTCCCCTGTCTGTTTAGATTCTCTGTTTCTTGATTTGTTCACTGGGTTTGCTCCAGATCTGAATCAATCCGTCTTCTTTTCCTGCACAATTCACACAAAACCAATCAAAAATAACAAGATGATTTTTTTTTCAATTTTTATATTTTTTTATTCAATTAACCCGAAATTACAAAAAGAAATAAACTACCGTTTCCCCGGCAACAGCGCCATTTGATTGATGTAGGGTTTTTGTATGCGTTTTAAATTTAAGAATACCGCAATCAAGATGGTGTCGCTTGGTAGCTAGCCGGTTGAGTACGAGTCGACCCACAGGGAAATTGCGTTCTTTTTTTTAAGTTTTAACGAGTTAAGTCCTAACTTTGGTAGGTTTTGTTTTAAAATCTAAGAATGAGAATAAATTGATTTAAAGGCTTGCTAGGGTTAGGATCAGGTTAGTTCGAAATAGGGATTCTTCTCACTTCTTTCAATGCCCTAGTTAAGAATATAGGTGTTAGGGTAATAGTCAACAACGGGGATTAGCACGACTAGGAAGAAACTTAGTTTCTTCCTCTTGGTCCCTGTCCGTCCGTTCTTGGCTCTTAGCCCTAATCTCCGGTTAATTCAACCACAATCGGTCTAACTAGGGAATCACCGCTATCATGGAGGATAGGGTGCCGTAGTGAGTGGAGTGTGGTTGAATTAAATAGAGTCGTTTTAAGTAAAATTATTTGGGCAAAGAAATGAGTGAGAGAGATTTCATTCTCCCAAACATTCCCTTCCTATCCCTAACAAGTGAGGAATTACTCACTCATTAGGAAGATAAAATTCATTTTATTTTTATTTTAAAAGATGAACTAACTTGCAAATAATAAAAGAACAGGTAAAAAATTGCCGGTAATAAATTGCAGATAAAAAATGCAAGGTAGAAAAAGAAAACTTACTTTATTGATTTCTTCTCAACAACGCATTACAATGGAATTAAAATCTAGATCTAAGAATTACAAAGAGTAAAAACTAAAGAGAAGCATACCTTCATTTGGCTTTTGGCTTTTCTATTTATAGATAGAAAAAACCCTAGGTTACATTCTGATCCACACTTGAATTTACAAGACCACGCTAAGAAAGTCGGGTCAAAGCACCGACACCGACCGACACATACACCGACACGTGCACTATACGGCCGCGGTTCCGTGGTAGAAATGCATGTTTGGCCGCTGTTCCGCGGCCGTATTGTGGGATCTTGGTCTCAATCTTTCAGGGTTGCTTCATTTTGCTTTTTTCTTCTATTTTCTTTACTTGGTTCCACATAATCTCTTCTATTTTCTTCTAGATTTTCAACAGTGCAGAATGATGTGGACTTTCGCCGTGAGCTTCGCATTGAAGTCTTGAATCTTGTGCTGCCCTTATGCTTTGTGCATTGAACTGTCTAACGATTTTCATTTATTCCTTGAACTGGTAGGCGGCATCATACGGATTCATCTATTGTTGGTCATAATCTCACATTTTTAGCGACTTTTTCATGAATTTCACTGTAACGATCTGAGAACCGTAACCATCAACTATTTAGCAGACATGGATCAAAGCACCTATTTATATGTAATGTGATTAAAAATGGGCGATATAATAATGCAAAATTCTGATATGAACAGTAGGGCACATATATCGATATGTGCGTAGGCCTGATTAAATATGAGTATGTGATACCATATTATAATTTGGCAGTTATCTGATATCTGTCAGGTTATATGTGATATAACCGGATTATCGAATCAAGTGTTGGTTTGATAATATGATATTCAGATTAATGATATTAGTCTGTTATATGTGATATAACCGGATTATTAGATCAAGTGTTAATTTAATAATGTGATATATATTATATGTGATATAATTATATCCTAATTAATATCATTAGCTCACTGATTGCTTTATATATATATTAATGTATATTTGATATATATATATATATATATATATATATATATATAGCATGGCATGCTTTTCTATTTTTAGAAAATAGAAAAATGAGGTGTAAATTGTGGAGATATTTGTGGAATGGGCAAGGCATGAGTTTTATTATTGGTCTTGACTCACTATTCAAGTATGGTTGCAATTTAGAATAGCAATTTTATTCCATGCTTTAATAAGTGAGGAAAGAGAGAGACATTTTGAGTTTACTCTCATCATTTTCATTCTTCATGCCTTAGCCATTTCTTGAGCTCTTGCTTCCTCTTGCTCTTTATAATTTTCTTCACCTCACTTCCAAGTTCAAACCCTCACATGTGATGTGAATCATTGAACTTGTGAAAACCCTAGTGAGCAAAATACCCCTACTTCACCATTTCATATTGGATTAACAATTTGATATGGAGTGTTGCCTTCACTAATAAGATTAGTGAAGGGTTAGCTTGAGCTTGTGGACTTCGGGTAGATTGTCTTTGGCGCGAAGATCACGAAGGAGGTTCGTTCAACTCGAAGAGGAGCCTAGTAGAGTCGCGTGGACTTCAACTCGGAGCTATTGAAGAGAAGGACTCGAACTACAAAGGTTTTATGCTCTTTTCTTCTCTTTAGTTCATCACATCACAAAAGGCAAGCCTTAATAATCTAGTAAAGATCTTGTTAGTCTAACTTAGAACCTAATAAAAATTTGAATTTGGCATGCTTGATGATACTAGAACCTTATGGTGGTGCTAAGTTCGACTTTTATAGTATCAGAGCCAAGCTAGAACATTAGGGTAACTTATAGCGACGTTAGTTTTTGTCGCGCAAAAACTGTCGATAAAAACAGTTTCAAAAATGATATTTTGAGTTATTTTAACACCTCGCGGGCTCACGGTTTGAACTGAGAAACCACGGGGTAGAGTGTGCGCACCCCGGGGACATCCCGGGGGGACCATAGGCCGAAAACACACCCCAAGACCACCACAAGGTGGCCTTGGGGATGGGTGACCCGAGAGCACCCTAAATGGGTGCTCTCGGGTCTGCCTACCCTAGGGGCCACTTCATGGTGGCCCCCAGGGTGGGTACCCCTCCCGAGGCCTCCCATTCGACAGGTAATTTTGGGATCTTCGCCTCCGCGAAGATTCGGGTGGATTTCGAGTTTGTTTCGACTTCCGGATTGGTTTAAAACGATCGGTTTTGGAACTTTAGCTCACTGGATTTTTCAAAGTTTTGGAAAAATTGGTTACATTTGCTAATTGCGCGCGGAATTCTAATGTCGCGGTTACTTTACAAGATTTGTGATGTGTGATACAATTATTAGAATCCGGATTAATTAGTTTTATGAAAACTAGTTAGTATATTGTAAACCTAGCCATTTAGTCTCAATTGATCGATTGCAATGAAGTTTTGATTCGGATCAAAACTCCGTCGCAATTGTGTATTGTACGCGATCACTAAGTCCGGAATCTTGTTGAATTATCTGACAACCAATTGAAAAGATTTTTCAATTTGGGACTAAAATGCAAGTTTTATAAGTTAGGCATGAAATCCGGAATATGAGATATTTCGGGTTTATGATGTCTAGGGGTATTGCGGATTCTAATTATTGTAGTTTTCTGTTTTCTTTTCTGCGACCGTAAATGTAATTTGTGGGGTATCCTAATTTCGTTGCTATATGTTAACAAGTTTAGGGATACACATATTTGCTTACGTTGATGTTATGCGATATCATGTGTTGCTGTTGATATGATTTATTGGATTGTCGTGAAAGAATAGCCGGGGGGTTTTATTTGAGATGAGAGTTTTTATTTTCATTCATGTAAAATCTGTATGCAATATTCTTTTATTAGGGCACTTCCAGGTTGAGGATGATGTCACCACTGCTGTATATTATTTACTTTTCCGCACTAGGATAGACCCAGGGCAAGGAACACAAGTAACTGGGTTCTCAAGTCTAGTGGGAGATCATCTCAAGGAGTTGAAACCGGATCTCCTAACTTTATAATTGGCAGGGTTACTTTCCGCTCTCGTAGGGGTCTAGGGATGTGGGTTTGGCTATTCTTCACGACCGTAGAATCCGTGTTTTACATTACTGGCTAATTTTAAAGCATGGACATCCTAATATATCCAATATTTTATATATTGCTTCTGCTGCTTGATTCTGTGATATTGATCATATAACTGCGTGAGACGAATGTACTATTATATATATGATATATAATAAACGTTGCTTATGTTATTCACCTCCGCTCTGCCGGTAGTTAAGTAACCTAATGGTGCATAACGGGGCCCCATGGTGAATGCGGATGGTATAAGCGTACGTTCTATTTTCATTTCATTTTTCTGTAATGTTTAGGAAACATTAATTGATGGGAGTTCATTAATGAGATTAATGAGAAGAAAGAAACCAAAAGATGTTATAGAATCAAATTTTCAAAAAGGGTGGTTCTAGTTCATGCTTTGCACAGTAGTATTCATTGATGAATATCCAGCACCTCAATCGATGAGGAAAGAGCCGAGATCTCTTCACCAGGAGTGACCTTTTTAGCGAAACTAGCAAATGCTACAACCCACTCGGTTTTTTCATTTAATTGTTTCTCTAGTTCTTGCTTTGCATAGTGGTATTCATGAATATCCAGCACCTCATTCGATGAGGAAAGAACCGAGACCCCTTCACCGGGAGTGGCCTCTTTAGCGAAGCTAGAAAATCCTCAAAGACACTCCTTTATAAAATCACTAGATTCTACAGCGATATCAAGTTCATTACGCTCATGATTTTCTTAAAAATTTGCGTAGCCCTCCGTCATTTCAGATAAGTACTATTTCAGTATTCGTGCAACGTTTGTTGACCTCTGTTTAGTTGATAAAACTGCACATTTGTTATTACATTTTTCCTACTATTTCTATACTAGAAAAGATCTTTATTATAATATATCATACATATGAGGGTTTATCTGTAAAAATACTATTTTTCATGTGTTGATATATAATAATTAACATTTGGTAGGAAAATGTACGCAAAGATACCATTGACCAAATTTTAATGGTGAAATTAATATCTCAATAAAACAAAACTCCACTAATATTATTTGTTGAGTTTGTGCAAAATTTTTCAGGGCTAAAAATCAAGAGAATCAAAGTTGTTAAGAGCAAACCTGCCTAATTAAGAAAGCAAATTAAGAAATCAAGTCTGGCAGAAGCAAAGAAAAGATTTCCAATTTCCAAAAGTTTCAGAGATCTCCACGTGTCACAAGGAGAAAAGCCCAGAAGAAAAAATCCAACGATCAACATACAAGACCGCGGATCCACGGTCAAACATACCTGTTGACCGCGGATCCGCCGCGGGTCAGAGAGGTTAGGAGCTGCGATTTTCTCTGGTGAATCTTAACTGTTGGCTTCCAAATTTGGAAGCTAGGGTTCTAGCTTTTGGAGTATAAATAAGGACCGAGAGCCTCTTAGAAAAATCATCAAGCCGACGCGATCACGAAGTCCAAGACGGCTCACGCATCCAGGCTAATCATCAACGGTTCATCTACCTCCTTAGAAGAGATTGAGAAGCAAAACTAGTATTTGTAATCATTTTCTAAGGAAAACAAAGTGTAATGAGTTTGGTTGATTAATAAAGATAGTTCTTTTTCTTATTCTATTTCTTCGTAATTTAATTATGCATTTTCTCTCCATCTCTTTTCTCCCAACATGCGCGAGTAATTCTCCGCTTGTTAGGGTTCGTAGGATTAAGGTGGGTTAATGGATGATGAAAATACCTAAACTCTTTTTACGTCCTATAAAGTTTATAAATTTTATCAAAAGAATCATTAACATCCTAATCGGGCGCGCTACCAATTCATTATTAGTCTCGACCGCGATTAGAAGTTAGATTAATGATTGTTTTGGAAAAGGGTAGATATGAACAGAGTTCCGTGTCGAGATAAGGGTTAAGAGTGAGATTCTTTTTCCCTCCAGAAACCCTAATCTACATGCATCACTGTCGTTCTAGTTTTAAATCTATTAAAGGATAAAAAGGGTAATTTTTAATTAATCATCCATAACTACTAAATCCTAACGAGCCCTACAAGCCCCTTCTTATATTAACTATATCTATAAATAATCTAGATCTATATTTTGCATTAGTGTTTAACGTAGATCTAGAAACCATTCCTTAACATTCTTATTTCTTCCTCTCTCTTTCTTAACACGTCTAAAGTAAGAATGAAAGATTCAACGTTTCCCAGAGGACGACCCGTACTCATCTCGGTCGAGCTACATGCGACACCGTTATTGATTGCGGTTAACTACTACACACAATTTTTCACATCAATGAAATGGCGCCGTTGCCGGGGATACATGCGTAATTTTTTATTCTTACTATTTGTGTTGAATTCTTATTCGATCTATATCATAATCAAAACAAAACTGCAAATTGTATATTTAACGATTATTGTGTGAATTTTGTGAGGGGATCTGGAGTCACAGAATCGAGGAAACCGAGAGACAGAGACATTCATCAAGATCCAGAGGAGTATAAGAGGCCACGTAGTAAAACTCATCACCTGATCCCTCAAGTCGGTGGCGGAACCGCGGCAAGAAGACCTATTCGGCAGCGGAACCGCGGCGCAACTGAGGATTTAGGGTTCCAA
Organism: Agapanthus africanus; assembly: GCA_030015575.1. Taxonomy (NCBI): domain Eukaryota; kingdom Viridiplantae; phylum Streptophyta; class Magnoliopsida; order Asparagales; family Amaryllidaceae; genus Agapanthus; species Agapanthus africanus. The sequence continues at coordinate 107,541,999 of CM057341.1, forward strand.
ACTTCTCTGGTAAAATTCTCAACTCTTTCTCTCTCTTCTGAAATCCAATAAAATATCGTTTCTGCAGGATTCTTTGCAAAATATCGCCGCTCAAAAATCGTTTTGCAAAGTTTTGTTCTTGGTTTGTTATTTCATATTTTAATACGGATTTTTAAGGGGCAAGACCAAAATTCAGATTAGGTAGGGATTTCATCACCCTTCCTAAGCCCCACAAATCACAAACCGAGCATCTGCATCAACCCTACATTAATTTAAAAAATATCTAGACCAGACTCTAAGGACTGTCACGCTTAATAAGGACAGAGGAAGGTCGTGGGTAATCTATCGCTTATCTGCATTACTTTTGTGGTGTCTAGGCAAGTGTGTCTAAGGCGAGTGGTTACTTAATTAGGACTACTACTTTTGTAGTGGGGAGCCTCCCACTCACCTGGCACTTACCTGGCTACAAGGGTAGTAAAGAGGCGGTAGAGGATTGATCCTACGGCTTGTCCTTTGGAAGTCTAGGAGCGGTCTAGAGACTGGACCTAGGTAACCATAGTTCTAGGGTTGTTTGTGCATTTTTGTATGATTTGTCTAAATCCGTCATTTTTCAAAACAAACCAATTATTTTCTCCCCTTTTTACCCCTTCCCCCTTCTTCTCTTCTTATAATGGGTGACCTAAACAGAATAACACTTGCCGAGCTTTGCTGTCCACAACCAGATATCTCTTGTTTTTGTAATCCCTTCGGTTTACCGTCCGACTCTCCCATGTCCTTAAGAGATCGGATAGAATAAGCGGGTAGAAACAGTTGGTGACCTCAATCCATGTCCTATCAATAGTATCCTAATTCTACACCTATTTCTGTTGATACTCCAAGTGAGAATGCCCCTAGACGCATGTCCATTGCTGAGCATATAGCTAGGGCTAGAGGCCAAAGTTTCAACCCTGACCAATATCAATATTCTTCTTATTATAATGTTGATCCTACTCCTACCCAATTTTCGCAACCATTCTATTCCTATCAATCCAATCCGACTTTTCAACTTTCTCTAGACAGTCTTTCTAATCAGTCATTTGGGAGTTTTAATTATCCGCAGGAATTTCAATCTTATCCTGAAACCCCTTATCGACCCAAGTCTAGTCTTGAGCAAACATTAGAAAAATTTCTGGAATTGTCGAACCAAATTAGGAAGGAAACAACAGAGTGGATGCAAGCAAATAATTCCAAACCAGCCCAAAAATTTTCACTATATGATTCGGGCATAGGACAAAATGAGAATTTGGGTAGTGAGATAGAACTGTACACCCTTCCTAATCAAACCTCCCCATTCCAAACTGAAATCCACAACTCCAGTTTCATAGATTCATTAAGTACACCAAATGATTCATCAATTGAAGATAGAATATCTGATAAGTTGTGTGACTTTATAGTGTTTGATTTACCCGATTGTGAAGGGTCCATTTCAAGTGAAATCATACCCAACCCTTGTGATCTCTACACCTCCACTCTTGAACCAAAACTGATTGAAAACCATACTTTTGATGAAGTGTTTGAGAATTCTAACCTTCATTTGAATGAGGTGATTGACGTTAGGGATATATTGATTGATGAACCCGAAATTTTGGATGATTTTGTCCCACCAATTCATCAGATCCTTTCACTTCCTTGTGGTCATCATCTTGAGCCTTTAATTTTTCCCGAAACTCAAATACGTCTTGAAGTTGATGATAAAGGTATATCCAAAGAAATACAGCCTCCATCTTCCACATCTGGTACAACAACACTCGACACGCCAATTTGTTTACCCATTTCACCTTCTACTTTCTCCGGTTCTTCTTCTGTTCCTATAGTTTCAGTGAGTTTTGATGAATCACAATCTGTTAATTCAAGTTCAATAATACCAGAAATTCAGCTTGATTTGGATATTTTTGAAAATGAGGTAGATGAGTTTTTCGAGTCCTCTACCTCAATGATTTTTGATGAATCAAGTAGGATAAATTCTGGCACAAAACTCTTTGACAGCAAAATGTTCAATCACAGCATTGATAAAAGTTTTAAGAACTTTTTGCTGACGAACTTGAATTTTTAAACAATACGTATTTTGTGATTAATCAATCTCCACCTATAGAGGTTGAACCGTCACCATTCCTTCTTCCTAATCATTCACATTCATTCTCATTCTTTCTTTTCTCTAATTTCAAACCCTTTCCAGACCACCTCTTATCCCTTGCCCATTTTTTCTTAACTCGATACAACACATTCTTCCACCAAACTATACGCTATACTGATAAAATCTTTGAATGGTTGGTGTTAACTTTTGGTCTTTGTAAAGTCTTACTTTGACCAAATGACTCACCCCCTCTTAAAATACTTCGTATTGTCTAACTCATGTTTGAGGGGGATATATTTTTGGCTCTTGAACATAACTTTTGTCCTCAAATTTGTGAGCCAAAAATAAGTTTGGGGGAGAATTTTCACTTTCATATATTCTTGCCCCCATTAATAATGTCCTCCCAAGCTTACAGGTTTTTATAATCCAGCAGATAGCAACAGTGAGGACACCGTTGAAAACAAGTTTGGGGGAGGTTTGTGCTTATTTACGCATCACTTTGTATCATATTTGGCATAAGCACAACATTTTCCAAAAAAAATTTAAAAATTTTCTTTTATAACAAAAGAGTAGAAAGTGAAAAATTAAATCCAAAAGACAAAAATAGTTTAAGAAAACCAAGAAAATTAGAAGTTTTCTTAAATGAACTGGTAATAAGTAGTTATGAGCTGCTGTCCCAAGGATTAGTAAGATGAAGGAAGTCATTAATCTGAGAATAAAAATAAGTCTGCAAAATAGTTTCTATTCTGGAGGCCAAACATTTGAATGTTGATACCCTACTATATTCACTTACACACGTCTTGAAACTCGGGATAGTAGAGGATACCTTGAAATGCTCTTGTCTAAAAGCCAAAGTATGAAGGAAATAAAAAAAATTAATAAAATATAAAATGGTGAAGAAAAAATGAACACTGGTTTTGTTATCGCCAATGTAGCAATAAAAAAATATAGCGAGGGTGCTTCATCACCTAGTGCCTTGGACCAACTGGTCTGGGAGTCACTGCTAAGCCTTAGGTGGTGCAAGACGAGGAAAATACTATCACCTAATCAGTAAGCACATAAGTAATTGGTCGGTTAGTACCTTAAGAAATATTAACGGTCGCATGAAAATGTGTGAGCGAATCCATATAAATATTCATCAAATTAAAAAGTACCGAGATAGATGGACAAGAGTATGATAGCTTGAATTGAATTCTCCGAGTGTAGGGATGTTCTATACACACACGTAGGGGTATATGATCAATGTTTGGATGAAAGATAGGAATGAAGAATAAAGATGATATTTTATTGAGAGATGATGTGATTACTAACATCTTTTCATGACTATTAAGATAGGGTTCATGACAACTGAAAAGCTAGTGGAGTTGGAAACTCTAAATTTTCAATGTATTTCTTTTATGGTTCTTATCTTTACATGTAAATTTCACCATCTCTCTTTTATTATAAGGATTTTGTGGGTGTAATATGCTGAAAACCCTCAGGAGACAACACTCCTCTTATTAGGGACACTTAGAGGTTTAATAGCTTGTTGCACGTGCTCAGTGCAATCGTGTTTACCTACGAAAGTGTGCTTAATTTTCTCCTTTCTTTTTATTCTTCTCTTGAATAAACTAGTTTGCTCGGGAAGATCAAAGATAAGTTTGGGGGTATTTGTTCAGTTGATAAAACTGCACATTTGTTATTATATTTTTCCTACTATTTCTATACTAGAATAGGTCTTTATTATAATATATCATACATATGAGGGTTTATCTGTAAAAATACTATTTTTCATGTGCTGATATATTATAATTAACATTTGGTAGGAAAATGTACGCAAAGATACCATTGACCAAATCTTAATGGTGAAATTAATATCTCAATAAAACAAAACTCCACTAAAATTATTTGTTGAGATTGTGCAGAATTTTTCAGGGCTAAAAATCAAGGGAATCAAAGTTGTTAAGAGCAAACCTGCCTAATTAAGAAAGCAAACTAAGAAATCAAACTAAGAAATCAAGTCTGGCAGAAGCAAAGAAAAGATTTCCAATTTCCAAAAGTTTCAGAGATCCCCATGTGTCACAAGGAGAAAAGCCCAGAAGAAAAAATCAAACGATGAACATACAAGACCGCGGATCCGCGGTCAAACATACCTGTTGACCGCGGATTCGCCGCGGGTCAGAGAGGTTAGGAGCTGCGATTTTCTCTGGTGAATCTTAACTGTTGGCTTCCAAATTTGGAAGCTAGGGTTCTGACTTTTAGAGTATAAATAAGGACCGAGAGCCCCTTGGAAAAATCATCAAGCCGACGCGATCATGAAGTCCAAGACGGCTCACGCATCCAGGCTGATCATCAACGGTTCATCTACCTCCTTAGAAGAGATTGAGAAGCAAAACTAGTATTTGTAATCATTTTCTAAGGAAAACAAAGTGTAATGAGTTTGGTTGATTAATAAAAGTAGTTCTTTTTCTTATTCTATTTCTTCGTAGTTTAATTATGCATTTTCTCTCCATCTCTTTTTCTCTCAATATGCGCGAGTAATTCTCCGCTTGTTAGGGTTCGTAAGATTAGGGGGGTTAATGGATGATGAAAATACCTAAACTCCTTTTACGTCCTATAAAGTTTATAAACTTTATCAAAAGAATCATTAACATCCTAATCGGGCGCGCTACCAATTCATTGTTAGTCTCGACCGCAATTAGAAGTTAGATTAATGATTGTTTTGGTAAAGGCTGGATATGAACGGAGTTCCGTGTCGAGATAAGGGTTAAGAGTGGGATTCCTTTTCCCTCCAGAAAGCCTAATCTATATGTATCACTGTCGTTCTAGTTTTAAATCTATTAAAGGATAAAAAGGGTAATTTTTAATTAATCATCCATAACTACTAAATCCTAACGAACCCTACAAGCCCTTTCTTATATTAACTACATCCATAAATAATCTAGATCTATATTTTGCATTAGTGTTTAACGTAGATCTAGAAACCATTTCTCAACATTCTTATTTCTTACTCTCTCTTTCTCAACACATCTAAAGTAAGAATAAAAGATTCAACGTTTTCCAGAGGACGACCCATACTCATCTCGGTCTAGCTACACGCGACACCGTTATTGATTGCGGTTAACTACTACACACAATTTTTCACATCAATCAACCTCTGTCAAGGCGTAGTGTGCGGTAGCTGATTAATGCTTATCTGCCAGCATGTGATGCGATTGGATTAGGGTAGTCGTGCGGCCTTGTTGACCTCCGTCAAGGGTCTTGCAGTTGGGTTTGATTCAATCAAGAAATGAATGGGTTGAATTTGACTAGCGGCCTATGGTTTGTTGACCTCCGTCAAGGTCATAGAAAGCTAGGGGTAAAAACTATTATCGGGAATTTCAAGTGTTGAAATTTGCAATGAGATTGCATACCTTCTATGTGATAGTTAGGATCCCGATACCTACTGCGAGTAAGAGTTACTCCTGGGAGAATTTTGCACTTTACAATTAGCTAATCTACTAGGTGTCTAGAAAGGTGTCAATGGGGTTATGCCTCTAGGGAAACGAGGTTTATTTTAATTAGGTCCGTGCGAAAGCACGGGGAACCTCTCTCGGAGTACCGATACTTGCCTGGCCGAACGATTGACGAACCTGTAGGGTGTAATTAATCCTGGCTAATCTTACCATTTAGGGTTTGAAGGAAGATTTGATTACAATAGTGTGAGCCATCCTGATTAGATAAAAATACAATCTAATCTTGCAAAGAGCGCACGCAAAGTAATTATCCTTCTCTCTCTCCTGGTAGAGACCAATGACATGCCTTAATTAAGATAATAATATGGATGTATTGACTGAAACTACTTATTATACCGGGCTAAGTTCCGCTCTATCTTATGATTGTCATAATTCTGAGAAAGGAATAGGGGAATATTCGGATTCCCACGCCACCTAAACGAATAAAAAGCATGTTGATGCATTTTCTTCGGGTGTGTTCGTTACCAAGAACTGTTTCTCAGTTACCTCTACGTCCTGGGTATTGGATACCGGATCAGGATCCCACACATGTAATTTATCACATGGGCTATAGAAAGGTGGAGAACTGGGAAATGGTGATATGTCTCTAGTAGTAGAGATGGTGCAATTGTCGCGGCCAAAGCAGTTAGCAAATATCACCTTGTGTTACCAACAGGTAATACATTGATTCTTAGCGACTGTTATTTCTTACCAATAATATTATGAATATTTTCCTAAATCAAGTGTTGATTAGGTAAGCTATATTGTATAACACATTTTGAATCAAACTACAGTTCTAAACGTACAGAACACATACAAGAGGAACAGTTCAGAAATGAACAATGTCTCCTTGAGGTATTGTAGACTAGGTCATGTCGATAAGTCAAGACTGGCTGAAGTATAAGGATGCATATTTGAATCCATTCGAATTTATATCTTATGAAACTTTCCAGTCATGCCTCAAAAACTAGGTGACCAAATCTCTGTTTACTGAAAATAGAGAAAGAGCTAATGAACTCTTGGACATATACATGATGATGTATGTGTTCCTATTGGATATAGTGCCCTCAAAGTCAATTATTGGATCGCATGTACGTGATTACAATGATTGAGGAGGACCTATACCGGTAGCACAATCTTACTCGAGATGATAGTATGCTATCTGGTTTACCTTTATCAGTCGTGTACAGGTTCAGGTGACTGATCACTATTACACGTTGATAGAACCCTTAGGATCTTACTTGACTACCAACAGTATGATGGCGATCATATACGTGAGAGTTGGGTAGTCTATAAGCACATCCTTAATTATGGTCCCTAGTCGTGGGAGTTTCGAGATAGGGCATCGATACTCCGGAGTAGACTAGTGTATACAGTCGAGACCCCGACGAGGGGCGGTGGCCGGTCTCACAAGCCACTGGTGTCAGTTGGATCACCTAAGATGTATACAGGTGCTCATTGGGTTATGAGTACACCGGACAGGACTCGCCGGGAACCTGCTAGTTGCTATTTATACCTAGCGTCAGAGAGCAGTTCCCTGGTGACATGTGTACAGGTTAGTTCATCGACCTGAGGTCATCATTTATCTCGTGTGAGCTCCCACTGTGCTTTAATTTCTACCCTACCACGGCTCAAAGGAGTCGTGCAAACATGTCTTTTTTGGGTACAGTCCCGAGCCACAGGGAGGAAAGTGAGCGGATCGGCAGGGGATTCGTCTCTCCCGGTATTGGGGGTGAGATCGTGCTGTGTCTAGGAGAGCCATTACACCAAGTCCTTGGCCAAGGCATGTGAGAATTACTGGTAAGTATTCCAGTAGTTTCTCAGGGTGTTCAGGGCTTGTCTTCGACACGACTTATATCGCTATTGGGGGTCTGACGTTACCAGCCCCCTATGCCTGATATGCGATACTCATAGACGAATGGACCGGACTGTATGTATATTGTCACTGTTAGGCTCAGTAGGGTTCCAGGATGAGTTCGCTCATCGGATTCCCTTGAGGTCAGTACATGGGCAGCCGTTTCACACTTCTAGTGCCGCTGACGTGCTTGTGGTTAAACCCGCTGCAGGGTACTGATGAGTCATTAGAGTCCCCCACAGATAGTTTCCCAAGTTCGGGAGAAACGTTGTAGAGGCCGTATGGTTTTATGGCAGGGTTCGAAAATGCACGTGCATTTATGCACGTGTCATATTTTGGGTAGATAATACTGGTGGGCTTTGGTTTAAGCCGGATCCATGTATTATATTGAATCGGAATATTTTAGTCTATTCATATTCGGTCGGAATACAGATACATGTATGTATATACAGGCGAGGGGTATTTTCGTAATCCGTTACGAGAATATTTTAGAAGATGCATTTCTTTATGGATTAATCATTTTGGTTTAAATGATTATTTAGTTTTGGAAAGGGTGACTCATTCTTTGCGACTCATTGATTCTAGAATGATCACTAATGACTCATGTAATGAGTCATCTAGTGAGTCATTAGAGAATTAATGATGTTTGTTTTGGGTAGGATATTATCAAGGCTTTGTGAAGATATTTTGTAGAGATTTTTTCTTTGTTTTCAAAGCACAAAAGCCTTATAATATCACCACTCATTATTTGGACAGCCATGGGCAAGTTTCATGCTTAGGTTTTTGCTCACTTGATTCATTTCTTGAGTGCACCATTTCCAAACCTTAGCATCTTTTTCAACCTCCACTCTTACCCTCTCATGTGATGAGAACCAAAGAGTGTTTTGAGACAAAATATTCTACTCGTTCTCTACTTCATCTTGGTCATCTCTTTTAGCAGACTTGATGACTGAGTTGCCTCGGTATAGAGGCAGGAGCCTGTTTAAAGATCCGTAGATGTGGTGCCACCTCGACGAGGAGCAAAGAGATCGGAGTTGCCGCAAAGGAGCGTGGGATGATGGCTAAAGACCGAAGGACTCGGATCGATCGGTATAGCCTTTCTACCTCTTTACAGTTTGTTAGTTTAGCGTTAATGGCAATATCCGGGTTATAGTATGCGATAGCGCCAGTTATAAAAGTTTTTGTTCCGCGTTTGGCGTCAGAATGATGGCCGGGGCGCTATCGTAGATTTACATGGTATCAGAGCCACGCCATTAAGCTTTAATAACTTGTTCTAATGCGTTTAAAATATCGATCGAACGAAATTTCGAAAACCGCATTTTTCAGTGTAAAGTTTCTGTCGATTTTAAAAACAGGCCTAAAAATAATTTTGAGCATCTCAGAAAATCGAGCAGGCTTTTTTAATAGCCTAGTAGAAATTTGGCCTACTGATTCGACCGTACGGCCGTGGAACCGCGGCACATGCCAAGGTTTGGCCGCGGTTCCACCGCAGTCTTGGTGCTTCAGTTTACCATACTTCTTCTGTGGGTTTTTCACAGGATATTGTGGTTTCTGGAATGGTTATTTTGGGCCCAGATTTTGTTACTGTACTGCAGATGTACGTGGGGCCCACTTTAGGAAGTTTTGTCGATCGAAATTTTAAACATGTTAGTTTACAGTACTTACATTATATCTCCGACCGTGAATGTCATTTGAGCGGTAAATTGCGTCTAATTTCTATAGCTCTTTTAGACAGGTTTGCGAACGTGACATTCGCGTTGATGTTCTGTGTTGTGCTGTGATGTTGCGGATTTGTCGTGGTGGATAGCAGTGTGCAATGGTAGTGCAGTTTAGATATATTTGTACATTTGATATTGCGGGGTGAGCGTCCAACATGTGGACTGCCGTCACTGCATGTTTGTATAATGTTTTTTGGGGCACGACCGGGCTGAGGTCGACGTACCCGTTGTACATATTTTTCATCACTGTACTAGGTTTACCCCACGACGGAGTGCACGGATAGCCGGGTTCTGGAGGGCAACGGGTCCGCATCTCATAGCTTTGAGAGGCAGAGGGGCTTCACTCTAGAATTGGCAGACTATTCGCCGCACCCCTAGGGGTACAGGTTGATCCAAGGAGGGGTGCTCAAGTTACCGGATTCCATGAAGTGCAAGGTGGTCCATTCACTATGCTGTAAGGGGCTGCCTCGCTTCAGGTTTTGGCGGGTAACTTGCCGCACCCGTAGGGGTCTAGGTTTCATTGCACAAGCTATCCATACGACCAGGGAAACATCAGGTTTCAGTAGCGGCTCTGTGAAACCCGGGGATCCCAGATTATCTGTATTGTTCTGTGATGCTTATTACTTTTCTGTAATGTTGCATATTATCACGCCTGGAGAGATTATTGTATATTGGTATATATACTAGTAGATGTTGTATATGTTTTACACCCGCGCTAGTCCAGTCCCCGCTCTGTCGTTAGTTAAGTAACCTAACGGGTGATGACGGGACCTTGTGACGAATGCGGATGGCATATATGTACATTTTCTTTTCGTTCTTTTCTGGTGTAATTAATTGATGGGACTGCGTTGATTCTGATCAATGCAAAGGAAAACAAACCTGTTTGGATGTTGTTGGAACAGTTTTAAAAAGTGTTATTACAAAGACGTTTTCTTTTGTTTTGCACAGTGGTATTCGGTTGGAATATCTCGCACCTCATTCGACGAGGCAAGGGCCGATATCCCTTCACCGGGAATGTCCCCTTGGGCAGAAGTTTGCATCAGGGTAATAACTTCATTATAGTCGATTGCATGTTGCTTTGCATCGCGGTATTCAGTTAGAATATCCTGCACCTCATTCCACGAGGAAAGAGCCGAGATCCCTTCACTCGGAGTGAACTCTTTAGCAAAGGTTTTTGCCACTATATTTTTATAAAAAGCTATCAGATTCCTTCAACAAGATCAAGTTCATTACGTTAAAGGTTTTTCGCCAAAAACCGGCCGTAGCCCTCCGTCATTTCATATGAATGGTCAGTAGCATTCAAGCTATGTTGGTTTAACCCTTAGCCAAGACATAGTGATTGGTAGCTGCTGGGGTGTTCACATGTTGCATAGATAGATGCATTGGTTTGGGACAGCCATACAGCCTTGTTGGCCCTTAGTCAAGGGCGAGTACGAGTGGGTTCAAATTAACAAGATAATGATGGGAAGAACTTGACATGCGACTTATGATTTGTTGGCCTTTAGTCAAGGTCATAAGAGCATGGGGCAAAAATCACATCAGGAGTTTCTAAAGAAACTGAAACTTCCCAGGCATGCGCATACCTTCTGGAGTGTGATAACGTGAATAGATTCCGTCATGTTATCATGCGATGAGAGTTGGATCCCGATTCCCACTGATGAGTTAGTTTACTCTTCGGGTGATCCCGATTGATTCTTCTTTCAGGTTTGGAGAAGAATTTGACAGTACAGTAGGAGGTTTCAAGGTTAGATAAAGTGATAACCATTCTGATCTAAGTTAGAGTGCACGCAGAGTGTTTCTTCTCTTTCTCTCTGGCAGCGACCTTTGACCGACCCTAGATTATGACTCAGTGACCAAGTTAACCGAACCTTCTTAAAATACTGGTTTTTGGATTGTCTAAGTTGCATAAGTCATTGCCGCTCCTTCTTTTACCCTTTGCATTTCTCAGAACACCTCGTATTATTACGAACATCCACTTCCATTGGATAGATCCATCGTATGGTTATATACGAACTCGAAGGGACTTCTTCAAGGATGGATCCAGGTTCAGGAGAAATAGAATTGGTTTATTCAGTTGTCTTTTATTATCTCCTTCTTTCAGATTGCGAGGGCTCCTCAGTTTAGGAGAGTACACCTTTTACGCTTATTAGATAGTCTTCTTCCAAACCATAGGCAGGTGCCGAAAGGTGGGGAAGGAAGAAAACCAATTAGCCTAAGTAGGGTGTACAAAAGGTAATAAGTAAAGACAAAATAAAGAGATTAGAAAGAGGGCAAAGTAAATTGCGACTGCTATCATTCACGACCAAATCACGTACTTCATCACCACTCCTATTTCACCTTTGCTTTTTTCTCAAGTTTGGGAGAAATAGAATAAGGTATTATTCAGTTGTCTTTTATCATCACCTTCTCTCAAGTTGCGAGTACTCCTTGGTTTAGGAGGGTACACCTATTACGCTTACTGGATAGTCTTCTTCCAAACCATAGGCTGGTGCCGAACGGTAGGGAAGGAAGAAAACCACTTAGCCTAAAAGGATGTACAGAAGGTAATGAATAAAGGCAAATAAAGGGATTTGGAGAGATGGCAAAGAAATATACGGTTATAGCCATGAATTGGATTATGGAAGAGGCATTACTAGGAATACCAGGATATCCCTACGAAACATTTTCATGCTTCAGTTTCACTGTGCGTTGTTAAAAGGAAAACTGATTTCCCGATTAGATACTTACTCCAGGGTATGTATTTACCACGTATGATTCTCACATCTGTATGGTTTTACAGATGATGAGTGTGACTAGGTTATTGGGAATAAGGTGATCATCCTCATTATATCGGAATTCGTTGTAATTGGTGATATTTGAGGAAGTCGCCTGGGTTTTTGCCGGACGGCATGTATTTGGTTTTGAGTATCCGTTGTTGTGCACCAATTTCAAAATGATATATCTATAAGTTTATTTTATAAAGTGAGATATAATATTTTGTAATTATGTCCGTGACATTTACCTATATCAGTTGACGATTGGGTAAGGAGTATTGAACAGCGGAATAGTTCTTAACCATAAGTACAGTTTTCAACCTACAATGCACAGGTTTTGAGTTATTCAACCCAGCGTACTTATACAGAATATTGTATGTTGTTCAGTGTCCATCAGGACAAAGGGGTTGGTCCTCGTACTATGTTCTGTTTACTTATGGCTTCTTTAGTTTTTAGAAAAGTGTTTCATAGAAATACAAGGTCTAAGTTTTGAGAAGTTGTGGGTATAGGAATAAAGTAGAGAACCAGATGTCCCAAGTATCGGGATTCTTCAAAGAGATCGAAGATGAAGATTCTTGTGATTGGTATTCAGTTGATAGTAATGGTTTTGAGAAACTTGTTTATCTTTCAGGTTACTCATATTTGGATGGATTCCTAAGTTGAGTAATGCTGATAAGCCTCTCTCCATTAAGTTGATATGCACTGGAGACAGCTGCATGATTAGAATATGGTTCTAATTAAATAAGTGCCAAAGTTTCTATATTGGATATAGAATGGTTCATATCTTAACGATGTTAAGGTACGGAGAGTTGTCCAGCTTATGCTTAAAACCAGAATTTGGATAACTCAAGGCACGTTTCTGTAATGGCAGTTTGTGGGTTGACCCGGGCTATGTCGAGGGTTGACTTTCTACCATTTGGAAGATCAATAGTGATATTGTTCTTGACTCGCCACAGTTTTAGTAAAATGGATTTTTTCAGAAAACAATAGTGGAAGTATGGTAGAAATGGAAGTGATTCCAGAACCGCAAACGATTACGGAAAATTTAATAGGACCTAAAGATTCAATCAGGTTTGACATTCCATTAGCCACTCCGCAGATATGGTGGGTAACCTCAGACACCCGAGAGTTACTCCGGTAGCCTCAAGGACGGTGACAGGGAGGTTCTTATTTACCCAGACTTGACATTACTGTTATTCCAGGCTATGAGACCCGGCAGGAGGTTAAGTATAGCGTCGTTCTAAACTAGCTTTAGAAGTGCACGTATATATTATTCTGCCAGAGAGTTGTTGTGGTCAGTGGGAGCAGCGGAAGCATAGTGGGCAAGTAGCTTATGTCTATTTATAGACTTGAGCAGATATAGCGGAGATAGATCATCTATTTTTGATGTGACAGATGGGTTTGACTTCATCAGAATAGGGGATGGATCTGTTGAGAAGGTAGTAGGGTGTGATGTCCTGGTATTTGGATGACATACACAGAGTAGGAAGTAAAATTCCTATACTATGATCGGTTGTACTGTGGTCGTCACTCAGTTGTTTCTCCACACAGGATATGGATATAATATCAAACATTCTGGTTACTAGATCTATGGTTTTAGATCTAGAATTGGGTAGTTTCCCAATGTGGGTACTTTGACGGTATTCTAAAGGTATTTAGAATAGATGACTCGTGGCATGGTGGTGTACCTGCAGGTGATGGAGTTACCCTCTCTTAAGGTGTCTTATAGACTAAAGGGGAGAGGGATGTGCATGATTGGCATATTACTTGCTAAGGCAATTGAGTCAATCGTGAGATTTCAAATACCACACCGGATGTTGTTTTTGCACTAAATGCGATAAGTTTATATTAATCCAATCCTGAAGAAACATAAGGAAGCAGTTTTGAAACATAAGTGCATATTCTAGGGATTTGATGACGGCAGCCTCTTTCGGAGACGGTTATCATTCCAGGCTTCAAAGGTGACATGGATGACAGAGTGATTGTCAGAGTTATAGCTTTCCATCTGACGAGGGACAGTATTATGGACAGGTGGTCCAAGAGGATACTGTGGGAGGCATGGTGCAGGATACTGATTAGGTTCAGTTAACGATACAGTCTAAGAAGTTTAGATTTGGAGTTCATTTATGAACTAGGTCCCATCAGATATCCAGACACTCTAAGATAGGTATTACTCAATTCGGGAGATGGCTTTCTCCTCGAACTTGAGATTAAGAGAGACATAGAAAGAAACATCGGGGAGGATCCACTCATTGAGGCTATTTCTCGAACACAAGAGTTTTACAAACGGGCTTTGTGAAACTGATTAGTAGAGGAGTTGGATGTTCGGTATCACACGGGCTGTGAGTATGCGACATCGCAATAATTAGCCTTAAGTGCAAGTGGGAGATTGTTGGATATAGTGCCCTCAAAGTCAATTATTGGATCGCGGGTACGTGATTGCAATGATTGAGGAGGACCAATACCGGTAGCACAATCTTACTCGAGATGATAGTATGCTATCTGGTTTGCCTTTATCAGTCATGTACATGTTCAGGTGACTGATTACTATTACACGTTGATAGAGCCCTTAGGATCTTGCTTGACAACCAACAGTATGATGGCGATCGTATACGTGAGAGTTTGGTAGTCTATAAGCACATCCTTAATTATGGTCCCTAGTCGTGGGAGTTTCGAGACAGGGCATCGATACTCCGGAGTAGACTAGTGTATACAGTCGAGACCCCGACGAGGGGTGGTGGCCGGTCTCACAAGCCACTGGTGTCAGTTGGATCACCTAAGATGTATACAGGTGCTCATTGGGTTATGAGTACACCGGACAGAACTCGTCGGGAACCTGCTAGTAGGTATTTATACCTAGCGTCAGATTGCAGTTTCCTGCTGACATGTGTACAGGTTAGTTCATCGACCTGAGGTCGTCATTTGTCTCGTGTGAGTTCCCACTGTGCTTTAATTTCTACCCTACCACGGCTCAAAGGAGTCGTGCAAACATGTCTTTTTGGATACAATCCCGAGCCACATGGAGGCAAGTGAGCGGATCGGCAGGGGATTCGTCTCTCCCGGTATTGGGGGTGAGATCGTGCTGTATCTAGGAGAGCCATTACACCAAGTCCTTGGCCAAGGCAGGTAAGAATTACTGGTAAGTATTCCAGTAGTTTCTCAGGGTGTTCCTTGGCCAAGACAGGTGAGAATTACTGGTACGTAATCCAGTAGTTTCTCAGGGTGTTCAGGGCTTGTCTCTGACACGACTTATACCGCTATTGGGGGTCTAACGTTACCAGCTCCCTATGCCTGATATGCGATACTCATAGACGAACGGACCGAACTGTATGTATTTTGTCACTGTTAGGCTCAGTAGGGTCCCAGGATGAGTTCGCTCATCGTATTCCCTTGAGGTCAGTACATTGGCAGCCGTTACGCACTGCTAGTGCCGCTGACGTGCTTGTGGTTAAACCCGCTGCAGGTTACTGATGAGTCATTAGAGTCCCCCACTGATAGTTTCCCAAGTTCGGGCGAAACATTGTAGAGGCCGTATGGTTTTATGGCAGGGTTCGAAAATGCACGTGCATTTATGCACGTGTCATATTTCGGGCAGATAATACTGGTGGGATTTGGTTTAAGCCGGATCCATGTATTATATTGAATCGGAATATTTTAGTCTCTCGTATTCGTATTTGGTCGGAATACGGATACAGGTATGTATATACAGGCGAGGGGTATTTTCGTAATCCGTTACGAGAATATTTTAGAAGATGCATTTCTTTATAGATTAATCATTTTGGTTTAAATGATTATTTAGTTTTGGAAAGGGTGACTCATTCTTTGTGACTCATTGATTCTAGAATGATCACTAATGACTCATGTAATGAGTCATCTAGTGAGTCATTAGAGAATTAATGATGTTTGTTTTGGGTAGGATATTATGAAGGCTTTGTGAAGTTATTTTGTAAAGATTTTTTCTTTGTTTTCAAAGCACAAAAGCCTTATAATATCACCACTCATTATTTGGACAGCCATGGGCAAGTTTCATGCTTGGGTTTTTGCTCACTTGATTCATTTCTTGAGTTCACCATTTCCAAACCCTGGCATCTTCTTCAACCTCCACTCTTACCCTCTCATGTGATGAGAACCAAAGAGTGTTTTGAGACAAAGTATTCTACTCGTTCTCTACTTCATCTTGGTCATCTCTTTTAGCAGACTTGATGGCTGAGTTGCCTCGGTATAAAGGCGGGAGCCCGTTTAAAGATCCGTAGATGTGGTGCCATCTCGACGAGGAGCAAAGAGATCGGATTTGCTGCAAAGGAGAGTGGGATGATGGCTAAAGACCGAAGGACTCGGATCGATCGGTATAGCCTTTCTATCTCTTTACAGTTTGTTAGTTTAGCGTTAATGGCAAGATCCGGGTTATAGTATGCGATAGCACCAGTTATAAAAGTTTTTGTTCCGCGTTTGGCGTCAGAATGATGGCCGGGGTGCTGCCGTAGACTTACATGGTATCAGAGCCATGCCATTAAATTTTAATAACTTGTTCTAACGCGTTTAAAGAATCAATCGAACGAAATTTCGAAAACCGCATTTTTCAGTGTAAAGTTTCTGTCGATTTTAAAAACAGGCCTAAAAATAATTTTGAGCATCTCAGAAAATCGAGCAGCCTTTTTTAATAGCCTAGTAGAAATTTGGCCTACTGATTCGACCGTACGGCCGCGGAACCGCGGCACATGCCAAGGTTTGGCCGCGGTTCCGCCGCAGTCTTGGTGCTTCAGTTTACCATACTTCTTTTGTGGGGTTTTCACAGGATATTATGGTTTCTGGAATGGTTATTTTGGGCCCAGATTTTGTTACTGTACTGCAGATGTACGTGGGGCCCACTTTAGGAAGTTTTGTCGATCGAAATTTTAAACATGTTAGTTTACAGTACTTACATTTTATCTCCGACCGTGAATGTCATTTGAGCGGTAAATTGCGTCTAATTTCTATAGCTCTTTTAGACAGGTTTGCGAACGTAACATTCGCGTTGATGTTCTGTGTTGTGCTGTGATGTTGCGGATTTGTCGTGGTGGATAGCAGTGTGCAATAGTAGTGTAGTTTGGATTTATTTGTACATTTGATATTGCGGGGTGAGTGTCCAACATGTGGACTGCCGTCACTGTAGGATTCCTAGGCACTCTAAGGGGGTTTCACAAGGCATCAAACATGCCCAATTCTAATTTTTCATGTGTCTACAAACCCTAATACGGATCGTTAACTAGATGTATAGGCGATGCAATGCAAGTTAACAACTTTAACTAAAAGGGAAGTGACTACAACCTTTGTAGATCCGGTCCTCCACCTCCTTGGCTCCGTGATGACGTCCCTCCGCTGTACCAATCGGATCCTGGACTCTGGCGGTGGTTTCATCGGAGAAAAGATCGGGCTAGGTCGTCGACTTCGATGCCGAAGATGATCTACGTCGAGGCAACTCAAGATCAAACTCCAACTTCACCAAGTCATGAAACTTGTGAAGAAAACATCCTATACTACTTGGCAAGTGGTAGAGGATGAAGAAATAGGAAGTGTGTTCACTTTAGAATTGGATTTCTCACTCTTTTTCTCATGTTGCCATTAATGGTTGCAAGCTTTTTCTTTGTTGAAGAAGAAGAAGAAGAAGAAAAAGAATTATGATAAGATATTGAAATTACAAAATAAAAGTGATTCTTATCATATAGCAACCATGGTTAAGTGTAGAGAATAAATTAGGGTTAGGTTTAATGGTTAGGTTAAAGGAATAAAACAAAATGGTAAGACTTATTCAAAGATGCTAGAAAAGTCATGAAGCTTCTTGCCAAAAATAAGAAAAGCCACCACTTTGTTTTTCCAAAAATAAATAAAGAAAAGAAAATAACACCTTAACCATTAACCTAAACCATGGTTTAATGCATACACACCCAAGTTTGCATGTATCATCAAACATGATACAAACTAGTGCACAAAACTATATCATATATACAATGTGCACAATCAAGTGAGAAAAACATCTTAAGTGAACCTATATTAGTTAATGTAAACTAATATATTAAATATATAATTATACATTAAATCATTAAATCAACACTTGATTTAATGATCCGGTCATACTGCATATAACCGACTAATATCAAGTGTATCAATGTACCGAATCAACACTTGATTCGGTAACCCGGCTATATCACATATAACCTGCCGATGATACAAATCACGAGAATAGAATACAGTATCACATACTGGTATTATTCTCGGTCCCGCACATATCTCATATGCGCTCCTATTTCGTTTCGCTTGAGCCAGGAAACCTCTGTGTAGGACTCTAAAGACTCGTCAATACGCCGGCAGCAGGTGATGATCATATCGAACACCCACAAGCCGCAAGCGGTCTGCTAAACGTAACGGCCACCCGGGTATTGAGCGATCAGAAGATCGACGAGCAAGCCCGCTCACACTCCTGTGAATCCAACCAGTAACACTTACCGTACAGTCCGGTCTGTTCGTCTGATATGTCGCATATCTCGCTTAGGGGTTGTAAACGTCAGACCTCAATAGCTTGATAAGTCATGCCGACGTGAGGTCCATAACAATCGTGAAACTACTGATAACTCTTACCAGTAAATCACTACAACCCTGGCCAGGGATTTCCAGTTATGGCCAGTCTTGCATAGCGCAACATCAACCCCCAATACTGGGAGAGACGAATCCCCTCCTATCGCTCATAGCCTCCATGTGAATCGGGACTGTACCCAAAAACCACCTGTTTGCAAGACTCAGTAGAGCCGTGGTAAGGTGGAAATCAAAGCACAGTGGGAGACACACAAGACTCTATGACGATCTCGGGTCAACAGACTAAGCTGCACCAGTGTCACCAGAGAACTGCCATCTGACATGAGGTATAATACCATCTGGGAGTTCTCGGCGAGTCCGTTCATTGTATCCAGTCTCTACTGAGCACCCACATACCATCTCTGATGTCAAACACCAATGGATATGGGATCATCCATCGCCCATCACATGGGTCGAGAAGATATGCGCTAGTCTACTCTGGAATATCGATACCCCGTCTCGATATTCCCACGACTAGGAACATTGAAGGATGTACTCATGGACTACCCAGGCCCCACTAGTATGATCTGCATCATAGTCCTGGAAGTCGAGTACACATCCTAAGGGCTTTATCAACATGTAACAGAGAGACAGAAAGTATACATGTTAAGATAAAGAGCAACCAGATAGCGTACTATCATGTCGAGCAAGAAAGTCCTACCCATATATGTCCCAGCATCCACTACAATATACATCCAATGTACAGTAATGGCCTCTAGGGCATACATATAACTAACAATCTCCCACTTGCACTAGGGCCATCTGTAGCAGTGGTTGCAGTATCACATACTCAACCATCCCATATAAGTCTCTCTCTGGGAAAAAGACTTTGTGAGTGGATCCGCCGTATTATCCTCTGAGTCTACTCTCCTAACCTTGATCACCCTGGAGATCAACTATCTCCATGATCAGGTGATGCTGCCTCAGAATATGTCTGGGTCACTGATAAGACCAGGGTTCCTTGGCCAAAGCCACACTTCCATTGTCATACAATGGTTGGAACCTAGTCATCTTATGAACCAATATACACCCAAACTGCCTCTTTGGTAGTATCTTTAATAGCGATGTTACCAGCCTTTATCGTCTAGTCTGCCACAGTATCTAGCTTGGAACTCTTCCAACATACCGTCCCTTTACTGAGGGTAAAGACAATGCCTGCGACTGACATTCAGTCGTCCTTATCACCCTGGAACCTTTCCAGTGATTCACCTTTATCCCATATGGAGAATCCTTGTGATAAGAGGAGATTGACCGAGCGTAGTATAGGAAACTCCTTCCTTATCAGGAGTATGTCATCTACGTACTCTATGAGGATCACCACCATACCCCCTACCCCCTTTTTGTATATACAAGGTTCATCTGCCATTTTGATGAAGTCAAACACTTTGACTATCATATCAAAACAGACGTTCCAACTCCGCGATGCCTGCTTTATTATGTAAAGCAACTTGCACACGTTTCCGCTGCTCTCACTGTTTACGAAGCCCTCTGCTGTGTTCTTATAGACGTTCTCTTCTAAATCATTTTAGAAAAGCAGTCATGGCACCCAACCACCAGATATCGTAGTCATGGTATGTAGCAATAGCACGTAGGATCTGGATGGACTTAAGCATAGTCCCTGGAAAAGGTTTCATCATTATCCACGCCTGGTCGATGACGAAAACCTTTTAACAAGTCTAGCTTTGAAAGTCTCAACTTTTCCATCTACACCAAGTAATCTTCTCAAGATATACTTGCTCCTTATGGGGATTTAACCCTTCAGATATAGCAGCCAAAGTCCATACTTTGCAGGTGTACATGGATTCCATTTCAGATCGCTAAGCATCCAGCCATTCTTACAGAGTCCCTACTCTCGATGGCCTGCTCGAAACTAGTTGGGTCATCATCTCATGATGCATTCCTTGCTCCCACTGTCTTCGAGAAACCGAGGTATCTCTCAGGCGGATGCGGAACCCTACCAGATCGGCGGAGAGGCTGAGGTTCGTCGAGAACTATTGAATCCTTTGGTTCTTTCAAATCAGCTGCAGTTTTGTATAGCTGGAACCTTTCCAATTCTACAGAACTGACCTTGCCTCGATCTTGTCCGGATTTTGCTTTAGACATAGGCCGGACAATCCTAAATCTTAACTTATTTAAGAGATAGGCTCTTCCCATACCATATCTTATATGGAGTGGTAGGCAGTGATCTGATTTGAACCTAACTCAATAGGTATGCAACTTCTCAAGTGCACAACCCCAAAAGGAAATAGGTAACTCGGTAATACTTATCATAGAGAACACCATATCTAATATGGTCCGATTGCTCCGCCCTGATACACCGATGTGCTGTAGTGCATTCAGAGGAGTAACACTGAGAGAGAATCTCATTCTCCTTTAGAATAGTCCAGGAATGTCATGCACAAGTATTCTCCTCCTTGATCTTATCATAGAATATAATACTTATACCCGTATTTTGGTTCTCTACTTCTAACTTATATTCTGTGAATATCTCAAAAGGTTCGGACTTATGTTTCAACAGGAACATATGACTGAATCTTGAGAGATCATCAGAGAATGTAGTGAAGTACAAAGAACCGGTCCAAGCATGTGTAGACAGGGGACCTTACATACATCATCATATATCAGTCCCAAGAGTTTACTAACTCTTTCTCTGTTTCCAGTAAACGGAGCTATGGTCATCTAATCTTTGTGACATGACTGGCAAGTTTCACAAGATGTAAATTCAAACTGATTTAAATATGCATCTAAAATATAACTTCAGCCAGTCCGGTCGCATTGATATGACCTAGTCTACAATGCCTCAAGAAGGATTCTTTCATTTCTGAACTCATCCTCTTGTGTGTTCTGTATATTAGGAACTGTAGTTTGATTTAGAACTTCAATGCTTTTAGATAACGTGCCTGAACCGATCAACTTTTGATATAGGAAATGTTTAAAATATTATCTATCAATACAAAATTTTATCATTTCTTTACTAATAAAGAGACTGATATGACAGTGACCAACAGACTTGGCTGCAACACTTGCCCCGTTTTCTGTCTCATGAAACTTATCACCCGTTCTTAGTTTTCTACCTTTCTGTAGCCCTATGTAACATATTACATATCTGGGATCCTGATCCGGTATCAAATACCCAGGATGCAGAGGATACTGAGAAACAGTTCTTTGTAATGAACACACCCGAAGGAGATGCATCATATGCACTTTCTTCATTTGGGCGGCACAGTAATTCTGGTATTCCCCTAACTCCTGCTCGGTCTTATAACAATTATAAGTTGGAGCGGGACCAACGTTCCCCAGCTCAGTATAACAAGCGGGTTCGGTCAATACATCCATATTATTATCTTGATTAAGGCGTGATATGGTTGCTACCTGGAGAAAGAGAGAAGAAAACACTCAGCGTGCGCTCTTGCAAGATCAGATTGGTTATATATTTTATCTAATCAGGATGTCTCCCACTGGTTTTATCAAATCTTCCTTCAAACCTTAAAAGGAAAGACTAGCCGGGATTAATTACACTCTACAAGTTCGCCAATCTTTCAGTCAGGCTAGAGTCGGTACTTTGAGGGAGGTTCCCCGTGCTTTCGCTCGGATCTAATTACAGTAAACCTCGTTTTCCCAGAGGCGTAACCCCGTTGACACCTTTCTAGACACCTACTTGATCGACTAATTGCAAAGTGCAAAACTCTCCCAGGAGTAACAATTACTCGCAGTGGGTATCGGGATCCAACTATCACATAGAAGGTATGCAATCTCATTGCAAATTTCAACACTTGAAACTCCCGACAAAGATTTTTACCCCTAGCACTTATGACCTTAACTATGGTCAACAAATCATAAGCACTAGTCAAGTTCTACCCGTCATTTCGTGATTAATTAGACCCACCCACATGACCCTTAACTAAGGTCAACAAAGTCACGCGACTGTCCTAACTAATCGCAGCATATGCGGTGTAGGAAGACATCACTTAGCTACCGTACACTGTGCCTTGACTATGGTCAACAAACACAGCACGAATACTAAGTACTCTACTTCCTAAAATGACGGAGGGTTGCGAATGGTTTTTATGAAAACCTTAAACGTTTTGAACTTGATCTCGTTGCGGAATCAAATGGTTTTTAAATGGAATGTTTTTGAAGCTTTTCTAGTTTTGCTAAAGGGATCACTCCTGGTGAAGGGATCGTCGGCCCTTTCCTCGTCGAATGAGGTGCGGGATATATCATATATATCACTGTGCAAAGCAGAAACTATAGAAGCAATCAAAATACAAACCGAGTGTGTAGCATCTGCCAGTTATTGCTTAAGGAGTCACTCCCGGTGAAGGGATCTCGGTCCTTTCCTCATCGAATAAGGTGCAGGATGTTCTACAATGAACACCGCGATGCAAAGCAAGAACTGTAGCTACCTGTTTTATTTTTGAAATTCGATTCCACAACATCAATTAGGTTTATTTTCTTTCATTAATCTATTAATGAATATCCCATCATTTAAGTCCACCTAAACATCACAGATAAATATAACGAACGCTTATGCCATCTGCATTCGCCTCGATGTCCCGTCTGCACCGTTAGGTTAGGTAACTAACGCCAGAACGAGGCAGGGCTAGTGCGGGTGTAAAACATAAGCAACGTCTATATGATATATCATATATACCATATATAATATCTATCTGAACATATCACATGATCACATCACAGATAACGCAGCAGAAAGTATCATATGAAATATTGGATATACTAGGACGTCCGTGTTTTTAATACTAGCCAGTATAAAACACGGATTCTACGGTCGTGATGAATAGCCAATCCCACACCCCTAGACCTCTACGAGAGCGGCAAGCAACCCTATCAATTCTAGGGTTAGGAGACCCGGACTCGACTCCTCGAGATGGTCTCCCACTGGACCCTAGAACCCGGTTACTTGTACTCTCCTCCTTGGGTCTATCCTAATGCGGAAAAGTAAATAATATACAAAAGGTGACATCTTCCGCAACCTGGAAGTGCCCCAATAAAAGAATATAACATACAAGTTTTTACATGAATGAAAATGAAAAACACTCATCTCACATAAAAACCCCCGGCTATTCAAATACGACGATCCAATATAACATATCCAGCAACACATAACATCATATGTCATCAACGTAAGTAACTATGCATACACCGATTGTCATCGACGTATAGCAACGACAATCAGCAATACCACTACATACTACACTTACGGTCACAGAAAAGAAAGTGTAAAACTACAACAGTTGGAATCCGCAATCTCTTTAGACATCGCATGCCTAATCAAATGAATTCCTTAGACATCGCATGCCTAACAATTATAAACCCCGCATTTTAGTCTCATTTATCGAAAACTCTTTTCAATATCAAGTCGGGCAATTCAACAAGATTCCCGACATCCTGATCGAATACTCGTCGCAAACTTTAGTAGGCAGCTGCATGATTGATAGGATACGAGCGTGTTCAAGTTTAAGTTTAAATACCGTAATCAAGACGGTTTCGCACGTAGCTAGCCGGTTGAGTACGGGTCGTCCGCAGGGAGATGGGAATCTTTTTCTATGTGTTTTTCGACGAGTTAAGTCCGGTTGTTCAGATTTTGTTTGTAGTTATCTAAGTGTTGAGTTGATATTTAAAGAGAGCATGTTAGGGTTAGGATTAGGTTAGTTTGAGTTATGAGTCTCCACATCTTTCGTTGCCCTTCTTAATATCGTGTTACGGTAATCGGCAACAACGGGGATTAGCACGACTAGGAAGGACTTTGCGAGTATAAGCTAGGCTTTCCAACGCATAAGTCTTCCTTTTGGTGCTTGTCCGTCCGTTCTTGGCTCTTAGCCATAACCTCCGGTTAATCCAACCACAACCGGTCTCACTACGGAATCACCGCTATCATGTAGGATAGGGTGCCGTAAGGAGCGGATTGTGGTTGGGTTAACGGGAGTCGATTTAAGATGTTGGGCAAGGAAAGAGTGAGAGAGATTTCCTTCTCTCAAACTTCCCTTATCCTACCCTAACAAGAATGAACTACTCACACATTATAATACGGAAAAAATAAAACAACACAAAAGAGGAAGATAGAAAGAAGGAGATTAGAAGAATACGACTAACTATTTGCGACCTCACCTTGGCGAGGATCAAGCGTAAGTATCATTGTCATATGTAAGGATAAAGAAAAAAGAGAAGAAAGAAATAACAAGGAAATAACAACAACTACTTAACGAATTAAAATTACAACAAGCATAAATATAAGGAGACAAGCATGATAATAAAATGGTCTTCTTTATTCATCACTCTTCACTCAAAAGCTCACTTACAAGTTTAATGGAGAAGAGGTGAGAAGAGGAAAAAGAACATGTAACTAAAACTTAGCAAAAGAAATACAAGAATTGGACCCCTTCCTTCACAGAATTCTGGGGTATTTATAGGCTGGAAAATGAGAAACTAGGGCAAAAATACGGGCCCATATGAAATTACCAACCTACCCCCCAAAGCCCTGCGCACTTGGCGCCAGAACGGCCGCGGAAGCGCGGCCAACACCCCCCTTTGGCCGCTCTTCCGCGGCCGTTTAGATGAATTGTGGCTCTGTATTTTTGGTGGTCCCCTGGTCTTCAGTGTACCTAATTCTGGTATATGTATTTTCTCAATTTGGCTCCACGATTTTTCCAGAATTTCTGTTGAAGGAAAGGTGGACTTTTTGTTAAGATTTTGTCATGATTGTCTCGAGCTCCGCGTAGATCTCTTGGATCTTGTGCTACCATTGAGCCTTGTGCCTGAAAACGACATTGATTTGACATTTTGTCTTCCTAAACTGGTATCTGGCAGCATACGGATGAAGAGCGGAGACCGTGTTTTATCTGTGGTTGGCAGGAACCGGATTTTTGTCGTGTTTTCCATGAATTTCTCCGTTTGAGAACCGGGAACCTGTATCCTGCAATTGACTAGCAAACACGGCTCAAGAGTATCTACCGACATGCAATGTGATAAAAATTGGGCGGTATGAAAATGCAAAAATCTGATATGAACACTGCACCCCCGACGCCGTCGACGAAGTGCACCAAGGAGGAATACCGCTGCCGCGAGCACCCGAACGGATGCTTTTGGCGACGGGGTTCTCCTACAGTCACTTGGTCGGGGCTATGGGGCGAGGCTGTCTATTAAGTTTACCCGGCGAGTATCTGCGTACGCTACGTGATTGCAACGGACTTCTGATCACATCAAAATTCCGTGGCAACCGATCAAGTGAGACTAAAGTGCTATGTTTATAACATTCAAATCAGTTATCTCATAACTACTTGTGGATTCCAATTATTGTATCACATTCCGGATAAATAGAAAATGTTAAACTTTCCGATCGAACAATCGAACACCCAAGTTTTCCCGAAACTGCTCAACACATGAAATAAGTTTAAAAACATTCACTTCGTGCTCAGTACCAACGGTCCAGCCGTAGAAGGGTCAAGCCAACGCCTCACATGTGTCACGCCGTACTGCCCCAAACCCGAAGGTTCAAAGGGCAGTTCAAGGCGGGCACATAATCGAGTTAAGGTTTGTTGTCTTCTAGAAAGACCATCGCGTTACTTGCACTACTTAGAACGTTCTTAAACTACGAAAAGATCTAACACTTAGAAATTTCCCGACAGGGGAAAAAATGGGTATTTATATCCGGTCGAACTTTTTGACAGTTTCTAAAATATCCGGAAAAACTTAAACGAAGATAAATTATCCGATTGAATCAACGAGTCCGCAATACAATCCTAGAAAACTCAACACTTGAGTGGAATTAAAATATTCACAGAAAAAATTAACAAGAAAGGACCTAAGAATAATTACATGAAATTTCAGGGACTAAGTCACAATTTTGGCCGCGGAACAGCCGCAAAACCCCTGGTTTGGCCGCGGTTCCACGGTCAAATTGTTGAATTAGGGATTCATACTTCACAGTAATTCTTAGTTTTTCCTGCATGTTTTTCTGAGAATTTTTAATTCACAAAAATCCACTGTTTGAAAAATTGTACAGAGAGGGTTGAAATCGGGGGATATCGGGTTCGATCGGACTTCTAGCTTCGTCTACACATCCCCTAAAGCTCTAGCTAGGCTCTGATACCACTGTAGGATTCCTAGGCACTCTCAGGGGGGTCTCACAAGGCATCAAACATGCCCAATTCTAATTTTTCATGTGCCTACAAACCCTAATACAGATCGTTAACTAGATGTATAGGCGATGCAATGCAAGTTAACAACTTTAACTAAAAGGGAAGTGACTACAACCTTTGTAGATCCGGTCCTCCATCTCCTTGGCTCCGTGATGATGTCCCTCCGCTGTACCAATCGGATCCTGGACTCTGGCGGTGGTTTCATCGGAGAAAAGATCGGGCTAGGTCGTCGACTTTGATGCCGAAGATGATCTACGTCGAGGCAACTCAAGATCAAACTCTAACTTCACCAAGTCATGAAACTTGTGAAGAAAACACCCTATACTACTCGGCAAGTGGTAGAGAATGAAGAAATAGGAAGTGGGTTCACTTTAGAATTGGATTTCTCACTCTTTTTCTCATGTTGCCATTAATGGTTGCAAGCTTTTTCCTTGTGGAAGAAGAAGAAGAAGAAGAAGAAAAAGAATTATGATAAGATATTGAAAATAGAAAATAAAAGTGATTCTTATCATATAGCAACCATGGTTAAGTGTAGAGAATAAACTAGGGTTAGGTTTAATGGTTAGGTTAAAGGAATAAAACAAAATGGTAAGACTTATTCAAAGATGCTAGAAAAGTCATGAAGCTTCTTGCCAAAAATAAGAAAAGCCACCACTTTGTTTTTCCAAAAATAAATAAAGAAAGGAAAATAACACCTTAAACATTAACCTAAACCATGGTTTAATGCATACACACCCAAGTTTGCATGTATCATCAAACATGATACAAACTAGTACACAAAACTATATCATATATACAATGTGCACAATCAAGTGAGAAAAACATCTTAAGTGAACCTATATTAGTTAATGTAAAGTAATATATAAAATATATAATTATATATTAAATCATTAAATTAACACTTGATTTAATGATCCGGTCATACTGCATATAACCGACTAATATCAAGTGTATCAATATATCGAATCAACACTTGATTCGGTAACCCGGCTATATCACATATAACCTGCCGATGATAAAAATCGCGAGAATAGAATACAGTATCACATACTGGTATTATTCTCGGTCCCGCACATATCTCATATGCGCTCCTATTTTGTTTCGCTTGAGCCAGGAAACCTCTGTGTAGGACTCTAAAGACTCGTCAATACGCCGGTAGCAGGTGATGATCATATCGAACACCCACAAGCCGCAAGCGGTCTGCTAAACGTAACGGCCATCCGGGTATTGAGCGATCAGAAGATCGGCGAGCAAGCCCGCTCACACTCCTGTGAATCCAACCAGTAACACTTACCGTACAGTCCGGTCTATTCGTCTGATATGTCGCATATCTCGCCTAGGGGTGGTAAACGTCAGACCTCAATAGCTTGATAAGTCATGCCGACGTGAGGTCCATAACAATCGTGAAACTACTGATAACTCTTACCAGTAAATCACTGCAACCCTGACCAGGGATTTCCAGTTATGGCCAGTCATGCATAGCGCAACATCAACCCCCAATACCGGGAGAGACGAATCCCCTCCTATCGCTCATTGCCTCCATGTGAATCGGGACTGTACCCAAAAACCACCTGTTTGCACGACTCAGTAGAGCCGTGGTAGGGTGGAAATCAAAGCACAGTGGGAGACACATAAGACTCTATGACGATCTCGGGTCAACAGACTAAGCTGCACCAGTATCACCAGAGAACTGCCATTTGACGTGAGGTATAATACCATCTGGGAGTTCTCGGCGAGTCCGTTCAGTGTATCCAGTCTCCACTGAGCACCCGCATACCATCTCTGATGTCAAACACCAATGGATATGGGATCATCCATCGCCTATTACATGGGTCGAGAAGATATGCGCTAGTCTACTCTGGAATATCGATGCCCCGTCTCGATATTCCCACGACTAGGAACATTGAAGGATGTACTCATGGACTATCCAGGCGCCACTAGTATGATCTGCATCATAGTCCTGGAAGTCGAGTACACATCCTAAGGGCTTTATCAACATGTAACAGAGAGACAGAATGTATACATGTTGAGATAAAGAGCAACCAGATAGCGTACTATCATGTCGAGCAAGAAAGTCCTACCCATATATGTCCCAGCATCCACTACAATATATATCCAATGTACAGTAATGGCCTCTAGGGCATACATATAACTAACAGTCACTGCCTGTTTGTATAATGTTCTTTTGGAGCACGACCGGGATGAGATCGACGTACCCGTTGCACATATTTTTATCACGGTACTAGGTTTACCCCACGACGGAGTGCACGGAGAGCCGGGTTCTGGAGGGCAACGGGTCCGCATCTCATAGCTTTGAGAGGCAGAAGGGCCTCTCTCTAGAATTGGCAGACTATTCGCCGCACCCCTAGTGGGTACAGGTTGACCCAAGGAGGGGTGCTTAAGTTACCAGATTCCATGAAGTGCAGGGTGGTCCATTCACTTGCTGTAAGGGGCTGCCTCGCTTCAGGTTTTGGCGGGTAACTTGCCGCACCCGTATGGGTCTAGGTTTCATTGCACAGGCTATCCACACGACCAGGGGAACATCAGGTTTCAGTAGCGGCTCTGTGAAACCCGGGGATCCCAGATTATCTGTATTGTTCTGTGATGCTTATTACTTTTCTGTAATGTTGCATATTATCACGTCTGGAGTAGATGTTGTATATGTTTTACACCCGCGCTAGTCCAGTCCCCGCTCTGTCGTTAGTTAAGTAACCTAACGGGTGATGACGGGACCTTGTGACGAATGCGGATGGCATATACGTACATTTTATTTTCGTTCTTTTCTTGTGTGATTAATTGATGGGACTGCATTGATTCTGATCAATGCAAAGGAAAACAAACCTGTTTGGATGTTGTTAGAATAGTTTTAAAAAGTGTTATTACAAAGACGTTTTCTTTTGTTTTGCACAGTGGTATTCGGTTGGAATATCCTGCACCTCATTCGACGAGGCAAGGGTCGATATCCCTTCACCGGGAATGACCCCTTGGGCAAAAGTTTGCATCAGGGTAATAACTTCGCTATAGTCGATTACATATTGCTTTGCATCGCGGTATTCAGTTGGAATATCCTGCACCTCATTCCATGAGGAAAGAGCCGAGATCCTTTCACCGGGAGTGAGCTCTTTAGCAAAGGTTTTTGCCACTATATTTTTATAAAAAGCTATCTGGTTCCTTCAACAAGATCAAGTTCATTACGTTAAAGATTTTTCGCCAAAAACCAGCCGTAGCCCTCCGTCATTTCATATGAATGGTCAGTAGTATTCACGCTATGTTGTTTTGGCCCTTAGCCAAGACATAGTGATTGGTAGCTGCTGGGGTGTTCACATGTTGCATAGATAGATGCGTTGGTTTGGGACAGCTATACAGCCTTGTTGGCCCTTAGTCAAGGGCGAGTACGGGTGGGTTCAAATTAACAAGATAATGATGGGAAGAACTTGACATGCGACTTATGATTTGTTGGCCTTTAGTTAAGGTCATAAGAGCATAGGGCAAAAATCACATCGGGAGTTTCTAAAGAAACTGAAACTTGTCAGGCATGCGCATACCTTCTGGAGTGTGATAACGTGAGTGGATTCCGTCACGTTATCATGCGATGAGAGTTGGATCCCGATTCCCATTGATGAGTTGGTTTACTCTTCGAGTGATCCCGATTGATTCTTCTTTCAGGTTTGGAGAAGAATTTGACAGTACAGTGGGAGGTTTCAAGGTTAGATAAAGTGATAACCATTCTGATCTAAGTTAGAATGCACGCAGAGTGTTTCTTTTCTCTTTCTCCCTGGCAGCGACCTTTGACCGACCCTAAACTATGACTCAGTGACCAAGTTGACCGAACCTTCTTAAAATACTGGTTTTTGGATTGTCTAAGTTGCATAAGTCATTGCCGCTTCTTCTTTTACCCTTTGCATTTCTCAGAACACCTCGTATTACTACGGACATCCACTTCCATTGGATAGATCCATCATATGGTTATATACGAACTCGAAGGGACTTCTTCGATGATGGATCCTGGTTCAGGAGAAATAAAATTGGTTTATTCAGTTGTCTTTTATTATCACCTTCTTTTAGGTTGCGAGGGCTTCTTAGTTTAGGAGAGTACACCTATTACGCTTATTGGATAGTCTTCTTCCAAACCATAGGCAGGTGCCGAAAGGTAGGGAAGGAAGAAAACCAATTAGCCTAAGTAGGGTGTACAAAAGTTAATAAGTAAAGACAAAATAAAGGGATTTGAAAGAGGGCAAAGTAAATTGTGACTGCTATCATTCACGACCAAATCACATACTTCATTGCCACTCCTATTTCACCTTTGCTTTTTTCCCCAGTTCGGGAGAAATAGAATAAGGTATTATTCAGTTATCTTTTATCATCACTTTCTCTCAAGTTGCGAGTACTTCTTGGTTTAGGAGGGTACACCTATTACGCTTATTGGATAGTTTTCTTCCAAACCATAGGCTAGTGCCGAACGGTAGGGAAGGAAGAAAACCACTTAGCCTAAAAGGGTGTACAGAAGGTAATGAATAAAGGCAAATAAAGGGATTTGGAGAGATGGCAAAGAAATATACTGTTATAGCCATGAATTGGATTATGGAAGAGGCATTACTAAGAATACCAGGATACCCCTATGAAACATTTTCATGTTTCACTTTCACTGTACATTGTTAAAAGGAAAACTGATTTCCCGATTAGATACTTACTCCAGGGTATGTATTTACCACGTATGATTCTCACATCTGTATGGTTTTACAGATGATGAGCGGGAGTAGGTTATTGGGAATAAGGTGATCATCCTCATTATATCGGAATTCGTTATAATTGGTGATATTTGAGAAAGTCGCCTGGGTTTTTGCTGGACGACATGTATTTGGTTTTGAGTATCCGTTGGTGTGCACCAATTTCAAAATGATATATCTATAAGTTTATTTTATAAAGTGAGATATAACATTTTGAAATTATTTCCTTGACATTTACCTATATCAGTTGACGATTGGGTAAAGAGCATTGAACAGCGGAATAGTTCTTAACCATAAGTACAGTTTTCAACCTACGATACACAGGTTTTGAGTTATTCAACTCAGCGTACTTATACAGAGTATTGTATGTTGTCCAGTGTCCATCAGGACAAAGGGGTTGGTCCTCGTACTATGTTCTGTTTACTTATGGCTTATTTAGTTTTTAGACAAGTGTTTCGTAGAAATACAAGGTCTAAGTTTTGAGAAGTTGTGGGTATAGGAATAAAGTAGAGAACCTGATGTCCCAAGTATCGGGATTCTTCAAAGAGATCGAAGATGTAGATTCTTGTGATTGGTATTCAGTTGATAGTAATGGTTTTGAGAAACTTGTTTATCTTTCAGGTTACTCATATTTGGATGGATTCCTAAGTTGAGTAATGCTGATTAGCCTCTCTCCATTAAGTTGATATGCACTGGAGACAGCTGCATGATTAGAATCTGGTTCTAATTAAAAAGTGCCAAAGTTTCTATATTGGATATAGAATGGTTCATATCTTAACGATGTTAAGGTACGGGAAGTTGTCCAGCTTATGCTTAAAACCAGAATTTGGATAACTCAAGGCACGTTTCTGTAATGGCAGTTTGTGGGTTGACCCGGGCTATGTCGAGGGTTGACTTTCTACCATCCGGAAGATCAATAGTGATATTGTTTTAGTCTCGCCACAGTTTTAGTAAATGGATTTTTTCAGAAAACAGTAGTGGGAGTATGGTAGAACTGGAAGTGATTCCAGAACCGCAAACGATTACGGAAAATTTAATAGGACCTAAAGATTCAATCAGGTTTGACATTCCATTAGCCACTCCGCAGTTATGGTGGGTAACCTCAAACACCCGAGAGTTACTCCGGTAGCCTCAAGGACGGTGACAGGGAGGTTCTTGTTTACCCAGACTTGACATTACTGTTGTTCCAGGCTATGAGACCCGGCAGGAGGTTAAGTATAGCGTCGTTCTAAACTAACATTAGAAGTGCACATATATATTATTCTGCCAGAGGGTTGTTGTGGTCAGTGGGAGCAGCGGAAGCATAGTGGGCAAGTAGCTTATGTCTATTTATAGACTTGAGCAGATATAGCGGAGATAGATCATCTATTTTTTATGTGACAGTCATGGGTTTGATTTCATCAGAATAGGGGATGGATCTGTTGAGAAGGTAGTAAGGTGTGATGTCCTGGTATTTGGATGACATACACAGAGTAGGAAGTAAAATTCCTATACTACGATCGGTTGTACTGTGGTCGTCACACAGTTGTTTCTCCATACAGGATATGGATATAATATCAAACATTCTGGTTACTAGATCTATGGTTTTAGATCTAGAATTGGGTAGTTTCCCAATGTGGGTACTTTGACAGTATTCTAAAAGTATTTAGAATAGATGACTCGTGGCATGGTGGTGTACCTGCAGGTGATGGAGTTACCCTCTCTAAAGGTGTCTTACAGACTGAAGGGGAGAAGGATGTGCATGATTGGCAGATCACTTGCTTAGGCAATTGAGTCAATCGTGAGATGTCAAATATCACACCAGATGTTGTTTTTGCACTAAATGTGATAAGTTTATATTAATCCAATCCTGAAGAAACATAAGGAAGCAGTTTTGAAACATAAGTGCATGTTCTAGGGATTTGATGACGGCAGCCTCCTTCGAAGACGGTTATCATTCCAGGCTTCAAAGGTGACATGGATGACAGAGTGATTGTCAGTGTTATAGTTTTCCCTCTGATGAGGGACAGTATTATGGACAGGTGGTCCAAGAGGATACCGTGGGAGGCATTGTGCAGGATACTGATTAGGTTCAGTTGACGATACAGTCTAAGAAGTTTGGATTTGGAGTTCATTTATGAACTAGGTCCCATCAGATATCCAGACATACTCTAAGACAAGTATTACTCAATTCGGGAGATGGTTTTCTCTACGAACTTGAGATTAAGAGAGACATAGAAAGAAACATCGGGGATGATCCACTCATTGAGGCTATTTCTCGAACACAAGAGTTTTACAAACGGGCTTTATGAAACTGATTAGTAGAGGAGTTGGGTGTTCGGTATCACATGGGCTGTGAGTATGCGACATCTCAATAATTAGCCTTAAGTGCAAGTGGGAGATTATTGGATATAGTGCCCTCGAAGTCAATTATTGGATCGCAGGTACGTGATTGCAAAGATTGAGGTGGACCAATACCGGTAGCACAATCTTACTCGAGATGATAGTATGCTATCTGGTTTGCCTTTATCAGTCGCGTACAGGTTCAGGTGACTGATTACTATTACACGTTGATAGAGCCCTTAGGATCTTGCTTGACTACCATTAGTATGATGGCGATCATATACGTGAAAGTTGAGTAGTCTATAAGCACATCCTTAATTATGGTCCTTAGTCGTGGGAGTTTCGAGACAGGGTATCGATACTCCGGAGTAGACTAGTGTATACAGTCGAGACCCCGACGAGGGGCGGTGGCCGGTCTCACAAGCCACTGGTGTCAGTTGGATCACCTAAGATGTATACAAGTGCTTATTGGGTTATGAGTACACCGGACAGGACTCGTCGGGAACCTGCTGGTTGGTATTTATTGCTAGCGTCAGATAGCAGTTTCTTGGTGACATGTGTACAGGTTAGTTCATCGACCTGAGGTCGTCATTTGTCTCATGTGAGTTCCCACTGTGCTTTAATTTCTACCCTACCACGGCTCAAAGGAGCCATGCAAACATGTCTTTTTGGATACAGTCCCGAGCCACATGGAGGCAAGTGAGTGGATCGATAGGGGATTCGTCTCTCCCGGTATTGGGGGTGAGATCGTGCTGTGTCTAGGAGAGCCATTACACCAAGTCCTTGGCCAAGGAAGGTGAGAATTACTGGTAAGTATTCCAGTAGTTTCTCAGGGTATTCCTTGGCCAAGGCAGGTGAGAATTACTGGTAAGTATTCCAGTAGTTTCTCAGGGTGTTCAGGGCTTGTCTCCGACACGACTTATACCGCTATTGGGGGTCTGACGTTACTAGCCCCCTATGCCTGATATGTGATACTCATAGACGAACGGACCGGACTGTATGTATATTGTCACTGTTAGACTCAGTAGGGTTCCGGGATGAGTTGGCTCATCGGAATCCCTTGAGGTCAGTACATGGGCAGCCGTTACGCACTGCTAGTGCCGCTGACGTGCTTGTGGTTAAACTCGCTGCAAGGTACTGATGAGTCATTAGAGTCCCCCACAAATAGTTTCCCAAGTTCAGGCGAAACGTTGTAGAGGCCGTATGGTTTTATGGCAGGGTTCGAAAATGCACGTGCATTTATGCACGTGTCATATTTCGGGCAGATAATACTGGTGTGCTTTGGTTTAAGTCGGATCCATGTATTATATTGAGTCAGAATATTTTAGTCTCTCGTATTCGTATTCGGTCGGAATACGGATACAGGTATGTATTGTTGTATATAGTGCCCTCAGAGTCAATTATTGGATCACAGGCACGTGATTACAATGATTGAGGGAGGACCTTTGTCGGTAGGACAATATTACTCAAGATGATAGGATGCTATCTGGTTTATCTTTATTATCGTGTACTGCTTTAGGTGACCTTACAGGTCACTATTGCGCGTTGATAGAGCCCTTAGGATTCTTGCTTGACGGCTAGCAGTATGATGGCGATCATATACGTAGGAGCTGGGGTCTATAAGCACATCCTTAAAAGGTCCCTAGTCGTAGGAGTTTTCGAGACAGGGCATCGATACTCCAGAGTAGACAAGTTTATACAGTCGAGACC
The DNA here is from genome assembly GCA_030015575.1 of Agapanthus africanus. NCBI lineage: Eukaryota > Viridiplantae > Streptophyta > Magnoliopsida > Asparagales > Amaryllidaceae > Agapanthus > Agapanthus africanus. Next base: position 107,577,417 of record CM057341.1, read on the forward strand.
CCAACGAGGGGCGGTGGCCGGTCTCACAAGCCATTGGTGTCAGTTGGTTCACCTAAGATGTATACAGGTGCCCATTGGGTTATGAGTACACCGGACAGGACTCGCCTGGTATTATATCTGATGTCAGATAGCAGTTCCCTGGTGACATGTGTAAATGTTAGTTCATCAACCTGAGATCGTCATTTGTCTTGTGTGAGTTCCCACTGTACTTTGATTACTACCCTACCACGGCTCAAAGGAGTCGTGCAAACAGGTTTTATTTGGGTACAGTCCCGAACCATATGGAGGCAGTGAGCGGATCGGCAGGGGTTTGTCTCTCCCGGTATTGGGGGTGAGATCGCGTTGTGTCTGGGAATGCCATTACACAAAGTCCTTGGCAAGGTAGAAGATTTACTGGTAGCTATTCCAGTAGTATCTCAGGGTATTCTGGGCTACACTCCGACACGACTTGTACCGCTTTTGGGGGTCTGACTTTTACCAACCCCCTAGGCCCGCCATGCGATGCTTATAGACGAACAGACCGAACTGTACGGATATTGTCACTGACAGACTTAGTAGGGTGTCAGGATGAGTTCGCTCATCGAGCTCCCTTTTAGTCAATACCCGGTAGCCCGTTATGTACGGCTAATACCTCTGACGTGCTAGTAGTTAAATCCACAGCCAAAATATTGACGAGTCTATAGAGTCCCCCACAGACAGTTTCTCAAGTTTCGGGCGAAACACTTAGAGGCCGTATGGATTTATGGCAGGGTTAGAACGTACGTGTGCACTTGTGCATGTGTTATGGTTCGGACGGATAATACTAGCGGGCTTTAGTTTAAGCCGGATCCTAGTATTGTACTGTGTAGATTTTGTCTCATTACATTTGTATTCGGTCGGAATACAAATGCGGGTATGTATATACAGTCGTGGGGTTTTCCTGTAATTTATTACCGGATCGTTTTTTTGAAGTTGCCAGTTTGCATTCCGTTTCGGCCATTTTCCTTTCTTTCTTTCTTTGGCTGAAAATTGATGGGATGGGCTTATTTGCAAATGTGCAAATTAGCAAAATGGAGGGGGTTTTTTGTGGTGGCTTTTTGCTCCACTTGCTCATGAAGCTTCATGAGGGTTCTAGATGTGCATTGTTTCAAGGTTGGCATTGATGGAGATTAGATTGATTAGGATTATGAAGTGAGGTTTACTTTATGGCTTGTGGTCACCATTTCTTTGCTCCTACACTCACCTCCTTTCATGCCCTCCTCTTCTCATTCTTTTGGCCGTCCACTATTTTTTAGGAGAGGGATATACATTTTGGTGTGAGGAATTTTTGGTTCATTCTCATTGCAAAAGAAAAATTCCTCAAGCTCATTCCTCTTGCTCATTTTCATTCCTCCATCCAAAAATGGCAACTTCATTAACCCTCGAGACATAGCGTTCTACACTCAGTCTACAGCAATCTTGGACACGTCAGCTTGCCAACTTCATGTCCGAGTTGCCTCGGTTCAGAGGTAGGAGCCCGTAAAAAGACTTCTCGATGTGGTGCCCTTTCCGACGAGGAGATCAAGACTGGAGATGCCACGAAGAGCTTGGGATGGTGGCCGAAGACCGAAGGACATGGATCGCTCGGTATAGCCTCTTTACCCTTTCTCTAGTTTGCTAGTAGTAGGTTAATGGTCCGATCCGGGTTTATAGTCCGTGGTAGTGCCGGTTTCTAGTTAAAGAAAAGTTTTTGTTTCCGCATTTTGGCCTCAGACAGACGGCTGGGGCGCTACCATAGACTTACATGGTATCAGAGCCACGCCATTACCCTTTACTTACTTGTTCTAACGTGTTTACAAGTTCGATCGAACGAATTTTCTAAAAACCGCAATTTCAAGTCACAGTTTCTGTCGATTTTTTTCTGTGGTCAAAAAATCATTTAGTGTATTGCAGAAATTCGTGCAGGGTTTTTTAAGAATTCTATGAAAATCTGGTAATGTGTTGCTACAGCAAGGCCGCGGAACCGCGGCCGAACCCATGTTCTGGCCGCGGTTCCGCCACAGTAAAAGTCAACACCGTAAAATTTCTAAAGTAGGTCTATGACTTGAAAAAAGGGTTTCTGGGATATTTTGTTTGGACCTAGATTATTTTGAGTGCTGTAGTTGTACTTGAGGCCCACTTCGGAAAATTTTGTTGATTGAAAATTTTAAACATGTTAGTTCACAGTATTTAAATTATATCTGCGACTGTGAATGTCATTTGATCGGTAAATCCTGTCTAATTGCTATAGTTCTTTTAGACGGATTTGCGAACGTAACATTCACGTTGATGTTCTGTGTTGTGCTGTGATATTGTGGATTTGTCGTGGTGGATGGCCTGGATGCAATGGTAGTACAGTTTGGTTGTATATGTATATTTGATATTATGGGGCGAGCGTCTGACATGTGGACTGCCGTCACTGCCTGTTTGTATATTATTCTTTTGGGGCACGACCGGGCTGAGGTTGATGTACCCGTTGTATATATTTTACTTTCTGTACTAGGATTACCCAAAGGTGGGGTGCATGGATAGCCGAGTTCTAGAGGGCAACGGGCCCGCATCTCATGGCGTTGAGACAGAGGGGGCTTCACTCTAGAATTGGCGGGCTATTTGCCGCACTCGTAGGGGGTACAGGTTGACCCAAGGAGGGGTGCTCAAGTTACCGGATTTCGTGAAGTGCTGGGTAATCCATTGACGTTGTTGAAGGGGGCTGCCTCGCTTCAGGTTTTGGCGGGTAACTTGCCGCGCCCGTAGGGGTCTAGGATTTCATTGCACATGCTATCCACACGATCAGGGGAACGCCGGGTTTCAGTAGTGGCTCTATGAAACCCGGGGATCCCAGATTATTTGTATTGCTCTGTGATGTATATTACATTTCTGTGATATTGCATTTTATCACGCCTTGAGCGAATATTATATATTGATATATATACTAGTAGATGTTGTATATGTTTTACACCCGCGCTAGTCCAGTCCCCGCTCTGTCGTTAGTTAAGTAACCTAACGGGTGATGACGGGACCCAGTGGCGAATGCGGATGGCATATACGTTCATCATTATTTTCATTCTTTATTGGTGTGATTAATTGATGGGATTGCATTGATTCGAATCAATGCAAGCTAAACAAACCTATTCTGATGTTGTTGGAATATTTTTCAAAAATCTGTTATTGCAAGGACGTTCTCTTTCGTTTTGCATAGTGGTATTCGGTTATAAATATCCAGCACCTCAGTCGACGAGGCAAGGGCCGAGATCCCTTCACCGGGAGTGACCCCTTAGACAGAAGTTTGCGTCAGGGCAATAACTTCACTATAGTCGATTACTTTTGCTTTGCATCATGGTATTCAGTTGGAATATCCTGCACCTCATTCTACGGGGAAAGAGCTGAGATCTCTTCACCGGGAGTGACCTCTTTAGCAAAGGTTTTCGCTACTATATTTTTATAAAAAGCTATCCGGTTCCATCAACGATATCAAGTTCATTACGTTAAAGGTTTTTCGCCAAAAACCATTCATAGCCCTCCATCATTTCAGATGGGTAGCACTTAGTATTCATGCTATGTTTGTTGGCCTTCGTCAAGGCATAGTGTATGGTAGCTATTTGTTACCTTTCTGCTGCATAGATAGATGCGTTGGTTTAGGACAGTCGTATAGCCTTGTTGGCCTTCGTCAAGGGCTTGTACGATTCAAATTAACCTGGACAATGATGGGTAGAACTTGACATGTGACTTATGATTTGTTGACCTTCGTCAAGGTCATAAGAGCATGGGGTAAAAATCACATCAGGAGTTTCTAAAGAAACTGAAACTTGCCAGATATGCGCATACCTTCTGGAGTGTGATAACGTGAGTGGATTCCATCACGTTATCATGCGATGATAGTTGGATCCCGATTCCCACTGATGAGTTGGTTTACTCCTCGGGTGATCCCGACTAATTCTTCTTTCAAGTTTGGAGGAGAATTTGGCGTTACAGTGGGAGGTTTCCTGATTAGATAAATTGGTAACCATTCTGATCTAGCTTAGAGTGCACGCTGAGTGTTTCTTTTTTCTCTCTCTTTGGCAGCGACCATGACCCGACCCTTGACTATGACTCAGTGACCAAGTTGACCGAACCTTCTTAAAACACTGGCTTTTGGATTGTCTGAGTTGCATACCTCATTGCCACTCCTACTTTTACCCTTTTCTCCAGGACACCCCGTATTACTACGAACGTCCACTTCCATTGGATAAAACCATCGTATGGTTATATACGAACTCGAAGGAACTTGTTACAGATTCGAGGATGGTTTCCGGTTCTGGAGAAAACGAATAGGACTATTCAGTTGTCTTTTCCTTTTACCTTCTCTCGGGTTGCGAGTGCTTCTTGGATTAGGGGATGGTACACCTGTTATGCTTATTGGATAGTCTTCTTCCAAACCTTAGGCTGGTGCCGAACGGTAGGGAATGAAGAAAGCCGATTAGCCTAATTATGGTATACAGAAGGTATTAAGTAAAGACAAATAAAGGGATTAGAAAGAGGGCAAAGTAAATTGCGACTGCTATTCACGACCAAAACCAAGTATTTCATCACCACTCCTACTTCACCTTTGTATTTCTCCAGAACACTCCGTATCACTACGAACATCCACAGTTATTTGGATACTCCATCGTATGGTTATATACGAACTCGAAGGAACTTGTTCCAGTTCGGGGATGGATTCTGGTTCAGGAGAAATAGGAATAAGGTTTATTCAGTTGTCTTTTGTCTTTACCTTCTCTCGCATTGCGAGTGCTCCTAGGATTAGGATAATACACCTATTATGCTTATTGGATAGTCTTCTTCCAAACCATAGGCTGGTGTTGAAAGGTAGGGAAGGAAGAAAACCATTTAACCTAAGAGGGTGTACAGAAGGTAATGACTAAAGACATATGAAGGGATTTGGAGAGATGGAAAAGAAATATACGGTTACAGTTGTGAATCTGGATAATAGAACAGGCATTACTAGGAATACCCGGATACCCTTTCGAAACATTTACATGTTTCAGTTTCACTGTGCATTGTTAATAGAAAACTGATTTCCTAATTAGACACTTGCTCCAGGGTATGTATTTACCAGGTATGATTCTCACATCCGTATGGTTTTACAGATGATGAGTGGGAGTAAGTTATTGGGAATTGGGTGATCATCCTCATTATATCGGGATTCGTTGTAATTGGTGATATTTGAGGAAATCACCTGGGTTGTCTGCCGGACGGCAAATATTTGGTTTTGAATATCCGTTATTATGCACCAATTTCAAATTGATATATCTGTACGTTTATTTTCATAAAGTGAGATATAACTTTTTGAAATTATGTCTATGACATTTACCTGTATCAGTGGATGGTTAGGTAAGGAGCATTAAACAGCGGTGTAATTCTTCTTAACCATAAGTACAGTTTTCAACCTACGACACACAGGGATTGAGTTATTAGACTCAAGGGACTTATACAGAGTATTGTATTTTGTCCAATGTCCATTAGGACAGAGGGGTTGGTCCTCGTATTATATTCGGTTTACTTATGACTTCTCTAGTTTTTAGACAAGTGTTTCGTAGAGACACAAGGTTTAAGTTTTGAGAAGTTTTAGGTATATGAATAAAATAGAGAACCAGGTGTTGCAAGTATCTGGATTCTTCAAGGTGATCGAAGATGTAGATACTTGTGTGTGGTATTCAGTTGATAGTATTGATTTTAAGAGAACTTGCTTCTCTTTCAGGTTACTCATAATTGGAAGCACTCCTAAGTTGAGTAATACTGATCGGCCCCTCTCCATTTAGTTGACATGCACCGGAAACAGCTGCATGATTTGAATCTGGTTCCAATTAAATCAATGCCTCTGTTTCTATATTGGATATAGAACGGTTCATATCTTAACGATGTTAAGGTATGGGGAGTTGTCCGGCTTATGCTTAAAACTAGACTCTGGATAACTCAAGGCACGTTTCTGTAATGGCAGTTTGTGGGTTGATCCGTGCTATGACGAGGGTTGACTTTCTACCATCTGGAAGATCAATAGTAATATTGTTCTTGACTCGCCACAGTTTTAATAAAAATGGATTTTTTCAGAAAACAGTAGTGGGAGTATGGTAGAACTGGAAGTGATTCCAGAACCGCAAATGATTACTGAAAATTTAATAGGACCTAAAGATTCAATCTGGTTTGACATTCCATTAGCCACTCCGCAGATATGGTGGGTAACCTCAGGCACCCGAGAGGTACTTCGGTAGCCTCAAGGACGGTGATAGGGAGGTTCTTGTTTACCCAGACTTGACATTGCTGTTGCTCCAGACCGTGAAACCTGGCAGGGGGATGAGTATAGCGTCTTTCTAAATTGTCTTTAGAAGTGTACGTCTATATTACTCTGCCTGAGGGTTGCCGTAGTAAGTGGGAGCAGCAGAAGCTAAGTGGGGACTTGACACTACTGTTGTTCCAGGCTATGAGACCCGGCAGGAGGATTAGTATAGCGTCGTTCTAAACAAGCTTTAGAAGTTCACGTGTATATGATTCTGCCAGAGAGTTGTCGTAGTTAGTGGGAGCAGCGGAAGCATAGTAGACAAGTGGCTTATGTCTATTTATAGACTAAAGAAGAAATAGCGGAGATAGATCATCTATTTCTGATGTGTCAGTCATAGGTTTGACTTCATCAGAATAGTGGATGGATCTATTAAGAAGGTAGTAGGGTGTGATGTCCTGGTATTTGGATGACATACACAGAGTAGGAAGTGAAATTCCTATACTACGATCGGTTATACTTTGGTTGTCACACAGTGGTTTCTCTACATAGGAATTGGATATTATATCAGACATTCTGGTCACTAGATCTATGGTTTTAGATCTAGATTTGGGAAGTGTCCCAATCTGGGTACTTAGATAGAATTCTAAAGGTATTTAGAATGGACGACTCCTGGCACGGTAGTGTACCTGCAGGTGATGGAGTCACTCTCTCTAAAGGTGTCTTACAGACTAAAGGGGAGAGGGATGTGCATGATTGGCAGATCACTTGCTTAGGCAATTGAGTCAATCATGAGATGTCAAGTACCACACCAGATGTTGTTTTTGCATTAGATGCAATATGTTGATATTGATCCAATCCTGGAGAAACATTCGGAAGCATTTTTAGAACATAAGTAGATGTTCTAAGGATATAATAACGACAGCCTCATTCGGGAGACGGTTATCATTCTAGGCTTCTAAGATGACCTGGATGATAGAGTGACTGTCAGAGTTATAGTTTTCCCTCTGACGAGGGCAGTTGTTATGGACAGGAGGTCCAAGCAGACACTGAGGGAGGCATGGCGCAGGATACTGATTAAGTTCAGTTGACGATACAGTCTAAGAAGTTTGAATTTGGAGTTCATTTATAAATTAGGTCCCATTAGACATCCAAACATATTCTAAGACAGGTATTGCTCATGGAGATGGCTTTCTCCGCGAACTTGAGGTAAAGAGAGACATAGAAAGAAACATCATGGCGGATCCACTCACTGAGGCTATTCCTCGAATGCAATAGTTTTGCAAACAGGTTTTGTGAGACTGATTAGTAGAGGAGTTGGGTGTTCGGTATCACACGGGCTGTGAGTATGCAAAATCACAATAATTAGCCTTGAGTGCAAGTGGGAGATTGTTGGATATAGTGCCCTCAGAGTCAATTATTGGATCACAGGCACGTGATTGCAATGATTGAGAGAGGACCTATGCCGATAGGACAGTCTTACTCAAGATGATAGTATGCTATCTGGTTTATCTTTATCATCGTGTACTGCTTTAGGTGACCTTACAGGTCACTATTGCGCGTTGATAGAGCCCTTAGGATTCTTGCTTGACGGCCAGCAGTATGATGGCGATCATATACGTGGGAGCTGGGGTCTATAAGCACATCCTTAAAAGGTCCCTAGTCGTGGGAGTTTCGAGACAGGGCATCGATACTCCAGAGTAGACTAATGTATACAGTCGAGAACCCAACGAGGGGTGGTGGCCGATCTCACAAGCCATTGGTGTCAGTTAGTTCACCTAAGATGTATACAGGTGCTCATTGGGTTATGAGTACACCGGACAGGACTCACCGGGAACATACTAGTTGGTATTATATCTGACGTCAGATAGAAGTTCCCTGGTGATATGTGTATAGTTTAGTTCATCGTCCTGAGATCGTCATTTGTCTCGTGTGAGTTCCCACTGTACTTTGATTACTACCCTACCACTTCTCAATGGAGTCGTGCGCCACATAGATGCAGTGAGCGGATCGGCAGGGATTCGTCTCTCCCGGTATTGGGGGTGAGATCGCGCTGTGTCTGGGAGAGCCATTACACAAATTCCTTGGCTAAGGCAGGGGATTTACTGGTAGGTATTCCAGTAGTATCTCAGGGTGTTCTGGGCTACACTCCGACACGACTTGTACCGCTTTTGGGGGTCTGACTTTTACCAACCCCCTAGGCCCGCCATGCGATGCTCATAGACGAACGGACCATACTGTACGGATATTGTCACTGACAGGCTCAGTAGGGTGTCAGGATGAGTTCGCTCATCGACCTCCCTTTTGGTCAATACCTGGTAGCCCGTTACGTACGGCTAATACCTCTGACGTGCTAGTGGTTAAATTCAGAGCTAAAGTATTGACGAGTCTTTAGAGTCCCCCACAGATAGTTTCTCAAGTTTCGGGCGAAACGCTGTGGAGGCCGTATGGATTTATGGCAGGGTTCGAACGTACGCGTGCACTTGTGCACGTGTCATGGTTTGGAAGGAAAATACTAGCGGGCTTTGGTTTAAGCCAGATCCTAGTATTGTACTGTATAGATTTTGTCTCATTGCATTTATATTCGGTCGGAATACAAATGCGGGTATGTATATACAGTCGCGGGGTTTTCCTGTAATTTATTACCGGATCGTTTTTTTGAAGTTGCCAGTTTGCATTCCTTTACGGCCATTTTCCTTTCTTTCTTTGGCTGAAAATTGATGGGATGGGCTTATTTACAAATGTGTAAATTAGCAAAATGGAGGGTTTTTTTTGTGGTGGCTTTTTCTCCACTTGCTCATGAAGCTTCATGAGGGTTCTAGATGTGCACTGTTTCAAGGTTGGCAGTAATGGAGATTAGATTGGTTAGGATTATGAAGTGAGGTTTACTTTATGGCTTGTGGTCACCATTTCTTTGCTCCTACACTCACCTCCCTTCATGCTCTCCTCTTCTCATTCTTTTGGACGGCCACTGTTTTTTAGGAGAGGGATATACTGTAACACCCGAGCCCAATAATACTATTTCTGTTACTGGTTGAGTGTTAGACATTGCTCACTTCAATTATCTTGCTTGTTTGGTTCTTGTTGCAAAATTTTAACCGGCTAAGTCATTTTTGCCTATAACAAATTTTAACACCTAAAATGAAATTAAAAATATCCACATTGGCCTACTCGTCACCACTAGTCGTGTGGTAGCGTCCGCGCGTCGAGATTTCATCCCGTTCGGTGAAACGGGCGAGTTTGGACGGCTACGCGTGCATGCAAGTGTCCGACTTGGGGGCATGCATTTTAATCATAAAACATCTCATTTTAAAATTTGGAACCCGCTTAAAATCCTATTATTTGAATTTCAAACTTTTGGACGTAAACCGGGCGCGATTTGGAAATGTTTTATTTAGCGCCAAAATACCCATTTAATTAATTATACTAAACTATAATATATGTTACAGTTAACTAAATAAATCTTTTAAATCCTTTTTTAATTTCCTTTTCAGAAATCTCGCAGCCAATCGCGAGGCCCAATCCCTCGTGGGCCCCGCCGGTTATTCTCTCTCTCTGTTTCCCTATCTCTCTCTCTCTAACTCTCTCTCTCTCTCTCTATCCAACATATATATATTATTCCTCCTTCTTCTTCCTTCGGAGAAATCCCACGAGAACCCGACGCAAACCCAACCCTAGCCTTGCCCTAACTGCCGCAGCCTCGCCGCCGACCTCCCCGCGACCTCGCCACCATCACCCCAGCACCTCCATCGTAACCTCCTCCACTTCCTCACCACCCCGTCCTCTCTTCCTCGAGCCGTCACGACCACCTCCGTTCACCCCCTCACTGCAGACCTCGTCGTCGACGATCTCCCAACACCCACTGCATCTCCTCCTCAACCACCTCTGCACCTCCCTCACCCCTCTCTCCATTTCCCCGACCAGGACCCTGCAACACCGTCGCTGCAACCCATGAAACCCGCGGCACCCATCGCCTCACGCCGGTGACCCCTCGCCGTCACCACCGCCCTCGTCACCACATCCGTCTCCTTGCCTCTCCCTGCAAACCCTCGACACCACAACCACCACCACATCACCTTCATCCCTGTGCCCAGAACCCGCAAACCCTAACCCTGATGCTTCCTGCAGAAAACTCCAACCCCCTCTTGCCGGAGTTCCGTCGACCCAGTCGTCATCCCTCGCCTCACCTCTGTCACGGAACACCACAGCAGTGAGCCCTATTCCCTTTCTTCTTCTTCTTTCTTTTCTTTTCTTTAGTTCTTGAATTTGTATTTCATAGTTCGCCGGAGCCGGGCTCGACGTCGACGATCCCGACGACCCAGCGAGTGTGCCTGACCCGTGTGATCACCTTGTCCGTTGTGTGGACTCTTTCCGTATGCCGTACGTGCGTCGCGACTTTGCCGACACCGGACACATATCCGTTTCACGTTCCGTCCAGGCAAGTATTACTTGCTACATGCTATGCTATACAAATTAAGTGTGCTTGACTCATTAAACTTGCAAGGATTAACTAAGTATAGTTACTTTTCTTATTTGGATGAAATATGATATATATCATGATACTGCAACCTAAACCGTATTTTGCCACTGTACCCTAATAACAAAACTACCAGTTAATCATTTTTCTATTTAAAGGGACGATAATCGTACACATATAGCTTCATTGCTTTCTGTTATTGATATTGCACTGCTTTGTGATTATCGCACCCCAAGGGTGCTCGAACCTGTTAATACGATAATACAACTGCACCACATTAATGCACCATTGTGATTAAATGAACTGTTATTGTTGTTTACTTTATTTCCTGCTGTTATTCCTTAGTCGATTATATACTTGTTATGAGCACACCCTCGATTGCATTACATATTGACCTGACCTTGCTACACATGACATATATATACTTACCGATGCACCGGACATGGTACCCTTTACTACCAACTCAACCTGTTGTACCATGACCTGACTTGTTACCTGATCTCATGCCTACTGCCAACAAACCTGACTTGGGGTCCTCATGGACCATTCCTGTTGTCTATCCAGACAAACCTGCTTTTACCTGATCCTGTGTTGGAATTAGTTCTGGATTACTGAATACCTGACCTGACATACATAACTTGGGGGTATGGGGAAATCAAAGGTGAAACCGACTTGTAACTCAACAGTTCGATACCTGTTCTGATCAGTCTTACGGGCTTGGCCAGTCCGGGAGTGATGATGCTGACATCACTCGTCCATCCTGCTACCTATTACTACCTAGCGGCACGTCTCGGATTCAGCCCCGAGGGTCTTGACCGTGGTCCCGGGCATGCACGGGATACTATTGAGTTACATCGACGAGTCATCAATTGATTTCAAAGACTTAGAATAGAAACCTGATAGAACAGTTTAGTTACCCACTACCCTGCACTGTTGTTTCATATTATTGCTTTATTCATGTTTATTTCTGCATTGCTTAATACCATGTTCATATTATATTATTGGTTGACATGACGCGCTGACGTCTGGGTTTTGCATGGCCCAGATTCTTTACCCCTGTCGCCGACCGAGCAGGAGTACTTCAGCCAGCAGGCTGATTTGTGAGTTCTGTAGTGGTTAGTTCATTTATTGCATTTTATTTCCAGGTGTGATCCCGCATTATGGGACGTACCTTTCTATTATTGTATTGGATCATTTGCTTCCGCACTTAGTTATTTTGACTCTTGTTATTCTGGATTTGGACATGTGTTAGATAATTTATTTATCTTGTTCTTGATATCTCTACAGCCGTAATGTGACTGTGGATGGATACTTCCTACCCACAGGTAGCATGGTTGGCTATGTCACGTACACAATCTTGCGTACTCTGGGAAGCGGGGCGTGACATATACATTTTGGTGTGAGTAATTTTTGGTTCATTCTCATTGCAAAAGAAAAATTCATCAAGCTCATTCCTCCTGCTCATTTTCATTCCTCCATCCAAAAATGGCAACTTCATTAACCCTCGAGACATAGCGTTCTACACTCAGTCTATAGCAATCTTGGACACGTCGGCTTGCCAACTTCGTGTCCGAGTTGCCTCTGTTCAGAGGTGGGAGCCCGTAAAAAGACTTCTCGATGTGGTGCCCTTTCCGACGAGGAGATCGAGACCGGAGATGCCGCGAGGAGCTTGGGATGGTGGCCGAAGACCGAAGGACATGGATCGCTTGGTATAGCCTCTCTACCCTTTTTCTAGTTTGCTAATAGTAGGTTAATGGTCCGATCTGGGTTTATAGTCCGCGCTAGCGCCGGTTTCTAGTTAAAGAAAAGTTTTTGTTTCCGCATTTTGGCCTCGGACAGATGGCCGGGGCGCTACCTAGACTTACATGTATATACAGGTGAGGGGTATTTTCGTAATTCGTTACGAGAATATTTTAGAAGATGCATTTCTTTATGGATTAATCATTTTAGTTTAAATGACTATTTGGTTTTGGAAAGGGTGACTCATTCTTTATGACTCATTGATTCTAGAATGATCACTAATGACTCATGTAATGAGTCATCTAGTGAGTCATTAGAGAATTAATGATGTTTATTTTGGGTAGGATATTATGAAGGCTTTGTGAAGATATTTTGTAGAGTTTTTTTCTTTGTTTTCAAAGCATAAAAGCCTTATAATATCACCACTCATTATTTGGACAACCATGGGCAAGTTTCATGCTTGGGTTTTTGCTCACTTGATTCATTTCTTGAGTTCACCATTTCCAAACCCTAACATCTTCTTCAACCTCCACTCTTACCCTCTCATGTGAAAACCAAAGAGTGTTTTGAGACAAAGTATTCTACTCGTTCTCTACTTCATCTTGGTCATCTCTTTTAGCAGACTTGATGACCGAGTTGCCTCGGTATAGAGGCGGAAGCCCGTTTAAAGATCCATAGATGTGGTGCCACCTCGACGAGGAGCAAAGAGATCGGAGTTACCGCAAAGGGGCGTGGGATGATGGCTAAAGACCGAAGGACTCGGATCGATCGGTATAGCCTTTCTACCTCTTTACAGTTTGTTAGTTTAGCGTTAATGGCAAGATCCGGGTTATAGTATGCGATAGCGCCAGTTATAAAAGTTTTTGTTCCGCTTTTGGTATCAGAATGACGGCTGGGGCGCTACCGTAGACTTACAGGTCCTATGTCTACACATGCCAGGGATGGTTACCCATAGTTTATTACATTCACTGATGTTCTCTCAAGATATGAACATCTGTTCTTATTGAAACACAAATCTGAATCTTTTGAGAATTTCAAGGAATATAAGTACGAAGTTGAGAACCGGATGGGTAAAAGTATTCAAATCCTACGATATGATCGGGGAGAAGAATACTGGAGCACGGAATTCAGAGACTACTTAAAAGAAAATGAGATTCTCTCTCAGTTTACTCCTCCGTATACACCACGGCACAACGGTATATTGGGGTGGAGGAATCTCACCCTATGAGATATGATGCGCTCTTTAATGCGTACTGCTGAGTTACCTATTTCCTTTCAGGGACATGCACTTGAGAAGATGCATAGCTATTGAATAGAGTTTCATTCAAATCCGTTTCCTACCACTCCATATGAGATATGGAATGGGAAGAGAACATCTTTTAAAGGAGTTAAGATATGGGAGTGTCCGACCTATGTTGAAAAGCAAAATCCGGACAAGCTCGAGGCAAGGTCGGTTCTGTGCAAGTTTGTAGGATATCCCAAATATTCGTGAGGGTATATCTTCTACCACACTGAGGAACAAAAGATGTTTTGTTTTTCGATAAGGTAGAACTGGAAGAAGTTCCAGCAAAGCAAACTATAACCGACGATTTGGTGGAACCGGAGGATTCAATAGTCCCCAACGAACCGCAGCCACTCCACAGATCTAGTTGGGTTCCTCATCCATCTGAGAGATACTATAGTTTTCTCGTAGACGGTGGGAGCGACGATTGCATCATGGAGATGATGACCCAACTAGTTTCAATCAGGCCATCACAAGTGGAGACTATGTGAAATGGCTGGATGATATGCGATCTGAGATGGAATCCATATATACAGACAAAGTGTTAACTTTGGATGTTGCTCCTGAAAGGGTAAAACCCATCGGGAGCAAAAGGATCTTCGAGAAAGATAATTTGGTGTAGATGGAAAAGTTGAGACTTTCAAAGCTAGACTTATAGCAAAAGGTTTTCGTCAACAACTTGGTGTCGACCATGATGAAGCTTTTTCTCCTGTCGCTATGCTTAAGTCCATCAGGATCCTACTTGCCATTGCTGCATACCATGACTACAAAATCAGGCAGACTGCACGTCAAAAAAGCTTTTCTAAATGGTGATTTAGAAAAGAGCGTGTATGTGACACTGCCAGAGGGCTTCGTAAACAGTAGGAGCAGCGGAAGCATATGCAAGCTGCTTAAATCCATCTACGGGTTAAAGCAGGAATCGCGGAGATGGAACATCTGTTTTGATGAAACTGTGACTTCATCAAAAAGGTAGATGAACCATGTATAAATAAGAAGGTTGTAGAGAGTATGGTTGTCTTCCTCGTATTATATATGGATGACATACTCTTGATAGGAAACGGTGTTCCTATGCTACACTTGGTCAAGCACCTCTTATCACACAGGTTCTTCATGAAAGATCTAACTGATGCCTCCTACATTCTGGGGATACAGATCTATAGAGATAGATCTAAACGGATTTGGGATTGTTCCAATCCAGGTATATAGACACCATGCTAAAGAGGTTTAGTATAGATAATTCTAAGCGTGGTAATGTACCCGCTTGTTCAGGAATCACTCTCTCCAAAGAGATGTCTCTCGAGACTGATTTGGAGAGGGCTCGCATACAACGGATACCCTATGCTTTGGCAGACGGGTCAATCATGTATGCAATGTTATGTACCGGACCAGATGTAGCTTACTCACTTAGTGTAGTGAGTAAGTATCGAAAAGATCTTTAAGAAAACCACTGGACAACTGAAGAACATTCTTAAGTGCTTGAGAAGGACTAAAGAGATGTTCTTGGTGTATGGTAACGGTGAACTCCAGATGGAGTCCTTTACCGATTCGAGCTTCCAGAGTGATAAGGACGACAGAAAGTCAGTCTCGGGTTTTGTCTTCACCCTCAGTCGATGGACTGTATGTTGGAAGTATTCTAAGCTATATACCGTAGCAGACTCGTTGATAGAAGCTAATTACATCGCTACCAACGATGCCGCCAAAGAGGTTGTCTGGATAAATAGAGTTCATGAGATGAACTAGGTTCCTACCATTGATTGTCCAATACCTGTGTATTGGGATGACAATGGAGCTGTGGCTTTGGCCTAGGAACCTTGGTCCCGTCAGCGATCCAGACATATTCTTAGACAATATCACCTGATCTGGGAGATAGTTGATCTTCCAGAGATTTTTGGGACATTGGGTATGAGATACTACAACACATGGCCTTAGTGCAAGTGGGAGATTGTTAGGAATATGTATGCTCTAGAGGCCATTATTATACATGTGATGTATATTATAGTGGATGCTTGGACATATATATATAGAGGACTTTCTTGCTCGACATGATAGTATGTTATCTGGTTACTCTTTATCTTAACATGTTGACTGGTATTCTTTACTGTCTTGCTCTCACATGTTGATAAAGCCCTTAAGATATGTAATTGAGTACTAGGACTATGATAAGATCATACTAGTGGGGCCAGGGTGGTCCAAAGGTACATCCTTTAATCAGTTCCTAGTCGAGGGAATATCGAGACTAGGGCATCGATATTCCAGAGTAGACTAATGTGCACGTTTTTTGTCCCTTAGAGGACGATGGTTGATCCCATAACCATTGGTGTGTGACATCAAAGATTGTACACATGTGCTCATTGGAGATTGGGTACACCGAACAGGAATCGTCGAGGACTCCTATATGGTAGTATACATATCGTCAGATAGCAGTCCTTTGGTGACACTGGTGCATGTTAGTCTGTAGACCCAAGATCTTCATAGAGTCTTGTGTGGCTCCCACTGTGCTTTGATTTCCTCCTTATCATGGCTCAAATGATTCGTGCAAACAGGTGGATTTTGGGTACAGTCCCAAGTCACATGGAGGTAATGAGCGATAGGAGGGGTTTCGTCTCTCCCAGTATTGGGGGTTGATGTTGCGCTATGCTCGATTGGCTATAACTGGAAGTCCCTGGCCAGGGCTGCTGTTGAGATTTAATGATAAGAGTTATCAGTAGTTTCTCAAACCGTTATAGGCCAGACATCGACATGACTTATCACATTACTGGGGCCTGACGTTTACCACCCATAGACATGATATGTGACATATCAGACGAAGAGACCGAACTGTATGGTAGTGTTACTGATAGGCTTCATGGAGACTATGGACGGGCTTACTTGTTGATCTTCATATCACTCAATACCCGGGTAGCCGTTACGTCCAGCTAGTACCGCTGAAGGCTTGTAGGTGATTGATGTGATCATCACCTACTGCTGGCGTATTGACGAGTCTTTAAAGTCTCACACAGAAGTTTCCTGGTTCGAGCGAACGAAGTAGTGCATACATATTGATATGTGCGTGGGCCTGATTAAATATGAGTATGTGATACCGTATTATAATATACCAGTTATCTGATGTCGGTCAGGTTATATGTGATATAACCGGATTATCGAATCAAGTGTTGGATTGATAATGTGATATTCAGATTAATGATATTAATCGGTTATATATGATATAACCGGATTAATAGATTAAGTGTAGATTTAATAATGTGATAACTATTATATATGATATAATTATATCCTAACAAATATCATTAGCTCACTAATTGCTTTATATATATATTAATGTATATTTGATATATATAAATATATATTATTATAGGAAGCATGGCATGTTTTTCTATTTTTAGAAAATAGAAAAATGAGGTGTAAATTGTGGAGATATTTGTGGAATAGGTAAGGCATGAGTTTTATTATTTGTATATTAGTCTTAACTCACTATTCAAGTATGGTTGCAATTTAGAATTGCAATTTTATTCCATGCTTGAATAAGTGAGGAAAGAGAGTCAATTTGAGTTTACTCTCATCATTTTCATTCTTCATGTCTTAGCCATTTCTTGAGCCCTTGCTTCCTCTTGCTCTCTATAATTTTCTTCACCTCACTTCCAAGTTCAAACCCTCATATGTGATGTGAATCATTAAATTTGTGAAAACCCTGGTGAGGAAAATAAACCCCTACTTCACTATCTCACATTGGATTAGCAATTTGATGTGGAGTATTGCCTTCACTGATGAGATTAGTGAAGAGTTAGCTTAAGCTTGTAGACTTCGGGTGGATCGTATTTGGCACGAAGATCACGAAGGAGGTTCGTTCAACTCGAAGTGGAGCCTAGTAGAGTCGCATGGACTTCAACCCGGAGCTATTGAAGAGAAGGACTCGAACTACAAAGGTTGTATGCTCTTTTCTTCTCTTTAGTTCATCACATCACAAAAGGCAAACCTTAATAATCTAGTAAAGATCTTGTTAGTCTAGATTAACACCTAATAAAAATTTGAATTTAGAATGCTTGATGCTACTAGAACCTCATGGTGGTGCTAAGGTCGATTTTCATCTAGGTACTCTCGGGAAACTTGATTCGTTAGGTTCATGAATATAGCCGATGCGTTGGTCATTCCAAATGGCATCACAAGAAATTCATAATGTCCATAGCGAGTTCTAAATGTCGTTTTATGGATATTAGATTCTTTGACCTTCACCTGATGATAACCCGAACGAAGATCTAAGTTGGAGAAAACACAAGATCCATTTAGCTGATCGAACAGATCGTCAATCTGCCGGAGTGGATACTTGTTCTATATAGTTACATCGTTCAGAGCTCTATAATCAATGCACATTCGATATGAACCTTCCTTCTTCTTTACAAGCAGAACTAGTGATCCCCAAGTTGAAGTGCTGGGACGAATCCAACCTTTCGTCAATAATTCGTCCAACTGAGTTCGGACTTCCTTCAAACCTTCAGGGCTTAACCGATACGGTGCTTTGATCACCGTTGTGCTTTAAGTAATAAATCAATGCTGAATTCAAGAGCTCGATCGGGAGGCAAACCTAATATGTCTTTAGGAAATATATTGTCGAACTCTCGAACTATCTCTGACTTCGATCCTTCCTCCACTTGAAGTGTTGCAATTACTTCCTTCTTCGGTTTTGCCTTGTATGTACTTGGCTCCAGGGTATGGTCTACACTTTTGAAATAAATGACCGGATGTTCTGCAATCTCAAAGATTACGCTCCTTTGACGACAGTCAATGGTAGCATAGAATGTTCCGAGCCAGTCCATACCCAAAACGACATCGAAATTCGGCATGTCCAGCACATTGAAGTCAGCATAGAATTCTCCGCTATAGACAACCACTGAACACAGATCGTATCCCATTACTGCCTTTAGAACGCTGTTCCCTGAACTGGCATTCTAGCTGGATACGAGGTGTTTGACTGGAATCGCATGAGTTCGGATGAACCGTTGCGAAATGAAGCAATGAGATGCTCCAGTATCGAAGAGTTCTAGTGCAGGAAGTGAGGCTACTAAGATTGTACCTAAGTTATGTGGGATAGGGTTTAGGTATAAGAAAATGATTTATAGATATGTATATAGACTGAAGGAATGTTTGAAAGGAAAGTGTTACCAGTGATGACTTGGCCGGTGGCTTCATCCTCTTTCACAGTCATTATGAAAGCCTGTCGCCTCGGCGCATTCTTCCTTGCTAGAGGAGCATTCCTCTTCCCGCTCCTTTGTACTTGAGGTACGTTCCGTTGAGCTTGATGGAACTGACGAAGAGAAGGTGCAGTCGATCCACGAGGAGGTGAGGAGGTAGTGCGAGTCGTGGAGAAGGTGTCTGGATGGCTGGGCACTGCTGATAAGTGATTATTGGCCTGGGTGTAGCATTTGGGTTGTGTCTATGAGGACAAGACCTAATGTCATGAATAGCTGAGCCGCAGACTAAGCAAATGCGATTTGCACGCCAACAGTCTTTCACCAAATGTCCATCTCTTCTGCAGTAGGTGCAAAAGGCTGGGTTGAGCCGGTTGTTCGTGCTCTCGGCCTCCTAGGAACAAATGGTGGCCTTGAAGAAGCTCCTCCTGCCATATGAGTGGTAGGGTGCTTCATCCCGGCAGATTGAGGTCTGCCCCTCATTTTTACTACTACCTCGTATCGGCGGGCAGCTTCTAGGGTCATCTCATGAGTTGTGAAATCTCCTATAGCTAAAGCAGCTTGGATTTCAAATCTAACCCTTGATGAAATCTTCTGGATCTGATCTCAGCAGTTGGTATCAAATATGCCGCGATCCTGTTAAGGTATTTGTTCCTTTATAAAAAATGAATAATAAATAAAATCAATGGGAAAAAGTCCTCAAACGGAGCATCACGTGCCCACACGTGATAGGCGCTGCGCTTGACAAAACTAAGCTGAAACTGGGCCTCACATGAAGACACGTGACTTCTATATACAAAGTATATAGGCACTTGAATAAAGCAAACAATTGGTCAGAGCAAAAACTCACATGATAACACGTGACGCTCTTTGGTAGGCTTAATTTGGTGGGGTCACGTGCTACACATGATGGGCTCCTATGCCTTCTGAACTGATAGAATTAAATTCTAATTAAGAGAAATCAAAACCCCTAGTTGGAAAATGTCTCCTTAAATCTTTCCAAACAAGAAAGATTACGCTCTGTAAAACAGGGCGCCGTTGGATTAAAAATCTAATGGTGATTAAAAATCACCTATCTACAGAAAGGTTTCTGTATGGAGAAATATCTTCCTAATCTTGTTAAGAACAACAAAAAAGATATCTTCTGTAAAACAGAAGTCCTTGGATTAAAAATCCAACGGTGAATAAAATTCACCGATTGATCTAAAAGATCATTTTGGTTGATTATAAAATCAATCAAATCTTTCAAAGAGAGATTTTCTAAACAAATCGATTCCCTTCTTCTCCTATAAATAAGAGCAAAGAAGCAAAGGAGAGAAGGGACAGAGAGAGAGAGAGAGAAAACTCCTTCGTAAGCCAAAAGAAAAGAGAATTTAATTCTCCAGAGAGAAGAAGATCTCCAAAATGAAACCCTAGGTAAGGAAAGGAACCAAACACAGAACCTTTTATCTCTTCTTCACCTTCACAAGAGTTTAACTTTTTTAAAAAGAACTTAGTTCTTCCTCTGGTTGAATATCTGCAGAAGCAGATCTCCTCACAAGTTGAGAATTTAATTCTTATCGGGGAGATCAGTAATGCAGATTCAAAATTTAGGGGGAGAATTGAGTTCAAGGAATTTAATTCTTACAACAGAACATATAGAAATTTAATTCCACTAAATAAAACTAGGGTTTAATCCTATAACAGAATTTAATTCTTATTAAACAAGGGGCTTGAAAACTTAAGATCCCCATGCACGTAAAAGGAGATTAGCATCCAAACATGATAATTGCAGATCACGTGCTCCCACGTGACCCCTAAACAAACCTTTGTAAAAGGGGAATAAACTTAAGACGGATCCCTTTCTTAAGGCGTCTCACATGACCCTACATGACCCCTTAATAGTGCTTAGTACTTTTCAAAAGAGAATAAAACAGAGCAGCTTTCAGTCTTTGGATACGTCTCACGTGATCCCACGTGACCTAATAGTGGTCAGCACCCAGAAAAGAAAAAGGGAATAAATCCAAAGAAGCTGTGCCAAATCTCAGGTGCCTCACGTGACCCCACATGAGCGCCTCAGACTTTCAGTGTTTAACACTACTTCAAGAGCCTCATATGAACCTACGTGAGTGCTTTAGATCTTCGGTGCTTAAACAATGCTTTAAGACCTCACGAGGGAGCATGTGAGTGCCGAACATATGCTAGTGTTTAACACTATGATAGGCTAACCTTAGCTCAAATTAGCTAAGTCTCTCAAAGCCAAGCCTCTTTTTTTAATCGAGCCCTAATTATGCTCAGGTCTTCCAAAATTAATCATCTCAGATGGCATTTACAATAATGTTTATCCCATTGCTTCTCGATCTGGCATTTGGTTCAAGGGTGCATCTCTTCACACCTCTGATACATGTCGTTGTAATTCTTCAACGTCTTAAGAGAGGTGGTGGTCCCAATGACCAATAACTATCCGGTGCATTTCCAAACCCATGATTACATCCAAACTCTGGACCGAAACGTCCCTAAACTAATGATGGACCGTAATGTCCCAAAACTAACAATGGACCATAATGTCCTAAAACTAGCTATGGACCGAAACGTCCTTAAACTAACGATGGACCGTAATGTCCTAAAACAAGCTATGGACCGTAGTGTCTTTAAACTAACTCTGGACCGTAACGTCCTTAAATTAACAATGGACTGTGATGTCCTTAAACTAAACTTCATGGACTATGATGTCTTTAAACTGAAAAAACCTTACAGACTATGATGTCTTTAAACTCACAGACTATAAAGTCCTTAAACTTACGGACCGCAACTTCCCTAAACTAAATCCTATAGGCTATGACGTCTTTAAACTCACGGACTATGACGTCCTTAAACTTATGGACCGCAATGTCCTTAAACTAAAACGATAGAGTCTAAATACTCTTTCGTTTGATCTAAATGATCCAAAAATCTTGTTAAGTAGATCTTAGTCTAAAATTAGACTAACGTATCTTTAACAAGCATTTAAGTTGATCTTAATCTCAAATGAGGTTAACGATCCTTAAAACAAACCCAAACCCAAATCTAAGAAAATACGGATTTGGACTAATCCACGCCCTACGGGCGACAACATAAATTAGTCTTCGTATACAATCCATGGGCAACCAAAAATAAAACAATTACACATGACATGAAGTGACCATCTGGAGAAGGAGAAAGTGGTTACCGCTATGCGGTAGCGTAATTAACTGCAAGGGGCTTGCACCTGCATGGAAGAGTTTCCCCACAATCAAAAACCCCTCGTACACGAGGGGGAATCTGACGAAGTCTGCTACAACGGCCGCATCTGTCTAAACCTCCGATATACGGTACCATAAATCAACTTGGAATCTTCGGAGAGATGGACAGATAAAACCAAATAGCATCTGCTCCCAAATTCAGGCAAGATGTTTGTCTTCCCGGTTTTCGGCGGCGAACTGATTTTGGCACTCCCGGTGGGACCTTTTCCTCTTTCCACTCCACACTTTGTGTGTCATGTTTCGCGAACGAATCGCGGCTTAGTATGGTTGCCCCTGGATTCGAGCTACTAAGATTTGGTGTCTTGCTCTGTGCAGAAGAGAAGATGATATCGATGGCTTCTAACTGCACCAATTGCAGCAACAACTCCCACTCCGTCCCTGCTGGAAGAGTGACTTACAGGCCTCAAGCGGCCTCCATCTTCGCAATGCCGGTGGACCAGGTGACACAGGCCACCACTGGATTGTTCTTCGGGACCATGCTCCCGCCAATGAGCTTCAACGCTCCAATGCCATCACAGGAAGCTCCAAAGAAGTCGGTCTTTGATCAGCTTACAACTGCCACGGCCCCTCTCAACGGGTCGTCCAATTCCAATGCCTCAGTCTTCGACGGGCTAAGCATGAGCTCCAGTGGGCTCGTAAAGAAGCTTGCAATACCCAAAGGAGTTATCCCCAAGCGGATAGCCATTCCAGCTCCAGTAAACAAAGTCATCAGAGGGGCTTCTACGGCTAAGGGGTCGGTCTTTGAAAGACTGGACATCTCAATTCCTGCTTCGGGTGAGGTCGTTACGTATGCTTCCCCTGCCAAAAAGTCGGTCATTGCAAGATTGACCGTTCCCTCTCAGTGGACGTCGGTCTTCGACAGGTTGACCCCAGCCGTTCACCAGAACAGGGGGAATGATGAAGCCACCCCCGTAACTGAGCCAGTCCCATCTGCAAGACATGGTCGACGACGCCACTAGCGCCCAGTGAGGAAAGCTGGGGGGCAGTTCTCCTTCCGGACTAACCCCACCAGCTCCAATGGTGGAAGTTGATGCTGCTGTTCCAACTGGGAACAGCTTTGAGCCACTCAAGAGGGTGCGCAAGAACTCTCCAACTGCTGTGTTGAAAAGATCTCCTCTAATGGTGGAGAACGTTATAAAAGCAAAGCCGGAACATCCCTCTCAACGGCTGTCTTACAAAATCCACAGGTTCTAGCAAAGAGTTCAAGACTCTGTGATCGACAAAGAGTACTCCTGCCAACAGAAGAAAGTGAAAGTTTGGCAAGAAAAGGACCGCCCCATCATACCACAGAAAGTATTGTCTGTATGGGTGCCCACTGTAACGGCCCCCTCAACTTCGACTGCCCATAAAAGGAGAAGGCCAGAGAAGATCCCTGTGTCTGCGATAAATCTCAAGGGTGCTGAATACAAACCCCCAAGTCTGGGAGCATGGTAGTGCACACCATCTACATGGCTTCCGGGAAAGAGGATAGCCATATCTCCACGGGTCATCGACCACTCACCCGGTCTGTGACAAAGGCTTAGGAGCAACAGCAAAAGCTCCAAAAGATGCTAACGAAGATGGATGCATTCATTGGGCTGAAAGAAAGCCCGGAAACGTTGTTGGAGCAACGTCAGGAACATGAAACCGATGCCGAATTCCTCCGAAGAATGCTCGAGAAGAAAGACAAAGAGGCCGCGGAACAAGCGGCCAACATAAAACAAATGGCTCTCCTGTTCCAAGATATGGTCGGGATGATGATACAGCCGGATCCTCCAGCCGAAGGCTCTCCAATAATCCTTGAAGACGACAGAGGGGAGACATCAAACTCTCTTTGGCTCTATCAATAGCCAAGGAAGAGACCATGTCCAAAGCCGCCCTTAACGTCTATATAGCTCAACAGATACGAGCTCATCAGGAAAGTGAAACGACCGGCCAAATCATCAAGACTAGATGACCCTATCCGGGTCGGTATGATCAAATAAAGTATCCGCCAGGATATACGATCCCTAAATTCCTGTGTATAAGGGGATGGGTAACCCACACCAGAACATTGCTCAGTTCAGGCTCAGTGCGGTAATACTGGGGGTGACGACAAACTGCTGCTTTGCCAATTTGTTGGCAGCTTGTCGGAGACAGCATTCGAATGGTACTCTGAGCTCCCGAATGACTCTGTCAAGACATTTGCAGAAATAGAGCTACTGTTTACACAAAGGTTCGCAAGCGCTAGCGAGCGCACTCCTATCACCGCACTAATCAATGCTGGAGTGAAGCCGGGAGAAACCTAGGTTCAATACGCCATTCGGTGGCGGAACCTATGGTCTAGATGAGAACAACGCATAGAAGAAGCTCCTGCCGTGGGCATGTTTGTAGGAACCCTCGATCCGCAGGCGACCATATCTCAGTTTATGATGTTCTTCAAGCCGACCACTTTTCAAGCAGTGATCCACAAGCTGGCCCAAATGGACCAGATGGGCCATAGACCGCCATCTTCAAAGATGGAGCTTCGAAATGAAAAAAGCAAAGGGAAAGCGACCTTTTTCGCCAACGCTCAACAATAGCCGAGTGAGCCGAAACCGGTTGTTCGTCAAAGCAACAAGCGGCGATCCCTCGATGAGAAGTTGAGACGTCCTTACTCGTTTCCCCAAGATAAAATAAGGAGACTGTTCGAACTGGCAGTACGCAACAGGCTCATCATTCTACCGAAGCTGAGACACCCACCACAACTTAATGACGTCAACAATCCCAATTACTGCCCCTACCACCAAATATTAGATCATTCGATCGAAGACTGTTACATCTTCAAAAACTGGGTAGAAGACCATAACCAACAGGGCAAGTTCGCGCTGTCTGAAAACTGGATGGTAAATCCGCCACAACAACACTCTCCTAAAACGGTAGACACTCCGGGGGCATCATGCTCATTCATAGAGGAAGCTCCATAGGAAGTAGTTCTTTCGGAAAAAACGAAAAGAATGCTGAAGGATCTTCAAGCATACCCCACAATCAAGTGGAAAAGCCCACTAGAGCCCGAGATCATTGAGGGAATACTGAAATCGCGTCCGACACCGAGAATGGGTAGCAATGGGCAAAATACCCAGGTCCAGCCATCAAAGTCTTCGAAGAAGAACAAGAAGATCAAGAAGCCCACGTAGCCTGATGAAAAGCTCGTAGACCTATAAAAGCATATTGACGCGCTGGAGGAATTCAACTAGAAGGCGCGGACCCCAGTCACACTCCATGAGTTTCTCAACCATATCCTTGAGAACAGAGGCAATGACAATGACGAGGGAGACGACGCATCAGAAGAACCGAAGGATTACATGGCAAGTTTTCACATGATCTCTCATTCGTCACTAAATGATGAAGAAGCTCACTCAGCGTTAAAAGATGACATAGAGGAGCTGGGAGCAGAATCGGCACCAAAACCATTGGAACCGTCCGATGAGATGATTGACGTGGTGCTAACCAAAGCCCATCAGAAGAGCAAAGTTGATCGAGATCGCAAAATGGCCATATTCGAAAAAGCCAGGCGTCGACGTCAAGTGGAAGAAGTCGCGGTGGGGATGGATCAAAAAACACCCTAACCAAACCAAATCACACCCTAAATGGGTGTATCCCACTTTATCATTATGTATCCCATCACGTGACAAATACACGTGCATACAGGATGAACAATGGATCGTAATGTCCTAAAACTAGCGACGGACTGAAACGTCTTTAAACTACTACAAACCACACATCCTCTGACACCTGTCGTTGTAATCCTTCAACGACGTCAGAGAGGTGACGGGTCCCGATGATCACAAACTAATGTTGGACCGAAACGTCCCTAAACTAATGTTGGACCGAAACGTCCCTAAACTAATAATGGACCACTACGTCCTTAAACTGGCGATGGACCGAAACGTCCTTAAACTAATAATGGACCACCATGTCCCTAAATTAGAATATGGACCACCACGTCCCTAAACTGGAATATGGACCACTATGTCCCTAAACTGTCAATGGACCACTACGTCCCTAAACTGGAACAACAGAGCCAATTGCTCTTTTGTCAGATCTAAACGATCCCGTTAAGTTGATCTTAGTCTCAAACTGGACTAACGTATCCTTAACAAACGTTTGAGTCGATCTTAGCCTCAAAAATGGCTAACGTATCCTCCAAACAGACTTTAGTCCCAAATTGGACTATGAATCTCCCAAACTGGAACAATAGAGCCCAAACGCTCTTTTATCGGATCTAAACGATCACGTCAAGTTGATCTTAGTCTCAAATAGGACTATCGTATCCTTAACGAACGTTTAAGTTGATCTTAGCCGCAACGCGACTAATGCATCCTTAAACTAAAAACACCAAACCCAAATCTAAGTAAATACGGATTTTGACTAATCCACGTCCTACGGGCGACGGCATACTCAGTCTCCGTATACAATCCACGGGCAACCACAAACAAAACAAACACACACGACACGAAGTGAAATTCTAGAGAAGGAGAAAGTTGTTACCGCGATGCGGTAGCGTAATTAACTGCAGGGGCTTGCGCCTGCAGGGAAGAGCGTCCCCACAATCAAAAAACCCCTCAAGCGAGGGGGAATCTGACGAAGTCTGCTACATCGGCCGCATCCGTCTAAACCTCCGATACACGGTGCCATAAATCAACTTGGCATCTTCGGAGAGGTATACGGATAAAACCAAATAGCATCTGCCCCGAATCTCAGCGTCAGGACATCGCGGTCCTGTGCGCCGCCTTTCAGAGGGGAACAGTTGTAGCTACCTTTCTCTTAATATAGTTTTTGTTATATCATAGTTAAACCCTAATCATCTAGTTTCGATTCTTATTTAATGTTAATTAGCACCTTAAATTTTTAAAAATGGCATGCTTGATGCTAGTTAAACCTAGTGGTGGTGCTAACAAACACATTCATGGTATCAGAGCCAATGCTTGAAGATTAGACGATGTATATAAATCACGAAACCGAAACTACTCCGAAACTGTAACCTAAAAAAACCAAGTTTCTGTCGAATTTTAAATGGTCTCTGAAATTTTTTTAAACAAGTACAGAATGTTGCATGTGATGTAACTAGAACACCAGAGAAATTTGAGACCAAAACTCCCAAAATGACCCGGCGAAAATCATCAAAAAACCGGCCTGGCCGGTCTACTGTTCATTGTTTGGATCTGGAATTTTTTTGGTGTTCTGTAGGCTTGGTTTTGGGGTTTCAGGCTATGTTTGATTAGCCTAAAATTGCATGTGATATTAATTTTGTTAAGGGGTTAATACGGAGTGTTTCGTAGTCGTAATTTTTACATCGTTTCCGGTTTAAATTTGATATGTGATACAGTAGTTGGAATCCATATTAAATTAGTTTCGTGAAAACTAGTTTGTTTGTAAATCTAGCATGTTAGTCTCTATTGATCGATTACCACGAAGTTTCGATTCGGATCGAAACTCCGTCGCAATCGCGTATCTTACGCGAATATTCACCAGATAATTTTACTAGGTAGCCACGCCCCATATCCCCAACCAAGTGACTTTAGGAGAATCCTGTTGCCAAAAGCATTCACTTGGGTGCTCGTGGCCACGGTCTTCCACTTAAGTGCACTTGGACGACGACATTGGGGGTGTGGCCATCTACTAAAGTTCCCGACGAGTATTCGATCGGGTAGTCGGGAATCTTGTTGAATTACCCGACTAAATTATTGAAAAGCGTTTTCGATATAGGACTAAAATGCGGGGTTTATAGAGTTAGGCATGAAATCCGGAATATGAGATATTCTAGGTTTATGATGTCTAAAGAAATGCGAATTCTAGTTATTGTAGTTTTTCATTTCTTTTCTGCAATCGTAAATGTAAAATGTGGGGTATCCCAAATCTCGTTTCTATATGTCAACGGAATTTGAGATACCCTTATTTACTTACGTTGATGACATGTGATGTTATGTGTTGCTGTGATATGTTATATTGGATCGTCGTGAATGAATAGCCGGGGTTTTTATGTGAGATGAGAGTTTTTCAATTTTCATTCATGTATAAATTTGTATGTAAAATTCTTTTATTGGGTCACTTCCGGGTTGAGAATGATGTATATT
Organism: Agapanthus africanus; assembly: GCA_030015575.1. Lineage (NCBI taxonomy): Eukaryota > Viridiplantae > Streptophyta > Magnoliopsida > Asparagales > Amaryllidaceae > Agapanthus > Agapanthus africanus. The sequence goes on from CM057341.1 coordinate 107,605,683, forward strand.
ATTTACTTTTCCGCATTAGGATAAACCTAAGACGGGGAGCATAAGTAACCGGGTTCTAGAGTCCAGTGAGAGACCATCTCGAGGAGTCGAGACCAGGTCTCCTAACTCTAGAATTGGCAGGGTTTCTTGCCGCTCTCGTAATGGTCTAGGGATGTGGGTTTGGCTATTCATCACGACCGTGAAATCCGTGTTTTTCATTACTGGCTGAATTTAAAACGCGGACCTCCTAGTATATCCAATATTTCATATGTTAACTTCTGCTACTTGGTTCTGTGATGTGATCATATAACTGCGTGAGACGAATGCTATATATAATAAACGTTACTTATGTTTTGCACCCGCGCTGATCCAGCCCCCGCTCTGTCATTAGTTAAGTAACCTAACGGTGCATGACGGGGCCTCGTGGCGAATGCGGATGGCATAAGCGTACGTTCTATTTTCGTTTCTTTTTCTGTGATGTTTAGGGAAATATAAATGATGGGACTTCATTAATGAGATTAATAAAAAGAAAAGAAATCTAAAGATGTTGTAGAATCAAAAGCTTTTAAAAAGATAACTCTAGTTTTTGCTTTGCATGGTGGTATTCCTTGATGAATATCCAGCACCCCATTCGATGAGAAAAGAGCCGAGATCCCTTCACCGGGAGTGACCTCTTTAGCAAAACTAGCAAATACTACAACCCACTCGGTTTTGTTTTAATACCTTCTCTAGTTCTTGTTTTGCATGGTGGTATTTCTTGATAAATATCCATCACCTCATTCGATGAGGAAAGAGCCGAGATCCCTTCACCGGGAGTGACCTCTTTAGCAAAAGCTACAAAAAACACTCTTTTTCAAATAACTAGATTCTACAATGATATCAAATTCATTACGTTAAAGGTTTTCTTAAAAACCAACCGTAGCCCTCCGTCATTTCAGATAAGTACTATTTAGTATTCGTGCTACGTTTGTTGGCCTCCGTCAAGGCATAGTGTATGGTAACTGATTAGTGTTTATCTGCCGCATGTGATGCGATTGGATTAGGGTAGTCGTACGGCTTTGTTGACCATAGTTAAGGGTCGTACGGGTGGGTTTAATTCAATCACGAAATGACGGGTTGAACTTGGCTAGCGCTTATGATTTTTTATCATGGTTAAGGTCATAAGTTGCTATGGGTAAAAAACAGATATTGGGAATTTCAAATGTTGAAATTTGCAATGAGATTGCATACCTTCTATATGATGGTTGGATCCCGATACCCACTGCGAGTAAGTGTTACTCCTGGGAGAGTTTTCCACCTTACAATAAGCCGATCCATTAGGTGTCTAAGAAATGTGTTAACGGGGTAATGCCCCTGCGGAAACAAGGTTATTTTATTAGTTCCATGCGAAAGCATGGGGAGACTCCCTTGGAGTACCAATACCTGTCTGGTCGAACGATTGGCGAACTTATAGCGTGTAATTAATTCCGGCTAATCTTACCTTTTAGGGTTTGAAGGAAGATTTGATAAAAACGGTGGGAGCCATCCTGATTAGATAAGATAATAACCAATCTAATCTTGCAAGAGCGCACGCTAAAGTGTTTTCTTCTCTCTCTCTTCAGGTAGCGACCAATGACACGCCTTAATCAAGATAATAATATGGATGTATTGACCGAACCCGCTTATTATACTGAGCTGGGGAACGTTGGTTCTGCTTTTTCTTATGATTGTCATAAGTCTGAGCAAGGAATAAGGGAATATTAGGATTCCCGTGCAACCCGAATGAAGAATAAACATGTTGATTTGTCGTCTTCGGGTGTGTTCGTAACCAAGAGTTGTTTCTCAGTTTTCTCTATGTCCTGGGTATTGGATACCGGATCAGGATCCCACGTGTGTAATTTGTTACATGGGCTAAAGAGAGGTAGAGAACTGGATAAAGGTGATATGTCTCTAAAAGTAGGGAATGGAGCAATTGTTGCAGCTAAAGCAGTTGGCGAATATAATCTTGTATTACCAAATGGTAATACAATGATTCTGAATGACTGTTATTGCGTACCAAATATGATGTGCAATATTATATCAGTTTCTTTGTTACATAAAGAAGGATATAACTTTGCATTAGAGGATAATATTATAAACATTTTCCAAAATCAATTGTTGATTGGGTTTGGTACGTTATGTAATGGTATATACGTAATAAATCAAACTACAATTCTAAATGTACAAAACATACACAAGAGGAAAAGTTCAGAAATGAACGAATCCTTCTTATGGCATTGTAGACTAGGTTATATCAATGCGACAAAACTAGCTAAATTACATAAAGATGGATATTTAAATCAGTTTGAATTTACATCTTATGAAACTTTCCAGTCATGTCTCAAAGGCAAGATGACCAAAACTCCATTTACTGGACTCGGAGAAAGAGCTACTGAACTCTTGGGACTGATACTTGGTGATGTATGTGGTCATATGTCTACTCATGCCAGGAATGGTTCCTCATACTTTATTACATTCACCGATAATCTCTCAAGATTCGGACATGTGTTATTGTTGAAACACAAGTCTGAAACTTTTGAGAAATTCAAGGAATATAAGTGCGAAGTAGAGAACCAAACGGGTAAAAGTATTAAAATCTTTCGATCTGATCGGGGAGGAGAATACTTGAGCACGGAATTCCGAGACAACTTAAAAGAGAATGGGATTCTCTCTCAGCTTACTCCTCCGTATACACCATAGCACAACGGAGTATCGGAGCGGAGGAATCGCACGCTATTAGATATGGTGCACTCTATGATGAGTAATGCTTAGTTGCCTATTTTCTTTTGGGGTTATGCACTTTAGACTGCTGCATACCTATTGAATAGGATTCCGACCAAATCCGTGCCTACCACTCCATATGAGATATGGAATGGGAAGAGACCATCTCTTAAAAGAGTTAAGATATGGGGTTGTCCGGCCTGTGTAAAAAACAGAATCCGGACAAACTCGAAGCAAGGTCTGTTTTGTGCAAGTTTGTGGGATATCCAAAGGATTCATATGGACATATCTTCTACCACACTGAGGAACAAAAAGTATTTGTTTCTCAATATGCCACCGTTTTAGAAAAGGAATTTCTTGTGAAAGAAATTAGTGGCAATGAGGTAGAACTGGAAGAAGTTCTAGCTACACAAACTATAACTAACAATTTGGTAGAACCGGAGGATTCAATAGTCCCCGATGAACCCCAGCCACTCTACAGATCTAGTAGGGTTCCTCATCCACCTGAGAGATACTACGGTTTTCTCGTAGACGGTGGGAGCGAGGATTGCATCATGGAAGATGATGACCCAACTAGTTTTGAGCAGGCCATCACAAGTGGAGACTCTGTGAAATGGCCGGATGCTTTGCGATTTGAGATAGAATCCATGTACACTAACAAAGTATGGACTTTGGAAGTTGCTCCTAAAGGGGTAAAACCCATCGGGAGCAAGTGGATGTTTAAGAATAAAATTGGTGTAGATGGAAAAGTTGAGACTTTCAAAACTAGACTTATAGTAAAAGATTTTCGTCAACAACCTGGTGTCGATTATGATGAGACATTTTCTCCTGTTGCCATGCTTAAGTCCATCAGGATCCTACTTGCCATTTCTGCATACCATGACTACGAAATCTGGCAGATGGATGTCAAGACCGCTTTTCTAACTGGTGAGTTAGAAGAGAGCGTGTACATGATACAGCCAGACGGCTTCGTAGAAAGTGGGAGCAGTAGAAGAGTGTGCAAGTTGCTCAAATCAATCTATGGATTAAAACAGGCATCGCGGAGTTGGAACATCTGTTTCGATGAAGCTGTCAAAGAGTTTGACTTCATCAATAACGTAGATGAACCTTGTATATACAAGAAGGTTGTAGAGAGTAAGGTTGTCTTCCTCGTATTGTACGTGGATGGCATACTCTTGATAGGAAACGATGTTCCTATGCTACACTCGGTCAAGCTCTTCTTATCACACAAGTTCTCCATAAAAGATCTTAGTGATGCCTCCTACATCCTGGGGATTAAGATCTATAAGATAGATCTAAACGGATATTGGGATTGTCCTAATCCAGGTACATATATACCATACTAAAGAGATTTAGTATAGAAGATTCTAAGCGTGGTAATTTACCCGCTTGCTCAGGAATCACTCTCTCCAAATAGATGTCTTCCAAGACTGATTTGGAGAGGGCTCGCATGTAAGAGATACCCTATGCTTCGGCAATCGGGTCTATCATGTATTCGATGTTATGTACCAGACCAGATATAGCTTACTCAATAGGTGTAGTGAGTAGATATAAATCAGATCCAGGGAAGAAACACTGGACAACTGTGATGATCATTCTTAAGTACTTGAGAAGGACTAAAAAAATGTTCTTGGTGTATGGTAACGGTGAACTTCAGGTGGATTCCTTTACCGATTCGAGCTTCCAGAGGGATAAGGACGACAGTATGTCGGTCTCAGGTTTTGTCTTCACCCTCAATGAAGGGGCGGTATGTTGGAAGAGTTCGAAGCAAGATACCGTAGCAGACTCGACGATGGAGGCTGAATACATCGTTGCTAACGATGTTGCCAAAGAAGCTGTATGGATGAAGAAGTTCATAGCTGAACTTGGTGTGGTTCCATCCATTGAGCATCCAATACCTGTGTATTGTGATAACAATAGAGCTGTGGGTTTGGCCAAGGTACCCCGGTCCCATCAGCGATCTAGACATATTCTTAGGCGGTATCACCTGATCCGGGAGATAGTTGATCGCTGGGAGATCGAGGTCAGGAGAGTTGACACGGAGAATAACACAGCGGATCCACTCACAAAGGCCCTCCCCCAAATGCAATTCGAGAGACTATTTGGGTTGTTGGGTATGAGATACTACAACAACTGGCCTCAGTGCAAGTGGAAGATTGTTAGGGATATGCATGCCCTAGATGCCATTATTGTACATTGATGTATAATATAGTGGATGCTTTGACATATATATAGAGGATTTTCTTTCTCGACATGATAGTTAGCTATCTGGTTGTTCTTTATCTTAACATGTACACTTGTATTATTATACTGTCTCTCTGATACATGTTGATAAAGCCCTTAGGATGTTGTCTTGACTACCAGGACTATGATGCAGATCATACTACCGGGACTTGTGTAGTCTACAAGAACATCCTTTAACAGTTCTTAGTCGAGGGAGTATCAAGACAGGGCATCGATATTCCAGAGTAGACTAGTGTGTACGTTTCTTGACCCTGTAAGGGGCGATGGTTGATCCCATATCCATTGGTGTTTGACATCAAAGATTATACACGGGTGCTCATTAGAGAATGGGTACACCGAACAGGACTCACCGAGAACTCCTAGATGGTACCATACCTATCATCAGATAACAGTTCTCTGGTGACACTGGTACAGGTTAGTCTGTAGACCCGAGATCGTCATAGAGTCTTGTGTGGTTCCCACTGTGCTTTGATTTCCTCCCTAACACGGCTCAAAGGAATCATGCAAACAGGTCGATTTTTGGTACAGTTCCGAGTCACATGGAGGCAATGAGCGATAAGAGGGGTTTCGTCTCTCCCGGTATAGGGAGTTGATGTTGTGCTATGCTCGATTGGCTATAACATGAAGTCCCTGGCCAGGGATGTTGATGAGATTTACTGGTAAGTGTTATCAGTAGTTTTTCGTACCGTTATAGGCCACGCATCGGCATGACTTATCAAGTTATTGGGGTCTGACGATTCCACCCCAGAATCGATATGCGACATATCAGATGAAGAAACCGGACTATACAGTAAGTGTTACCTATAGACTTCATGGGAGTTTGGAAAAACTTGCTTGTTGATCTTCTAATCGCTCAATAACTGAGTAGCCGTTACGTCCAGCTAGTACTGTTGACGGCTTATGGATGACTGATGTGATCATCACCTACTGCTAGCGTATTGACGAGTCTTTAGAGTCCCATATAGAAGTTCTAGATTCAAGCAAAACGAAGTAAGGCACATATGCTGATATGTGCGGGGGCCTGATTAAATACGAGTATGTGATACCGTATTCTAATCTCGCGGTTATTTGATATCAGTCAGGTTATATGTGATATAACCGGATTATTGAATCAAGTGTTGATTTGATAATGTGATATACAGATAAATGATATTAGTCGGTTATATGTGATATAACCGGATTATTAAATCAAGTGTTAATTTAATAATATGATATATATTTATATTTGATATAATTATATATTAACTAATATTATCTCACTAATTATTCTTCATAATATATATATATATATATATATATATATATGTTGTATGAAGCATGGCATGGATTTTCTATTTCTAGAAAATAGAAAATGAGGTGGAAAATGGGGAGACATTTGAGGGCATGGGTGAGGCATGGCTTCTATCTTTTGTTTATTCATTTGTTTGCACTATTGAAGCATGGTCCATTATATGTATTGTATTTTATTCATGCTTCAATAAGTGAGCAAACACTTAAGAGCCATTCTTCAATTATTTTGACCTTAGTCATTTTACTTGAGCTCATTTTGCTCTCTAGCTCTCAACATCTTCTCCACCTCCACCTCCAAGCTCAATCCCTCACATGAGTTGTGAACCCTTGAGCTAGTGAGAACCCTAGTGAGCAAACAAAATGCCTACTTCACCATTCTACACTAGATTAGCGTTTTGGTGTAGTGTGTTTCCTTCACTAAAGAGTTTAGTAAAGAGGTAGCTTGGATTAGCGAAGCTTTGGGTTGATCATCTTCGGCACGAAGATCACGTAGGAAGCTTGCACCTTCTTCAAGTGGAGCCTGGTGGAGTTGTAGGGACTACTACACGGAGCTTTAGAAGAGAAAAACACGGTCTACAAAGGTTGTAGCCATCTTTTTCTTAGTATAGTTTTTGTTATATCATAGTTAAACCCTAATCATCTAGTTTCGATTCTTGTTTAGTGTTAATTAGCATCCCAAATTTTTAAAAATGGCATGCTTGATGCTAGTAAGACCCCAGTGGTGGTGCTAACAAACACTTTCAGTCGTATAATATCGTGCATACATATTTATATAAATATAATATCGTGCATGTGTCAACATGTGGTACCATGTCATCTGTGTCACATATATGTATCATCCAACGTGTGTCCATCAACGACACATCAAAATCATCATAAAATCTTGAGTGCCCAGTACCAACACTCGAAATCATCATAAAACACATGTTCAGTATCGACACGTAAATGCTCATATCTTAGGCGCCGTCTTATCGGATCGGCCCTCATATCTCAGGCACCGTCTCCTCAAATCTGTCCTCATATCCATCTATCTCATATCACTCAGGGCGGTATCCTCTGGATATCTGCCGAGTCCAGTACTGGCACCGGTAGGTAGTGTTCCCCTGTCAGGCTCAACGCCTTTCTATACGATCTTCTTATTTCAGGATACCATACCGGGTCCACCATGTATCCACAATCAGTTTCTCTCCCTACCTCAATTCGGATAATCATCATAGCTCAGCACCGAGAAATCTCCTGGCAGAAGCCGAAATATCATATTAAGAGAAACCGTGTTTTTAAAACAATCATAAGTTTTTAAATAATATCTGCGGTTTCTCAAATCCAGAAATCTCATAAAAACATAATCTCATCAAATGCATGGCAGTAATAAAATAATATGTACATGCACAGAACAATACTGTAATGCATAACAAATATGTTCATATGAGCGTGTCGTGTACTAAGGTAAAGAAAGTGCAATATCTACAATAATATGGGGTGTTGTGTACTAATCAGTAACTAAAATACTAACAAGTTATAAGGTGATACGGTGACATAGCGAGTTCTAATGTGTATGTGGCATGGTAATTACCGATGATGTGTGTGTGAGCCGGCAAGTATGTGTACGTGCAACATGTGCATCATCGGTAATGGTGCGTGTATCCTAGCAAACGAAATCACGTCAGGTAGGGTATTAAGCATAGTATATATGTCGTAAATGAAAATAATACGAGCGTTTGTAGAAATAAGAAATCGTAGCATGAGCATAAACAGAATAAAGAAATCATAACGTGAACGGTAATAAAATACGTAACTACGTATGAGCCATACAGTTATAGTTTAAAATAGTACGAATCGTTGTTTTTGAAAATAGGGGCTATGATGTTTTTAAAAAAGATACCATTTAAAAACTCATAGCGTCTCTTGAAGTTCTCATTTAAAAGTGTGTGACAATTCGATAGTTTTGAGAATATGTATGACTCTAAATATATCGTAATATCTATTTAAATATTTTAATCAATATTTCTCGAGTCAATATATATAAGTCGGCGATCCATCATCATCATATCATGTACGGTATAATCCATCGTACGATATCATCAATCAAATAGTAAGGATTTATAGTCATGTACATCATCTCATCTTATCAAACCATCTCATGTCATATCGTGTCATGCCATGTCATATATATATATATATATATATATATATATATATATATATATATATATATATCGTCTCATATCATCATATCAAATCATATCGACTCATATCATCATCATGTCATATCGACTCGTATCATCATCATATCATGATTATCCTCATATCATATAAAGGTGTGTGTATATGTATAGCTTAATGGTAAGAAAAAAGAACTAGAGAATATCTTCTACTAAGTATACTAATAGGGTATGAAATTTTAGACACCTTACTAATTAAGTATACGGTGTGTGTGTGTGTATACATCCTAATTCTATGGTTGTGGGGGTGCTATACGCCATCCACCCGACTTCCCCCATAGATATACATCTACTCATCTAGTTTTGTCTCGTCCTAACCGATTCCAACGAATGTCTCACCCTGCTTCGTTGTCCCGGAAGTCCATCCGCTTGTACCTACAAATCAAAGCATATCGTATTCCATAAAAATCTAATTCGAAAACCGATACGATGAGCGAAGCATACATAGGTTAAAACCTATGGTCAACGTGTGCTAGAACAACAATAAAAACCCCAATGTCGACGTACGAACATCGAACGATTGAGTCAAAACTCAAATATCAAAAACCAAGTTTTCAAATATCGTAAAATATTGACAGAAACTTAGTAAAACAATTCCAGATTTCCATCAAAAGTTCACAAAACCGATATCGGAAAATTATAAACTCATGTCTACCTAAGATATTTGCACTAACATGCCCTTATGTATCACTTAATAGGGTTGTTTTCACTACTAAACCTCTAATACACCACCACTACTCATATCATCCAACAAAGATCATCCGAGAATTTTCCAAGTTCCCTAAACATAAACTTTTGAGCTCTAAACTAATTTGTGAGGTTAGAAAACATAAACACTTGATTAAAGGCGAGTGTTTTATCTCAAAGGAGCAACTCAAGAAAATTCCTAGATGGCATGAGGTCCTCAAAACCCAAACTTGATCCCGCCATGATGCTTTGGATAAGATTGTGAATATTTTTTTGTGAAGGTTTGTAAATCCCCAGTTCCGTATATGTATTTTTCTGTATATTTTTCCAGATTTTTTATTCTTATTTTTTCATTTATATATATATTTTATTATATTTTTATTATATTTTTTATTAAATTATTTCTACTCTAACTCTAAACCCAACTTTTCCTAATCTAAAAACCCTACCTACCCGACCCGACTCACCCTACCCGACCCAACTCCCCACGACCCACTTCTTCTCTTCTTGTTCCTCGCTTCTCTCCTTTTCCCGCTTCTTTTTCCTCCCTCCAACATTCCCCCGCTTCTCGCGCCTACCTCCACGAGACCCGCGCTCCATCACCAACGAACTCCCCACGATCCCCTCTACCAAATCTCCTCCCTCCAACGGCTCTCCCTTTCTCGTCCTCGCCACGACTCGCTCAGAGCACGACCGAGCTCTTCCCCAATGACTCCCCGAGATATCGGCACCGGCTCTTCTCATCTCAACGTGTTCCGCCTTATCTCTTTCCTCTCGCTCCCTCCTTTCCCCCTCTGCAACCCCATCTCCTCTCTTTACCCACTGCCACCCAAAAACTTGCACCTCTTCATCGCCAACATCACCTCAGCACAACTCAACCTATGCCAACTTCCTTCCATCGTCACCATCAACACTCCCCAACTCAACTCCACCATCCCCAGCTCCAAGTTCTGAACCCCGCTGCCGCTACCGACTTATCCTCATCGACCCACCGATGCTTTAGAGCTCCCAAGCCGACCTAACTCCATCACCGAAGCTCCCTCTTCACAGCCGACGAGCTCCTCCTCCTTCAGCTTGAGCCCACCGACGCCAAAAACCCACTGCCGCCTCGCCGCCTCCATCGACCCACCGAGCCCTGCATCCATCGCCGCAGCTACCACCAGCTCCACCTTCATGGCCGACGACATCCCCATCACCTTCTCTCCTCTATGACACTGAGCCTTCATCCCCAGCACGCCATCTCTAAGCTCCTAGGCCCAGAGCTACCTAAGCATCACCTCCTTCCACCCTCGACGGCCACCTGCACCACCGACCTCCTGGAGTCGCCGCTATCCGAACCCAACCAAGCTCGCTGTCGTCGCCGCTGCTGGTGTCGTGCCGTGCGCGTGTGTGTGTCTCCGCCGTCACCATTGCTGCCCCTCGCCGTCATCACTGTCGGGACGTATCGTTATCATCGTCGCGATTATCAAAGGCAAGTGAAAACTAATCGCTTGCTTACTCATGCTAATTAATATGTTATTTAATCAAAAAAATGATGTTACATGGTATGGAGTATGTGTGTGTGTGTGTGTAATTCAAGTAGTTTGTAACGAACCCTCATGGTTCGATTATATTGACTGGAGCCCGACTGGGGTTTATCATCGTGTGTCAACATCATTTATAGTTTAACCGAATAACATGTGGTTGGATCGATTACTGTAAACCGATGTCCTGTTTGGTACCTGTACATATCTTATGTGTTAGACACACTACGTGAATGAAAACCCTATCTTAATTTGCCGAAATTTATGATCTTCAAATCCCTTTAACTGTTAGTGGAGGTCGTGTAGAGATTTGAGAAAATATCTGGGTCAGAACTATAAAAGTCGCCCATAAAGGCGACACTAAATCTGAATTTTACCGCGCATGTAACCTTATTAAAATCATTGTAAATTCAATACAGTTTGGAATGTGATATTCAATGCCTCATATCGAAGTCGGCTCGATAGTATAGAACTATCCATAGTTTATTTCTCGACATTTATAGATTACTGTAACGATATTTGGCTGCGAATGCGGCACTGGACTGCAGTTCGGGGTAGCATTTCACGAGGATAAATGAATTTAAATACCTGCACGTCCCTACTTAAAACTGAAAATGTATGGAGCCTCATATAGTGACATAGATAATTTAGTTAGCTAACACGTGAATCTGGTCCCGTACAGTTTCACAGTCGTTTGATATTTAGTTTGTATTTTAGAAGGTCGATGTGTTTTGTAGTGACATTTCTTACACAGTCACATTAAACAGAACGTAACTTCTAGTACAGGAAGGTTATTGATAATCCGTTTGATACGTTGGAAACCTAACAGATAAAACTAGATTTTATTCAACTAGGGAAATACCTGAATCTGAACATAATCCCTATTAAACTGCGCGCGAAATTGGGCTTCCAGTTCTGAAACTGGAATTCCAGCAACTGATCGCTGATTTAAAATGGTGATAAGTCCCTAACCTGAGTTCCGTTTGACATGAGATTAATTTTATTACTTATATAATAAAGTCTACTTCGTACGCCTTTATATTGTTTTGGTTGATTTTATACATGTGTTTTATGGTAAATTGTGCAAGTTATATGGCATTGGCTGACAAAATATAGTGAATGTCTGTTCAATGCATTTTTGCCTATTTATGTGCTTTCTTTATACCTGCTGCATATTGATTGTTTACATTGAGACCCAGCGACTGTTTTGCATTGTCATTATATAAGTGTTAGTGATTGAGTTGTGGCAAATACGAAAGTGACATTGATAAGTGAAAATGTGATTGAAAGTCAAAGCGATGTGTATTTGTTCGCAACCTATCTAATACCTGAATTCATACTATAACCTAGGAAATGGGTAAATCAAGGTGGAATTGAACTTGTATTTAGCAAGGTACAGTGATTTAGACAAATTGATTCCATTGACTTAGTGACTGATAAGTAGTGACATACACATTGCCTGGTTTATTGACATGATATTTATATCACATTGTTCATATGCAAATGATGTTCATTATTTTCATATTCTGCATTCTGTTGCACTTTTCATGTTTAATAACATTGCATACCCATTATATAATTATTGCTATATGTGTCGCCTTGACGAACTGAGTGTGCATGCTCAGAGGACGAAGTGGATCCAGCCCAGGAGCAGGACCTGCCATTTGAGATCGCGGAGGTCTAGACTGCATCATCGGCGCCATTTCTTTTGCTTTAAGCACCCTGTATTTCGTTGGTTAGTTTTTCCCTTGTGCAAAATAAATGTATTTCGAACTCTTTTATTGCAATGTAATAAAGTTATGAACTGTGATTTTCCTTTTCTCTAGTACTGCTTACTGACTACTATGTAATGCAAGAAGCCGAAGTGTGACTACGGCGGGATTATTCCCTGAGCGTAGGAGTATGAATGGCTTAGTCACCCCTCGTATTCCGTATTTTGGGAAGCGGGGTGTGACATGGTTTTATTGGTATCAGAGCCAAGGTTTGGATGAAATCATGGTTTCGTCGAGGGATCCTTAGATTGAGCTTTACCCTTGATGTGTGCTTTATTACATTTCTTTTCACTTCCTAATCCTCGTTGAATCATCATGAAATTCTTGACTGAATCTGATTTCTTTCTTGATCATCTTACAGAAATATGGACTCCTCGGACAACTCCTTAGGTGCTGGTTCCCACGATCGTACCGAGAAGACTCTCAGCACACTGACGACCATAGCCCAGGCTCAAGAAAGGAAGACCGATCTTCTGACCGAGGGATTGAGGGTGGTATAGGAGACCGCAATTACTACCCTGGAGAGATCTACAGCTATTCCTGTCACCTCCGAGAGCGCCCTCTTACCGACTACACAGGCTCGGGTTGGTACTGTTTCAGACTTCAGGAGGCTTCATCCAGCGGTTTTCACAGGATAAGCAAATCCACTCGAGGCCGAGCTATGGCTCATCAATGTGGAGAACCTTCTGATGGCCGCTCGAGTTCTTGACGATGACAGAGTGAACATGGTGAAGATTCAGCTGGAGGACAAGGCCCGCACGTGGTGGTCCGTAGAGGAAAGCCGGCCAGAGAAACCTATTGGATGGGACACGTTCTTCATGTGCTTTCTAGATCACTACTTTCTGGCCACTGCCAAGGCCGAGATGGAGGAGAAATTCATCATGTTAAAGCAGAATGGACGCTCAGTGGATGTCTACGCCGCAGAGTTTAACCGACTGAGTCGCTTCGCACCGTACATGGTAGCCACTGAAGCCATCAAGGCAAGACGGTTCCAGCAGGGGCTCGATATTGAACTACAGAAGCTTATCGCTTCACTCGACCTGCAGACCTTTGCCCAGGTGTTGAACACTGCCCGAGTATAGGAAAGATTGGTGGAGAAGGCCAGGGGTAAACGATCGTGGGACAGGAGACCCCACGAAGTTCCAGCACGGGCTACCATTTCCTCCCGTGGAGCGATCCTAGTTCACAAGCCGGGTGTTACGCAGATGAAGTGTACTTTCTCACCTCAGCGGCCGCAGCGGAGAGCCTTGTTTTGCGATTATTGCCAGAGCCCGGGGCATATGCAGAGAGATTGTCGCAGAGCTAAGGGTCAGTGTCTGCTTTGCGGATCTAGCGAGCACAGGGTCAACGGATTCCCCCAGAGATCTGAGCTACAGGGAGGGTTCGAGCAACATCAACAGTCGTACGGCACTTCAGCTCAGAGGGGTCCACCTCTGGTATCCCAGCAGCGGTTGTTTGATCATAGGCATACTGGTACAGGTCGGAATCAGGGGCGGGCTTTCACCCTGTCTGCCAAGCAGACTTCTGGAGAAGTAGTTACAAGTACCCTTCTTGTTTATTCTGTACCAGCTAGAGTCCTTTTTTATTCGGGTGCTTCGCGTTGCTTTATTTCTACGCGGTTTGTTGACACACACTCTATACCTCACGAGCCGTTGACCAAGGGTTGGGAGATACATACGGGTAACGGAATTATTGTGTCCAACTAAGAGTGTAGGTTATGTCTGATGGTAGTTTGCGGCAGGGAATTCTATGTGAATTTCCTTTTAATCGGGACGGGCAGCTATGACGCAATTCTCGGGATGGATTGGATGAGCAACTTCTATGCGATAATCAATTGCCGAGCTAGGAAAGTGACTTTTCGCATTCCCAATCACCCTGAGTTTGTTTTTGAAGGCGGAAGCGGCTCTTTAGTGCCAGCCAAGTTTAGAGCCATGCCAAAAGCGTTGACGGCTATGGAGATTGACAAGAATCCAGCCCCAGAGATCGTTTGAGATTTTCTTGATGTGTTACCTGAAGATTTACCAGGTCTACCACCTCCCCACGTCTTAGGATTCTCAATCGACTTGATTCCGGGTACATCACCAGTCTTGAAAGCACCGTACAGAATGGCACCGGTTGAGTTGGCAGAATTAAAGAAACAGATAGAAGATCTTTTGGACAAGGAATTTATCCGCCCAAGTGCCTCCCCGTAGGTTGCTCCTGTGTTCCTGGTTAAGAAGAAGGACAGTTCCTTGCACATGTGCATTGACTACCGGAAGTTGAACCGAGTGACCGTGAAGAACAAGTATCCCATCCCCCGCATCGATGACTTGTTTGACCAGCTGGGTAATGCCCGGGTATTCTTTAAACTAGACCTTCGGTCAGGGTATCACCAAATTAGGGTCAAGGCAGAGAATGTATGCAAGACGGATTTCCGGACCCGATATGGCCACTATAAGTTTCTTGTGATGTCGTTCAGTGTTACCAATGCACCGGCCATATTTATGGACTTGATGAATATGGTTTTCTCCAAGTACCTGGATCAATTTGTTGTCGTATTCATCTAAGACATTCTAGTCTATTCCAGAAGTCGAGAGGAGCACACCGAGCATCTACGAATTGTATTGCAGGTTTTGCGGGAAGAGAAGCTCCATGCTAAACTAAGCAAGTGCGAGTTTTGGCTCGACAAGGTACAATTCCTGGGGCATGTCGTTTTGAGTGACGGAATTTCAGTGGATCGAGCGAAAATCGAATCTATCAAAGACTGGCCGACACTGAAATCAGTTGCTGAGATAAGAAGCTTCTTAGGATTGGCTGGGTATTATCGATGGTTCGTCTAAGATTTCGCCAGAGTAGCGGAACCCTTGACGAAGCTCACATGGAAGGAGGTGCCTTATGTTTGGTCGGAGGAGTGCACCCAGGCGTTTGAGCTGTTGAAACTGAAGTTGACCACAGCCCCAATCCTGACTGTGCCAGACAACTCGGGTGGCTTGGTTGTTCACAGTGATGCGTCGGGAAAAGGTTTAGGTTGTGTATTAATGTAGCACAGTCGAGTGATAGCTTACGTCTATCGTCAGTTGAAAACTCACGAGAAGAACTACCCCACTCATGACCTGGAATTAGAAGCCGTGGTGTTCGCTTTAAAGATTTGGAGGCATTACTTTCTAGGAGAGAGAGTGGAGGTGTACACGGATCACAAAAGTTTGAAGTACGTGTTCACTCAGAAGGAACTGAATATGAGACAACGCAGATGGTTGGAGTTGATAGCAGACTACGATATTGATCTGCAATATCATCCAAGGAAGGTAAACGTCGTTCCTGATGCCCTCAGTCGCAGGCCGTCAGCTGCGTTGCTGACTTGTCAGAAGGGGATTCTCGATGACCTTCAGAGACTCTAGTTGGAGTTAGTTACACCGGGGGTGCCCGGACAGCTCTGGCAATTGCAAGTTCAATCATCGCTTGTAGATCACATCAAAGCTGCATAGGCTAGAGACCCTTAGTTGCAGAAGTTCAGAGGGTTAGTTGAGGCTGGTTTGAGGATGGATTTACAGATTCACGAAGATGGTTCTCTAAGATTTGGCAGCCGGCTGTGTGTTCCAAAGGGGAGTATTCGAGATGAAGTTCTAGCTGAGGCACATAGTTCCGCTTACTTGGTGCACCCAGGTGGCACCAAGATGTATAGAGACCTAAGGCAACACTTCTGGTGGAACGGGATGAAGAAGGAGATTGCTCTCTTTGTCTCCAAGTGTCTGGTATGCCAACAAGTGAAAGCCGAGCATCAGATAATAGCTAGGTTGTTGCAACCACTTCCAGTGCCAGAGTGGAAATAGGAGCACATCACCATAGATTTTATGACGGCACTACCTCGGAGCCCAAAGGGAAATAATGATGTCTGGGTTATTATTGATCGTCTTACGAAGGCAGCACATTTCATACCTTTCTAAGTTGGACAATCGACGGAGTCACTTGCGGACAAGTATATGCAGGAGATTATGAGACTGTATGGGGTTCCCGTTAGTATCGTGTCTGATCGAGACACCAGGTTCATTTCTCATTTCTGGAAGAGCCTGTAGGAGAGTTTGGGCACGCGTTTCAAGTTTAGCACGGCCTATCATCCACAAACGGACGAGAAATTTGATCGTACTATCCAGACACTCTAGATTATGCTAAGGGCATTCATGCTTGATTTTCAGGGTTCTTGGGAGGATCACCTCCATCTGGTAGAGTTTTCGTATAACAACAACTACCAAGCTAGCATCTAGATGGCACCGTTCAAGGCTCTGTATGGACGGAAGTGTCGGTCCCCTCTTTGTTGGGATGACGTGGGTGAACGAAGGTTGCTGGGCCCTAAGCTTATAGTGCAGACGGTGAGCAAAGTTCAGACGATCAGGCAATGGATCAAGATGGCTCAGGACCGACAGAAGAGTTAGGCAGATGCCGGCAGAAGGTCGTTGGAGTTTGGTATTGGTGACCACGTGTTTCTGAAGATATCACCCCCTCAGGGAGTGATTAGGTTTGGTAGTCACGGGAAACTCAGTCCCCGATTTATCGGACCTTTTGAGGTGCTAGAGCGAGTAGGAGAGGTGGGTTATCGGCTTGCCTTGCCTCCATCGCTAACTGGTGTGCACAATACTTTCCATGTTTCTCAGTTGAGTCGCTATGTTATGGATGACAGCCATAACTTGGACCATTCAGAGTTAACATTGGGCATTGATCTGTCTTACGAGGAGTAACCTACCACCATTCTCGATCGTCGGGAAAAAGTGCTGAAGAACAAAGTCATTCCCTTGGTTTGAGTTTTTTGGGGTGGTCATTCTACAGGGGAGTCTACCTGGGAATGCAAGGAGGATATCCGTGCACGTTTTCTGCACCTGTTTGTGTAGTATTGTTGTTCTGTTGTTTTCGTTCTTTAATTTCGATGGCGAAATTTTTGTAAGGAGGGTATGATGTAAATCCCCAATTTCGTATATGTATTTTTCTGTATATTTTTCCGAATTTTTTATTCATATTTTTTCATTTTTATATATTTTTTATTATATTTTTATTATATTTTTTATTAAATTACTCCTACTCTAACTCTAAACCCAACTTTTCCTAATCTAAAAACCCTACCTACCCGACCCGACTCCCCATGACCCACTTCTTCTCTTCTTCTTCCTCGCTTCTCTCCTTTTCCCTCTTCTTTTTCCTCCCTCCAATGTTCCCCCGCTTCTCGCGCCCACCTCCATGAGACCCACGCCCCGTCGCCAACGAACTCCCCGCGATCCCCTCCACCAAATCTCCTCCCTCCAATGGCTCCCCCTCTCTCGTCCTCGCCACGACTTGCTCAACCCACGACCGAGCTCTTCCCTAATGACTCCCCGAGATATCAGCACCGGCTCTCTCTCTCTCTCCTCTCAACGTCTTCCGCCCTATCTCTCCCCTCTCGCTCCCTCCTTTCCCCTTCTGCAATCCCATCTCCTCTCTCTACCCACTACCACCCAAAAACTTGCACCTCCTCGCCGCCAACATCACCTCTGCACAAATCAATCCCCACTGAGTTCCTCTCATCGTCACCATCAACACTCCCCAACTCAACTCCACCATCCCCAGCTCCAAGTTCCGAACCCCGCTGCCACCACCGACTTCTCCTCATCGACCCACCGACACGTTCGAGCTCCCAAGACGACCCAACTCCATCCCCGGAGCTTCCTTTTCACGGCCGATGAGCTCCCCCTCCTTCAGCTCGATCCCACCGACGCCACGAACCTACCGCCGCCTCCATCGACCCACCGAGCCCTGCATCCATCACCGCAGCCACCACCAGCTCCACCTTTACGGCCGACGACATCACCATCACCTCCTTTCCTCCACGACACCAAGCCTTCATTCCCAGCATGCTATCTCTAAGCTCCTAGCCACAGAGCTGCCTGAGCATCACCGCCTTCCACCCTCGACGGCCATCCGCACCACCGACCTCACATAGTCACCGCTATCCGAACCCAACCAAGCTTGTTGCCGCCGCCGCCGATGCCGTGCCGTGCCCGTGTGCATGCCTCCGCCGTCATCGCTGCTGCCCCTCACCGTCGTCACTCCCGAGATGTGTCATTATCTTCGTTGCGATTATCAGAGGCAAGTGAAAACTAATCGCTTGCTTACTCATGCTAATTAATATGTTATTTAATAAAAAAAAAGATGTTACATGGTATGGAATATGTGTGTGTGTCGATAATTTATAATTCAAGTAGTTTGTAACGAACCCTCATAGTTCGATTATATTGACTAGAGCCTGACTAGGGTTTATCATCGTGTGTCAACATCATTTATAGTTTAACCGAATAACATCTAGTTGGATCGATTACTGTAAACCGATGTCCCATTCGGTACCCGTATATATCTTATGTGTTGGACACGCTACGTGAATGAAAACACAATCTTAATTTGCCAAAATTAATAATCGTCAAATCCCTTTTACTGTTAGTGGAGGTCGTGTAGGGATTTGAGAAAATATCTAGGTCAGAACTATAAAAGTCGCTCCAAAAGGCGACACTATATCTGAATTTTACCGCGCATGTTACCTTGTTAAAATCATTGTAAATTCAATACAGTTTGGAATGTGATGTTCTATGGCTCATATCGAAGCTGACTTGATAGTCTAAAACCATTCATAGTTTATTTCTTGACATTTATAGATTACTGTAACGATATTTGGCAGCGAATGCGGCACTAGACTACAGTCCGGGACAGCATTTCACGAGGATACCTGAATTTCAATACCTGCACGTCCCTACTTAAAACTGAAAATGCACGGAGCCCCAAATAGCCGCGTAAATAATTTAGTTAGCTAACACTTGAATCTAGTCCCATGTAGTTTCACAGTCGTTTGATATTTAGTTTTTGTTTTAGAAGGTCGATGTGTTCTACAGTTTCTGCAGTGACATTTCTTACACCATCACATTAAACATGACGTAACTTCTAGTAAAAAAAGGATATTGATAATCATCTTGATGCGTTGGAAACCTAACAAATAGAACTAGATTTTATTCAACCGGGGAAACACCTGAATCTGAACATAATCCCTAGTAAACTGCCCGTGAAGTTGGACTTTCAGTTCTGAAATTGGAATTCCAACAACTGATCGCTGATTTAAAATGATGATAAGTGTCTAACCTGAGTTCCGTTTGACATGAGATTAATTTTATTGCTTAGATAATCAAGTGTACTTCGTACGCCTTTATATTGATTTGGTTGATTTTATACGTGTGTTTTATGGTAAATTGTGCAAGTTATATGGTGTTGGCTGACAAAATATAGTGAATGTCTGTTCAGTGCACTTTTGCCTATTTGTGTGCTTGCTTTATACCTGCTGCATATTGATTGTTTACACTAAGACCCAGCGACTATTTTGCATTGTTGTTATATAATTGTTAATGATTAGGTTGTGGCAAATACGAAAGTGATATTGATAAGTGAAAATCTGATTGAAAGTGAAAGCGGTACGTATTTGTTCACAACCTATCTAATACCTGAATTCATACTATAACCTGGGGAATGGAGAAATCAAGGTGGAATTGAACTTGTGTTTAGCAAGGTACAGTGATTTAGAGGATGATCATTCGCTATATATATATATATATATATATATATATATATATATATATATTAGGTCGTGGGCCCAGCGGTACGGCTGCAGGGTTATATCCTGAGCAACAGTGGACCGTAGTCTCGGGCATACATAAGACCCTTGTTAAACACGAGCATTCTTTCCACCAATTGATTTCGTTGATTTAGTGACTGATAAGTAATGACATACACATTGCCCGATTTACTGACATGATATTTATATCACACTGTTCATATGCAAATGATGTTCATTATTTTCATGTTTTGCATTCTGTTGCACTTTTTATGTTTAATAACATTGCATACCCATTATATAATTGTTGTTATATGTGTCATCATGACGACCTGAGTGTGCATGCTCAGAGGACGAAGTGGATCCAGTCCAGGAGCAGGACCTGCCATTCAAGATCGTGAAGGTCTAGACTGCATCATCAGCGCCATTTCTTTTGCTTTAAGCACCCTGTATTTCGTTGGTTAGTTTTTCCCTTGTGCAATATAAATGCATTTTGAACTCTTTTATTGCAATGTAATAAAGTTGTGAACTGTGATTTTCCTTTACTCTAGTACTTCTTACTGACTACCATGTAATGATAGAAACCGAAGTGTGACTGCGGCGGTATTATTCCCTAACCGTAGGAGTATGGCTGCTCTAGTCACCCTTCGTATTCCGTATTTTGGAAAGCAGTGCGTGACAAGGTTCATGTGGTTTTTATGAGTTTTAAGGGATGATTTATAGTGGAAGAGAGAGTGGTAGAGGTGGTGATGAAGAAGGAGATGAAGAAGAGAAAGAAGAGATAAGGTGAAGAAAACAAATAAGGTGAGAAAAGCCATGGTTGCAAACTATAACTCTTACCCTCTCTCTCACCCATACCTCTTGGTCTCCTTATCCCCACATTTCTTTTTCTTTTTCCTTTTTCTCTTTTCTAAAAAAAAGAAACCATCATAAAAACAAAATAAAATGTTAACCCTCATGTAAATATATGCCATGGCACTTAAGCATGATTTTAATAAAAATAACTTGGTTAATGCATAATTAGGAAACACAAATTAAGTTTAGCATTAATCTTGTATGGAAACAATTACATATTAATTTATAAAAAGCCTAAATAAAATAAATTTTTTCATAAATGATAATTCATTTTAAATTTTCAAAAATATAGGTATATAACTATACCATTCTACAAAAACTCAAATCCATACTCATATAATATCCATAATATTTATTATTTTAATTCCAAAACAATATTTTTATTTTCTGAAATGTTACAAGTGCCTTCAAGGTAATTATTATAATCGCAGGCAGACGATTATGACGATTGAGGGAGGACTTATATAGGTAGAGCAATTTTGCTCGAGATGATAGTATACTATCCGGTTCATCTATATCATCATGTATATGTATTATGTGGTATTACAGATCACTATTACATATTGATAGAGCCCATATGATTCTTGCTTGACTACCAGGGTTATTGTGGCGATCACACTTCTGAGAACTGGCTAGTCTATAAGCAAATCCTTAAATATCCCTAATCGTGTGAATATCGAGACTGGGTATCGATATTCCAGAGTAGAATAGTGTATACATTTCTTGACCCCGATGAAGGGCGATGGCCGGTCTCACGGCCATTGGTGTCAGTTGGCCACCAAAAATAGTATACATGTGCTCATTAGGTTATGAGTTACACTGGACGGACTCGCCGGGAATATGTTAGATAGTATTATACCTATTGTCATATAGCAGTTCTCAGATGATATGAGTACATGTTAGTCTGTCGACCTGAGATCGTCATTTGTCTCATGTGAGTTTCCGCTATACTTTGGTTACTACCCTACCACGGCTCAAAAGAGTCGTGCAAACAGGTTTTAGTTGGGTACAGTCCCGAGCCATATGGAGGCAGTGAGAGGAGCGTCAGGAATTCTTCTCTCCCGGTATTGGGGGTTGATGTCGCGCTGTACATCGGTGGCCATCACCAGAAACATTTGACCAAGGTGGATGAGATATACTGATTTGGATCGGTAGTTTCTCAGAGGGTAATGGGCTTCACACCGACACGAGATATCACGTTATTAGGGGGTCTGATTTTATCCACCCTCTAGACCCGATATGCGATACTATTAGATGAACAGACCGGACTGTATGAAAATTGTCACAAACAAACTTGTTCTCCGCCGAAAACGGGAGACGAGACCGCGTAGGTTCGTCTTGCCTGAAGTTGGGGAAAGATGCTATTTGGTTTTATCCGTCCACCTCTCCGAAGATGCCAAGTTGATTTATGGCACCGTATATCGGAGGTTTAGACGGATGCGGTCGTTGTAGCAGACTTCGTCGGATTCCCCCTCGTTTGAGGGGTTTCTGATTGTGGGGACGCTCTTCCCTGCAGGCGTAAGCCCCTGCAGTTAATTACGCTACCGCATTGCGGCAACAACTTTTTCCTTCTTTAGATGGTCATTTCGTGTCGTGTGTGTTTGTTTTATTTTTGGTTGATCGTGGATTGTATACGGAGACTAATTTATGTTGTCGCCCGTAGGGCGTGGATTAGTCCAAATCCGTATTTTCTTAGATTTGGTTTTGGTTTTGGTTTAAGGATCATTATTCTCGTTGATATTAAGACCAACTTAAACGTTTGTTAAGGACGCGTTAGTCTAATTTTAGACTAAGATCTACTTAACAGGATCATTTAGATCCAATAAAAGAGCATTTGGACTCTATTGTTTTAGTTTAGGGACATTTCAGTCCAATAGGTTTAAGGACATCATAGTCCATGTCAGTTTAGAGACATCATAGTCCGTAAAGTTTAAAGACATCATAGTCTATGAGTTTAAGGACCTCACAGTCCATAAAGTTTAAGGACATCATAGTCGAGTTTAAAGACGTCATAGTCTGTGTGGTTTTGGTTCAACCGTTTGGGGATGCACCAAAAGTTATTGGTTATTGGGACCCTCCATATCTCTGAAGACATTGAGGAATTACAATGACATATATCAGAGGCCCTTGAACCAATTAGGCTCAGTCCTTTTTTATTTAACAATGCTGAGCATTGATTTGGGTTCTGACAACTTTTTTGTCTTTTTGTCCTTTACTGAGTGTTAGACACTCATTATTATGGCGCTTGGCGCCTACCAATGAGTATGGAGCGCTCTTTATTAAGTAGTGCCCACGTGAGGAGCACGTGGTGCGCTTGGCGCTGAGCGCCAACCAATGAGTACGGAGCGCTCCTTATTATGTAGCGCCCACGTGAGGAGCATGTGGTGCGCTTTGCGCTGAGCGCCAACCAATGAGTGCAGAGCGCTCTTTATTAGGTGGCGCCCACGTGAAGAGCACGTGGTGAGCTTGGTGCTGAGCGCCAACCAATGAGTGTGGAGCGCTCTTTATTAAGTAGCGCCCACGTGAGGAGCACGCGGTGCGCTTGGCGCTGAGCGCCTGGCGCTGAGCGCCAACCAATGAGTGTGGAGCGCTCCTTATTAACTAGCGCCCACATGAGAAGCACGTGGCGTGCTTGGTGCTGAGCGCCAGCCAATGAGTGCAGAGCGCTCTTGATCAATTTTGTGCTCTGAGAATTAAGTTCTCGTTTATAAGAGACTTTGCCTCGTGGCTCTAAGAACAAGGTTCTTATTTTTATAGGAGATGTTACAATCTCTTCGGTTTTTTATGAAAGACTTTGTCTTTGTGGATCTGTGATCTGAAGAGAATTAAGTTCTTCTTCCCCCCTTTTATGACGAGATGCTATGATCTCTTTTTGTGAAAGACCACTGTCTTATAGATCTATGATCTAGAAAAAGAACTAAGTTCTTCTTCTTTTTGACGAGATGCTTTGATCTCTCTGTTTTATTTACCTTAAAGAAATTCTTCTTCCGAGAGATTGCTCTTCTCTTTGAAATTTCTCAAAGTTTGTGGGGGAGGGGTTCATCTGTTCTTCTTCTTTCGATTTGAGAACTTATAGGGAGGTCTCTCTCCGCAAGACTTGAAGTCTTAGGGCATTTATATAGTGGAGGCTGATTTGTTGAATCAGTTAAGGAGATCTTTTCTCTAATTGATTTGGGGATATTTCCCACCGTTGGATCTTTGATCCAAGGGCTTCTGTTTTACAGAAGGCAATCTTCTTATTTTTAACAAGATTGGGAGAATATTTTCCCATACAGAGCTTATTCTGTATCTTAGTAATTTTTAATCACCATTGGATCTTTGATCCAATGGTGCTCTGATTTACAGAGCACAATCTTTCTTATTTAGAAAGATTGAGAAGATATTTTCCTCTACGGAGCTTATTCTATAGCTTGGTGATTTTTAATCACCATTGGATCTTTGATCCAAGGGTGCTCTGATTTACAGAGCACAATCTTTCTTATTTAGAAAGATTGCGAAGATATTTTCCTCTACGGAGCTTATTCTGTAGCTAGGTGATTTTTAATCACCATGGCGCACTTAGCGCTAGCGCTCTCGTGCTTTGCACGTTAGCGCTAGCGCTCTCGTGCTTTGCACGTTAGCGCTAGCGCTCTCATGCTTTGCACGTTAGCGCTGCATCAGAGTCTTTGACTCTTGGCGCTGGCACTCTTAGCGCGAGCGCTCTCGTGCTTTGCACGTGAGCTCTGCATCAGAGTCTTTGACTCTTAGCGCTGGCGCATTTAGCGCTAGCGTTCTCGTGCTTTGCACGTGAGCGCTGTATCAGAGTCTTTGACTCTTGGCGCTGGTGCACTTAGCACTGGTGCACTTAGCGCTAGCGCTCTTGTGCTTTGCACGTGCGCACTGCATCAGAGTCTTTGACTCTTAGCGCTGGCGCATTTAGCGCAAGCGCTCTCGTGAAGCGCTGCTTCATTTCAAATTTCGAAATTTGAACAGAGCCTTGCTCTGATTGGGGGAAACAAATCCCCCCCACCGTTGCGCTCACGTAGCTCACACGTGAGTGCAGCGGTGGCAGTTTTTCCTTCGTTGGATCAATCTTGGAAGTTGAACCGGCTTCCCCTGCCTAAAAATAGGGCCTTTGGCCTCTGTTCATCTTCTTGATTTCTTGTTTTTCTGAGAATTTTATTCTCTCTTCAGAGCATAGCTCTTGGTCTTAAGAATTCATTTAGAGACAGAACCCTGTCGAAATTTTTAGATAAAGATTAAATCTTTGAAGGGATTACTTTATAATCTAGGGTTTCACCCATTAACAGAGCTTTGCTCTTTTCGGATCATAGATCTAAAGAAAATTTTAGGGTTTTCTTAACAGAGTTTGCTCTCTTGAAATCATAGATCTAAAGAGACCTTTCTTAGGGTCTCTTAACCCATTAAATAAGAACTCTTAGAGTTCATCTTGCAGATCTTAAAGATCTCAGAGTTTTTAACTCAGTAAAGCTTTGCTTTTAGGGTTTTTGGATGGATTATTCCATCTTCTTCACAGAGCATTGCTCTTTAGAATTTTTTGGGGGGAATTTTATTCCCTTCATCATTAATTATGACAGATGTCATATCTATTGTAGAACGCTGCTCTCAAGGGAGATTTACTCCCTGGCCCGAGGGGCCCTCATTAAATGAGAATCCTTTTAGGATTTCCTCATTTAATGACCGTCTCATCAAATGATGGACTGTTTTATTATTAATGATGAGCCATCATCTAGATTGTGTGGGTCCCCCTGGGTCC
Source organism: Agapanthus africanus (assembly GCA_030015575.1). NCBI lineage: Eukaryota > Viridiplantae > Streptophyta > Magnoliopsida > Asparagales > Amaryllidaceae > Agapanthus > Agapanthus africanus. The sequence continues at coordinate 107,631,344 of CM057341.1, forward strand.
TTTCCACTGCATTGCAGTGTGACACGAAATTAAAGTACCAAGTGCCAGAACTTAAACCGTAGCATTGACGGCTAACTTTTGTTCTTTTTCGCGCAAATACTATGTCTTTCGACATTTCCTTCCCGTTTGTTCGTTCGGAAAGCGAGTTCCCTGAAGCGTCTATGGATAGGGAATTCTTTGAACTAATCAAGGATCACGACCCGGAGCGGAAGAATCTTCATTTATAGGGAACGTGGTACAATCAGATCATCAGGGGTCGGCGTAGCTTTTCTTGCACGGCACCTTCGGAGCCCATTTCGGCAATCCATTATGCTGACGCACCCCCGGTGAACTATGCTGTGGAAGAGGTCAACTGGACCTCAAAGGGTTGTCTTCATCCTTCTATGGCCACGATACCCGTACAGCCGCCGATGGCTTTGGATATCTTAGGGCGGCGTATATGTCAAGGTGAGTCACGCCCGTGGGGGCAGCCGTACATGATAGGTTTGACTCCTCGCCACTCAGCCGAATATTTGTAGTGGGCTCGGTACATCTTGTCGGCTAAGAAATCGCAGCTGCTGAAACTTGGGCTATACCCTGCTATTAATTCTTCTCTCTTCCAGTATTCCACGCCTCCCGTATGGTGGGTTAAAGCCTTTTTGGAATAATGGAACATTCCAACTCATACCTTCCTTCTACTGGATCGGGAAGTTTCGATCTTTGTAGAGGAGTTCGCGGAGATCTATGGCTTGCTTGTCAGAGGGGAGCATTTTGAGGAGACATTACCCCCTAACGAGTATATTTTCTCCACTCACTCAGTAGTGATGGGTCTGACCCCGGAGAATACTATTCAGCACCGATTCCCATGCTTGATCAAGGTGCTAAATATTTACGAGAGCCTATTTCTCGAATCCAGAAGCCACGGGGTCAGCTTTATGGATTTCATCGCCCGTTTTCTTCATCCGGAAGCCTTGTCGAAACAAGGTGCGAAGTTTTCCAAACTCGACGATCCTTTCGGTTTTTGCTTGAATAGCCGGCCGATAGAGGAAGCGGATCAAAAGAATTTTTTTCTCCCGAACGCCGCGGTTGTCCCTTTTGCGAAACTCACTGCCTCGGACATCGACGAAGAGACGTTCTTTTTGGGATTCCTCGGCTTATGGTTAAGTTGGTTTGCGCTCCCCATGCACCCTCGCTACATAAGGCCATCTGTTTTCTATCCGGCTCACCGAATGGTTGATGGAACGCAGGTTGCCGTTGGGATTGCTGGGTTGGCTCATTTGTATCATGGCCTTAGCTTGGCGACAAACACCACTCAACCGGGGGTGCAGCCCGTAAACTTCCCAATGCATTATTTCACTTCGTGTCTCGAGCTGCATGTGCTCGGCGACTTCGGAATCCATAAGAGGCCCCGTTTCTACGAAAGTTATAACTTTCCTCGGGTTATGCGGCTAGTTGACACTTCTGTTTTATAACCTACTCGGCGAGAGGCTCGAAGTCTGATTCTTCGCCTACGTACGGTCGGGGATGGCATGATCTTCGTCGATAAGGTCATGACTATCGGCAAGGAATCTGCTAAGACAGTGCAGCCGCTGCGGGACACCTTCAAAGATGGGGTTTCTATCTTGAAAGCTTGGGAGATTCTTCACTTATATTCAATCAGGCCGGGCTTTTTGGTATTTAGGAAGAACGATGCAGCGATGTTCATGAGATACAATCCGCACCGCTTAGCTCAACAATCAAGCTACAACCAGGGTGTCCCTCTTGAAGCCTTTTTAGCTGAGCCAACTGCTATAGAGGAAGGTATCCGTAGTGCGCCGCACCATTTCATGCGGCTGAACACTGGGTCTAACTTTTTTATCAACGAGCCGAGATGCGTCCCGAAGGTGTTGAACGTATACATGGCGTGGTACCAGCACGCGATGGGTGCCGTTATCAGGGAAGAAAAGCGGTTATTGCATGATCGCAAGGGTGTTGTCCCAGCGGGTAATCCAAAACCATCGTTCGTCCTCCCCTAAGAGAAGCTACTGCGGCTATGGTCTCGCGGGCCTTTCCTGATAAGCCTCTATCCCGTGTTCCTACAGAAGCGGCAGCTGTAGCATCCCCGGATTCTAGGGTAAGTTCTGAGATTGGGACTCATCGCCTAAAATTGCCCGCTAAGCGCAAGCTTGTGTTATCGGCTGCCGGCACTCGCTCACAAAAAAAGAAGAAGTCGATATTTTCTGTCGACGCCGTACTCGGCCAGGAGCCCCATTCTCCTTATATCAAGGGCTTGAGTAAGTACGGGACTAATGAGGGTCTATTTATCGAGCCTGCGGATGATACTGATCTTCAGGCCGCCCTTATGGCTTCCGAGCGACTGGCTCGCCATGAAGCAGCACTGATTACTATCGCACAGTCAGGTAGACTTCAGTCGCATCTTTCCGCTGTTATATTTTTTTATTATGATTTGATTGATGCTCTCTTCTTCAACAGGTATCTCTGCCGAAGAGGCTCTCGCTGCTTCCCTCAAAACATTTGAAGAGGAAGAGAGGATCCGTGCTTCTTTAAGCCTTGGTATAATTCGACTTATTATGCCTTCATTCCCTTTATCTTTATTTGTAGTCTGACCTCCTCTTTCATTTTGTTGCAGGGCCTACTTTGATGCGGGTTATCCCAAGCGCGGTGCCGATCCTGAGCGGTGATGCAACGACGCTTCCAGAGCCGGCTATCGTGGCCCCAGCTCCCCCGTCAGTATCGCAAGAGGCTTCACTTAAATAGCCGATGACGGATGCCGTAGCGACTCTAGAGGCAGAACTTGGTTCGGACGATGACGTCCCTTTAACGGGGGTCTTGCGGAGATCGCTTCTCACCACTCAGACCGAAAGGAAGCGTAGGAAGCGTGCGGCGAGGGAATGTGATGCCAGCTTGGCTGTAGGTGCAGCCTCAAGTACTACTCCCTCTGTCGCAATTTCTTCAGAGGATGCTCCAGTTGCCCTGTCTACCGCTCATAGACAGGTTGCGCGCGCGGCTCGGGAAGAAACCGAAAAATCGCCCCAAGGTAACGTAATACTGGGTCTTTTTATTAGAATTTGATCTTCAAATTCTTATATATCATATCCTGCAGGGCCAATTCCTGGTGATGAGGTGGCAGGAGAGATGACGGCGACCACAGAGCCCGAAACGGCTACTCTCTCGGGAGTCCGGGACTTCCCAAACCACCACTCTTTCCCCTTGCGGTTCCCTGTTATCGGCTGGCATTACGAGTGTCATGACGGTAGTAGTCGAATCAGGGGACGAATCCATGGGCGCCGAGACCATCCCACTGAAGGAGAGCGAAGAAGTCACTAGGCCTAGTGATGCTTCCGCTGCTGAAATTATGCCCTCTGAAGCATCTCGGGTCGCTGCAATGACGGTTGTTGTTCCCTCGCCTTCTCCCATGTCTTCTGAAATGCTGGAAGGTATAGGTTTATGATTTATCGGCTTCATTGTGGGTATCACTCTCCTTGTACTGACAGTATGTTATCATAACTTTGCAGGAGTTCTTTTTTATCACCTGTATCAGGTGCTGAACCCGTATTTCTCATTCCAGCCAGAGATTGTCCTGCCGGCCGATGTCGGTGAGTATATCCTTCAACTAGTGTCCCCTTCTTTCTTTATGAATAGACATGTTACTGACTCTTTTTTGAATTGATTACAGCGTTACAGATTGGAGGAGGGAACGAGAGAATAACCGCGCCTCCGGTACTCCCAACTTTGCCACCTGCCGCAGCCGGTATAGTAGACTCCATCGCTCGTTCATTCTTCTTCTTATTTTTTTATCTTTCGAGTAGACATTTAACCATAGTTTGTTTTGCAGCAACCGCGTCAATTCTGATTCCCTTCGAGTATCATTTCCTAATGCCAGCAGGGCCATTTGCTAGGCGCCCATCTTCTAGGGGCGCTGCGACGAGCCTGTGAATGTTGAGCGAGTTCGTTGAGGACCTTGATGCTGAGGCCCTTGCATCTGCTGCAGATTTTTCCACGGAGGTTAATTCCATGCTGGCGACGCTCGTAAACTTTTATAGTGAAGGCATCGTCAGGTCTTGGGTTAATTATTGTAGGAAGATCGAGACCTGCCTGCATGAAATTGTGCTTAAGCGTCCGGCTCCCGAAGTATTAGCTCTGAACTCTCAACAAGCTGCATGGGTCAAGCAGAGTGTTCCTTTTCTTCTCCATTTTGAACAAGAGGCAACGTCGAGGCAGAAGGAACGCGAGGAGGTTTTAGGCGAATCTGCCCGGCTGCGCGCCCAAGTTGACGCGATGTTGACAGCTGAAAGCTATCTTTAAAGGCCTCCTACGATATATTTCTGACGGGCTGACGCTGAGGCAAAAGCTCGACCTCACTGAGCAGGATGCGTAGAGTCGTGAGGCAGCTCAGTGGGAGATCGACGAGAAACTTTCATCTTGTTTGCGGCAGCGGGCCCAAGTCGAAGCAGAGCTGGCTGCGACGGCTAATCATGAAAAGGAGCTGAGAGGAGTGTGCGAGTGGCTTGCTGATTTGCTAAAATCGCCTCCTTCTCAACAGTCGTCTTTGTATCGATTGTAATTTATGAATAACATGTATTCATTTCATTTTTTCATTTTTTTTTATTTTTTTTATTTTTTTTATTTTTTATGATGTATCTCGTATTCAATTGAATTCATGAATAAAGGACACATTTTTTTATCTCCAACTATCGCTTTCTTTTCTTTGCTGTGTTGTTGGCATGTGATTTCAGCAAGTGTAACTTGTAGACGATAGATAATAGTTCATCTTGAACTCTTTGTAGGGTAGTGATGGCTTAGGAAACAGGTTCAGATCTACCGCCTAAGACTTTTCAACTTTATGAGCCGTGAGGGTTTCATAAAGACTTTTCTCTCTACGAGTCGAGAGGATCCTGTAGGTGTAATTTCTCCTTAGGAATCGTGAGGATTCCTAAGTGCGTTTTCTCTTGAAAGTCGTAAGGATTTCACAAGAGAATTGTTTTGCTTACAAGTCGAGAGCACTCGTAAGTGGTTGGTTCCCTCCTTGTCGATATTCGACATGGGAGAGTATAGTCCATGGATAGTCCATCTTGACCTTCTTGCAGGGCAATGATGGCATAGGAGACAGGGTTAGGATTTGCCACCTAAGACTTTTCAACTTTATGAGCCATGAGGGTCTCATAAAGACTTTTCTCCCTACAGGTCGAGAGGATCCCGTAGGTGTATTTTCTCCTTAAGGGTCGTGAGGACTCCTAAGTGTGTTTTCTCTTGAGAGTCGTAAGGATCTCACAAGAGAATTTTCTTTCCATGTGCAGGGACACTAATTTTCCTGAGGTCAAGACGAATCGAGAGATTCCTGCAAAGACACTGATTTCCTTGCGGGTCGACACGAATCGAGATGTTCTCGTCAAGGACGTTGATTTCCCTGAATCGAGGTTTTGCCAAGGACACTGATTTCCCTAGAGGTCAAGACGAATCGAGGTATTCCTACAAAGATACTGATTTCTCTGCGGGTCGACGCGAATCGAAATGCTCTCGTCAAGGACGTTGATTTCCCTGAATCGAGGTTTACCAAGGACACTGATTTCCCTATGGGTCAAGACGAATCGAGGTATTCCTGCAAAGACGATGATTTCTCCGTGGGTCGACGCGAATTGAGATGTTCTCGTCAAGGACGCCGGTTTCCCTGAATCGAGATATTTGCCAAGGACACTGATTTCCCTGGGGGTCGAGACGAATCGAGATATTCATGCAAAGACACTGATTTCTCTGCGGGTCGGCGCGAATCAAGATGTTCTCTTCAAGGACGCTGATTCCCTGAAACAAGATATTTTCCAAGGACACTGATTTCCCCGGGATCGAGACTAATCGAGATATTCCTGCAAAGACACTGATTTTTCTGCAGGTCGACGCGAATCGAGATGCACTCGTCAAGGACGCTGATTTCCCTGAATCGAGGTTTTCCTGCAAAGACATTGATTTCTCTGCGGGTCGACGCGAATCGAGATGCACTCGTCAAGGACGCTGATTTCCCTGAATCGAGGTTTGCCAAGGACACTGATTTCCCTGTGGGTCGAGGCGAATCGAGGTATTCTTGCAAAGACACTGATTTCTCTGTGGGTCGACGCGAATCGAAATACTCTCGTCAAGGATGCTGATTTCCCTGAATCGAGGTTTGCCAAGGACACTGATTTCCCTATGGGTCGAGACGAATCGAGGTATTTCTGCAAAGACACTGATTTCTCTGCAGGTCAACGCGAATCGAGATGTTCTCGTCAAGGACGTTGATTTCCCTGAATCGAGGTTTTTCCAAAGACACTGATTTCCCTGGAGGTCGAAACGAGTCGAGGTATTTCTGCAAAGACACTGATTTCCTTGCGGGTCGACGCGAATCGAGATAAGAAGCGATGTCTTAGGAAATAGGTCCAGATCTTCCGCCTAAGACTTTTCAACTTTATAAGTCGTGAGGGTCTCATAAAGGGTTTTATCCCTACGAGTCGAGAGGATCCCGAAGGTATCTTTTCTCCTTAGGAATCGTGAGAATTCCTAAGTGTGTTTTCTCTTAAGAGTCGTAAGGATCTCATAAGAGAATTTTTTCTGCTTACAAGTCGAGAGAATTCGTAAGTGGTTGTTTCCCTCCTTATCGAGATTCGACTTTGGAGAGTGTGGCCCGTGAATAGTATACAATATTCCATCTTGGACCGACTTGCAGGGCCCCGGTGCTTAGAAAACAGGTCCTTATCCCCATTGCCTAAGGCTTTTCCCTACGAGTTAAGACGAATCGAGAAGTTCTCGCAAGAACACTAATTTCCTCACGGGTCTTGACGAATTGGGAAGTTCTCGCAAGGGTTTCCTAACGTCACAGTTAACTCCTGCTAATAGAAGTCCGTTAGGGTCTGTGGTACTAGGTTTTTTGCCCGTCGCACCATCGCGTTGGCCGATATATTCCCCGATATGCAATCTTTTTGTTCGGGTAGCCCCACGACTGTCGTGTTTCCGATCCCTTCGGGGGCTGGACAAGACGTCTTCAAATTATCTTCCAGGTAATATTACCGTCGAAAGAGCAAGCGTTAAGGTATTCCATGTCGCTTTTTACTTGAGGTTGGGCTCAGTTTGGGAGCCCCGATGAGTCATGACCACTCCGCGCTGGTATGGGATGATCTCCTATAGTCTTTTCAACTCTCATTTGAGTTGCCGTCAAGACCCTGAAGCGAGGAATTTTCCTTGGCTTCATTGGTTGACATTATGCCTGCAATATTGCATCGAATGTCGAGGTTGTCTCTGGGTTGTCTGTGAACCGTCGAGGTTTTGGAACCAGAGGACTTTGCCATAGCTCCGTTTGTTGATGTCACGCATGTATCCTGCTGGAAGGAAGAAGGACGTTGTTGTTGATCTCTAGGCCGTAGATGTAGCTGTCGAGCCTTGAAACTAGGGACTCTGCCATGGTTCCGAGATAGTCTCTAGGTTGTCTATGAACCGTCGAGATTTGGAACTAGGGGACTTTGCCATGGCTCCATTTGTTTATGTTGCGTCTGTATCCTGCTGGCATGAGGAGGAACGCCGTTGCTGGTCTTCTAGGATGCAGATATTGCCGCTGAGACCTGACTCTCCCTTTGATGGAGTTTTTTGGGACATGTGGTTCCCTTTTCGTTTATGCCCATGGATTGTATATAGGGGTCTGATCAGTCGAAAATAATGTATTTTTAACATGGCAATTTCCCTATCATTTGCACTCATTTAGAAGTGTTCGGTATTCATATTTCACATATTAGCAAATCAGTCATAAAATATCAGATTGCATGTGTTAGACTTTTAAACCGGCACTTTAAGAGAAATTGACCGCATTTCATGGCATCGCATCATTTCTGTATTTGCGCAACACTTGTCTTGAGTCTGTGCAGGAAATACGGAAGAAAAGCAAAAGAGCTGATCAAAAATATGCCAACTAAATCATTTCAGATCTGGTAGCAATTCAGAAGGAGTTATACAATTCTATATATACAATAAAAGCCTAACAATCATCCCAAGACTGTACCAGAAAGATCAAAGCCCAAGGCCCACAAGTAGCCGCGGATCCGCGGCAGGAGCCTGCTTGGGCTGCAGATCCGCGGCGCTTTGGACACATCAGAGCTTAATTTTTGGTGCAGAATCACAATATCTGAGCCCACATTCATTTCTGATATGTTAAATTCCAGAATTCTCTCGAAGCTCCTGCCAGATCAGCAAAGATCATTAAGCAAGGCTAATCCTAATTAAGCTCCTAACTAACCTCTTCTAGAAGCTCCCTCCTAACTAATCACATCTAGAAGTTTCTCCTCTAACTAACTTTTGAAGGGAAATTCAAATTTCCTCAACAAACTTTTGGAGGGAAATTTGAATTTCATCCAACAAACTTTTGGAGGGAAATTCAAATTTCCTCAACAAACTTTTGGAGGGAAATTTGAATTTCCTCAACAAACTTTTGGAGGGAAATTTGAATTTCACTCAACTAACTTTTGGAGGGAAATTCAAATTTCATCCAACAAACTTTTGGAGGGAAATTCAAATTTCATCTAACAAACTTTTGGAGGGAAACTTAAAATTCAAATCTTAGATCTAGGGTTTTGATGGCTATAAATAGGAACCTAGATCTAAGGGTTGAGGAGTTCATTAATCATTAGTTAGTTTTCTCTCATCATCCTCTTTCTTCATCTTCTTCCACAAGTCTAGTGACAAGGCTTGTGCGAAACCCTAACCCTAATTCCACTCCAAATCCAAGATCTTGAGTACCAAATCAAGTGAGAAGCCTTCAACCTTTTAGGAGCCGAGCCGATCTTCAATCGGGCAAGTGATCCAAGCCGATCCGCGATCCACGGAGACGAGCGAAGCCAAATCGACGATCAAGTTCTTCCTCTTGTAGTTCTTGAGCGAATGTAACTAAATTGTTGATATAAATAAAAGGTGAAATTCTTGAATCTTGCTTTCTTTTAATTCTTGCATCATGATTAGATCTTAATTTGTAATTGTTACTCTTGTTGTGATGTGTGAGTGAAACTCCGCTCGTAAAGGAGTCGAGACGATTGTAGAATGATGATGTAACAAATCTTTATACGATTTTTAAGTCCTACGAGTTTTGTAAACCCTAGCAAGTTCAAGAATCGATGACCTAGTTTCGTAGCGATGCTTTCTTGATTGTGATCGCTCGAAATTAGGGATCTACGATCGTTTCTTGAATTTGATAGAGGCTAGAATGTGAATGATATCGACGAAAGAACAAGGGATGAGATGAAACCGTAGTTTCACAAGAAATCCCTAATTCTTGTCGATCATCATCTATCTAGTATCAATTCATCGAAGGATAAGAATACGTAATTGTAAGATTACATCACATCTATAGATCCGATCGATTCCTACGAGCCTCATTTCGATTCTTGATATTTGGTTTGGAAAAATCAACAAACGATCAATTCTTGATTCTATCTTTTTTTCTTGTTATTAGATCTAGATTTTTCTAATTCTTGAACTTCAATTTTAAATCATGAATTGTTTTGTTTTCTTTTCATTAAAGTTTCAACTCATCTAATTCAAAAGACGAACGATTACACTTTCCCTGAGGACGATCCGCACTCACTTACAATCTACAATCCGACACCGTAGTTGATTGCGGTCAAATAATTTTTGGTTGTGATTTCTATACAATTTTCCATTCACACAATCCGAAATCTTTTACAATCAAATGGCGCCGTTGCCGGGGATAGTGCGCTAATAGTTCGTATTTTGAAATTTGAGTTGAACAATTTATTCCATCATAATTTTGTGATCTAAACTCGCACAAACTCTAATACGTGTGTTGTGATTTGATTGCGAGGAATTTTGGAATTATTGGAGCTTGGATAAAAATTTTCTGAAAATTCCAGAGAGCTAAGCAGTTCAAGTGGAACAGTGACAGGAATTTTTGTGCAGAGATCAGCACATACAGCCGCGTTTCCACGGAATTAGACTCTATTTGCGGCGGTTCCGCGCCTGGATAGAGGGTTCACTGTGCTATTTTTTTCTGTAAGTCTCTATCTTTCTTATCTCTCCCCTCATCTGCTCCAATTAACATTTTACTGCAGGATTCTTTGCAAATAATCGCAGCGCCGCAAAAAGCAAAATAAAATTTGTGCGTGTTTTTGATTTTTGGTTGTTTGCATATTAATACGGAAATTTAAGGGGCACGACCAAATCCAAATTAGGTGGGGATTTCATTACCCTTCCTAGGCCCCGAAAATCACAAACCTGCATCCGCATTTACCCTCATTAATTAAAAAATATCTAGAGATGACTCTAAGGACCGTCGCGCTCAATTAGGACAAGAGAAGGCCGTGGGTAATTCATTGCTTATCCGCGTTTTCTTGTGGTGCCTAAGGCGAGTGTGTCTAAGGCTAGTGGTTTTTAATTAGGCCCACTACTTACGTAGTGGAGTACCTTCCCACTTACCTGGCACTTATCCGGCCACAGGGGGACAAAGAGGCAGTGGAGGATTCTATCCTGCGACTTGTCTTTTGGCAGTTAGGAGCGGTCTAGAGCTTTGACCTAGGTGACCACTAGATTTTAGGGTTTTGTGTGTTGCATTTGTTTTGTTGCATCATATTTTTCAAAAATCCGTATCAATTTTTAAAACAAACACCGCATTCATCATTTCCCCTAATTATAAATTCACGCTGCCACTTGTACTAACCCATTTTAGTACAAGATAGGCTGGACAACAGGATTCTAGTGCCTGTTAGTCCGCGTCCCCCGATCGACCCTAAAGTCGGTATTTCTACATTTCCCTTTTCTTTTACCCACCACCACACCCACATCGATGGATCCACATCCATCGAACTTCTTTTCCACTACCCTGCCGCCGTCCGTTGGTGCGCAGAATCCACCTCGCATTTCTCTCCAAGAAAGATGTTATCCTACACGAGACCCACTTTCCACCTGTTTTTCCATACCACCAGCCAACGGGGAAAATTTTCAAATAAAACCCCAATACATCAACCTTCTACCAAAATTTCACAGTCTCGAGTCTGAAGACGCATACGTGTTTATCACGAAATTTGAAAATGTATGCGCAATGATGGGTACCTCACAGCTTTCTGTGGATGCTTTCCGTCTTCGTCTTCTCCTGTTTACCTTGTGCGATTTAGCCGAGAAGTGGCTATATAACACTACCGCACATTCCATTTCAAATTGGGACGAATTCGTCAAAGCATTCCTTAAGAAATTTTACCCACATCATAAAACAGCTCGAATCCGTAGCGAAATCTATCAATTCACCCAGCTTCCAAATGAAACATTTTCAAAATGTCTTGACCGTTTCAAGGATCTGTTAGTCCAATGTCCACATCACGGCATCCCGAGATAGGAATTGTGCCGAATCATTTATGAGGGCATTACTCCTTACACAAGACAGTCCCTTGAATCCATGTGTCAAGGCAACTTTATGACCAAAGATGATTGGGAAGCCTGGAATTTTCTAGAAGATTTCGCTGAAAAATCTTTACAGTGGGAGGGTGTGAGTCAATCATCTAGGGATGGCAATGATATTTCCATAGCAGTTAAAGCTGACATTTCAGCTTTGCAAAAGAAACTTGAGACTATGGAAAATAAATTTTTAGCCGCCCTAAGTCAAATGTCATTCTCCAAAACTGTATGTGGCTGTTGTTCTGATCCGTCTCACTTGACGGAAGAATGCCCGTTTCAAGGTCATGAGCATACCAATGCCGCATTTCAAAGACCTAGAAACAATCCATCTTCCTCCACATATGATCAGGGTTGGAGGAATCACCCTAACTTTGATTGGAACCAATCCCAATTTCAAAACACGGTTCCAACCCAAAACAATTTCCAAGGGGCCCCTCCACCACAACAGCAACCACCACAATTGAGTCAGCACCCCTTTCAAGCACAAAATTTCCAAAATCCGGCCAACACTTTTGCACCACATGAAAATTTTTTGCAATTGACCGGTACAGATAACACCTCTGCACTAGCACAAACCTTGGATACTTTCATGAAACAATCCATCCAAGGGACGGCAAGTTTGCAATCTTCCATCGAGAATGTGATGAAGATCATTATCTCTCAAAATGAGAACATCAAATCGATGGAAGAACAAATTGCACAACTAAAAGCCGAAATGAGTGCAAGAGAGAAAGGGAAACTTCCAGCTCAACCTTTACCTAATCCTAGCTATTCACATCATGTGGATGAGATCACGTTGAGATCTGGAAGAGTGCTTGACACTCATGTTGGGGAAGAGTTTGATGTCACTGATAAATCAATCAATAACACCCCGGCTGAGACCTTTCCTCACACACACACTTCTTACCCCAGTTCTTCTACCCCACCATCTTCTTCGGAGCCTATTCTCCATTTCTCAAAAGGCTCGCCACTACAGCCCACCTCTTTTACCCCTCCACGGACGATTCCCACTTCTATTTTGGGATCGGTTCCACACCCACTTCCTTCTCCTATGATGGACCCAGAGCTTATTGCTAAAGCACCTTATCCTAATCGGTTAAGGGCTAACACACCGAGTCCACATATGGAGAAGATCATGAACATTTTTAAGCAAGTAAACACCAACATCCCTCTCCTAGATGCCATCCAACAAGTTCCTTCCTATGCTAAAACTCTTAAGAACTTGTGCACTAGGAAGAGGAAGACTCAAGCGCCCAAGAAGATTTGCATGGAAAAGACAATAGACACGGCTTTCCCCCAACAATTACCGAGGAAACGTAAGGATCCAGGATATCCTACTATTTCCATTTCTATTGGGGAGAAACACATCAACCGTGCTCTACTAGACCTTGGCGCTAGTGTTAACTTGCTTCCTTACTCAGTCTATGAGCAATTAGGGATCGGAGAGTTGAAGCCAACCAATTGCACTCTTCAGATGGCTGACCGATCAATCACCAAACCTAGGGGTGAACTGGAGGATGTGTTAATAAAAATCGGAGAATTTATATTCCCGGTAGATTTTATTATAATTGATACACAACCTGTAGCGAACCCACGGAATCAAATTCCGGTGATTTTAGGTCGCCCCTTTTTGGCCACTTCCAATGCTATAATTAACTGTCGTAATGGTTCTATGACCCTATCTTTCGGGAATAGGTCAATAGAGCTGAACATTTATAAGTTGGGAAGTGTACCCTCCGAACCTACTGCTCAGGTCTGTTCTGTCGACTTAATGGATGTTGACAGCAGCGAATTTGATGATCCTCTTTATACTGATCTTGACTCTTTTCATACGTTGTTGTTTGACCCAACTATGTATCATACACATACGGACTCTTCCACCGAGATGTCCGGGTCAACAACTAACACTGATTACAAACTGCTTTTAGAGTCTGAAGATCACCCCGCACTTTGTGATGACATTATTCATCGGGGTATTGATGGAACTTTTGAGAAAATCTTCGCTGAAGAACTCGCATTTTTGAATGACACGGGTGTTGAGATGAATCATATCCAAATCACTGAAATTGAACCTCCACCCCTTCTTCTGAATTGTAAAAAGAATGCTAGTAATCCATCACATTCACTGCATCGTCTCTCCAAAATGAGACGCACACACACTCTCTTCCACCACTTGACCTTTCCCTACTTCTTCTTCCACCAACCAGAGCACTGCATTGATAAAATTTTCGAATGGTTGGTGTTGATATTCGGTCTTTGCAAAGCTTGGCATCGACCACTGATTTTTGACCCCCTCATATGATTTTCAAAGATTAACATTGCATAACTCAAGTTTGGGGGGGTATAATCGGGCTCTTGAAAATAAAATTTTTATAATATTTTGAGCCAAAAATAAGTTTGGGGGAGGTTCTTCACTTAAATATTTTGCCCCCACTAATAAATTCCTCCCAAGCTTACAGGTTTTTTGAGATTTAGCAAATGGCAACAGTGAGGACACTGTTGAAAACAAGTTTGGGGGAGGTTTGTGCTTATTTTCGCATCATTTGCATATCATTTGCATAAGCACAAAATATTTTTAATTGTCATTATGGACTTACCTGCAGGGCAAAAAGTTTTATTTCATTTTTTTCTTCGCGATGCTCTTTCATTTCAGCTTTTTATATCGCGAAAGTCGCGATTGCCCAATCATTTCGGCTGTCTTTCCGCGGTGCCCAATCATTTCGGCTATTTTTTCCTTTTCACTCGCTGTTGTTTTTTTTTATTGCGAGTTGCCCAACCATTTCGGCTATTTCATATGCATTTTTTTTCGAGTATGGAATTCATGGTCTGATACCAATCTTGCATCAGTATCGCTGCGACCGGTATGTTGCCAGGAGCGACTCATCATTTGCCATGAAAGGACTCAGAATTTGATACCGATTTAGGCATCAACATCGCTACAACTGGGATATTGCCAGGAGCGAATCATCATCTGCCTTTGTCGGTTCGAACAATGGTGGCTTAGCAAACAGGGTTAAGATCCTGTCGACTAAGGCTTTTGACTTCATGATCCGTAAGGGTCTCATAAAGGTGTTTCTCCCTACGAGTCATGAGGATCTCGTAGGTGTCTTTTCTCCTCAGGAATCGTAAGGATTCCTAAGTGTATGTTCTCTTGTAAGTCGTAAGGATCTTGCAAGAGTGTTTTCTCCTTGTAAATCGAGAGGACCTACAAGTGTTTGTTCATTAAATGAGGGCATTCCTCGTCGTTGGTGAGACTCGGCAAGGAAATGATTATTTGTGCCCGTGGATTATATACAAGGGTAAGTATTGAACCGCTTGTAGGGCAATCTGGGAAAGGTGATGGCTTAAGAACAAGTTCATATCCCTGTAGCTTAAGACTTTTGAATCTTATGAGCCATGAGGGTCTCATAAGAAGGTTCTCCTTACGAGTCGTGAGGATCTCGTAAGTGTAATTTCTCCTTAGGAATCATGATGATTCCTAAGTGTGTTGCTCCATTGTGAGTTGTAAGGATCTCACGCAGGTAGTTTTCTCCTTACAAGGTCGAGAGGACCTTGCAAGTGTCTTTTAACGAGATTGCGCCCTTTCGGGTTTTCACAAACTCGCCGGTAGCCCTGCTGTTTTTACTCACGAAGCCCTTTCGAGTTTTCATCCTAGCCCATTTTGCTTGTGGACGTACTCTTTTTTTTCTTTTTTCTTTTTACACACGAGTCTGCGCCCTTTTGGGTTTTCACAAACTCACCGGTAGCCCTGCTGGTTTTACTCACGGAGCTCTTTCGGGTTTTCATCCGTGCCCATTTTGCTTATGAACGTACCTTTTTTTTAACGCGTCAGGCCAGGGATGCTGTGGGTTTGCAGTAGTTTAAAGACGTTTCGGTCAGTAGTTAGTTTTAGGACAATTCGGCCCACTATTAGTTTAGAGACGTTCCGGTCCGTAGTAGCTTTGAGGCAAAGTTTCGTCGGATGCTCTATGAACAAGTAGGTTTCCCCTTTATAGACCTTGTCATATAATCCAAGGATTTTGGCACTGCTCCTGCCCCCAGCTCCTCTACTTTATCTTCTAACGCAGAGTGAGCTTCTTTGTTATTTAGCGACGAATGAGAGATCATGTGGCAACTTGCCATATAATCTTCGGGTTCCTCTGACGATTCATCTCCCTCATCATTGTCGATATCTTCACTTTCAAGGATGTGATTGAGAAACTCTTGAAGCGTGACTGGGGTTCGCGCCTTCTGGTTGTATCCCTCCAGCGCGTCAATATGCTTTTGCAGATCCATGCGCTTGTCGTCAGACTGCGCGATCTTTTTGATCTTCTTCTTTTTCTTCGAAGACTTTGACGGCTGTTGTAATACCCAGCCCCTGTTATACCAATAATTGTACTTCTTTATACCTATAAAATTTATTTATAAGTATTTACTTATTTTCAAAATTCCATTAAACCCAGACCCTACCTTTCATTTCCTCCAGCCCAGCTGTTGCCTCTTCCCATTCTAGGTTAAGATTATTTGAACCCAAACCCTAGTTCTAATTATTTATCCTAAACCATAAACCCAAGTCCATGCTTAATCACATTTTTTTTCTTTAAATCTAAAATCCCCCAGACCATTTTCAGGTTCCAGATTCATTTCCTCGGCTTAAATCCCCTCAGTTTATAAAGGAAACTTTTTTTTTTTTTTTAAAAAGCTGGGCCATTCCATTACTCCTCATCTCCCATTCCTTTTATTTATTTTCTTTGATTATTCCCAGCCCAGCCCAGCAGCTTCCCCGGCCCTCTTCTTCTTTTTCCCCAATTAATTTTTCCCTTATATCCCTCGGCCCAAACCCAGCCCGGCCCACATCCTTCACCATTTTTTCTCTTTATTTTTCCCGACCCGCCACCAACAGTGCCTCCTTCCTCCAAAGACTCCTTCCCTTTTCTCCTGCCCCCTGTCGCTCGCGATCCGCATTCTCCGCCGACTCCTCCGCCCACGCTCGCTCACCGTTACCCCCACGACGCGCCCCTCATGGTCCACTCGACGCGCACCCTCGTCTCCTCAATCTCTTTCTCTCCTCCTCCTACTCCCTCACCCAAACCCACTGCACACCCAATTCCCTATCACCGAGCACCCAACGTCGCACGCCCTGACGGCGACGACCACGACCTCTCTCTTTCCTACCTCCCTCTCTCCCTCGACTTCCTCCTCCTGCTCACTATCCCTCAAGCCACCGCACCCGAGCTCGGCCACCGTTCCTCCCGCCGGCGAGCCTCCCCTGCACCCTCCTCATCATCACCATCATTGTCGTAATCTCTCACTCCCTCTCCCTGTTCTCACTCTCTCTCTCTTTCCGATCTCCCTCTCTCGATCACTCTCTCTCCTTCTCTCTCCATTCCTCTGTTCTCTATCTCTCCCTCACTTTGTTTCTATCTCCTCTCTATATATATATATATATATATATATATATATATATATATATATATCACTCACTCTCTCTCTCTTTCTCAATCTCTCTCTCTCTGTTTCCTATCATCTCACTCTCTCACTCTAAATCTCCCTCCCTCTAACTCTCTACCTCTCTCTCTTCTTCACCCTCTCTCTGTTCTCTCTCCCTTTCTCACTCCCTGCTCTCTCTCTGATTCTCTCTCTCTCCCTGCACACTCTCGCTCTCTAAATCTCACTCTCCCTCTCTTCGCAACGTCTCTCTACAACTCCATAACCAACCAACGACGGAGCCATAACATTGCTGAGGACTCGAGCTCGAGCCCAGTCGAGCTGTCGTGCCGCGTTCGTGTCACGATCGCGCCGTTGCCGTACCGTCGTCAATACGCCACCAGGCAAGTATTTTACTTGCTTACATGCTATATACTCAAGTTACAATCTTTAATTACATAGATCATAAAGTTAAAATTTTAGATCAATTATGTGCCATACCTGTTCGACGTGTGTTCCCAATGAAATTACTCACCTAATTGGACGGAACTAAATGGTATAGTTTTTCCCGTATGGCTGTGAATCTAGTTTGTGAATTTCGTTGGATAATATGACCGTTAATGAATAAAACGACTACCCCCAAGTTTACTCGTAAAACTGGAATTTTATTGTACCTGAAAACCGTTAAAATCACCATAAATTATTTACATACTGGAATGATGCGTTCGAGGGCTTAAATCGAATCCGACTCGACGAACTATAACCCTATGTAAATTTCTAATTGTTTCTGCACTTAAAATGTGACAATATTTCGATCGGAGTGCGACTCTGGACTGCAGTCCAGAGCGACTCCAGTTGTTGTTTACTGTCCCGTAATGAACACCACCTTGTTTCCTTAACTCGTAGGTTGCGGAACTCTACTGGTTATTAAATATGAATCTGTTAGCTAGATAATACAAGTGGTTTCATCCTGTTTCGTCATCATTTGTTATTTAACCTGTAATTTAAAAGATCGGGACGCTTAACAGTCCCAACAGAATCAGAATTGACGTACTAGTATTGAACAGTGTATATCTCCTGACATACAGATGCGATTAAAGATCTGTCTATTGTGTTGAAAACCTTACTGAAAACCCTAGATTTCATTCAACTGTAGCATCACTAAAATCTAATCCCAATTGGGATTAAAATGCATTGCGAAACGGACTTCCGATTCTGAAACCGGATTTCCAGCCGTGAACGCTTAAAATGAAATGGCTATAATTAGTGATCCTGGAACCCGATTGGCATGAAACCAAATTCGCTGGATAGGTAACTGAACTTACTATTTATTCCCCATTCATCATTTCACTAAATTATAACCGTATGATTTATGATGAATTATGCAAGTGGTAGATTATCGATTCATGACACCCTAATCATGCTTTATATACTGTTTACGCATCATATCATACGCATGTCATTGCATTGATAACCTAGTGATAACATGCATTACCCAGTATTAGGTCTTAGTGATGATTGTGGCAAGTACGTTAGTGTTCGTGTATCAGTGAATAAGTGAAAGTGATACGTACTTATACACAATCAGTGAACCTTATTATTTTATTGCATTGTCGACGTTTGTGGGACGCGTGTACGTGTAACTATAAGTGGTATGGGACACTTATGGAAACTCTTGCATGGGTGTCACAGATAAGACATCAGACTCTGCCATTTATCTTAGGTATTAGTCGGGACGTGCTTCATGGAGGTCCTGCCTCCAGTTCTCGCACAGACTTGTCACAGACCGATTGGTATTTAGGGTTATGGTTAGCGTTTGATGTAGACCGCGGGGTGTGGGGTAGTTTGAGTGTGAGTTCAACAGAATCTCGGGAGTCCCTTGCCGGCTTATATATATGGAGATATATGGAGATTTACAGGGTACATGATTATTACCATGAGTTACATGTTGGGCCCGTGGTCCCTTGCCCTTGGGTTCTACCCTTGGGTGGAGGACACTCGCGAGTGGTTGACTCTCACACTTAGACTGACGATAGGTTTAGTGACCTGTACAGTGAGACTTAAAGGCTGATAGGAGTGATAGCATCGACGTACTTACTCACTGTGTTGACATACGTGGCATATTATTCTACTGCTTTTACTGTTCCGCTGCATTGATTACTGCATGTTCATACCTATTACCGTCATTGATTTACTGTTAAATATATCTATTATCACTGTTAGAATTGTCACATGATTTTATATATTATATTGCTATTGTGTCGCTCTGACGACCTGAGTATGCATGCTCAGTGTGAGGAGAAGATTTAGCCTGGACCAGGACTAGACGTATATCACAGACACCTCGACTTGCTATCCAGAGTTATATTCTTTTGTTTCCCCTCAGGTCAGTTCTTTACATTGTTTCATTCAGTTACTGCATTTCTCATTACCTGCGCATCTTTTACTGTTTACCATGAAAAACTAGAAGCCGAAGTGTGACTACGGCAGGACATTTCCTTGACCGTAGGAGCATGGCTGGCCTTGTCAACCCCTCGTATTCCGTATTTTGGAAAGCGGGGCGTGACATGGTTTAGTTGGTATCAGAGCCAGGTTTTGCTTCTATTGGGATTGCAGTTTTCCGTGTATAGCTTGACAATCTAAGACATCCCTTGGTCTAGGTTGTAAACTTGTTATTCTTGATTCATATTCACATTGAGCGTTCTGCTATCCATTCGCTAGGGTTTCGGGTGACTTGGCAAGGTTACGTAGTTGCAATTGCCACTACCGTACTCTGTTTAAGTGACTTAGAATGCTACAGTTGATTTCCACTTGTAATAAATTTCATCACATCTGATATTCTTGAATCTTTGTCCAATCCATATTATATTTTGATTCTTATAGCTTGTGCCTTATATCGTTCTCAAAATTATTGTTTCCAGGATCATGTCTTCCAACGACTCTTCCTCTATCTCCACTCCCCAGAATCAGACTGTTGAGATCCTGAGTGTACTGCAAGGTTTAAAGGAAGCCCAGGAGCGAACAAACGACTTGTTAGCTGAAGGACTGAGAAGGCAAGTGAATCAGGCACCAGCGGGAGTCTCCAATCATAAAGGGATTCATGTTAGACGAGGAAAAGAGAAGAAGATGAAGCGCCAAATTGTTTCCCCGTGACAGAAGCAGCAGAAGACCTAATGTTGTGGGTACTGTAAGAGGCCAGGACACCTTCAGAGGGATTGCCGCCGCGCCCAAGGAAAATGTCTGATTTGCGGATCCAGCGAACATCTTATCAACGGTTGCCCAAAAAGGAAGGAGCTGCAAGGAGGAGACTCGTCCACACTCCCCACTTCTACCAAGTGATGATTATTACGTAGTTTGAACCTCGAGGATAAAGCGGACCCAACACAGGATTCAACTCGCGTAACGAGGATGCAGCGGTCTAGCAATCAAAGAAGAATTTTCATGTTTTCTAATTTCAGTAATAATGTTGTCATCCTCTTATAAATATTTCTTTCCGTTTGAAATCTTGTATCCGTCGAACTTTTAGTTGAATGCAATAAAACTTGAATCGGAATATATGTATCATTCTTTTGTCCTTTGCCTTATTCATGCTACTCATTATCACAGCATTTTTATCCCGATTTTTCAGTTCCTGCCACCGCATATCTTCTATACTTCGTACCCTTAGCTATTTTCTTGATGTATTCCACTGCATAATCTTGACTCTTACTTTTCAGGCCATGGCCCACCCTGGAGCAACGCCGCATTTGGATGAGGATGCACAGTCATGCGTTTCCTTAGACAACACGCTGATGAGTTCTGACGATGAGATCAACGGTCCCCAGGTCAATTTCGGAAACAACGATTCAGAGGACGAATGAGCAGCCGCCCCAGAGTTTGACATGATAGGCGATTCCGACGAAGAGGAAGAAGACCCTGAAGAAAACCTAATAGATGAAGATCCCGAGGAAGATCCGATAGAAGAAAATCCAGTGGAGGAAAATCCCATGGAAGAGAATCCAGAAGAAGAGAATCACATGGAATCAGACCTCGATGAAGAAGCTCTAGCCGAGGAAGAAGGACCAGAAGAACAAGACCCTGTAATAGAAGAACTCCCATTGGCGATCCCCGCGAGGCGCTATGATAATGGACGTCCCTACCTGAGCGCGCGAGCCTACCGCAACCTGCTGAATCTCCACAACCGCGACTGACGGGATTTCTTTTAGTTGTTGTCTTATCTGGCCAAATAAAACTGTGTATAGTTTAGGGCCACCTTTCATCTTTAAGAATGCTTTGTTTAAAATTTTCTGGAATGAAATAAATTGTTGAGTTCGCTAATTTTTCGATCTTCTTAGTTCACTTGTTGCTTGATTATTTCTCCTATACCATCATTTTCCTACTGAGGTCTGTCCACCCCTACTCCTTACATTGTCTTAACCCTCACTCAGATTAACCAGTACCACACCCGATCTTTTAGAGGTCTACCCTTCATCCTCCGTCTGTGCCTCGTTTGGGATCTTTCTGGGAGGAGAACATTTCTTGTGAAATTTCCGAGTTAGCTAACTCTTCAAATTTATTTTTTTTGATTCATATGACCTACCGACCGTTATCCTCCCCATATTTTTCCTCTGGTAGTCCTTGCTGCTCACCCTTACTTCATGTGCTGACCCGATCCCAATCTTCTTAACATTCAGCCTAAAGCCGCCATACTCCAACCTTCTGAATGAGCCACACTTCCTTGTAATCCTTACCCTAGTTAGCCCTATATTTTTTTGTGTTTTCCTATTACCCTATGTATATTTAGGGACTTTATTATTCGAAAATTTGGTTTTCATTATTTCATATTTAACGAGGAGTGTGTTTTATCGACTATTTCCGTTTTACGCATTTCAAGTACTCCACTACTAGCCTTCCCATTATTTTCAGTAGCGCAACCTTACACCGCGCATATTTTTTGTTTCATGTTTCTTATTTTCACTATATGAGTTTCCTAAGTTATTTTAAAAATATTTGATCGATACATTAGCCTAAAATGTTTTAACCTACCGACAAATCTTTCACTATTTTATTGTCGTTACTTTATTTTTCGGGTATTGTGCCTATGTTTACTATTATAAATGATTGTGCCTTATACTTATTATGTTTGCCGTGCTACCTTTGATATACTTATAAGTGCACATATTTGAGTTTCGATTTTATCGAGTATGCCTCGAATATCATTGTTCGTTATTGTTGTTATTGCTATTCTCGTATACATGTAGTTGCCCCTATAGTTATTCCTGACTTACACCTATTTAGACTTATCTTTTGTATGTTGTTCTTACAAGTTCATACCTTCAAATTTCTTCGTCCACGGATTTCTAGTAAATCTTTATGTGTTAGTTTGCAATATAATAGCTTTCGCCTATGTTAGTATTACTTATCGTTTATTTTAAATTTCGAGGACGAAATTTTTGTAAGGGTGGTATGATGTAATACCCAGCCCCTGTTATACCAATAATTGTACTTCTTTATACCTATAAAATTTATTTATAAGTATTTACTTATTTTCAAAATTCCATTAAACCCAGACCCTACCTTTCATTTCCTCCAGCCCAGTTGTTGCCTCTTCCCATTCTAAGTTAAGATTATTTGAACCCAAACCCTAGTTCTAATTATTTATCCTAAACCATAAATCCAAGTCCATGCTTAATCACATTTTTTTTCTTTAAATCTAAAATCCCCCAGACCATTTTCAGGTTCCAGATTCATTTCCACAGCTTAAATCCCTTCAGTTTATACAGGAAACTTTTCTTTTATTTTTTTAAAAGCTGGCCCATTCCATTTCTCCTCATCTCCCATTCCTTTTATTCATTTTCTTTGATTATTCCCAGCACAGCCTAGCAGCTTCCCCGGTCCTCTTCTTCTTTTTCCCCAATTAATTTTTCCCTTATATCCCTCAGCCCAAACCCAGCCCGGCCCACATCCTTCACCATTTTTTCTCTTTATTTTTCCCGACCCACCACCAACAGTGCCTCCTTCCTCCAACGGCTCCTTCCTTTTTCTCCCGCCCTCTATCGCTCGCGATCCGCATTCTCCGCCGACTCCTCCACCCACGCTCGCTCACCGTTACCCCCATGACACGCCCCTCACGGTCCACTCGACGCGCACCCTCGTCTCCTCAATCACTTTCTCTCCTCCTCCTACTCCCTCACCTAAACCCACTGCACACCCAATTCCCTATCACCGAGCATCCAACGTCGCACGCCCTGATAGCGACGACCACGACCTCTCTCTTTCCGACCTCCCTCTCTCCCTCGACTTCCTCCTCCTGCTCACCATCCCTCAAGCCACCGCACCCGAGCTCGGCCACCATTCCTCCCGCCGGCGAGCCTCCCCTGCACCCTCCTCATCATCACCATCATTGTCGTAATCTCTCACTCCCTCTCCCTGTTCTCACTCTCTCTCTTTCCGATCTCCCTCTCTCGATCACTCTCTCTCATTCTCTCTCCATTCCTCTGTTCTCTATCTCTCCCTCACTCTGTTTCTCTCTCCTCTCTCTCTCTATATATATATATCACTCACTCTCTCTCTCGTTCTCTCTCTCTCTCTCTCTCTCTCTCTCTGTTCCCTCTCATCTCACTCTCTCACTCTAAATCTCCCTCCCTCTAACTCTCTACCTCTCTCTCTTCCTTACCCTCTCTCTGTTCTCTCTCCCTGCTCTCTCTCCGATTCTCTCTCTCTCCCTGCACACTCTCGCTCTCTAAATCTCACTCTCCCTCTCTTCGCAACGTCTCTCTACAATTCCATAACCAACCAACGACGGAGCCATAACATTGCCGAGGACTCGAGCCCAAGCCCAGTCGAGCTGCCGTGCCGCGTTCGTGTCGCGATCGCGCCATTGCCGTACCGTCGTCAATACGTCACCAGGCAAGTATTTTACTTGCTTACATGCTATATACTCAAGTTACAATCTTTAATTATATAGATCATAAAGTTAAAATTTTAGATCAATTATGTGCCATACCTGTTCGACGTGTGTTCCCAATGAAATTACTCACCTAATTGGACGGAACTAAATGGTATAGTTTGGCCCGTATGGCTGTGAATCTAGTGTGTGAATTTCGTTGGATAATATGACCGTTAATGACTAAAACGACTACCCCAAGTTTACTCGTAAAACTGGAATTTTATTGTACCTGAAAACCGTTAAAATCACCATAAATTATTTACATACTGGAATGATGCATTCGAGGGCTTAAATCGAAGACAACTCGACAAAATATAACCCTATATAAATTTCTAATTGTTTCTGCACTTAAACTGTAACAATATTTCGATCGGAGTGCGACTCTGGACTGCAGTCCAGAGCGACTCCAGTTGTTGTTTACTGTCCCGTAATGAACACCACCCTGTTTCCTTAACTCGTAGGTTGCGGAACTCTACTGGTTATTAAAGATGAATCTGTTAGCTAGATAATACAAGTGGTTTCATCCTGTTTCGTCATCATTTGTTATTTAACCTGTAATTTAAAAGATCGGGACGCTTAACAGTCCCAACAGAATCAGAATTGATGTACTAGTATTGAACAGTGTATATCTCCTGACGTACAGATGTGATTAAAGATCCGTCTATTGCATTGAAAACCTTACTGAAAACCTAAATTTTATTCAACTGTAGCGTCACTAAAATCTGATCCCAATTGGGATTAAAATGCGTTGCGAAACGGACTTCCGATTCTGAAACCGGATTTCCAGCCGTGAACGCTTAAAATGAAATGGCTATAATTAGTGATCCTGGAACCCGATTGGCATGAAACCAAATTCGCTGGATAGGTAACTGAACTTACTATTTATTCCCCGTTCATCGTTTCACTAAACTGTAACCGTATGATTTATGATGAATTATGCAAGTGGTAGATTATCGATTCATGACACCCTAATCATGCTTTATATACTGTTTACGCATCATATCATACACATGTCATTGCATTGATAACCTAGTGATAACGTGCATTACCCAGTGTTAGGTCTTAGTGATGATTGTGCCAAGTACGTTAGTGTTCGTGTATCAGTGAATAAGTGAAAGTGATACGTACTTGTACACAATCAATGAACCTTATGATTTTATTGCATTGTCGACGTCTGTGGGATGTACGTGTAACTATAAGTGGTATGGGACACTTATGGAAACTCTTGCATGGGTGTCACAGATAAGACATCAGACTCTGCCATTTATCTTAGGTATTAGTCGGGACGTGCTTGATGGAGGTCCTGTCTCCAGTTCTCGCGCAGACTTGTCACAGACCGATTGGTATTTAGGGTTATGGTTAGCGTTTGATGTAGACCGCGGGGTGTGGGGTAGTTTGAGTGTGAGTTCAACAGAATCTCGGGAGTCCCTTGCCGGCTTATATATATGGAGATATATGGAGATTTACAGGGTACATGATTATTACCATGAGTTACATGTTGGGCCCGTAGTCCCTTGCCCTTGGGTTCTACCCTTGGGTGGAGGACACTCGCGAGTGGTTGACTCTCACACTTAGACTGACGATAGGTTTAGTGACCTGTACAGTGAGACTTAGAGGCTGATAGGAGTGATAGCATCAACATACTTACTCACTGTGTTGACATACGTGGCATATTATTCTACTGCTTTTACTGTTCCGCTGCATTGATTACTGCATGTTCATACCTATTACCGTCATTGATTTACTGTTAAATATATCTATTATCACTGTTAGAATTGTCACATGATTTTATATATTATATTGCTATTGTGTCGCTCTGACGACCTGAGTATGCATGCTCAGTGTGAGGAGAAGATTTAGCCTGGACCAGGACTAGACGTATATCACAGACACCTCGACTTGCTATCCAGAGTTATATTCTTTTGTTTCCCCTCAGGTCAGTTCTTTACATTGTTTCATTCATTTACTGCATTTCTCATTACCTGCGCATCGTTTACTGTTTACCATGAAAAACTAGAAGCCGAAGTGTGACTACGGCAGGACATTTCCTTGACCGTAGAAGCATGGCTGGCCTTGTCAACCCCTCGTATTCCGTATTTTGGGAAGCGGGGCGTGACAGCTGTGCCTGGGTGCTTTGATTATCGCTACCAATTCTTGGCGTTGGGTGCGGTTTCAGCATTCCCTCAATGACCTCGGGTTCCAGTGGACTTTTCCACCTGATCAACGGGCATGTTTGGAGATCCTTCAGGATTCTTTTCGTTTTTGCCAAAAGAACTACTTTCTATGGAGCTTCCTATATGAATGAGCATGATGCCCCCAGCGTGTCTACCCTTTTAGGAGTGTGCTGTTGTGGCGGATTCACCTTCTAGTTTTAAGATAGCGCGAACTTGCCATGTTGGTATTGGTCTTCAACCCAGTTTTTGAAGACGTAGCAGTCTTCGATCGGATGGCCCAATACTCTGTGGTAGGGACAATAGTTAGGACGGTTAACATCACCAGGTTGTGACGGATGTCTTGGATCCGGCAGAGTGATGAGCCCATTGCGCACTGCCAGTTCGAAAAGTCTCCTTGTTTTATCCTGGGGAAACGAGTAAGGACGTCTTAACTTCTCATCGAGGGATCACCACTTGTTGCCTTGGCGAGCAGCTGGTTTCAGCTCACTCGGCTGTTGTTGAGCGTTGGCGATAAAGGTCGCTTTCCCTTTGCCTTTTTCATTTCGAAAATCCGCTTTTGAAGGGAAAGGCCTATATCCCATCTGGTCCATTTGGGCCAGCTTGTCAATCAAGACTTGGAAGGTAGTCGGCTTGAAAAACATCATGAACTAGGATATGGTCGCCTGCGGATCAAGGGTACCCACGAACATGCCTACTGCAGGAGCTTCTTCGATGCGTTGTTCGCATTTCGACCATAGGTTCCGCCACCGGATTGCATACTGAACCCATGTTTCTCCCGGCTTCACCCTGGCGTTAATTAGTGCGGTGATCGGGATGCGCTCGCTAGCGCTTGCGAATTTCTGTGTAAACAGTAGCTCCATTTCTGTAAACGTTTTGACGGAATTTTTCGGCAGCTCTGAATACCATTCAAAGGCCGTCTCCGCCAAGCTGCCGACGAACTGGCGAAGTAGCAATTTGTCGTCACCTCCGGTATTGCCGCACAGGGCTCTGAATTGAGCAACGTGCTGGTGTGGATTACCCGTCCCTTTATACACGTGGAACTTAGGGATCGTGTATCCCGGCGGGTACTTTATTTGGTCGTACCGACCCGAATAGGGTCGTCCAGGCTTGACGATTTGGCCAGCCGCTTCGCTCGCCTGATGAGCTCGTATCTGTTGAGCTATATAGTCGTCAAGGGCGGCTTTAGAGATGGTCTCTTCCTTGGCTGCTGATATCGCCGGAAGAGGGTTCGATGTCTCCCCTCTATCGTTTTCAAGGATTACCGGAGGGTCTTCAGCTGGAGGATCCGGCTGGATCATCATTCCGACCATTTCTTGGAATAAAATCATCATTTGTTTTATGTTGGTTACTTGCTCCGCGGCCTCTTTGTCTTTCCTCTCGAGCATTCTTCGGAGGAATTCGGCATCAGTTTCCTGTTCCTGGCGCTGTTCTGACGATGTCTCCGGGTTTTCTTTCGGCCCAGTGAGTGCGGCCATCTTTGTTAACATTTCCTGGAGCTTCTATTGTTGCTCATGGGCTTTTGTCACTGATCGGGTGAGTGGTCAATGGCCCGTGGAGATATGCCTATTCTCTTTCCCGGATACCATATATAAACAGTGTGCACCACCATGCCCTCAGACTTGGGGCGTTTAGTTTCAGTGCCCTTGAGATTCGTCGCAGACACGGGAATTTTCTCCGGCCTTCTCCTTTTGTGGGCGGTCGAAGTTGAGGGGGCTGTTGCAGCGGGTACCCAAGTGGACGACATCTTTTGTGGTATGACGGGGTGGTCCTTGTCTTGCCGAACCTTCATCTTCTTCGGTCGGCAGGAGTAGTCTTGATTGATCACCGAGTCTTGGACCTGTCGCCAGACCTTGTGAATTTTAGAGGACAGCCGCTGAGGGGGCTGCTCCGGCTTCGCCTTTGTGATCTTTTTAGTAGGCGTAGGAGACTTTTTCAGTACGGCAGTTGGCAAATTCCTGCGTACCCTGTTAAGTGATTCAAAGATGTTCCCAGTTGGAACAGCAGCATCAATTTCTACCATTAGAGCTGGTGGAGTCAATCCAGAAGAGGAACTACCCCCAGCTTTCCTCACTCGGCGCCAGTGGCAACGTCAAGCGCGTCTTGCAAATGGGATCACCTCCGTTGTCGGGGTAGCTTCATCATGCCCCCTGTTCTGGTGAAGGGCTGTCGTTGGTGCCAGCCTATTGAAAACTGATATCCGTTGAGAAGAAACGTCCAACCTGTCGAAAACTGACCTTTGGGTAGGGGAAGTAGTCTGGACGACCTCACCCGAAGCAGGAATTGGGGTGTCCGGTCTCGTAAAGACCGATCCCTTAGCGAGAGAAGCCCCTTTGACGACTTTTTTCCGTCGGAGTTGGAATGGCTATCTGCTTCGGGATGACTCGTTCAGGTATTGCAGGCTTCTTCATGGACACACTGGAGCTCAGGCTCAGCCTGTCGAAGACTAATGCAGTAGACTTGGAATTGGACGGCCCGTTGAGAGGGGTCGTGGTAGTTGTAAGCTGATCGAAGATCGACTTCTTCGGAGTTTCCTATGACGGCATTGGGACGCGGAAGCTTGCCGGTGGGATCATGGTCCCAAAGAACAGCCCAGTGGTGGCCTGAGTCACATGTTCCACTGGCATAGAGAATATGGAGGCCGCTTGGGGCCCATAGGTCACTCCTCCAGCGAGGACGGAGTGGGAGTTTTTGTTGCAGCTAGTGCAGTTGGAAGCCATTTTCTATGCGCAGGAGCAAGACACCAAATCTTAGTACCTTAAATCCAAGGGCAACCATATCAAACCGCGATTCGTTCGTGAACACGAAATACGAAGTGTGGAGTGGAAAGAGGAAAAGGTCCCACCGGGCGTGCCAGAATCTGTTCTCCGCCGAAAACGGGAGACGAGACCGCGTAGGTTCGTCTTGCCTGAATTTGGGGGCAGATGCTATTTGGTTTTATCCGTCCACCTCTTCGAAGATGCCAAGTTAATTTATGACACCGTATATCGAAGGTTTAGATGGATGCGGCCGTTGTAGCAAACTTCGTCGGATTCCCCCTCGTTTGAGGGGTTTTTGATTGTGGGGACGCTCTTCCCTGCAGGCGCAAGCCCCTGCAGATAATTACGCTACCGCATCGCGGCAACAACTTTCTCCTTCTCCAGATGGTCACTTCGTGTCATGTGTGTTTGTTTTATTTTTGGTTGCCCATGGATTGTATACGGAGACTAATTTATGTCGTCGCCCGTAGGGCGTGGATTAGTCCAAATCCATATTTTCTTAGATTTGGTTTTGATTTGGGTTTAAGGATCGTTATTCTCAATGAGATTAAGATCAACTTAAACGTTTGTTAAGGATACGTTAGTCTAATTTTATACTAAGATCTACTTAACAGGATCATTTAGATCCAACAAAAGAGCATTTGGATTATATTGTTTTAGTTTAGGGACGTTGTGGTCCAATGGGTTTAAAGACATCATAGTCCATGTCATTTTAGAGATATCATAGTCTGTAAAGTTTAAAGACATCATAGTCTATGAGTTTACGGACCCCACAGTCCATAAAGTTTAAGGACATCATAGTCGAGTTTAAAGACGTCATACTCTGTGCGGTTTTGGTTTAACCGTTTGGGGATGCACCAAAAGTTATTGGTTATTGGGACCCTCCATCTCTCTGAAGACGTTGAGGAATTACAACGACATATATCAGAGATATGAAGAGATGTACCCTTGAACCAATTAGGCTCAGTCCTTTTTTATTTAACAATGCTGAGCATTGGTTTGGGTTCTGACAACTTTTTGTCTTTTTGTCCTTTACTGAGTGTTAGACACTCTTTATTATGGCGCTTGGCGCCAACTAATGAGTGCGGAGCGCTCTTTATTAAGTAGCGCCCACGTGAGGAGCACGTGGTGCGCTTGGCGCTGAGCACCAACCAATGAGTGTGGAGCGCTCTTTATTAAGTAGCATCCACGTGAGGAGCATGTGGTGCGCTTGGCGCTGAGCGCCAACCAATGAGTGCAGAGCACTCTTTATTAGGTGGCGCCCACGTGAGGAGCACGTGGTGCGCTTGGCGCTGAACGCCAACCAATGAGTGCGGAGCGCTCTTTATTAAGTAGCGCCCACGTAAGGAGCACGTGGTGCACTTTGCGCTGAGCACCAGCCAATAAGTACGGAGCGCTCCTTATTAAGTAGCGTCCACGTAAGGAGCACGTGGCGCACTTGGCGCTGAACGCCAGCCAATGAGTGCAGAGCGCTCTTAATCAATTTTGTGCTCTAAGAATTAAGTTTCGTTTATAAGAGACTTTGTCTCGTGTCTTTAAGAACAAGGTTCTTATTTTTATAAGAGATGTTACAATCTCTTCTGTTTTTTGTGAAAGACTTTGTCTTTGTGGATATGTGATCTGAAGAGAATTAAGTTCTTCTTCCCCCCTTTTATGATGAGATGCTATGATCTCTTTTTGTAAAAGATCACTGTCTTATAGATTTATGATCTAGAAAAGGAACTATGTTCTTCTTCTTTTTGACGAGATGCATTGATCTTTCTGTTTTATTTACCTTGAAGAAATTCTTCTTCCGAGAGCTTGCTCTTCTCTTTGAAATTTCTCAAAGTTTGGAGGGGTCCTCTGTTCTTCTTCATTCGATTTGAGAACTTATGGGGAGGTCTCTCTCCGCAAGACTTGAAGTCTTGGGGCATTTATATAGTGGAGGCTAATTTGTTGAATCGGTTAAGAATATCTTTTCTCTAATTGATTTGGGGATGTTTCCCACCGTTGGATCTTTGATCCAAGAGCTTCTGTTTTACAGAAGGCAATCTTCTTTTTCTTAACAAGATTGGGAGAATATTTTCCCATACAGAGCTTATTCTGTATCTTAGTGATTTTTAAATGGTGCTCTGATTTACAGAGCATAATCTTTCTTGTTTAGAAAGATTGGGAAGATTTTCCCCTACGAAGCTTATTATGTAGCTTGGTGATTTTTAATCACCATTGAATCTTTGATCCAAGGATGCTCTGATTTATAGAGCACAATCTTTCTTGTTTAGAAAGATTGGGAAAATATTTTCCTCTACAGAGCTTATTCTGTAGCTAGGTGATTTTTAATCACCATGGCGCACTTAGCGCTAGCGCTCTCGTGCTTAGCACGTTAGCGCTGCATCAGAGTCTTTGACTCTTGGCGCTGGCGCTCTCGTGCTTTACACGTGAGCGCTGCATCAGAGTCTTTGACTCTTGGCGCTGGCGCATTTAGCGCGAGCGCTCTCGTGCTTTTCACGTGAGCGTTGCATCAGAGTCTTTGACTCTTAGCGCTGGCGCATTTAGCTCAAGCGCTCTCGTGAAGCGCTATTTCATTTCAAATTTCGAAATTTGAACAGAGTTTTGCTTTGATTGGGGGAAACAAAACTCGATAGAGGTTCAGATGAGTTTGCTCATCGGTCTTCCTTTCGTTCAATACTTAGGTAGCCGTTACGTACAGCTAGTGCCGCTGATGTGCTTGTCGTTAAACCCACTTCCAGCGTATTGACGAGTCTTTAGAGTCCCGCATATAGGGTTTTTCCAGTTCAAGCAAAATGATGTAGTGGTCATATATTGATACATGCAGGGTTCCGATTAAGTATGTGTACTAGCTACACGGACTTTAATCAGGCAGATGATAATACTAGCTGGCTTAGAATTAAGCCGGATTATTAAATCAAGTTTTGATTTAATAATTTATATATATATATATATATATATATATATATATATATATATATTTCGATATGTCTATTCTAGTATTATATTCATTATATTTTTCTATCTCTTTAATATTCGTATTTTGATACGAATGCGGACATGTATTTACGGAGACGTATTCTTGTATTCATACAAGAATACTTCTAGAAGAAGAACACCTCATTTTTAGGTTTTTTCTTTTGTTAAAAGAAATTATGAAATGAGGTGGAAAAGAGAAATGGTGGAGGGTATGAGCAAATGAATTATTAATTTATTTGCATATACTTGTAATTTTAAAATGAAAATTAATTCTTTTAACAAAAGAAAGTTGCATGCTTGAATTTATAAGATGGGTTTATTCATTCTACCATTTAGCTTCTCTCTGTTCCATGACTCTTCCTTCTTTTTTATTATCTTCAACCATTTCATAAGTTGAGAATTATGAAGATAAAAGAGAAAAAAATGTTAGAACACTCACACACATCACTAAGAACTCTAGATTAGCAACCTAGGATTCTTAGTTACTTCATTGACGAACTTGAAGCTTGAAATTTGTTCCTTCGGCTGGATCAACTTCGGCGAAAGAGTACCAGCTTGCAGGAGCGATCCAGATCTTTTGAAAGTATGCTAGAGTCCAACCCAATTAGAGCAAATGAAGGCTCTACAAAAGTTGTGATTTCTATCTTGTATGGTTTTTTAGAATCTAGTTTGATATTCTAGACATGGTCCTTTGTTAATTAACTTGGAGCTCTCTTAATTTTTGAAAATGTCATGCATGCTTGCTTGTAAAATACAGTAGAGAGCCCTAAGTCCAACAACATGGTATCAGAGCCTAATTAGAATCTCAAACTAGATTATTACGATGCCCGAAAACCGCAATTTTCCGCCCAGAAAAATTCTATCAAAACGGTAACTATTCCATGCTGATTTGATATTTTCACTCCCTGCAGGCTCTCGGTTTGGACCGGGAAGCCACGGGGAGGTGCGTGGGGACCCCAGGGATGCTCCGGGGGGACTGAACGAGGGCCCACCCACCCCCGGAGACCACCACATGGTGGCCTTTTGCGGAGTGAGGACTCGAGACCTGCCTATTGGGCAGGCTCAGGTTTGTCCAGCCCCGTGGGACACCTTATGGTGGCCTCGAGGGTGGGTACCCCCTAACAGCCCTTCGGGTCGACATTAATTTTATGTCGGGGCCCTCCGCAAAGTTTCGGATCAATCCAAGCTCATTTCGAACTCTCGGAATGGATTTTAGTATGGAATTTTTTGCCGGTTTTTAGCACTCTTGATTTTCGGTGTTTTGGAAAATTGAAGTGTTGGTTATTAGTGTTCAGTATTCGACTGTCGTATGCTTTGTGATGGTTGCATGTATCATAACGTGTGGTAAAACGTCATCTAATTGCTATATGTATCAATTAGACAGAGTTACGGAATTAATACTCATAAGTATGCATGTTCTGTGATAGATATTACTAAGTGATTATGGTTGTGTTGGATTTTTCGCGATGGATAGCCCGGTGTATGTAGTATTAGATGTAATTCTCTGTAATGTGATATATATTCATATTGTGTAACGAGCGTCCGACTTGTGGACTGCCGTCATCGCGGTTTGTATTATTCTTTGGGGGCGTGTCCTGGTTGCGGACGTAGTCACCGTTGTATATTCATGTTTTCATTACATGCACTAAGATTACCTTGCGACGGAGTGCTCAAGTAGCCGGCTTCTAGAGGGCAACGGGCCTCCATCTCATGGCGTTGAGACCGGGTGCCTTACTCTAGAATTGGCGGGTTATTCACTGCACTCGTAGGGGTATAGGATTGATCTACGGAGGGGTGCCCAAGTCATCAGATTTTGGAAGTGCTGGGTGGCCCACTCACTTAGTTGATTGGGGTTGCCTCACTTCTGGTATTGGCGGTGGCTTGCAGCACTCATAAGGGTGTAGGGTCTGGTACTACGGGCTATCCATACGACCGGAAAAATTGCATTTCATATTTGGCTCCATTAAAATATACATTTTCTAGATTATCCGTATTTCCATACTGTGTTTGCTTTTGTTGTGATGCTTCTGTGATGTTATTAGATATCATGCGTGAGACGAATGTTTGTATGTATGTATGTATGTATGTATGTATGTATATAGTAGATGCTATATTTGTTTTACATCCGCGCTAGTCTTGTCTCCGCCCTGCCGTAAGTTAAATAACCTTACGGTGAAGAACCGAGACCCTGTGGCGAATGCGGAAGGCATATATGTGCATGCCTATTTTCATTTCTTTCTGGCATGATATGTTTAATTGATGGGACTACATTAATTCTAATTAATGTAAGGAAAACAAACCTAATGATGTTGTCAGAACCTCGGTTTTTAAAACTATTGTCATAGTCTCTTGCTTTGCACAGCGGTATCCGGTCATGAATATCCAGCACCACATCCAATGAGGCAAGAGCCTAGATCCCTTCATAGAGAGTGATCTCTTGGGAAAAAGTTTATGTCATTGTAATAACTTCACTATAGTCGATTATTTTGCTTTATGTCATGGTATTCGGTTAGAAATATCCCGCACCTCATTTCATGAGGAAAGAGCCTAAATCCCTTCACAGGGAGTGACCTCTTTGGCAAAAGTTTGTGCCACTATATATTTGTAAAACCACTCGGGTTCCTTCAACATCAAGTTCATTACGCTAAAGGCTTTTCGCCAAAAACCAATCGTTGCCTTCCGTCATTTCAGATAGATAGCGCCTAGTATTCGTGCTATATTTGTTGGCAAGCGTCAATGCATAGTGTATGTTAGCTGAGTGATACTTATCTGTTGCATAGAGATGCGATTGATCGGGATAGTCACACTGCTTTGTTAGCAAGCGTCAAGGGCTAGTGTGGATGGGTTCGATGCAATCAAGATAATGACGGGTTGAACTTGACTAGGACCCTTGATTTGTTGGCAAGCATCAAAGTCCTTGGGTCTTAGGAGCAAAAACCATATCGGGAGTTTCAAATATAAAGGAAACTTGTCAATTTTGCGCATACTTTTTGGAGTGTGGTAATTTTGGTCGGCTTCTGTCAAAATTATCATACAATGATAGTTGGGTCCCTATTCCCACTGATGAGTAGGTATTACTTCTCGGGAGATTTTCACTTTACAATTAGTTAACTTATTAGGTGTCTAGAAAGTGTTGATGAGATTACGCCTCTGCAGAAATGAGGTTATTTAATTGGGTCCGTGCGAAAGTACGGGGGACTTCCCTCGGAGTACCAACACTGGCTTGGCTGAACGGTTAGCGAACTTGTAAGATGTATATGATCCTGACTAACTCTCCTTTTAGGGTTTGAAGGGGAATTCGAGGAAACAATGGGAGCCATCCTGATTAGATAAAATGATTAACCAATCTAATCTAGATTAGAATACAAGCGGAGTGTTTCTTTTCTCTCACTCTAGTTTGCGACCATGATTTACCTTAAATTAAGACTCATGAACCAAGTTAACCGGATCTTCTTACATGTTTTGGCTTTTGGATTGTCATGATTCACGACAAAGTCGCATATATCTCTGCCACTCCTACTTTCCCTTTACATTTCTCCAGAACACTCTGTATCACTACGAAGATCCATATTGCTTGGGTATGCTATCGTATAGTTACATACGAACTCGAAAAAACTTGTTTCAGCTCGAAAATGGATTCCGGTTCTAGAGAAATTGAATAGGATTATTCAGTTGTCTTTTCTTTTTATTTTATTTCGGGTTGAAAGGGCTTCTAGTATTAGGAGAGTACACCTATTACGTTAATTGGATAGTCTTCTTTCAAATCTTAGGCAGGTGTCGAAATTTAAGGAAAGAAGAAAACCGGTTAGCCTAAATATGGTGTACAGAAAATAAGTAAATACATATAAAGAGATTGGAGTGAGAACAAGGAAATTTGTGACTACAGTCATGAATCTGGATAGTGGAATAGGCATTACTAGGAATATCCAGCCACCCTTCAAAACATTTTCATATTTCAGTTTTTCTGTGCGGTGTTAATTAAAAACCGTTTTTCCAATTAGATTCAGACTCCAGGGTATGTATTTACCAGACTTAATTCTTACATCTGTATAGAGTTACAGATGTTGACTGGGAGTAGAATATTGGGAATTGGGTGATTAGATCATCAATATCAGAATTCTTTGTAATTGGTGATATTTGAGGAAATCACCCGGATTTTGCCTAATGGCAAATATTTGGTTTTGAATATCCATTGCTATGCACCAATTTTAAACTGATATATTTGTACGTTTATTTTATAAAGTGAGATATAACTTTTTGAAATTATGTTTATAACATTTACCATTATCAATTGATGATTAAGCAAGGTGCGTTCAATAACGGTGTAATTCTTCTTAATCATAATACAGTTTTCAACTTACGACGCACAGGGTTTGAGTTATTAAACTTAGAGAACTTATACAAAGTATTGTATGTTGTCCGATATCCATTAGGAAAAGGGTTGGTACTCACACTATATTCCATTTACTTATGGTTTCTCTGGTTTTAGACACGCATTTCGTTGAAATACAAGGTCCAAATTTTGAGATGTTGTGGGTATAAGAATAAAGTAAAGAACCATATGTTGGAAGTATCAAGATTCTTCAAGGTGATCGAAAATATAGATACTTATGCTAGGTATTCTGTCGTAAGTAATTCATTTGAGAACTTGCTTCTCTTTCAGCTTACTTATCCGTGAGTACGCTCCTTGATGAGTAATGCTGCATGGCTTTCTTCCAATTAGTCGATATGCACAGGAAACGGCTGCATGATTTATTGAATCTGGTTCCAATTAAATTAGTGACTTTGTTTCTATATTGGATATAGAATGGATTCATATCTTAACGATGTTAAGGTATATGGAGTTATCTGGCTTATTCTTAAAACCAAAATTCGGAAAAACACAAGGCATGTTTCAGTAATGGCAGTTTGTAGGTTATCTCGGCTTTTGATGAGGGTTAACATTCTACCATTTGCACGATCAACTTTTATATTGTCCTTGACTCGCCACCTCTTTAGTAGAAATGAATTATTTTCGGAAAACATTAGTGGGAGTATAGTAGAACTGGAAATGATTCAGAACCATAAATGGTTACTGAACATTTAGTAGAATCTAAGCATTCAATTGGTTTCGACAATCTATTAGCCACTCCACAGATTTGGTGGGTAACCTCAGCCGTCCGAGAGGTATTTCGGTCTCCTCAAAGATGGAGACATGGAGGTTTTGATGACCCAAACTTGCCACTACTGCTATCTAAACTATGAGATCTGGCAGGTGGATGACTATAACGTCGTTCTAAATTAGCTTTAGAAGTGCACGTGTATATAACTCTGCCGGAGGGTTGCTGTAATCAGTGGGAGCAGCGGAAGCGTGGTGAGCCAGTAGTTTATGTCTATTTATATACTAAATCAAGAATGGCGGAGATAAATCATCTATGCTTGATGTGACAGTCATAAAGTTTGACCTCATCAGAATAACAGATGGATCTGGTAAGAAAATAGTAGGGAGTGATGTCGTGCTATTTGGATGACGTATTCTTTATACGAAGTGATGTTCTTATACTACGATCGGTTATACTATGGTTGTCATAAGATATTTCTCTACATAACATCTGGACAAAATATCAGAAATTCTGGTAACTAGATCTATGGTTTTAGATCTAGATTTGGGAAGTGTCCCAATCCGGATACTTTGACACTATTCTAAAGTATTTTAGAATGGACGACTCCTGGCGTGGTGGTGTACCCGCAGGTGATGGAGTCGTCCTTTCTAAAGAGATGTCTTCTAGACTGATGAGGATAGAGATTTGCATGAATGATATATTACTTGCTTAGGCAATTGAGTCAATCATGCTTTGTCAAGTACCACACCAGATAATACTTTTTCCACTAACTGCAATAAGCATATATTAATCCAATCCTGAAGAAACATTGGAAAGTAGTTATGAACATAAGAGGATGTTTTTGGTATATGGTAACGACAGCCTCCTTCAAGAGACGATTATCATTTCAGGCTTCCAAAGTGATCTGGATGACAGAGTGGCTGTCAAAGTTGATAGTTTTCTTTCTTTAGAGGTGCAGTGTGTTGGATAGGTTTTCAAGCAGGATACTGAAGTGGTCCTGGCGCTGGATGCTGATTACATCAGCAAATGGATACAGTCTATGAAACTTGTTGGATTTGGTGTTCATGTTATAAACAAGGTCCCATCAAACATCCAGACAAGTTCTAAAAAATGCATCGCTCATTTCAGGAGATAGTCGTTCTCCATGAATTTGAGATTTAGAGAGATTAAGATAGAAACATTGGAGCAGACCTACTTACTAAGACTATTTATCGAACACAAATGTCTCGCAAATATGATTTGCGAAACTGATTAGTAGAGAAGTTGGGTGTTTGATAGCACACGGGCTGTGAGTATGCGACACCGCAATAATTAGTCTTAAGTACAAGGGGAGATTGTTGGATATAGTGCCCTCAAGACAATTATTGTAATCGCAGGCAGATGATTATGATGATTGAGGGTGGACCTATACTGGTAGAGCAGTCTTACTCTAAATAATAGTATGCTATCTGGTTCATCTCTATCATCATGTACATGTATTATGTGGTATTACAGATCACTATTACATGTTGATAGAGTCCATAGGATTCTTGCTTGACTACTAGGATTATTATGGCGATCACACTTATGAGAACTGGGTAGTCTATAAACAAATCTTTAAATGTCCCTAGTCATTGGAATATCAAGACCGGGCATCGATATTCCAGAGTAGACTAGTGTATATGTTTCTTGACCCCGACGAGGGGCGATGGCCGGTCTCACAGCCATTGATGTCAGTTAGCACCAAAGATAGTATACAGGTACTCATTGGGTTATGAGTTACACTAGACGGATTCGCTGGGAACATACTAGATGGTATTATACCTATTGTCAGATAGCAGTTCTCAGGTGACATGAGTACAAGTTAGTATGTCGATCTAAGATCGTCATTTGTCTCGTGTGAGTTCCCACTATACTTTGGTTACTACCCTACTACGGCTGAAAAGAGTGCAAACAGGTTTTAGTTGGGTACAGTCCCAAGCCATATGGAGGGAGTGAGCGGATCGTCAAGAATTCGTCTCTTCCGGTATTGGAAGTTGATGTTGCACTGTGCACGGATGGCCATCACCAGAAATCCTTGGCCAAGATGGATGAGAATTAGTGATTTGGATCAGTAATTTCTCAGTAGGTGATGGGCTTCACACCGACACGAAATATCATGTTATTAGGGGGTCTGACTTTATCCACCCCCTAGACCCGATATGCGTATTCTTAGACGAATAGACTGGAATGTACGGAGATTGTCACAGACATGCTCAGTAGGGGTTCAAATGAGTTTGCTCGTCGGCCTTTCTTTCGTTCAATACCTGGGTAGCCATTACGTACAGCTAGTGCCGCTGACATGCTTGTGGTTAAACCCACTGCCAGCATATTGACGAGTCTTTAAAGTCCTACACACAGAGTTTTTCCGGTTAGGGCAAAATGATGTAGTAGCCATATATTGATACGTGCAGGGTTCCGGTTAAGTATGTGTACTAGTTACACGGACTTTAATCGGACAGAGGATAATACTAGCCGGCTTAGGATTAAGCCGGATTATTAAATCAAGTTTTAATTTAATAATTTACATATATATATATATATATATATATATATATATATTTTTTTTTTTGATATGTATATTCTAGTATTATGTTCACTGTATTTTTCTATCTGTTGAGTATTCGTATTTTGATATGAATACGGGAATGTATTTGCGGAGACGTATTCTTGTATTCATATAAGAATACTTCTAGAAGGAGAACACCTCATTTCTAGGTTTTTTCTTTTGTTAAAAGAAATTATGAGATGGGGTGAAAAAGAGAGATGATGGAGGGTATGGACAAATGAATTATTAATTCATTTACATATACTATTTAAGTATGGTTGTAATTTTAAAATGAAAATTACTTCTTTTAACAAAAGAAAGTTGCATGCATGAATTTGTAAGATAAGTTTATTCATTCTACCATTTAGCTTCTCTCTCTTTCTTGGCTCCTCCACCTCCTTCATTATCTTCAACTCTCTCATGAATTGAGAATCATGAAGATAAAAAAGAAAGAAAAATGTTAGAACACTCACACAAATCACTAAACATCCTAGATTAGCAACCTAGGATCCTTAGTTACTTCATTGACGAAATTGAAACTTGAACTTGGTTCTCTCGGATGGACCATCTTCGGCGAAGGAGAACCGACTTGCAAGCGCAATCCCGAGCTCTTGAAAACATGTTAGAGTTCAACCCAATTTGAGTAAATGAAGATACTAAAAAGGTTGTGATTTCTATCTTGTATGGTTTTTTAGTATTCTATTTTGATATTCTCGACATGGTCCTTTGTTAATTGACTTGGAGCTCTTTTGATTTTTGAAAATGCCATGTATGCTTGCTTGTAAAATACAGTAGAGAGCTTTAGGTCCAACAACAAATCGGTGGCATAGGCTTGGACCATAAAGGTATATCTAAAAGAAGATTCATTAACCATTCTGCTTCCTTACCACAATTGGCAAGAGCAATAAATTCCGATTCTATCGTGGAATGCGTAATAATGGTTTGTTTCTTTGATTGTCATGAAATCGCAGCACCCCTCAAAGTAAAGACACAACCACTAGTTGACAATGACTCACCTAAAATTGAGTTCTAACTAACATCACTATATCCTTCTAAAACCGTAGGATAACCCGTGTAATGTACACCGTAGTCTATGGTCATTCTCAAATATGCAAATACTCCTGATATTACCATCCAGTGCTCATTACTCGGACAACTAGTATATTGACTAAGTCGTCCAACAACATATGCTAGATCCAGTCTCTTAGTATGCATAACATACATAAGACTCCTATGACACTAAAATATTTCAATTGAGAAACCGCTCTACTCTCGTTAGATTCTAATTTAACACTAAAATCGAAAGGTGTACAAATAATTTTTCCACTCAATTCATTGTATTTTTCCAATACAGTATTTACATAATGAGATTGTGATAATATCAAAGTATTATCATTCCTAATTATCTTAATTCCTAAGATAATCTCAGCAAACCCTAAATCTTTCATATCGAATTTTGAAGATAGAAAAAATTTAGTGTCATTTATAAGATTATTGTCAGAACTGAATATAAGCATATCATCAACATATAGACATATAATAATTATCTTATTATTAATCATTTTTCTATAAATACATATATCAGATTCATTCAGTTTGAATCCATATGAAACAACAACACTTTCAAATTTATCATGCCAATATTTAGGGGGGCTGCTTTAAACCGTAAAGTGACTTAAGCAGTTTACAAACTTTATTTTCTTTCCCCACAATTACACAACCCTCCGGTTGTTCCATATAAATTTCATCCTCTAAGTTACCATTTAAAAATGCAGTCTTTACGTCCATTTAATGCACGTGCAATTTAAAAATAGAGGCAAAGGAAATTAGTAATCTAATAGATTTAATTCTAGCGATGGGAGCATACGTATCAAAGAAATCTATTCTTTTCTTTTGTCGATACCTTTTAATAACAAATATAGTTTTATATTTATCTATGGTTCCTTCGGGTTTAAGTTTCTTTTAAATATCCATTTAGACCCGATAGGTTTAGACCCATTTGGAAGATCTACTAATTTCCATATTTGGTTAATCATTAACGAATCCAACACATCATTAACAGAGACTTTCCAAAATGCGGAATCTTGAGAATGAATAGCATCATTATATGTTAATGGATCACCCTCTATAGCATATATATAAATGGTATTTCCTTTATTTGCTTATCTCTAAATACTTCAATTAAATACATTTGAAAATCGGGACCAAAAGTTTTTTCTTCTCTTGTTCTTTTACTTCTTGTCGGTTCTAATTCCTCATTATTGGTATTTGAATTAATAATTAATTTGGAATTAGAATTAAAGTTAATAAAAGAAACATCAGAATTATTATCATTAATTGTAGAAAAATGGTTTTCGAAAAATTCCGTATCTCGAGATTTAATGATACTATTTTGAGAATAAGCACCATGCAATTCAGTCACCAAAAATCTATAAATTTTGCTAGTCAAGAAATAGCCAATAAAAATGCATTCAATTTGCTCTATTATCCAATTTGGGTCGTTTAGTCTCGGGAAACCTAACGAGAGCGCAAATTCCTCATACTCTAAAATAATTAAGATTGGGTTTGTTCTTTTTCCAAAATTCATAGGGTGCCACATTTTTATTTTTCTGAGGAACTCTATTAAGTATGTGACAGTGAATAATGTTTCACCCCACAAATTCGTATTTAAGCCCAAATTATATATCATAGTATTAACCATTTCGATTAATGTTCTATTTTTGCGTTCCGCGGTTCCATTTTATTGAGGTGTATATGATGCAGTAGTAATATGTATAATACCTACAGATTCACAAAATCGGTCTATGTCAACATACTCGCCATCTCAATCGGACTTTAAAATCTTAATTTTGGTGCTGAGTTGATTTTCAACTTCCTTTTTATTAACTTTAAACTATTTAATGAATGATCTTTATGACTTAATAAGTAAACATAAGAGTATTTTAAAAAAATCATCGATAAAGATTATAAAATATCTTTAACCGTCTCTACTTAAAATTTGATTCAAATCACATAAATTATTATGAATTA
Source organism: Agapanthus africanus (assembly GCA_030015575.1). Lineage (NCBI taxonomy): Eukaryota > Viridiplantae > Streptophyta > Magnoliopsida > Asparagales > Amaryllidaceae > Agapanthus > Agapanthus africanus. The sequence continues at coordinate 107,673,664 of CM057341.1, forward strand.
ATTCTAAATGTACAAATTTTCGCAAATCAATTTTATGAAAAGCTTTTCTAGTAATTTTAGATTGAATATATATCCTACACTTATCAATATTTTTATTAGCACATGCAGGAATAAGACCTAAATTAATCATGTGACAATAATATACATGTTCTGATCTATCATGCCATAGAGAAAATGAATCAACAATATTAACTGAACTGGCATATTTATTAATTAGACTTAATTTGAACATCCAATTACATGCAGAACATTTTCCTACAAATATTCCACTCTTGGTAATTACAATTTTATCGGATTCGAATACAACTTTAAAACCATGTTTACTTAGCAAACTTATCGACATTAAATTCTTACAAATTTCTGGAATATACAACATTTCAGTCAATTTCATTGACTTATCCGAAATGAATTTTAAATTAACGATTTCAATACCTTTAACCGTTGCAGTCGATTCATTGCCCATGAAAAGTTGATGGCCATCACTTTCTTCCTTGAAAGTTGCAAACATAAATCTATTATTCGTTACATCCCTGGTAGCACTCGAATCAAGATACCAATTTATGTCACTTCCAACCACATTGATTTCAGAAATCATTGTGATGAATCTATCATTCATTTCTGATTTCTTCTCAATTTTGAGAAATCGACAATCTTTCAAAAGGTAAGATAATTTATGAGAAATTGCATGAATATAAAATGTATTAATAAAAACAAAGTTTAGATACTTGTTATCTAAAAGGTTCCTCTCTTCACATCTACATTTTTGTGATTTGAGTTAAATGCTTTCCACAAATCCTCTTCATATTTCGGCGCAGTGAGGATCAGAGTAGTGAGTACGTAGTCCGCGTTGACAAATTTGAGACTCGGCATCTTCATCGTTGATGTTTTTGGTGCTATTGATGAACACGAAATATTACTTTAAAATGTTGTTGCAAAATTAGGGTTGAAATCAATGACAAGAAAAAACACAGACACAATAGATTGGATTGAGTCACGTAATCGCTATCTTTAAAACAATATTCGCTCTCCTACAATACAACGGTGATTGATGCGATTTTCTTTCAGCATATAACAACCCAACCTTATGTTTACAATCTTCAGCGTTGCACCCGCAGGGAATTGTCCCGAAGAACTTTGATCTTTATAAGTACCAAAAGAAAAATAAAGAAAAGAAGAGAAGATAATTGGTGGTTATGCTTTTTGGTGTGTATATGGAACAAATAAAACAAGTTGGTTTAAGCAGGAGCGAAAGGATGCAAATGAAACCCTTTAATCATTTGAATTCAAAATCCAACTTTTCAAAACTACCATAACTTTCATAGCTACCCCTCCCTTAACTACTCCCTCCTAACAAAATGGGAGGAAGATTTGTCTCCAACAAAATAAGAGGGAGTTTTGAATTCAAAGAAAAGTTCTTCCCATTAAATAATTATAAATTCAAATATATATGGAAAGTACACACTTTAATTTTAATTTATTGAAATTACTTATATTATATTATAAAGCTTATCTTCAGATGTTGACAGCCATGCTTTTCTCCATTCATGCAAATAGATTTTACTAACTTTTGTGTTCCTCATTTTTCTTCTTTTTTGGTTACACTCTCTAGAAAAAGATTTCTATAAATTTTCCCTTTCGGATTCAAGATTTGTATTTTCATATATTTACCTTTTGCAATAAAATTACTAATTTTTGTTACCAGAACGATACTACATATTTCGGAGCATTGGTGGGGCGAGTTGCTAATAGAATCGCCAGAGCACGATTTGTTCTTGGGGGGAAACCTTACCGATTATATCCCAATGATGGCAAAAATTGTCTTCATGGTAACTTCCTAATATGATAATCCACTGAACATATAAGATACATGTGGTGAATTTTCTTAGTAATTACCTTCTTATGGTTGATTTATGTGGGCATCGAGGATATAGCCAAGCATTTTGGACAGTAAAGGAAAAGGTTGACGGTGAAATCCATTACATCAAATTGTATTACCCTAGTTTTGATGGGGAACAAGGTAGCTTCCTATATTCATTTCTATGTCTTTTAATAAAATTTATTATATTGTTATCGTTGAGCTTCATGTTTAGGAACTCATGTGTTACGTAGTAATCAATGAAATCCATAGCATTACCGAACCTTTCGTTTTACCGTATTGAAGATTATATGTCCTTTCGTCTTTTTTTCCTAATGAATCATAAGGCTGCATGTTCTTACCATCAACCTATGTTTTACCATAATAATAACTTTCGGAGATTTCAACCGTAGTTAGAGAGTATTTTTGTGTGATTTAGCACAAATGTAATCGTATGATTTATTATGCTTTTTGCAGGTTTTCCCGGAGCTCTTGACTTGTATGTCACCTACAAAATCTCCGCAAACTACCAACTAAGTGTATCCATGGAAGCCAAACCCCTCAACAAACCAACTCCCGTGAACCTCGCTCAACACTCTTACTTCAACCTCGGCGGAGACGGAAGCGGTACGATCCTATCCCACACTGTCCAAATCTTCGCCTCCAAAATCACGCCCGTCGACGAAAATCTCATCCCCACTGGAAAATTCACCGATAGCAAAGACACTCCCTACGACCTTTTACAACCCCGAGAGGTATTGAAATATGGAAGCCTTAGGATAAATATGATTCATATTTTGGTTGATTAGGTTGCTTTGTCGAGGCTCATTTGACTCCGTTTTCAAAATACTTTTTTTTTTATTTAAAACTATATATGTAGGTCGAATCGGAAATAATTGTTGCCTCTTTTAGGGAGAATTTTTTATTAAAACTTTTAATTTCTATCTTCAAATTATTTACATCTGAAGACAAGGAATTCCCCATCAAAGTTACAAATACCTCCCGGCTCTAGGTAAAGTCTCGAGTTCATGAAATAAAATAGTGATATTATTACAACAAGCAATGATAGCTAGTATATTATAGAGTTGTACAAATATGGCACCTTGATATTAGTAATATTATCGAGGTCTGTGATTTTATAGGCAGGAAGCCGGATAAAGCAAGTAAAGGGCGGCTACGACATAAACTACGTTCTTGACGCACCTCTTGAGCACGGTTCGATGAAAAAGTTGCGATCGTGAAGGATTTTAAATCGGGGAGATCGATGGAGCTTTGGGCTAATCAACTGGGGGTTCAGTTTTATACGGGGAACTTTTTGAAGGATGTTAAGGGGGAAAATGGGCATGTTTATCCTTAATATGGGGGGTTGGCTTTGGAGACCCAAGGGTTTCCGAATTCGGTTAATCAAGTTAATTTTCCTTCACAGATTGTGAAGCCTGGGGCGATTTATAAGCATGAAATGCTTTAAAAGTTTTCGTTTTAGTTCGGAAAATCCGAAGAAGATTTGTAAGAGTTTTTATTTTGATTTTATGGGAAATTTGAGTTGTTTATTGTGTATGTTTACTACTATTCTTTAGGAGTGCAGTAGCTTTTATTCTAGCAGAAAATTAGACAGTGGAACAATGTCAACAGAAGAACTTGCTTCAGAGACAAACGTGTTAGGGTTTGGTTTGAATATTTAGGAAAATCAAGAATGAGACTTGATTATGTGATTACAATCATATACTGTATAGAACATTTATATATCGCTCACGAGTCATGACCAAAACATAAATATATTGCTTATTTCTCAAAAATCTCAAAATACCGAAATTTCAAATTTTCCAGAAATGGATGCCACAGAACTACTCATGCAAATCAAAACAAAGAGAAAATCACATCAAACAAACAAGAAATAGATTTGTTTAAGACTACTTGTTGCAAGGAAAATAGATATCAATCCAAAGCTCTGTTCTAATTACTCTACAGATTTTATGATGCACATATATATTGAAGAAGGAATCCAGATTTCATAAACAAAACACAACACCAATTCATCTGTTCAACGCAACATCAAACACCACCACACTCAAGTTCAAAAGAGAGAAGATAAAAAGAAAAATGCTACTGCCTCAATGATTTTCTTTGAGAAATTAGTGAGCAGGCTGAGGAGTTGGAGTCTTCTTAAAATCGATCTTATCAACCTTAACCTCTCCATCAATGAGCTCGTAGACATAAACCACCACTCGAAGGCCATCGATGTCCATGAGCACAAAACTCGGGTTAACGTCATATGTGATGCTGCTGTAGGCCCCGGTTGCTGACCCTGGATTAATTACGACACCGCCCTCATGCTTGTAGGCCTTGAACTGATGTGTGTGACCCGTAACGAGAATGTCAACATCTAATTGCCTCTGAAGCATGGCTAGCGAATCCAAGTCACCCCATGGAACAACCTAAAAGTGTGTATTATCATCAGTGTCAGAAAAACATCAGACTTCAAATTGGTATTATTACCAAGTAACAGAAAACTATTCTCATCCCTATGTTTTTCAGTTTTGGAAATTTCGAGCCGAACCATGAAACTATTTCCTTGTAGAACACCGAATAAGAATTAGAATATTGATGTATATCCAGTGCAAATTAATGTAGAAGATAGCTGTTTGATTTCTTTAAAAGCTATTTCACAACAATCCAACATGAACACAATCTCATTGCCTAATAATGAAAGTAGTTGTTCAAATATTCAAATATTTGATAATAGCTAGGAATAATACCTTAGTCTTTGAACGTATCGTACTTCATTCCACCCTCAATGTTCCCAAGAAGCCTACCCCTATCATATCGTGTTACATATGTATTAGCGTACCACACTCTTTCCAATTCCTAAGGGCCCGTTTGGCAAAAGGCAACTAGTGGAAAGTGTGGCTAGAGGGAAAGCCAAGAGAGAGTACTTGCTAGAGAAAGTATTTTCCATTAACTTTCCAATTAAAAAAATATGTCTAGTTAGAGGGAAGAAAAATCAGAAAGTTGATTTGGATGATCATATCGAGAGAGAATTAGAGCGATTTAATCAAAAAATCTATAAAATATCTATTTTGCAGCCACTTTCTACCCTTTTATGTGGTAAGAAAAATTAGTTATTTACTTGCCAAATCCTACGTGGCGGGTTAATTCAATCACTTTCCAATTTCTTACTTTCTTTTTGCCAAACAATAAATTTAGAAAAAAAGTGATTATTTTCCTTTTGCCAAACATGTCCTTGTCACGGTATGCATCTTAGGTTTACTTTGTTTAAATAATATATATATATATATATATATATATAAGGAGACTTGCTTCAAGGTCAAGGGCTAAATTTCGATAGAGTGGTTCTTGGCTTTAAGTTGTGTCTCAAGGCTGAATGTACTACACCTACTACAAAACCACCCTTTTCTATTAATCATTTTCGACAATTTAAGAGAAATCAGAGGGTAACATCTTAGAATAATGAAAATTCCTCCTCTCGTCGACTGTCTATTAAGCCATAAATTTGGCTGTAAGAAAAAACTAGACATCATTTGACAACTAGTCCTAAAACTTTGTTAGAGTTGACGCTCTATAACCGTGTCCATTTGATGGGGAAAAACCTAGATGATAATAACGATATATAAACATTATCTATCTATCTATTTATCTATATAATATATATAAAACTATATGGGAGAATATCCTAAGGAATATTCCCTTCTCTAGCTTGAACTTAAGTGGAAAAATAGCTATCTAGCCCCTATTTAATTCTCTTACTACATTTGGGTTATAAAAAATTTGTATTGGCTCCCTCCTCAATATTTATCACTCTTTTATCAATGGTAAAAAAATTCTAATTGGTCCCTTCTTTAAAATCCCATTCAATTTATTCTCTCGCTGCTCAGGTTTAAAGGCAAAATATTGAAAAATTTCACGATTTTTGTGTGCTATACATGCAAAATATTTAAAAATCGGAAAAAATGTTTTGAAAATTTCGCGATTTTCGTTTGGCATTGCAAAAAAATATAGAACCAAAGAAAACAGAAAACTATGACATTTTTTAAAACTTCGCTATTTTCATATGATATAACATGTTAAATAATAAAATTGTGAAGACAAAATTTGAGATTATCGAAAATTTCATGATTTTCGTGTGCTAGCGTGTATAATATTGAAAACGGAAGAAAACGGGAAAATTTTGCAATTTTCTTGTGTTATAGTATCTAAAATATAGAAAACGGAAGAAAACATAAAATATTTGGACTTTTGAAAATTTGGCGTTGTTTGTGTATGCAAACAAAAAATATTGAAAAAACGATGAAAACAGAAAATTGAGATTTTTGAAGATTTTGCGATTTTCGTATACTATAAGAAGCAAAATATTGAAAACCAAAGGAAAAATATAAAATTTTGAAAATTTTGTGTGCACAACGTGCAAAATATTGGAAATTTGAAAAATCAAAAAAGTATGATTTAAAAATTTTCAAGATTTTCATGTTGCCAGAGGTCTTAATCATCTGAAGTCTATCACTCGGACCGGATTTCTTTGTTCTGTTAGGTTCTTAGTACTAATCAACGACCTTTTCTTCTTTTACTTCACATAACCTGTGTTATTGATGTTCGGAAGTTCTCCAAAAGTATGAGCAATTAAAATATTGGAAAACAAAAACACACAGAATTTTAAGATTTTTGAAATTTCATGATTTTCGTGTACTAGCATATAAAATAATTTTAAAATTTTAAAAACAATTTACTGTTTTCATATGCTATATCATGCAAAATATTGAAAAAATAAAAAATGAAAATTTTGAGATCTCTAAAAAAATTTGGGATCTCGTTTAGCAAGCAAAATGTTAAAACCCAGAAAATTTGGGATTTTTGAAAATATTGCAATTTTCATGCTCTATAGCAAGCAAAATAAAAGAAATTGGAAAATTTTGAGATTTTTGAAAATGTCTCGATTTTCATATGCTATATGCATACAAAAATCGCAAGAAAAAAAACAAAAAACTTTTGAGAGATTTTAAAATTTAGCGATTTTCATGTACTATATAATAAGCAAAATATTGAAAAATGGAAGAAAACGGTAAACATTTGATATTTTTAAGAACGATCTTTGTGTGCTATAGCAAGCAAAATATTGAAAAACCGAATTAAACTGAAAATGGTAAGATTTTTGAAAATTTTGCAATTTCTAGACGCATGCAAAATATTGAACATATGTAAAAAACAGAAAAATTTTGAATTTTGAAAAAATACATGATTTTCGTGTGTTATAACATGCAAAATATTGAAAATTGAAACAAAAAATTTTGGGATTTTTTTAAGATAACACGATTTTTATATGATATAGCAAGAAAATATCGAAAACCCGAAGAAAAGAGAAAATTTTAAGATTTTTGAAATGTTTGTGATTTCGTGTGCTTATGCAAAATATTGAAACATTTAAGAAAATCGAAAATTTTACAATCTTTGTGTGATATAGCTAGCAAAATATTGAAAGGTTAAAAAAATATCAAAGTTTATCTTTTAAAATTACACAATTTTTGTGTGGTAGAATGCAAAATATTGTAAATTTAAAAAAAACAAATAATTTTGAGATTTTTGTAAATTTCACGATTGTCATGTGCATATAACATGCTAAATATTAAAAAGCCGAAGAAAACTAGAAAATTTCGATATTTTTGAAAATTTCCTGATTTTCGTGTGCATAATATTGAGAAAAAACAAAGAACACGGAAAGTTTTGAGATTTTTGAAATTTTTGCACTTTTTGTGTGCTATATTATATATCATATAAAATACTGAAAAGGCGAAGAAAAAATATTTTACTTCTGAAAATTTTATGATTTTCTTGTGCTACAAACAAAATATTGGAAAACCGAAAAAACCAAAAATTTTGAGATCTTTAAAATTTCACCATATTCGTGTGCTATATATAGCGTGTGAAATGTTGAAAATTTGAAGAAAAAGAAATATTTTGGGGATTTTTGTACATTTCGTGATTCTCGTGTCATAAAAAGCAAAATATAGAAAATTGAAGAAAATAGAAAATTTCACGAGTTTTAAAAATCTCGCGATTTTCGTATGCTATAACAAGAAAAAGGAAAAAAATACTGAAGTATTTGCAAGTTGAACCTTCATATATTTTACATATGAAGTTCATAGATATGAGATATTACAGCTTACAAATCATATAACAATAAACTTTTAAATTAAATGATTTTTCTTGATTTTGGACTTCGTACCCACGCATTGCGCGGGGTCCCTTGCTGGTTATTAATAAACTTGCTATAGGTAAAACTTAATATACGAAAACATTCACTTAATCAAGAAAGCTCAAAGAGGATTTATCTGATGTTACCTAAAAAAAAAAAACGAGTCGGTATAGGATAGTTAAAAATCATGGAAATCCCACTGCATAAATTGATGATTATAAAATAGATGTTGCTGCATGAAGTCAAGATAAGAGGAAAGCAAATTGTTCGAAACCAACCTGGTGACCATGGCAAAGCCCAAGCTTGAATTGACCAATGGAAAGAGTCTTGGTCTCTGGATAACGAGCATCCTCATCATATTCACCCCGAGTAATGTGCAAGTCAGGACAAAGGCTCTTCAAGTAATCATGAATCTCCTACGCAGAGCAGCACTACTTTAAGTGACAGAGTAAGATCTTATACATTCAGCAATTAAAATTTTATTTACCGATGTAAAGAACAAATTAAAGAATCAAACAGACACTCCACTAAAATTTTATTTACCGATGTAAGGAACAAATTAAAGAATCAAACAGACACTCCACAGAGATAGATACAATGATGTCCAGGTGATAAACACCAAGTGCAGGGAAAATGACCTGCATCAACTATAAAGATGCCTATAGAAACTAGCCATTTCACTTAGGAGTAGATGAAAACATTGGTGGATGTTACCAAAACTGCTAAAAAAATATATCTATTATGGATTGCGGGAAACACCTTAAGAGATTATTTCTTAGTGTGACAACATGAGATAGGTAGGTTTTTTCGTGATTATATTAGATATTATTAAGTAGGTGGTTATCGTGATTATAAATTAGATATTATAGAATCAACTACATCACAAAAACCTAATAACGAGCTTTTAATCACACTAGACCACTGAATCTAGTCATGATCAAGGAGAAATAGTAAAACAACCTTCATTTTCATAGTACAATTCTAAACTGAAACATGCTTGCTGAAGAATCCTAGAGTATGATATAACATATTAAATATTCAGTAACTTAAGGGTTAGCCCTGTATGAAAACCTTAAACACTTCACAATGAATGGTACATGAAAAGTTAATTTTTCTCCCTCTCATATTTGTCGAAATAATGGGATATTGGATTCAGTTAACACAAGCTTACTGAGAAGATAAGAAAATTTAACTGTGCTCCAGCATGCAACATATACCACTTCTCTAAATCTCATCTTGATTAATTCAATCTCTTTTATGTGGTAGCTGATCTTATGTACAAGGGTATAGGTTTTGAGGGATTTAGAACTGATTGATCCTTATTTCCATAACTATAAACTAGTGTTGTAAATCAATGTTTAAAAGTCCAATTAGCTTTAAAAAAATCGACAGAAACCATTTAATAGTATGAAGAGGTGGAATGACCACATGGACATCTACAAGATATGGGCATGAAAGATCATTTACCAGACAGATATAAGACTTCCATAGCCCGCCAAATATCCAAAACACGATGCAAAAACCCATTATCCACTTAATAAAGACTTAATTTTGCCCTTCTCTCCATCAAGATATATATCTTCCACTTTTCTCTTTTTGTGGGGGTTTTCAACACGTTTATACCTAAAAGTTTAATGCTCTTGTAATTCAGTGTAATCAAATTATAAGGCATATCATCTGTTTATGCATTATGCATCACGCATCATCCGTTTTAAAACATTTTCTGCAAATTCTCAACCAAAGTATACACATGTTCATTAATTTAGATATGGAGAAATGCCAACTCCCAATAGGCTGTCTACCTAAACAAGCGTGGCCATTATAACATTGGTTAGCATTGTTCGCAGAGCTTGATATCAATAAGGCCGATCAATGTTTTAGAAGCTTAAGAGGCCGCTCAGACCGCTCAGAAATCAATAAAGTGATGCTTTCATCAATTTTCTTATTTCTTGTCAATAAATAATGGTTCTAATAAAGTTCAAACTATTTTATGTTTCTTTTACACTTGCAAATGCCTAAGTTTGTATTATGGAAGGCGTAAACAACCGAAAATGCAAAAACCGAAAATTCAAATTGATTGTGAAGAAAGTCCTATTATTGTTAGAATTTGTTTCAGAAATAAACATCGATTGTAACTAGAAGCACCAACAAAATCATAAAAAAAAGTACCTAAAAGATTGCAACCCAAGGCTAGCATAGTTGAAATCAAATTCGAAATTCAAAAACTATTCGTGATCGAAATAGGAAAACCCTAGGATAGCTCAAAATCGATTTAGATTTTAACATCTTGAGTCGATCAGATCCGAAACCTTAATTTTTGAAGTTTCGAAACCCAAATCTTGAAGTTTGTCGAAGTCGGGCAGCTGGAAAACCCTGGCCCCTGTTGACTTGTGCATGCTAGAGAGAAACGACATGTAAAAAGAGGGGAAAAGGATGGGATTTTGTATTAAATGATATTTGTGTTATTCTCACCCCAATAACAATACTTATATACCTATTAGAACATTTATAAAGTGTATAAATCAATAAAAATAGGTTATATAATATAACCCACTTAAGCGGGATAAAACGGCACAGCAAAACCCGCTCCTCCGCTTAAGCGGACGCTTTTTAAAACACTGAAGGCAATCAAGTTCATATAAGTAATATACAACATAAATCATCTACATTATGAAAGCATAGAACTTAGCGGTCAATTTACTTAATCACTTACACAAATGTGTGTGTATTACCCCGTGTGCCAATTTTTTTCTTCAATATGTCAACAATAAGTTAAACTTCCCTTCAACCTTTCCGAAGTTACAGCAATCTATCGAGTAGTGCGGTTTACATTGCTAATAACACAATGATTATGGCAAACTACTAATTGAGCAAGTCCAAGATTATTAAATCAGAGGAATTCAATTTCGACTAAGAGTCTAAGTACCTTAATGCATAAATTTCCAGTACAAATTATGTGTTGAATCTTTCCAGGAACGAGCATCGACTTAAACTTGGCAGGCAGATCAGCTGCCCTGTGAGGGATATGGAGATCACCTAATGCTAGAACTAACACCATTTTTCACCAACCAAAAAAAATCAAATCCAACCCCAAAGCTCAAATCATCATCAACACCTGTAAATTTACAGTAAAATATAGATATCTGTTACAAATCCAAATGAAATGATCCCTTTCATTGCGGAATCAAGAAAGCCTCTTCTATAACATGAATTGATGTTCGAAAAACTGATTAAATAAATTAACAAACATTAAAGATATAATTTCCCCCCAAATAATTAGACGCTTACAGCTCAGAATCCCTGCACACAAAAAGAAAGAAGTAAAATGAAGAAATCTATAATCAAATAAACAAAAACCCATTTCGAGATTAGTCTTATAGAACTAATTATAGAGTTTATGTGATTGGATCGATGAGATCGAGCAAGAAAAGAAAGCAGCAAGAATTCATCGAAATTCACGAATTGAAAAATCAAAGAGCGAGCTTTACCTAATAGAAAACAAATCCCACTCTGCGAAAAACTCGAAGATTGAGAAAATTCCTTGGCGATTTGTGGATGAAGATTAGAACTTGAAAAAAAATTTAAGTAATGAATGATTTTCTCTCAGATCCCTCTAGTTTTGCTTGGGGTGACGTTTTGCATAAAACGACCTGTAAACTCTGAATATTACACATAACTTAATTATCTTTTATGCTTTTATATTTTATTTTATTTTATTTTTTTTTCATTTTCCTTCTTCTTTTTCATGTTTGATAACTCAAATTATCATTTGGCTGTATATTTTGTTTTCTTTTTATTTTCTTAACCTTTTCTTTTTCTTTTTCTTTTCTTTTTCTTTTTCTTTTTCTTTTTCTTTTTTTTCCCTTCTTGCAACATATAAGTTGTTGGATATAGAACTTTATTATTTCATTAGACTTCTTTTTAATGGAACGCAAGAGGGCAAGTCGAATTGTTTTATTTTTACGAAAAAATGCTAAATACTATGCATTACGGTCACAAAAAATATTTATCGTAATCTTTTCTTATACGTGCAACAGAGTTTTATGACTTTAATATAAACACATAAATGAGAAAACTCTGAATGCAGAGGTTTATTTTATATATTTTAATACTTTTGTACATTGTTGGCCATCTTTCTTTCAAAATTCCTACAAATAATCTTTCACATGAAATAAGAGTGTCTAAAGAGCAACGCTTATTATTTGAAGGTATCTTAATGCAAAACATTTCTCAATAATTCATTAGCTAAAAATTACAGAAGGCAAACCACGTTGCGGTCCATTTTAATCATTCGTAAATTTCAAAAAATAATAAATAAATAAATGTTCTCCCTCATAATGCATCTCTGTAAAACATTATTCTTGTTAATGAAACAGTGTGGCTATATTGTGCCTTTTTGGCAAAACAAAAATTGAAGAAGTAAAGATAAAATTAAAACTCTTCTCTTCTACCTACATTTTTCAGGTATATATACATGCTGGGACTCACTTAACAAAAGTTCTCACATAAAAAACCATCATAAACATACGGTGCTATCCAAATTCATCATTTTTGACACTATAAATCATCAACTATAATAGAGCAACAAAAGGGAAGGAAATTGCAAAAGGTCCTTTCAATTTGATTCAGATTAAAATATCCAGACCTTTATACAATAATGAAGCCTACGTGGTGACCCCAAGGTAAAATATACTACACTTCCACACAAATTAGCACGGCGTTACAAGATTTGATAAAGGGAAAAACAAGCTGACACCACAACAAAATATATGGCACCGGGCAATCAACCGTGTCATAACACTGCAAATTATGTAGCGATCAATCTTGTTATGCTTGGTCCGATCTAAATAACTTTGGTTATTACAATGCAAGGAAGTGAAGGATTGTAGAGACATCTGTATCACGAAGCAAACGACTAAATCAACCCAGTTTGTTCCGGAGCAGGTTCGAGGCTGAAAAGCACAAGAAAGAAAACCGTCACATGATACCGAATGCCAAAGATATATTGATTAATCGAAAGTAAAGCGTAACATAGAGCAACGCATAGAGCAGAAACATACTGCTGGTATTGTTATGTTCACATTGTAAACACATATTGCAAACCAAATGAACAGCATATATTGCTAGAGGGGGGGGGGGGGGGGTTGACGAAGCACAGCATGTGGAATAAATATGGTCTTGTGACAGTTCACATTGTAGAGTTGCATATGATATGTATAACATGCACAATAAACTAATATATGATTAGCATGCAATATATTTTATCCTCTGAATATCAGTTAATTTTCTTCTTTTACAAGACTATAATCGAATTTAAGATATATGATACCTTGTTTCGCTAGAGCATCTTGTCATTCTCGTTATCTTTCAGAAAGGATAAATAATATAACTAGCACATACCTTGAGACCAATTCATGTTAATTTTGCTCAAGAAATATGGTAAAATATACATCCTTATCAAAACTTGAAAGAAATTATTCAGACCTATTCTTATGTGTGCCTTGAATTTAGCGATTCAAGTCTGATTATATGCCTACCCTATTGATGATGATGATGATGCGGAAAATAGTTATTCGAGGTGGACTGAAATCTGCAATTTCCATTTTCTATATGTATAACCTTTGTACATATAGAAAATGAAGGCAACCTTTGATGGGATTTGGAGCATAATGGGGAATAGGGTTTGAGTAAATATTTCTCCTACTACTCAATGATAAAGTTGATTAGCATGTTCTTCGCCCATGGACGCAGGCAAAAGCTGAATGTTTTCTTATTCGGTCTTCTCGATATTGTTCGTGTTACTTTCTGGTTACGCCACAACACTTCTAATTCAGCATCATGATTATTGAATAACAAAGCAAAGTACAATAACCATCATATACTCAAGATCAGCATAATGTACATGTGTTTAGATGTAAATGATAATTTGTACTTCTATCTCGTATGTAAATGGCAAATAGTAAAAACAAGAAAACATAACATCAAGATGAGGTAAACATTAGTTTTTAAAAAATGTAAAAGAAATTTACCATATGAAATGAGAGAATCAAGCTCAATGGTGAACTCGAGGCGATGGTCTATTCGAATACAACAATGGCGACCCACTCTGTGATATCCTATGCGGCGATGCGCTATGTCTCCTTGGTGACCTCTTATTTGAGGAGACCGAAGACTTCGGTCTCTCATTCTCAAGAATTTTCTCCGCGCCTTTCGGATCCTGCAGCTTCTCTAATTTCGCATAGACCTCGGACATCTGAGGCCTTTGCTTGGAATCACTTCCAATGCACTGCAAGGCGAGGTTCGCTACAACAATTGCTGCATTTTTTGGGTATTGGCCTTCCAATCTCGAATCCATGATACGAAATAGCCTTCGTATGTCGTGTAGACAAAGCTTTGCCCAGTCAACGAGATTTTGCTCCATGCCCGATTTCGACTTTTCGTAAGCTCGGCGGCCTGATAGAAGTTCTAGTAGCACGACGCCGAAGCTATAGACATCAGCTTTTACGGATAGACGTCCTGTAAAAAATTAGGTCACAACTCAACCAAGTAATGAACATCAGTTGCACAAGATATGGTAGCTTTATATAAAACAAGCTACGTTGCACAGATTCATTGTTGTGGCAACGTATCTGTATCAATTCTATAGTTTGGTATCCATATCAGAATTGTTACGGATTTATCGAAGATACCTGTGGAACTGCTTTTGGCATATCCTAAAATTTATACTGTATTCTAGATATATTAAACATGTATCGATGTCAAGGTCACAGACAATATATGTGCAAACACTAAGAAATATTTGCATACTTAGCTTTGATTTTGCTAATATTATAATATTTTGGTATTATTTATATGTATTTAAACAACAAAAATTCAGCGTGTCCTCAAACTATCCCAGGTTTTAGAGAAATTGTGAATCCACAAATCCAACTTGTATGGTGTCCTGCATCTGTATCCAAATCCATGGTACATTAGAACACACATACTTTTTATGGCAAAACAGTTCTGCTAATTCTTTTATTCCAGATAGTAAAAAGAGATCATGAACTACGAAATAGGCCTAGAAGCTAAAAGAAAGTATTTTGTGTGATTGCAATAATTTGGTATAAGTTGAATTGATGCATGCAATCAAGTCCTAGTAATTTAGCACTTGGATATATTCTGGAAACAACATGAGAACATGGAAACTCTGCCACTATCAAAGAACTTTCTCTTATGGCTGTCAAAAAAAAATTCAACTCCACACTTTCATTTTTGATGATCAACTTTGTACATATTAACCTTCATGGTCTAACCTCTAAAGCCTAGGTATACCAAAATTATTGTGATTTCCAAGCTATCTGCTCATAGATATAAAGGTGTCAAATGCTCTATTTTTATTTATAAAAAAAAATATCTAGTTTCGCAAGCATCTGATAAAAGTTAGATAATCATTAAATAAATTTATTTTTTTTTGGTTTACAATGGTTCTAGAAAATTTAGAATTTTAGATCAATATGAACGGTGTTATCATCCATCCAAAGTGTCAAAAAAGTGGAGTTTAATGGCCCTCCTATGCCGGCTGGGATCCTGTATCCCCAAATATATACATTGATGACTATGAACAACTACAAAGCAATAAAAATACAGTCAATAAGCCAAAGACAGCACGGTTAAGGACCTGTTGCGAGATATTCTGGTGCAGCGTATCCCTGCGTGCCCATAACTTGGGTAGAGACATGCGTCATATTACCAGTGGGGCCATCTCTTGCCAAGCCAAAATCCGAAAGTTTTGCATTAAAATCCTGCAAACAAATTATCATGTGAAAATTTTCCCAAAGACTCGTCCTGTATAGAAAGTCAATATGATCTTTGATCAACATACTGAATCAAGAAGAATGTTCGATGCCTTGACATCTCTATATATGATTTGGTTTTCAGCATCATGCAGAAACGAGAGTCCCTTCGCAGCAGCACTGGCTACTTTGATCCTTGTGGCCCAACAAAGAGGTTGAGGACCTCCTGAAAAGTATCAAACATGTCAAAGCAAGATAGATTACACATATAAACGAAGGAGAAATATTAACGCCTCTCAAAAATTCTACAACACCAAGCCTCCTTTTATAGAAGAATTTTGGGTTTAGCTACAAAAATCCTTTTTCTTCCGTCCATGTTAAGGGTCATTTGTTCAATTAGAAACAAGCACATCTTCTTTAAGCGCCTCTAATTTCATGGAGATCCAACAATGTTATAGTTTGAAGGTTGGTGTTATTTAGTCTTTCTATATGAATATAATTGATCAAAAATGGTTGGATGTTGTGACATTATAAATTTATTGGTTTCCATGTCATTCATTTTTCGAAGTTAAATTAACAAATAATTTTTGGAAGGCTTTTTCCCTACATATATGGTATAAGACCTTAGAAGTCATCATGTGTTGCGAAATCATGAAGAACCACGGTACATAATTGACAAGAGTAATTCTACATCACTTACTTTTAAAGAGATGATTCTCCAAGCTTCCTTTAGACATGAATTCATAAACCAAAAGGCGGTTATCTCCGTCTAAACAGAATCCAATGAGCTTCACTAAATTGGGATGGCGAAGCTGGCCCAGATAATTAACCTCTGTCTGCAAGATTTAAAATATACTACAAAAAACAATAGTTAACAAGAAAACGAAGAGAACAACATAAGCCAGAGAGCTTACTAGCCATTCTTTGTGACCTTGAAAACCCTCGGGTTTAAGTTTTTTGACCGCAACCACCATGCCCGTTCCAGGCCTGGTGGCAGCGAAAGTTTGTTCATCGATCCAACCTTTGAAAACACATCCGAATCCTCCTTCACCGATGAGACTATCGGGTCGAAAATTTCTCGTGGCGTTTTTTAGCTCGTTGAATGTAAAGGCCTTCAAGTTTGGGGATGATAAGATTTCGCCTTCGGTACGTGGAGTAGGAAGACAACTCGCCGTGCTTCCTTGAGTATATGAAGAATAAATCATGCTTAAAGGTGTTGTCCATGTTGTTATAGTCGAAGGAGCAGACGAGTGGCATGGTTTGCTATTGCTAATGGCTTTTGAGGGATCTGCATGTAAAAGATGAAACAAAATGTACTTTAAAGAATCAATTGACAAGATCGAGAAGTTAAATCAATATGTAAATTTTAATCCTTTCATAAGTCTTCTTTGTTTAGTGGCTGTCCTTAATAAATTAATTGTTAGGGTCAAAAATTTCCCCCCGGTTGACCGAGTCAAAATCAAAGTCAACCCCAAGTAAGCAGGCCCAAGCCCAGATCAAGTGGGCCCATGTCCAAGTCGAACCCCGCGGCCGGCCTCTCCCATACCAAAATGAAATCATGTAATAAATAATTTTGATGTAATTTTTAATGCATGAATGTAAGCAAAATGGGCATAAAACCAAATTTTTGTAAAACTCATGGCTCATGTGCAAAAGAAATGAGCAAATGAGGTATGAGATGGGCAAATGCAATTTTGTAAAGCCCAAGAGGCTATATGTAAAGTTTGTAGCCTATAAAGACAAACATGATGAAAATATCTAGGGGAACTTTTTCATTCTCTAAAACCTCAAGGGTTTTTGTGCCTACTTCTCCTTCCTCAAGATTCTAAACCTTCTCCTTTTCTTTGAATTAAATCAAGAGTTTAACTCTTTCTCTTCCAAAAATAAATAATTTTCCACCACAAAACCCACAAAAGGGAGCTCGGATCTTCCATCAGAGGGGGAGATTTTTAAAATCTCACCCCTCTTGTTCTCCAAGATCCGGCCAACAAAAGGGGAGGAAGGAGACTCATCTCCAAAGATCCTATTTTGGGAAAGATCCAAGGCTCAAGGGAGAAGAAAGGGGTTCCCTTGAGCATTTACAAAGATTCCCTGGAGTTTAACTCCACAAATCAAAGCTTTAAGGAGTTTAACTCCATAAAAACAAACAAACAATAATAATACATCTTTTTTTAAGGAGTTTAACTCCAAAAGTCAATAGGAGTACAACTCCAAGTATGGGGGCTGAGCCCCCCTCCCTTATTTTCCGCTGGCACCTTGTCCCCAGCGCCCGCATGCCGTGCATGTGAGGCGCTGGCGCCTTGCGCCTAGGACCCGTGTGCCGCGCATGTGAAGCGCTGGCGCCTTCTCCCACGCATCCTTTGGATGCCTTTCCATTTTTATATATATACACGTATATATACCTATACACACACATACTCCACAACACTGTCCCCGTTAGAAAAAATTTCTAACGGGGCGCTGCCCCGCACCCCGCAAAGGGACTGCTAGCCCCCTTGACCCCAGCCCGCTATCCGGGTAGCGGGACCCCCGTAAACTCTGCGAGGCTCCTGATATATCCAAGCCCCCTCCAAAACACAACACACGCATATTGCACATTGAGTTCGCATGACCTGTTTGACCCGTCAATCGGAAGTTCTCTCGCTCCAAAGGTAAGGGGTAATTAACGGCAGTTTAGTCCGCGGCTGCCGGAGATTCAGATCCCCACAATCAATAAACCACAGCCTACCCTAGACAGGGGGAATCTGTAGTACGCCTGACAAGCGCGCGTGTATTCCCATCTCAATGGGGTGAAGAAAAACACCCTACAGATTCTGGCACGTCCGGTGGGACAAATCTCTCCTCCCATATTTTGGGTTAAATATCCACGCGAACTCAATCAACATATACATTGATTGCCTTTACTGAAATCATGCTTCTATTTGCAGGTTAACATTTTCCAATCGCAATTTTCGGACGCAGCAAAATGTCTCCAAGGACGATATCAGCTCTTAGCACAACACCCATCTTCTACACGATGAAGATAGACACCAGGACGGTCCTTCCGGCCAGTCTCGGACAACAGTGGGAGGAGCCACCGCTACCATTTGGCTCTATTCTGTTCATGCCAGCTAACTCCGTCTCTGCTCCTCAAGCCCTGGTGGTGGATAAACCGACCTCAAAAGGCAGGAGACCAAATGTGGTGATCTCGAGGGCACCACTACCTAAACGTAAGTCGGTGTTTGAACGACTTTCTTTGGCCCCAGCTGGGGTCAAGGCCATCAACACTAACAAAGCAACAAGACGTCTCGAGCAAGCTCCGGCGGTGCCCCTGACAACCGCTCGATCGGGTGTCTTCTTTAAGCTCCCCGTTATCGGCTCACGATGGCTTCCTGGATGACGGATGCCCGCCAAGCCCTCAAAATCGAGAAGCTAAGACAGAAAAGGCTCAGATATAGAACCAACAAAAGGGCTAGGGCTCCTTCTAGGCTGAACTTCAGGAGGTTCGAAGATCAGGGTTGCCCCGCCAAAGATGAGGAAATGACTGGATATGTGGTTCATACTGTCTACATGGTGGGCACGCGCAGCAAGAGCAAGGACGGGGCCACCACATCTCAAATCCAATCTGGCATGAATGCGGCTGCCACTTTCCAAGACCAGCCTCTTCCGGAAGGTAATGAAAATCCTCCCAATGAAGCTGATAAGCAGAGAGATCCCTCGGTTCATGAGGAGTCGAGCTCGGAAAGCGAAGATGAGCCAATCTTTCGTCCCAAGAACGCAGAACAGCAACTTCTCCAAAAGCTCCGAAAACAGCTCAGAAGCAAAGACAAGGAGATGGCCAAGCTCTACTCAAAGATTGACGACTTGGCAAATGTCGTCTTACGGCTTACGGCCCAAGTTGCATCTCATCCGCCCAATCAAGCGCAGGGCTCTGCTCATGAACCGGAAAACGGTGTCCCGAGACAGCCGACGCCTATTCCCTCGAATCCAAATATGGGCGAGCTGGATGAAAGTCAGCCGCATCCTATCTCGGGAAATGCTTTGAGTACCGATGACAGCAACCCGCTAACTCAAGATCAAATCATGGATTTGGTTGCCAACAAAGTCAAAACATTGGTAGCCGAAGCCGGAGAGCAAAAAGATGTCAGCAGTAGCGGGAGACCATATCCTGCTCGGTACGATCTTGTGGAGTTTCCCACTGGCTATGTCATCCCCAAATTTGAAAGGTTCGATGGGACGGGAAATGCGAACCGGCACATTGCCCAATTTAAAGCATCATGTGCGAACACTGGGGGCAATGATGCGCTCCTTCTCCGCCAGTTTGTCAATAGTTTGACCGATGTTGCTTTCGATTGGTGCAACCATACCGGATGACTCGATCACGACGTTCGTTCAAATAGAACCCATGTTCAAGCAAAGGTTCATGAATGTCAGCGATAAAATCACCATTGCTGACCTCGTAAGGATAGAACCAAAGAACAACGAAAGCAACATGGATTTTATAGTCCGATGGCGCAATCTATCTATCAAATGTGAACCGCCGTTGGAGGAAGACCAATCCGTCAGTTTCTTATAGAAAATCTGAACGACTGGATGAAACCTTTCCTGTGCACCGCAGGCCTTAAAACATTCCAAGAGCTGACCAAGAAGGTCCAAATGTTGGAACGCTTAAAGCCCGAGTCCACTCAGGATCTTCAGTTCACAAACAGACCGAGACATCGGAGGGACGACAACCGGAAAAGCGAAAATTCCAACAGCACCGATTCTCTAAATAAGCAGAGAGCGAGCGAAGCGAAGGCTAACAAACCCCGAGAGCCAACTTTGGAGGAAAGAAGAAATAAAGTCTACTCTTTCAGAAGAGACAATGTCCACAAAATATTCAATGATGCTCTGAATAATGGCCTGCGGCTACCAGAACCAAAAAGGTTAGGTGAAGCGAACAAGACTGATCATCCCAACTTTTACCTATACCACCGAGTGCTAGGACACACTATTGAAGACTGTTGCATCTTCAAAGATTGGGTCGAAAAGCAATACAAGGCAGGAGAGATAGAACTGTCTAAAGGCATGTTAACGAACAGTCAAGCTGCGACCGCCAATTTCATACAAACGGAGACCGAAGTCCTTCGGGAACCTGATTCTCTCAAACATCTGCCTTTCTCTGAAAAGAGCAGACCAAGGCAACAAGCTAAGAGCCAAGCGAGCAACATTGCCAATGAAGAAGCAATAGACGGGTACACAACCCATACGGTCTACATGATGGAGCTCAGAGGAACAAGTCCTCCTGCACCTTAAAGCCATGACAATGACGCGGTTGTTGCCCTCCAACACCGACTCGATCCTAATGATGAAGAGCTCGCTCAGGCCATTAAGCTAAAGGAACCCGTGGTTCATGCTGAATCAAGTTCAGGCGGTAAGGATGACCCCGTTGTCATACCCGGAACCATAAAACAAGCATTATTCCAATGGCTTCAAAGGCAACTTCAGGACAGGGATGAGAAGATGGCCAAGGTCCATTCCAAAGTCGACGAGCTGGAAAATGTAGTGACAGATCCTCCAGTCCCTCTGATACGTACACTGAACGTGGTAAGCGGACAGTAGGCGAACCAAAGACTGATCGTCCTCGGGGTCCAGCATCAGTAAGGGCACCTACTCTAATGGAGAGAAAGAAGAAAGTATACTCCTTCAGGAGAGATGAAGTCCGCAAAATATTTGAGGACGCCTTGAGCAACGGTCTGCAACTGCCTATTCCAAAGAGGCCACATGAAATGAACATGACCGGCAATCCCATATACTGCTCATATCATAGAATGGTGAGTCATACCATTGAAGACTGCTATGTTTTTAAAGATTGGGTGGAGAACCAATACAAACTTTGGAAAGCCTCACAGTCGTCAGATGTACCGACAAGCCACAGAGCTACGGTCATCAACATAGCTCTGCCAAGATCAAAGTTTGAGGAGCTGAGATAAGCAAACAACTGACCACCATGTCATTAAACTGGGAGCATACGACCACCACGTCGTCAACGGGGAACAACAACCCCTAAGTCGTTAAACTGGGAATGTAAAAAAATGTGTAGATAAAAGAAAAAAGAAAAGCCGAAATGATGGGGCAACTCGCGATAAAAATCAGCGAGTAAAATAAATAAGAAAATAAAGCCGAAATGATCGGGCAACCGCGAATAAATAGCCGAAATGATAGGACAATTGGGACCTTCGCGGTAAGAAAAGCTGAAATGATAGAGCAATCGTGGTAAAAAAAATCCCAAAACGGCTAATGATGAGTCGCTTTTGGTACCATATTCCAGTACAGCGATGCAGACGCCAACCAAAATCCAATTTCCCAAAATTCTCCGAGCCCTACGGTTGGTCCCCGAACTGACTACCGTATAAATCCACGGGCTCAAATAGTTCTCATCATACCCATACCCCACCGCAATCATAAGTCCAGCGGTCGGTCTCCGCCCTTGGAATTATGCTTCATTTGGGAATACCCACTCATTTGTTCTCACGATACATGAGGAGAACAAACTTACGAGATCCTCTCGACTCGTAAGAAAACACCTTCGTGGGATCCTTACGACTCACGAAAGAAAAACACACTTGGAAGTCTCCACGACTCCTCAGAAGAAAGTACACCTACAAGATCCTTTCGACTTGTAGGGAGAAAATGCTTTTATGGGACCCTTACGGCTCATAAAATTGAAAAGTTTTAGGTGATAGGGACCTAAACCTGTCTCCTAAGCCATCGCTCCCCAACAGGGAACTGCAAATGATGAATTGCTCCTGGCACCTATGCTTCAGTGTTAGCAACGCTGATGCCGACCCTAACCCCAAAATTCCAAACTTCCGATCCAATAGACCCCTAAGTCGTTAAACGGGGAACAAATGACCTCTAAGTCGTTAAACTGAAAACGGATAACCTCTAAGTCGTTAAACTGGGCACAATGGACCCCTAAGTCTTTAAACTGGGAACAGATGACCTCTAAGTCGTTAAGCTGGGAACAGATGACCTCTAAGTCGTTAAACTGAGAACAGATGACCTCTAAGTCGTTAAACTGGGCACAATAGACCCCCTAAGTCTTTAAACTGGAAACAGATGACCCCTAAGTCATTAAACTGGGAACGAGGGAAATCCACTCATGTGTCCTCACGATACATGAGAACGGAACTTACGTGATCCTCTCGACTCGTAAGAAAACACTTTCGTGGGATCCTTACGACTCACAAAAGAAAAACACTTGGGGTCCTCACGACTCCTAAGGAGAAAATACACTTACGGGATCCTTTCGACTCATAGGGAGAAAATGCTTTTATGGGATCCTTACGGCTCATAAAATTGAAAAGCCTTAGGTGATAGGGACCTAAACCTGTCTCCTAAGCTATCGCTTCCCAATAGGTAAGGGCAAATGATGAGTTGCTCCTGACATTATTCCAGTGCAGCAATACAGATGCCAAACCAAAACCCAATTCCTCCCAGGGCAAATGATGAGTTGCTCCTGGCATTACTCCAGTGCAGCAATACTGATGCTGAACAAATTCCAAATTCCTCTCAAATTCAAAAGTCTCGCCGAACAAGGCAAAAAATCAAACAAATCAAACCAACTAATTCCAAGATCGACCTCTGCGTCAAACAGCCGACACTCCGTAACGGGAAAATGGCAAGCAGACACTCCATGCCTGGGAAACGTCACATAAAGACACTTCATCTAGGGGAAATGTCCAACACAGACACTCCGTACCAGGGACACGTCAACCAGCGACACTCCATGCAGGGGAAACGTCGACCAGCGACACTCCACCTCGGGGACAAGTCGACCAGCGACACTCCGTGCCAGGGAAACGTCAAATACAGACACTCCGTCTCGGGGAAACGCCCAACATATAGACACTCCATCTCGAGGACAAGTCGAACAACAGACACTCCGTAACGGGGAAACGTCAAGCAGACACTCCGTACCGAGGACACGTCAAACAGCGACACTCTGTGCTGGGGACACGTCAAACAGACACGCCGCCTCGGGAAAACGTCCAACAATGACACTCCATGCAGGGGACAAGTCAACCAATAACACTCCGCGCCGGGGAAACGTTGACCAGCGACACTCCGTGCCGGGGGCACGTCAAACAGACACTCCACCTCAGGGAAACGTCCAACAGTGACACTCCGTGCAAGGGACAAGTCAACCAGTGACACTCCGTACCGGGGACACGTCCACCAGCGACACTCCGTGCAGGGGAAACGTCAAACAGACACTCCACGTCAGGGATACGTCATACACCGACACTCCGTCTCGGAGACACGTCAAGCATCGACCGTCCATGTCGTAAAAAGGGCAGTGCCAGCTTCCCAAAAAGCGGGAACCAAATCACGCTACCTCCACGCGAAAGAAGATCCATCAATTTCATGCACACGACTCACATATGTGGTGTGCATTTATTGATGGGGGCACTTTGTTGGGGTCAAAAATTGCATCCCGGTTGACCAAGTCAAAATCAAAGTCAATCCTAAGTAAGCGGGCCCAAGCCCAGATCAAGTGGGCCCATGCCCAAGTCGAGCCCCGCGGCCGGCCTCCCCCATACCAAAATGAAATCATGTAATAAATAATTTTGATGTAATTTTTAATGCATGAATGTAAGCAAAATGAGCATAAAGCCAATTTTTTATAAAACCCATGGCTCATGTGCAAAAGAAATGAGCACATGAGGTATGAGATGGGTAAAGTGTCATTTTGTAAAGCCCAGGGGGCTTTATGTAAAGTTTGTAGCCTATAAAAGCAAACATGATGAAAATTTCTAGGGGAACTTTTTTATTCTCTAAAAACTCTAGGGTTTTTGTGCCTCCTTCTCCTTCATCAAGGTTCTAAATCTTCTCCTTTTCTTTGAATTAAATCAAGAGTTTAACTCTTCCTCTTTCAAAAATAAATAGTTTTCCACCGCAAAACCCACAAAAGGGAGCTCAGATCTTCCATCAGATCTTAAAAATGGAAGATTTTTAAAATCTCACCCCTCTTGTTCTCCAAGATCCGGCCAACAAAAGAGGAGGAAGGAGATTCATCTCCAAAGATCCCATTTTGGGAAAGATCCAAGGCTCAACGGAGAAGAAAGGGGTTCCCTTAAGCATTTACAAAGATTCCCTGGAGTTTAACTCCACAAATCAAAGCTTTAAGGAGTTTAACTCCATAAAAACAAACAATAATAATACATCTTTTTTAAGGAGTTTTAACTCCAAAAGTCAATAGGAGTACAACTCCCAGTATGTGGGGCTGAGCCCCCCTCCCTCCCAGTAGGAGTACAACTCCCAGTATGCCGCGCACGTGAGGCGCTGGCGCTTTCTCCTACGCATCCTTTGGATGCTTTCCTTATATACACACACACACACATACTCCACAACACTGTCCCCGTTAGAAAAAATTTCTACCGGAGCGCTGCCCCGCACCCCGTAAGGGGGCTGCTAGCCCCCTTGACCCCGGCCCGCTATCCGGATAGCGGGGCCCCCGTAAACTCTACGAGGCTCTCGATATATCCAAGCTCCCTCCAAAACACAACACATGCATATTGCACATTGAGTTCGCATGACCTGTTTAACCCGTCAATCGGAGGTTTTCTCGCTCCAAATGCGAGGGGTAATTAACGGCAGCTTAGTCCGTGGCCGCCGGAGATTCGGATCCTCACAATCAATAAATCCCAGCCTACCCTAGGCAGGGGGAATCTGTAGTACGCCTGACAAGCGCGTGCGTATTCCCATCTCAATGGGGCGACGAAAAACACCCTACATTAATATTTTGTGGAATTTTGGATAAGTGAAGAGGAAGACAAATTTTTCAGTATGATAAACAGATTTATTTTTTAAATAAAAAAATGAATAGGTCAAAGTGAACACAGCAAAATAAAACATATCATTGAAAATATGAAATAGGATGATATGAATTACAAAATCAAAAGAGTTGCAAATTCACTCATAAGCACAAATAAGAGTTACATAGAAAGTTTGATAACAAGTTTCTTCAACTAATTTTTAGCATCAATTTCAGACATACTAGTTTTGTTGCTGACAATTGATGGGAAAAAATTATTGTTTGTTTAACACACTTCGTATCTTTTTTGTTTAGTTCTTTCACGGCGATTTTTATAGAGAAGTTTATTGTATAACTCTACAGATTGTATTTTCTAACTCTATTTAATTTCATATTTTCAATGAAATGCTTTGTTTAGTTATGGTCAAGAGAACAAATGTAATATTCATAATTCTTAAAAATTTCTACTTTATTCAGCAAGCAGAAATAAAATGTCATATTCATAAAGAGAAACGAATAGTTGCAACAATAAATATTGAATGGTAATCATGCATTGATCTTGCCCTGTAAATACAACCAGAGATATTCAGCTAGAAAGTCACTGAAATAATTATTGTGTTGGAATTTTAGAACAAGAATAAATTTTATCGATTGATTATTTATAATGATTGGTGATGATTGGGTTATTATAGTTATTAAGTTAGCATTTGATTTGCTTAAAAGATTTTTACTAATTGGGTTTTATTACCCAGTTAATTCCTTACCGTCTCATATTATTAACATTATAATAAATTAGTCGTTGAGTCGTCTATTCACGTTCATTTCTATAGATGGTGCTATTAAGGCCCTCAGCAATTAACCTATCAATAATAAATTAAGCCAACGGTTTTAGCCTAAATAAATTAAGTTTTTGCTATCTACATCCTATATATAGAATGGGCCTAAGGTAGAACAAAAGAAAAAGCGAGACATTCTCTATTTTCAACTTTAAAGTTTATCCATCTATGAAATATATATTTATCATTCTCAAAAACTCACAACGATGAGTCTCGACAAAAAAAAATTTATATGCGGTGCCTCCTTTTGGTTGTCGTGACATGTCAACAACACCGGTAGACAGGAGTTATGTACCGAGGGGCACTTTTGCGAAGACTAATTGTCCGAGATTGGCGATGCCTTTTTGGACAGGTCTTCGCATGTCAATTTCAATGCCAGTACTATCATTCTTATTATTTTTATATATTTTCCATTTTAATTCGTATATAATTTTGCAAATATCGTAATGAATATTCAAACACATGACATGGTAAACTTCTAAATATTTGAAAATTGGAAACGCTTGTATATTGTCGCTATGAAGCAGGGCTCTCAAAAAAGAATTGACAGAGTTGTACAACTGGATAATGTCTAACTAGCCTTCTCTGAACCTATCTTAGTTAGTATCAAATCTCATAAAACAGTAACTTTTGGGCATAATAGGACCTTTCGTGATCCTAAATGGCTAGTTAGTGTTCTTGAAACTCTATTAGACCTGGCGAAAGTCTAGAAGAAGGGAAAACTGATAGATCTATCATATGGAACTCTGCTTAACTCTGAGTCATAAATGAAGTGAATTTCTTTGTTTGCCTTTTTTGTTTAAAATTGCTTAAACCATATCAAATCCTTCAACCAAACTTCGACAATTTTCAAAACAGAATTAACAACCCAGCATTCAGAATTCATAAGTTCTGGTTTCAGGTTTCATTTTTATGCCCAAAAGAGTAACTTTCTACTAATTAAAACATCTTCCATAAGTGAAAGATGAACCAATATAGAGAGAGAGAGAGAGGGTCCGTCACTTAAGTAGACTGGATTCGGATAAGGATACAAGACACAATACGGGCGGATACACAGACATAGAAATTCTCAAAAAACTAGAACTAGGATACGGTTCGTTGGGATATGTTGATCGCGTCATTTTAGCAACCTAAACTGAAAACACAACCAATTTGCTAGTGTTGGTGTGTAGATTGTTGATGTTTTAGCCGTTATTACGGGTTTGATACATCTAGAATACTATATAAAAATTTTGAGCGTGCCAAAAAGAATTCCCCATATGTTCTCAACGAATCCAAAAGAATCTGATATGGATACGAGTCCGATACGGATATGACTCCTCATTGGTGAATCCGTACAACATTATTCATCGCTATGATATCCCCGATTTTTTGAATGTTAAATTGAAGGATGATTTGCTGTTGAACATGAGTCGTGCTAATTTTCTTTTCTCTTTTGTGCTCCCCCATCCCCTTTGGGGTTGCTTATTGTTTGCTATTTCACTCTGAACTGTACTTTGTAGCTCCTCTAGTTTCGTACTTTGAATGAAAAAACATTTTATTTGTCTAGAGTTAATCGTATGCATCAAAGCCCGAGCTTATCAGATTTAATTTAACTTCCAATTAAAAGGTAAACCCAAGTAGCAAAATTCCCACAAACATCAACATAACATCAATTGGTGCTAAAAATTTACCATCAACCAACCAACTAAAACCCACAAAAAATTAGGCAAACACACTCGCGAACGAAACAAGATCCCAACTTTCATGAATCAAAGCTTCTAAAACAACAAAAATAAATAAATAAACACAAACAACTCACCAGATGCGTTGTGAGAAATCCGAGTATTTTTAATTTTACTTCCGAAGATAGAGTTCAAGCAGTTCCCCATGGCCTTGGCCCCTTCTCCTTCCCTCTGAAAAAACCAAATCCCCATCAAAGATTTCTCGCTTCTGAAGGCAAATCAGGACACGAAACGAACTGGGTAATCACCCACCCACCCAACCACCCACCCCGTCCCTCCCTCCCTCTCTCAAATGAGAGATCGAGGAAACAGATATTTGAGGGAAGAAGAGAAGCTTTTTCTTTTTTGGGTGGTGGGTCCCGGTGGAAATGAGAACGCAACCTGCGTCCCAATCCAAATCTTGTTTCTGTTGCTGCTTTCTGACGGTGGATTCGGTAGTGGCTGATAGCAACACTGGGGATTAAATGGTTCGAGATTTTATGAGACTTTTGACTTCAATCACAACAATATTTTGTTTAATGTAATATGTAAAGTAATTACAATGTTATTCTACTCTTTTTCTCCTAAATGTAATAGCTCAAAGTTTCACAAGTTAAATTGTAGGGTAAATCGTCAAAAGCCCCGCGTAAGGTTTCCTGCTAACAAAAAACCCTGGTCCTGAAACGGTTGTTAAAAACCCCTGGAAAAGTTTTCTTGTCAGAAAAAAACCCTCCTTGCAATATCTGCATAGATGCCTGTTGTATCTAATTTTTATGCAATAGTATTTATAAGGTTGCCTACGATATACATGCAGTTCCTTGCGATATCTGTGCGGCTGTCTGCTATATATATGAATTAATTGGATATAGCGGGCAACTATACAGAATCTGCAGGAAATTTTTCCAAGGGGTTTTTAAAAAACAGTTCAGGGCCAGAGTTTTTTGTCGACGGTAAAACCTTGTCGACGGTAAAACCTACCATGGCTTTTTATGACAATTTACCCTAAATTTTTGTATGTCAATGGTTTTTCTCCTGTGTGTAAAATTTGGTTCACCAAGGGCATTAGTTGGAAGAGCATGCGTCATATCCATCCAACGATAATTGATTCTATTGGAGTTGGCTCCGACTATTGCAGATCCATTTACTCACATACATAAACAAGTAACTTTGTGATTTTGGACTTGTAGGGTTAGCTTTGGTTTGATCTAAAAATATGCGGCATCCGTTATTTTCTTGAATTCTATATATCTTCCAAAGTAAAATCATTCAAAAAAAATTTCCTGAACAAAAATACAAAAACAGTCTAAGATTCATTTAGAATAATTTCTATTTCGCTAGTCGTTCACAAATGGTAAGATAGAGTGCAATTTAAAACCAAGTAATTATTAAACTATATTACCTTAACCATTAATTTTTATCTAACTTTACCAAATCTTTGACCCCATATTAGTGAACTTGCCAAACAATTGCTTGATCAGAATATGGGCGTGACTTTGTTGATGCCTTCTTCCATGCATTCGTTTTTTGCCTTGAAAAGGGTGTTGCAAAATAGAACCGGTAAAACCAATCAATTCATGACATGTGTCGGTTATATTCCAAAATTTTCTCGCCCATCCTCACTCCAGAGAAGTGACAGGTCCCCTTTGTATTTTTTAATTGAAAAAATCAACCCGGTCTTTTTCTTCTTCCTTTCTGCTTTTAAATATCAACTAGGCTAAGCTTAGTTGATACCAATTTTCTTTTCCATACGTGGGGTCGCAAGTTTGATCCCTCTCCGAAAGGTGGTTGCTTTCAAAAAAAACTTCTTTACATAGAAAAAGAAACGGACAGCGATTATTTTTAAAACGGAAAAAAAGTGTCAGCTATGTGGAAAAAATAATATGGATACACCAATACCAAAAGCCTCCTATTTCACATAAATCTCGATCGTTCATTTTTGCTTTGGATGGATATGTACCGTTGGCCAAAATAGCATGGACGCTATCCCATGCTATTTTGGCCAAAACAGAAGCCGCTCGGAATCCTTTAAAACCCATTTGCTCCGGATCAAGGACAACCATTGAACACTACAGTGCGCCTCAACTATTGACTGCTTTGCGAGCAAAGTAAACAATAAAACCAAAACTTTTGTTCTTAATTTTGAGCAAAATTAACATTCTATCTTTTCTTAATTTCAGTGAAGTTTACATTTGGAGAAACTCCATTTTTACTCATCACATAGACATGGAAAGAAATTTAAACAATTCAAGACAATATTACACATCAGAAGTTAAATTAAGCAAATCCAGAAATTTGAATCGAGATGTGTAACTATACAAAAATTACAAGGAATGTCTTGAGAAGAAACATTGATTTAGAATCAATAACTGCATTAGATTTGCCAATCTAAGATGATACCAACTCCCTAAGGTACTTTTCATCACCAAATAACCTCCATCGTGTTTTTCGACGAACGGAATCTATCATCTTCATCGTTATCATCTAAAATGTGGGTACGCCAAATTGCATGTGATTCTACAACCTTTTCACCGTTGAATTGGTGGGTTCAAAATTAATGGTTTACCGACAATAGAACATTTTACATTGCTAAATCAACGGTGAAAAAGTTGTAGAATCACATGAAATTTGGCGTACCCACATCTTTGATGATAGCGATGAAGATGATGGATCCCGATCGTCGGAAAACACGATGGAGGACGTACTTTTTCGACGCCGTAGGAGGAAATTCCCTCCTATGGCCTCTTTTCTCCGTTTTATATATATATCACACAAAAATTAAAAAGCCTTACTCAGATCTGTAGCAACCAAAACCCATACAAACCCATGTTCCGACAAACATACTCGCTTTGAATCTCTCCAGAAAAATCAGCATTAAAGATAAGCATATCCGCCGGTGTGTCTAATAGATAAACGGACTTTAATTTATCTGGAAAAACAATTTAACCATAACATACATTTATATATTATATATGTTGAAGACAGTTTAGATGCAGGGAAAATCGTGTTTAGGGCTGGAAATAGTGTTCAGGGTCCTAGATCTCAGAAGGAATAGATGTTACTATCTGGGTTCATAAATAAATAAACAAATGCTAGAAACTCTCTAATATTCAAGTTTCAAGTTTAAAAGGCTCTTATAGAATTCAATATTTGCATTTGCAAATGTATATATATTTCCTAATACCCATACTGATCATCTCTTCCTCTTCTCTCATCCATTCTAATGATAAACCCTACCTCTCACTCCTCTACCCTTCTTCTTTCTAAAGATATATCTCTCCATGATCTCCTCTTCAAAACTCCATCAATATCAAATCCCATGAATAGGTTTCAAATTGATGAAGTTTTGGGAAAGAAGATTAAGATCATATGAGAAGAGAAGATGATAAGAGAAAATAAGTTATGTTGTGTTCTATCTAAGAGGGCGATATTGGCATAGAAAAATACAAATCAATAAATATATAGAAAGGATCAAAACAAATGATTCTTTGAACTTTAACGCAGAGAGAGCAAGGGACACCAGCAATCATATAGGACATCCATTCGGGAGATTTTGGAGAGGCGTGGTATAAGTAAGGGCCACAGTTCGGCTTTAAATCATTATTTTGGTGTTATTTATTTTGAGTGATTTCTTTTTATTCTGGAGTGAATAATGTATGTCCAACTCTTTCGAGTGGTGAACTCATTAAAGTCTTTTTGATGAAGTTTAAGGGGGTAATTATCCCACCATTTTTTCTCCAAAAAAAATGATTCTTTGAACATAAGGAGTTCTTGACACGGTTATTTTGACCCAAAACTAAACCTTACAGCTTTTGGTCTGAAAATATTTTACCTACCAAACCCGTAAATTCCTACAAAGCGAGGACATAGCTGCTGTTACGTTTAAGTTTTGATATTTGAGAAGTGTTGTAATTTATATTTAAAGCGTATACGACCTTTCATCATAAATCAAGGTCTATCTAAATAGACTCAAGCCTCCTTAGTGGGGGCCTAATTATATTTTATACCATGTATTTCTCTTAGTTTTTTTCAATGTGGAACTATGAATCCTGCATCTTAACACTCCACTATTTTTTTCTTTTCTTTTTAAATTTTTGATGGACCACACAGCTAACTTTTAGAGCTAGTCTGCTACAGAAACACTCACAATGTTTAGACCGCTCTGTCAGAGGTATTGTGTTAAAGGTCCTTTTTTGATCGCTCAGCACCTATTGAGCTAATCTTTCACATGCAGACAGTCCTATCAGCGCTCTTAGATTGCTCTCTAAGAGGTGGTGTTGACCCCCTTTGATACCATATTAATTTTAAGGTTTGAGATTTATAGAGTGTTGTAATTTATATTTGAAAAAGTCGCACCCTTCATCATAAATTTGGGTTAAATCTTAAAATTATGATTTTTTCTCCAACCTATACCTTACCTACTCGCCAATTTGATAGAATTTTTAAAGACCAACAACATATAACAAAAAAGGTATAAAAAGAATCTCTTGATCTCTTACATGGATTGTTTTACTAATTAAGTGATATACACCGATAGAGCTGTCAAACGGAAGGGTCGCTCACTCGTGTATGGATCATTGCGAGCAGCGGGTAAAACGGGTATGGATAAAAATGCACGGATTTAAATGGGTGTTAAATACCGTGCCCATGACCCGACCCACTACGGACGGGCAGGTGTGCGGGTAACCCGTGAATAAATAAACGAGTCATCCATATACGGGTTAGCTGGCAGCTTAGATCATCACAAAATATTTTTCGCAATTTAATGGTAAATGAACTAAGTGTATAGGTTTATGAAGTTTGTATACATTCACTATCTTAATTAAGACAATGTATACATTCAACCATACATTCCCACAAAAATTGGTATTCAAAAAAAATATTTTAAATATAAAATATTTATTATTATGTTTAAAAAAATTAATGAAAAGTCTTTGATTTTGTTCAGTACAGGCTCGTAAAACCTATGAACCTATTTAAACCTTTTTTAAGGGAACAGCTGACTCATAAGCATCATCCTAGCACACATCACATCCACGCACACATCACACACTCACTGAATTTATCCCGAAAGCGTTAATTTATGGCAACTTCCTCTTTCTAGCTAGGGTTCTGATGGAGCTCTGGATCTCCTTCAAATGTTGTCTTCCGTTGATCCGCAGCGAATGGTGACGAGTGGCTAAGATTGGATCTGAGAATTTCCCCTTGATGCATGTGGATCTCAATGGGCTTGATTTGAGATTAAAGCCGAGCTACCTGCAAGGAAGTCCCGGGGTGGTTGTACCACTGTGGACCCACCGACGATTAAGTTAGTCGAAGTATTTGGGCAGAGTAATGGCCTATTGGGATAAAATTGCCTTACTTAAGTCGTCTGAGAGAGGGGTTTATATAGTGGTAGCCGTGGGCTGGCGGGCGCGAGATTCAAGACGGCTGTTATGCCCCTGGCGTTACGCCTGCGTGAAAGGTGGGATCTCCCATTAATGACAAGATATGCTCATTAATGGGGGAACGCGATGGCATGGAACGCGGGATCGTGAGCGGCGGATATCTCGCATTTGGCGAGATTCACGGGGCCGTAGCGGAGACGCCTATGATCTGTGCTGTGGGTCGTTCGATGAGACCGAGGAAGCTAAGCTCGGTGGGAGGCTCAGAGGCGAGCGGGAGGCCGAGCAGGCTTGGTTCCGTGATATCTCGGAGGTGAGCCGGGAGGGCCGAAGAGGCCCATCGTGCGGGAGGACTCGGAAGCGAGCCAATAGTTGTTTGTAAGGCGGGCATAGGAATGGTCTGGGAGGTCACTGAAGGTCAGAAACATTCTCGGGTCGAAGGCCGGGGAC
This sequence comes from Agapanthus africanus, assembly GCA_030015575.1. Classification (NCBI taxonomy): domain Eukaryota; kingdom Viridiplantae; phylum Streptophyta; class Magnoliopsida; order Asparagales; family Amaryllidaceae; genus Agapanthus; species Agapanthus africanus. Next base: position 107,707,647 of record CM057341.1, read on the forward strand.
ATGCTTCCATTGTACCGTTCTTGCTCTTTTCCCGTAAGCCTTGGGACACGTCATCTGCCATGTGTCATGATCTGGGGAGTGCTCAGTACCGAGCATCATCATTAGCCCCCCACTCTTGGACCGACCTATTCATGGGTCGGGTCAAGAGTGGTCTGATCGGTCACCCGGGCCAAGTTCTTATTTGAAAATATTGTCGGTGCGGATTCCCGGGTAACCAGTTGTATTTTTTTTGATGACGTCAACGGATCAGGGAAGAGATCTTGCATTAAAGAGGAAGCGTCGATTCAGGCGTACGTTCATCGGAGCGCCAGGCCACGTGTCCGACGCTGGTTGGCCGACGTGACGGGCCGCCGGTGTTTTTCGCGCTCGACGTGACGCGCCCAATGCGCGTGCGACATGTGGAGCGTTGACTACCGTTGAATGCGAAGTGTCATTTTGGCGGGAGACGATCGGCGCCGCATGATGTGTTCGCCGACTGCTATAAATAGAGGTGGGATCCTCCTGAGGGTCCACACCTCGCTAAAATTTCCTCTTCCTTTCGTGTGTTAGCTCGGCGCTCTTCCCTCTAGGTCTGATTTCCTGTGTTCTTTTCTCGGAGGACCCCTTCTTTTGATCAGGTTAGATGTCTTCCTCTGAGGAGTCCGTAGAAATAGTTCGGGTAGAGTCTAGGGAGTCTTCTGCAACTTCCTCTTCTTCGTCCTGGTCGGAATCTTCTCGGGAAGTTAGGGTTAGTCACGCTTCCCGAGGGCGTGCGGCGGGGACGGTCCCTAAAACGAGTGTCAGGAGTGTCCGCAGCATACCTTCCCTTGTGAGGCATGTGGACGAGCTCGCCACAATCCGGGCTCGCTTCCACATTCCCCCCAGCTACTCGCTTCGCTTGGCCGGGGAGGGAGAGAGGGCAGACTAGGTACATGGCAAGGAGATTGCCCTGTACTTGGAAGCCTTTTGGGCTGGAATGCGTCTGCCCTTCTCCCCCGGGGTGAGCGCGGCGCTGCGTTGCTTTCAATTAGCCCCGGGCTAGCTAGTGCCGAACTCGTGGAGGATTCTCCTCGGGTTCCTGGTCCGGTTGAGATTGCAGGAGATCCCTTTTAGCCTGAACGTTCTCCTTTCTTCCCTCTGCTACAAAAATCACCCCGGTACTCATAGGGACGAGCCTAGCTGGGTATACATTTCTTTTAGAAAAAAAGAGGAGGGGCGGCCGGGTCGGGGGTTGTGGCAGTGCCTTCTTCCATTCATGAAATGGAACGGGAAGTTCTTGTTCGTCGGGCCACCCGAGGGTGAGGATTGGCCTGTGCCCATCCAGTGGCACAGGGCCAACTGCCTGCGGGTGAGGCGGTCGAATGATCCCGACGTGATGGCGGTGTCGGAGTGGGAGCTCGTTTCCCGAGCCGATGTGTTGCTGTTTGAGCAGGCCCTCAGTTGGGCCGGGCTCAGCCCCGCTCAGTTTGCGGATAAATTGGGAGTTTTAGGTGACTTGTTTAGACTTGTGTATTCTTCCATTTTTTTGGCATTGCTAACTCCTTCTTTGTGTTTTCGCTTCTTTTTGCAAAGCCGATGGACCGATCAAAATTCCGGGCTGTCCTGGCCGAAAAGAAAAGGGAGGAAGGCCGGAGGCGCCGGCCTGTCACGCCCGGCTGCGAGCCTGGGCCCGTCGGCCGCCTCTCCGGCCAGGCGCTCCAGCACGCCCCGGGCCTCGGAGGCCGGCCACAAGCCGAGCCGTAAATGCACCCGGGGGCAGGAACCCCAGGTCCTAGAGGTGGGAGACGATGAAGATGTTCCCGTGTCCCTCCTCAAGAGGCACCATAGGACGGTGCCCCGTTCTCGGCTTCCCCGATCTTCATGGATGAAGAGGATCTTCGCTTCGAGGTACCCTCAGGGCTTTCTGTCACCGACAGCCTGCTCACAGACATGGAAAGGTCGGCTGGGGGCAAAATCCCCCGGGGGACCCTCAGGGCCCAAATGGCGGCCATAGCCCAGGAGGCCGTGCAGGTGAGTGTCCGCCTCCCGCTCGGGTTTTTATTAAGTACCCCCTTTTTTAAACCCCTCCTTTTGTTTTCCTCAGGTCCTCCAGCACTGCGCCCTCATTGTCAACATGGAGGAAGATGAAATTGCCCCGGCGATGCAGATCGCCGGCGAGTATACCTCGCGGGAGGAGGACCTGAGCCGGGAGCTTCGCGGGGCGACGGAGAGGATCGCCGCCCTTTAAGACCGGGTGGCAGCCGAGGGTCGGGTGAACTCCAACTGCCGGAAGACCATCCGGGTTATGATGGAGTCCAACAAGGCCGTTGGAGGATGTCAGGGTGCTTGCCGCCATTCTGAAGAAGACGTGGGACACCCTCAAGAGGGATAACGAAGCGATGAAGGAGGCGATGAGGCACGCTAACCTTCGGGCCGCGAAGGCGGTGGAGACCTACAGAACGTCGGATCAGTTCTACACCGATCTCGCCGAAGCCTCAGCCCTCGTCTGGCATGATGCCCTTGACGCCGTCAAGGCGCTAATGCTGGAGTTTCCCGACGCTAAGCTCCGGCTCGAGTACCCTCTCGAGGGTGAGGGGCAGGGGGATGCCACCGGAAGCGCCACCGAGGGAAAAGCCCCCGGTGGGGGCGTCGGGAAGAAGGTGGTCACCCGGCTCCCAATGCCGAAGTCCCTGCGGTGGGTGTCGACCATCAAGCAGTCGCCCCAGCTCCCGAGGTGGCCGCGGAGTAGGTCGAGGTCCTTCCCGGCCCTGAGGCCTAATTCTCCATGCCTTTTCCTTTTTTGTATATTTTAGTTTTCGTTTTGTGATTTTGTAGGCCTTCGGGCGATTTTTGTAAGGTTGAGGAGCCCAGAATACCTTTGTAAAGACTCCTGAGTTGTGAATAAAGCCTTTTACAGAAATTTTTGTTTGTAGCAATGTTCCAGTTTGTGGTAATGTCTTATTTTGCTTGCTTGATGAATGTCAGGTCAGCGGCCGGTCCTTTAGTTGGAGATCGCGCGTCCAGTTAAATCCAATTATTTGAAGTGTTCAAAGACCGGTGTAAGGTCGGCGTCTTTGTGGCCCCGAAGTCGAGGTGGCGATCGCTGGTTGAAAATACGCCGAGTTAGACTGGTGACCACCACTCTTAGGATTGGTCGGCGACGCCGAGGTCGAGATTTGACCCTTAGCATAGATGGGCAAGGAGTTGCCCACTAAGAATGGACCGAGCAGGGAAGCTGCTCGGTGGCCTCTAAATGAGGACTTCGATCCTTGGCGCCGGTGGGTAGTGAAATACCAACCATGGATGGACCGAGCAGGATAGCTTCTCGGTTGCCTCTTGACGAGGGCTTTGATTCTTAGCGTAGATGGATGAGAAGTTACCCGCTAAGGATAGACCGAGCAGGGTAGCTGCTCGGTTGCCTCTTGGCGAGAGCTTTGATCCTTGGCGTCGGTGGGTAGTGAAATACCAGCCATGGATGGACCGAGTAGGGTAGCTGCTCGGTTGCCTCTTGGCGTGGGCTTTGATCCTTGGTGTCGGTGGGTAGTGAACTACCAGCCATGGATGGACCGAGCAGGAAAGCTGCTCGGTTGCCTCTTGGCGAGGGCTTTGATCCTTGGCGTCGGTGGGTAGTGAACTACCAGCCATGGATGGACCGAGCAGGGCAGCTGCTCGGTTGCCTCTTGGCGAGGGCTTTGATCCTTAGCGTAGGTGGGTAAGAAGTTACCCGCTAAGGATGGACCGTGCAGGGTAGCCGCTTGGTTGCCACTTGGTGAGGGCTTTGATCCTTGGCGTCGGTGGGTAGTGAACTACCGGCCATGGATGGACCTAGCAGGGCAGCTGGTCGGTTGCCTCTTGGTGAGGGCTTTGATCCTTAGTATAGATGGGTAAGAAGTTACCCGGTAAGGATGGACCGTGCAGGGAAGCTGCTCAGTTTCCTCTTGGCGAGGGCTTTGATCCTTAGCGTAGGTGGGTAAGAAGTTACCCGCTAAGGATGGACCGAGCAGGGCAGCTGCTCGGTTGCCTCTTGGCGAGGGCTTTGATCCTTGGCGTCGGTGGGTAGTGAACTACCAGCCATGGATGGACCGAGCAGGCATCTCCTCGGTTGCCTCTTGGCGAGGGCTTTGATCTTTGGCGTCGGTGGGTAGTGAACTACTAGCCATGGATGGACCGAGCAGGGCAGCTGCTCGGTTGCCTCTTGGCAAGGGCTTTGATCCTTAGCGTAGATGGGTAAGAAGTTACCCACTAAGGATGGACCGAGCAGGGCAGCTGCTCGGTTACCTCTTGGCGAGGGCTTTGATCCATGGCGTTGGTGGGTAGTGAACTACCAGCCATGGATGGACCGAGCAGGACAGCTGCTCGGTTGCCTCTTGGCAAGGGCTTTGATCCTTGGCGTCAGCCATGGATGGACCGAGCAGGGCAGCTGCTCGGTTGCCTCCTGGTGAGGGCTTTGATCCTTAGCGTAGATGGGTAAGAAATTACCCACTAAAGATGGACCGAGCAGGGCAGCTGCTCTGTTGCTTCTTGGCGAGGGCTTTGATCCTTGGCGTCGGTGGGTAGTGAACTACCAGCCATGGATGGACCGAGAAGGGCAGCTGCTCGGTTGCCTCTTGGCGAGAGCTTTGATCCTTGGCGTCGGTGGGTAGTGAACTACCAGCCATGGATGGACCGAGCAAAGCGGCTGCTCGGTTGCCTCTTGGCGAGGGCTTTGATTCTTGGCGTCGGTGGGTAGTGAACTACCAGCCATGGATGGACCGAGCAGGGTGGCTGCTCGGTTGCCTCTTGGCGAGGGCTTTGATCCTTGGCGTCAGTGGGTAGTGAACTACCAACCATGGATGGACCGAGCAGGGCAGCTGCTCGGTTGCCTCTTGGCGCGGGTTTTGATCATTAGCGTAGATGGGTAAGAAGTTACCCGCTAAGGATGGACCGAGCAGGGAAGCTGCTCGATTGCCTCTTGGCGAGGGCTTTGATCCTTGGCGTTGGTGGGTAGTGAACTACCAGCCATGGATGGACCGAGCAGGGTGTTGAGGTCGAAAATTGTACCCCGGTTGACCAAGTCAATGTCAAGGTCAATCCCAAGCTAGGAGGGCCCAAGCCCAAATCAAGTGGGCCCATGCCCAAGTTGAGCCCCGCGGCCAGCCTCCCTCATGCAAAAATGAAATCATGTAATAAATAATATTTATGTAATTTTTTATGCATGAATGTAAGAAAAATGGGCATAAAGCCAAATTTTTGTAAAGCCCATGGCTTATGTGCAAAAGAAATGAGCAGATGAGACATGAGATGGGCAAAATGCCATTTTGTAAAGCCCAAGGGGCTATATGTAAATGTGTAAGCCTATATAAGGCAACATGATGATGAATAAAATATACAACAATTCATTCTCTCAAACTCTAGGATTTGTGCCTCCTTCTCCTCTTCGCTTAAGGTTCTAAACCTTCTTCATCTTTTGAATTAAATCAAGAGTTTTACTCTTCCTTCTCCAAACTAAATAGTTTTTCACCACAAAACCCATAAAGGGGAGCTCGGATCTTCCATCAGATCTTAAAAAGGAGAGATTTTTAAAATCTCACCTCTCTTGTTCTCCAAGAGCCTCCTAACAGAAGAGGAGGAAGGAGACCCATCTCCAAAGATCCCATTTGGGAAGGATCCAAGGCTTAAGAGAGAAGAACCTCTGAAGATTTTTAGGGAGTTCAACTCCAAGACCCAAATTCTCAAAGGAGTTTAACTCCTAATCCAGACCTTTGGGAGTTTAACTCCACTCAAAATCCTCTTTTGGAGTTTAACTCCTATTTCCGGAGGTAAAAACCCCTTTCTTTCGCTAGAGCCTAAGTGCTCACGTGCTGGGCACGTGAGGCGCTAGCGCCGGGGCCCAAGCGCCCACGTGCCAAGCACGTGAGGCGCTAGCGCCAAGAGCGCATGTGCCCGAGAGCCTACGTGCCGGGCACGTGAGGTGCTAGCGCCCAAAGCGCCAAAGCCGGCCCCCGAGCGCCTACGTGCCGGGCGCGTGAGGCGCTAGCGCCCAAAGCGCTTATGCTGGCGCTGGCGCCCAAAAGCCCACGTGCCGGGCAAAAGGGCGCCAGCGCCCAAAACGCTTGCGCCGGCACCCAAGCGCCTAGCGATAACCCAAACGCTAGCGCCAGCGTGCTAGGCACGTGAGGTGCTTGAGCCCACGCATCCTTTGGATGCCTTTCCTTTTTTTGTATGTATATATATATATATACAGACACACACACACATACTCCACAACACTGTCCTCGATAGAAAAAATTTCTAACGGGGCGCTACCCCGCCCCTGCAAGGGGTCTGCTAGCCCTCTTGACCCCCAGCCCTTTATCCGGGTAGCGGGACCCCCGTAAAACTCTGCGGAGCCCCCGATATATCCAAAACCCCTTCAAAACACAACACTGCACATTGAGTTCGCATGACCTTGTTTACCGCCGAAAACAGAGACGAAACCGCGTAGGTCGTCTAGCCTGAATTTGGGGGCAGATGCTATTTGGTTTTATCCGTCCACCTCTCCGAAGATGCCAAAGTGATTTATGGCACCGTATATCGGAGGTTTGGACAGATGCGGCCGTTGTAGCAGACTTCGTCAGATTCCCCCTCATTGTGAGGGTTTTTTTTATTGTAGGGACGCTCTTCCCTGCAGGCGCAAGCCCCTGCAGTTAATTATATTACCGCATCGCGGTAACCACTTTCTCTTGCTCCAGAAGGTCATTTCATGTCGTGTGTGTTTGTTTTTTTTTTGGTTGCCCGTGGATTGTATACGGAGACTAATTTATGTTGTCGCCCGTAGGGCGTGGATTAGTCCAAATCCGTATTTTCTTAGATTTGGGTTTGGGTTGGTTTAAGGATCGTTAATCTTGTTTTAGATTAAGATCAACTTAAACATTTGTTGAGGATACGTTAGTCAAATTTTAGACTAAGATCTTCTCAACAGGATTTTCTTTAGTTTATAGGGACATTGCGGTCTATTGGGTTTAAGGACATCATAGTCCATGAGTTTAAGGACCTCATAGTCCATAGTTTAAAGACATCATAGTCTATAAAGCTTAGTTTACGGACGTTATGGTCCATTGGGTTTAAGGACATCATAGTCCATGAGTTTAAGGACCTCATAGTCCATGTTTAAAGACATCATAGTCTGTGGGGTTTAAAGACATCATAGTCTGTGAGATTTAAAGACATCATAGTCTGTACGGTTTAAAGACATCATAGTCTGTACGGTTTAAAGACATCATAGTCTGTAGGGTTTTGGTTTGACAGTTTGGGGATGCGCCAAAGTTATTGGTTATTGGGACCCTCCATCTCTCTGAAGACGTTGGAGAATTACAACGACATGTATCAGAGGTATGGAGAGATGTACCCTCGAACCAATGTTCCGACTGAGGGGGAATAGGATGAACATCATTTTAGATGCCATCTGTTGGGAGCTTATTAGCTATCTCTGGGACTGAGATCGTTTTTGGGGACCCTGAGCATGAGGAGCTCAATTGATGGTCCTCGGGAAATTTGGTCTGAGTTTAGTTAACATTGGCCTTTCGTAGTGTTAAACACTAGTATATGCTCAGTGCTCACGTGCTCCCATGTGAGGTGTTTGAAATAGTGTTAAACACTAAAATTTTGAGGTGCTCACGTGGGGTCACGTGAGGCGCTTGAAGTAGTGTTAAACTCCAAAAATTTGAGGCGTTATTTCTTCGGGTTTATTCTCTTGTTCTTTTCTGAGCGCTAAGCGCTATTGGGTCACGTGAGGTCACGTGATGCACCCCAAAAATGGAAACTGCCTTTGGTTTATTCCCTCTTTTCTTTGTAAGTGCTAAGCACTACTTTGGGCCACGTGTGGTCACGTGAGCCAATCTCGGTTATCTTCTTTTGTTCATCAAAGGTGCTCACGTGGAAGTATGTGATCAGCTGTTATTATGTTGGGTGCCAATCCTTTTACGTGCATTGAGATCCTGAGTTTCGAGACTTTCAAGCTCACTGTTTTGTAAGAATTAAATTCTTAAGACTTAGTTTTTCTCTTAGGTTTGGGATCTGTATAGCAAAATCTCCCCGATGAGAATTGAATTCTCAACTTGTAGAGAGATCTGCTTCTGCAGATCTTTCACTATAAAGAAGAACTAAGTTCTTATATGAAGGGTTAAACCCTTGTCTTATCAGAGGAATTAAATTCCTATATACTTTTTGGGAGAATTAAATTTTCTGAAATTATATCTCCCCCTAGGTTTTGGATCTGCATGGCAGGATCTTCCCGATGAGAATTAAATTCTCAACTTATGGGGAGATCTGTTTCTGCAGATCTCAACCAGAGGAAGAACTAAGTTCTTTTTAGAAGAGTTAAATTCTTATGGAGGTAAAAAAAGGATGAGATATTCTCTGTGTTTTGTTCCTTCTCTTACCTCGGGTTTTTCTTTCTGTTTTCTCTCTTTTAACTTGAAGTTTATGGGGGAGTTCTCCCTTCTTCTTTTTTCTGTCTCTCTCCCTGTCTCTATTTCTGTATCTCTCTCTCTTTGTGTCTCTTAGCTCCTATTTATAGGAGAAAAAAGAGAATCAATTTGTTCGGAAAATCTCTTATTAAGAGATTTTGATTGATTTTATACTCAACCAAAATGATCTTTTAGATCAATCGGTGAATTTTATTCACCGTTGGATTTTTAATCTGAGGGCTTTTGTTTTACAGAAGATATTTCAAACAAGATTAGGAAAGTATTTCCCTATACAGAATCTTCTTCTGTAAATTGGTGATTCTTTAATCACCATTGGATTTTTAATCCAACGGCGTTCTGCTTTACAGAGCGAAATCTTTCTAGAAAGGTCTAAGAAAATATTTTCAAAATGAGGCTCTGATCCCTTTTATCTCAGAATTTAATTCTATCGGTTCAGAAGGCATAGGAGCCCATCACGTGTAGCACGTGAACCCACAAAGTTAAGCACATCAAAGAGTGTCACATGCTATCATGTGACTTCTTTTGGCCAATTGTTTGTTTTAAGAAGGCGTCTATATACTTTGTATATAGTAGTCATGTGTCTGCACGTGAGGCTCAGTTTCAGCCTTGTTTTGTTAAGCGCGGTGCGTATCACATGTGGGCACATAATGCTCCATTTGGGGACTTTTCCCGTTGCTTTTTATATTTATTATTCAGTTTTCACGAGGGAACAAATGCCCCTACAGCGTTGTTCTCACGTGGCTTGCACGTGAGTGCAACGCTGTCACCTTTACAGCCGTTGGATTGCCTAGGGGAATGGAGTGGTTGTAGCTATTGATAAAGCCGTTATCTTTACCCATGAGATGGTTGAAGCTCACAATTTCGCTGAATAGGAGCTTGAGAGTCGGCTCACCTCACATCAGGCTCAACAGTCTCAGGCGGAGACCCGTCTCGTAGCAATAACAAAACTTGAAGCCGAGGACCGGCGGAAGAAGGATGAACTGACGAATTTATTACACCGTCCGCCGGCTTAAAGATTTTTTGTATATTCTCCTTTTCTTGTATTCACTTCTAAATGAGAATATTTTGCATGCATTTTGATTCTTTTATGCAATGTACCTTGTATTCATTTGGATTCATGAATAAAAGTCATATTTTGTTTCACAGTGTTGTATCCTTTTCAGCAAATGCATTTTGTAGATAGTCTATCTTGATCTCCTTGCAGGACAGCGACGGCTTAGGAAACAGGTTCGGATCTGTTGCCTAAGACTTTTCAACTTTATGAGCCGTGGGGGTCTCATAAAGACTTTTCTCCTTACGAGTCGAGAGGATCTTGTAGGTGTAATTTCTCTTTAGGAATCGTGAGGATTCCTAAGTGTGTATTTTCTCTCGAGAGTCGTAAGGATCTCACAAGAGAATTTTCTCCCTTTTACAAGTCGAGAGGACTCGTAAATGGTTGTTTCCCTCCTTGTCGAGATTCGACTTTGGAGAATGTGACCCGTGAATAGTATACAATGGCCCCTCTTGGGCCGACTTGCAGGATCCCAATGCTTAGAGAACAGGTCTTTATCCCCATTGTCTAAGGCTTTCCCCTACGAATCGAGACGAATCGAGAGATTATTGGTTGACTGGCTCTGCTTTTTGCGGTGTCAAGATTGACGTACTCCACTTTCTACGGAGTCGAGATTGACATACTCCACTTTCTGCGGTGTCGAAGTTGACGTACTCCGCTTTCTGCGGTGTCCGGATTAACGTACTCCACTTTCTGCAGTGTCAGAATTGACGTACTCCACTTTCTGCGGTGTCAGGATTGACGTATTTCCGAGACGGGGTCATTGGATAACGTTTTTCTTCGACGGGGTCATTGGATGTCATATTTCCGCGACGGGGTTATTTGCTGACGTATTTCCGAGACGGGGTCATTGGATGACGTATTTCCGAGACGGGGTCATTTGCTGACGTGTTTCCACGACGGGTTCATTGGATGACGTATTTCCGAGACGGGGTCATTTGCTGACGTGTTTCCGCGACGGGGTCATTTGCTGACGTGTTTCCGCGACGAGGTCATTGGATGACGTATTTCCGCGACGGGGTTATTGGATGACGTATTTCAGAGACGGGGTCATTGGATGACGTATTTATGAGACGGGGTCATTTGCTGACGTATTTCCGAGACGGGGTCATTGGATGACGTATTTCCGAGATGGGGTCACGTGTTTCCGCGACGGGGTCATTGGATGACGTATTTCCGAGACGGGGTCATTGGATGACGTATTTCCGCGACGGGGTCATTTGCTGACATGTTTCCGCGACGGGGTCATTGGATGACGTGTTTCCGCGACGGGGTCATTGGATGACGTGTTTCCGCGACGGGGTCATTTGCTGACGTATTTCCGAGACGGGGTCATTTGCTGACGTATTTCTGAGACGGGGTCATTGAACGACGTATTTCCGAGATGGGGTCATTGGACGACGTGTTTCCGAGACGGGGTCATTTGCTGACGTGTTTCCGCGACGGGGTCATTGGATAGCGTATTTCCGCGACGGGGTCATTGGATGACGGATTTCCGCGACGGGATCATTGGATGACGTATTTCCGAGACGGGGTCATTGGATGACGCTGGGTTGTCTGTGAACCGTAGAGTCTTGGAACTGGGGACTTTACCGTGGCTCCGATTGGTGATGTCGCGTCCGTATCCTACTGGAATGAGGAGGAACGCCGTTGTTGGTCTTCTGGGATGCAGATATTGCCGTTGAGATCTGACTCTCTCTCTGACAGAATCTGTCAGGAAATGTGGTTCCCTTTTCGTTTATGCCTATGGATTATATACAGGGGTCAGTATGGACTTACCTGCAGGGCGAAAGTTTCATTGTTTCAATTTTTATTTCTTTCCGCGATGCTCTATCATTTCAGCTTTTTATATCCCGAAAGTCGCGATTGCCCAATCATTTCGGCTATTTTTCGCGGTGCCCAATCATTTCGGCTATTTTTCTTTTTACTCGCTAATTTTTATTGCGAGTTGCCCAATCATTTAGGCTATTTTTGTATGCATATCTTTTACTTGCTGATTTTGTTGCAAGTTGCCCCATCATTTCGGCTATTTCATATACATTTCTTTTACTTGCTGATTTTGTTGCAAGTATGGAACTTGGAACCTGATACCAATCTTAGCATCAGCATCACTGCGATTGGAATATTGCCAGGAGCGAATCATCATTTGCCGTGAAAGGACTTGAAATTTGATACGGATTTAGGCATCAACATCGCTACCACTGGGACATTGCCAGGAGCGAATCATCATTTACCTTTGTCGGTCGGAATAAAGGTGGCTTAGAAAATAGGGTTAGGATCCTGTCGACTAAGGCTTTTGACTTCATGAGCCATAAAGGTCTCATAAAGGTGTTTCTCTCTACAAGTCGTGAGGATCTCACAGGTGTATATTCTCCTTAGAAGTCGTGAGGACTCCAAAGTAGTGTTCTCTCTTATAGGTCGTAAGGATCTTGTAAGAGTGTTTTCTCCTTATAAGTCGAGAGGACTTACAAGTGTTGTTCACCAAGTGGGGAAATTTCGCGCCATTGGTGGGAACTTGGTGGGGGAGACGTTTATTCGTGCCCGTGGATTGTATACAAGGGTCAATATTGAACCGTTTGTAGGGCAGTCTGGGAGATGTGATGGCTTAAGAACAGGTTCAGATCCTTGTAGCTTAAGGCTTTTGAATATTACGAGCCGTGAGGGTCTCATAAGAAGGTTCTCCTTACGAGTTGTGAGGATCTTGTAAATGTAATTTCTCCTCAGGAATCGTGGGGATCCCTAAGTGTGTTGCTCTCTTGTGAGTCGTAAGGATCTCACGCAGGTATTTTCTCTTTACAAGGTCGAGAGGACCTTGCAAGTGTGCATGAATTTTTTACGAGTCTGCGCCCTTTAGGGTTTTCAAAAACTCGTCGGTAGCCCTGCTGTTTTTACTCACGGAGCCCTTTCAGGTTTTCATCTGTTCCCATCTTGCTTACGGACGTACCGTTTTTTTTGTTTTCTTTTTGGTCAGCCCTAGGATGCTGCGGTTTGTAATAGTTTGAAGACGTTTCGGTCCGTTGTTAGTTTTAGGACATTGCGGTCCCCAGTTAGTTTTAGGACTTTGCGGTCCATTGTTAGTTTAGGGACGTTTCGGTCCATTGTTAGTTTAGGGACGTTTCGGTCCATTGTTGCCAACAGTTTCGCTGGATACTACTTATAGAGTTTAGGCTTGGGAAGGTAGCAAGCGGACATAGGCGTCGTCATCTATCGTTGACCTGGGCCGTGACTCGTCAAGCGTAGTATTTTTTTAGGAACCGGCCGTTTATTGGACTGAAGGGTCTTTCGCCATGCATATCCATGAGCAAGTAAGCCCCACCTTGGTAGGCTTTGTCTATGATGTACGAGCCCTCATAGTTCGGCTCGAATTTCCCCCGTTTGGCATGATTGGGGATCATAGGTCTCTTGACCACTAGCACGAGTTCGCCTTGGCGAAATGTTCTCGGCCTAGTCAATCTCTCGTATGAGCACGTCATTTTTGCTTTGTAAGCTTCCAAGTTTTGCTGCACCATGAGGCGGGTTTCATCGAGGGCGTCTAGCTCTTCAAGCCGAAGATGGGCATTCTCTTCGTCTGTTAGCTCGTAATGAACCACCACTCGTAGAGAGGGTAGCTCTATCTCCAAGGGGAGTATTGCTTCCATGTCGAATACCAACGCAAATGGCGTTGTATTTATGGCCGTTTTGAACGTGGTGCGGTAAGCCCAGAGAGCTTCATGCAGTCTCTCGTGCCAGTCCTTCTTATTTTTGGATACCGTCTTCTTTATGATCTTCGTCAAGGTCTTGTTGAAAGACTCAGCTAGACCGTTAGCTCGGGGATTATAGACCGAAGAGTATCTCCAGTCTATATTATGCTGCTGTGCGAAGCGGCTGATTTTGTGACTTCTGTAGGCCGGCCCGTTATCAGAGATAATCCGTCGCGGAGTGCCGAACCGATAGATGACGTATGTCTTGAAGAAATGGAGAATATTCTCCGTCTTCAGTTCTCTTAGCGGTACTACTTCTGCCCACTTGGAGAAGTAATCATTTGTCGCCAATATGAACCGATGTCCTCTGGATGACGCTGGTTCAATGGGCCCAATTATGTCGATTCCCCACATCTCGAACGACCAGCTAGCCACTGTTGGGTGTAGCGGATTTGGATGCTGGTGGATGAAGTCTCCATGAATCTGGCACGAATGGCATTGCTTCGCGTATTCAAGGCAGTCCCGAATCATCGTGGGCCAATAGTAACCCATCCTTTTGATCTTCAGCTTCATCTTTGGCCCAGCTTGATCAGAACCGCAGAGTCCGTTGTGAGTTTCTTGGACGACTCTCGTTGCTTCTTCTGGTCCCAGGCATCTTAGCCACAGAGAGTCGAACGATATCTTATACAGAGTATCGTTGACGAAGGCGAAAGACAGAGCTCGTTTCATGAGCCGATGTCTTGAGAATGCATCTTCAGGTGTTTGACGGGATTTGAAGTAGTCTATATAGACTTCTCTCCAATCCTTAGCCTTTTCCTGGTCCTCTATGTAACATTTGGAAAATTTATAAATAAATAAAATTAATTAATTAAATAATAAAATGATAAATTAAAAAGTTATTAAAACCAAATAAGACATTTTCATAAATAGTATGTAAAACAAATTAAATTAAAATTTTAATATGTAACATAAATAAATTATAAGGGTTTTAATGTGAAATTAAAATGATGTTATATAATAACATAGGTAGCGAGGGGTTTTTAAGTAAAGTTTAGGAATTTTGTGCAAATGGGAATTGATTAAGGGTGTAAGTAGAAAAGGGGTTAATTAAGGTTTAGGTTCAGAATTTTAATCACAAGATAAATAAATTAAAATGAAAATGCATGACACATCCTCCTTTCATGCACACTACGCACTCAACACCTCCTACTTGCATGAAACCACCACTATTCCTTAGTTGACACATCCTTCTACACCTCACTCTTCCCTTTATCATATATATCATGTGTTCAGATCATATTAACAAACTTAAAATTCTGAAACAAAAATTCAAATGAAAGAAAACTGTGACAACCCCAAATTTCCAATACGAGTTTTTACAAAAAAAATTCAAAATCCATAAAGGGGTATTTTAGCCTGAGCACAAGTTATAAGTAATTATTTTGCTTTTTAATTACAAGTTAAAAGAATGTGACAACTCCATTTTTAGTATACAAAAATTTGCTTAAAAATTAATGTATACTTGGGGTATTTACATTTTCTGTAACTATTTTAAGTAATTAAATAACTCTATAATTACAAGAAGGAGCTTGTAGCTCATTGGTAATACCTTGAACTGCTGAACCAAGCCACCAAAGTTCAAATCTCATACCCCACATTATTTTTAATATTGATTTTTTTTAAAACCTTTAGAATACCAAGGGTTTACACGTGCATATCTCACAAAAACCCCACTACACCCAAAAATGTAACATTGCCAGAGATTAGATGAACCGTCGGGAGGGATCCCGGCCGCCTGACTCGGCCGGGAATCGGCCAACTCGGCCTCGACTCGGCCGACTCAGTCCTCCGACCGAGTCATGGCCGAGTCACCCCCGAGTCGAACGATTCCGGCGACGGCCCCAACATTAAAGTTGTGTCTTTTCACATTCCTTATACACCTGCAAAATTTCAGCCTCGGATCATTTTCAGAGCTCTTTTAAAACCCCAATTACTCCACTTTTAATACATTTTTAATACATTTTATCACATTTTTCATTTTAACCTTTCACCTACCCTAACCCTAGCCTAACCCTATAAATACCACTCCTACCCTCTACCCTCTCACCCCAAAATTTTGAGCCCACTCTCTCAAAATTCCAAGAAAACTTGTGTACTTTGAAAACAAGCTCGAGGCGAAGCTCCGGCGAAATCTACGGCAAACTTCCGGCGATCGTTTTAGAAACTACCGGTGATGACGCGACACATCGGCGTTTCCACTACTTCCCTCTCACCCTCTTGTGTGTCCTAAAACCCGTAAGTCCCATTTTCTACCTCTCTTTTCTATTCTCAAAATACGGATTTACAAAACCCGACGGAATCGGAACAAATCCGATTTCCGATTCGGTTTCCTATAAAATTCCACTTCTCACTAATACAATCATACTTAAACTTCCTCATGTTGACTATTAAATATTAATCAAACAAATTGATCAAGTTTCATTACATAAAATGATGGCTATTTCAATTTATCGTATTTTTCACTTAAATACCACATTGTTTCAATTCTACATTTAACTCCATTAAACTTGCTATACCTTTAAGTAGATCATGAGATAACGACCTACCTCCTCACACACTCATATGCAACATAACACGATACCATCGAAAACTTAGAATACAGGAAAACAAACATTTTCATTTAAATACCATTTACTTAATAAAACCATTTCTAAAAGATTTAGTATTGATACACTTTTACAAATAAATACCACTTATTATAAAAATAGGACAAGCTTGTGGGCATCAGTCGTTTATCTAAACCTGACTTTGTGGTGTCTAGGCTAGGCAAGTGGGAAATGTAACTTTAAAAGGCCCGTCTCACGGTGATTCGTGAGCGGATCCTTCCTTTCTTCGCTTGTACTTACTTGGCCACAATTGGCGGTGAAGAGGCGATTTGAGGTATCCCACAACTTTTCGCTTTGGACTAATTAGGAGCAGTCTAGTTGATTTAGGAGACCCTAGAATATAGAATACGGGAAATTTGACAACTTTACAAATAAATACCATTTACTTGATAAAACCGTTTTCTAAAGGATTTAGTATTTATACAATCTTTGCAAAGCGCCGCTACAACCTATTTTGGGGAACCCGTTCGGGATGGTGCGGATTATCGCACATCGTCGGGCTTAGTAGTGCGAGATTCAGACCTCCGCAAGGAGCATCCGGTCTCGAAAGATTTAAAATACGATATCTTAAGAAAATGAGATTTTTAGAATATAAAATATATATTAAAATTATTTTTGTATAAATATATGTATATTTATCATTAAAATACCTATTTTGTTATGATATAAATATTCCATCTTTTTCTAAAAATCACAAGAATCAATTTTACACTAAAATACCATGAATTCCATACAAAACCAATATTATAAATAAATACCTTTTATTATGGAATTAGGATATTTTCACTAGAAATATCACAATATAAAATCTACATTTATTACAACTCTAAAGACGAATAATAAATGCTTGGGGTGTATTTTGAAAAGTATATAAAAGTATTTTTACATAAAACCCCCTCAAGTTCTATAAATTACCCTAAGGACCCTAATAAACATAGGTTTAAGCGGGACCAATCTCTTGAGCCTCAGGAAGCCGGAGAAGTGGGTGCTTGCCTATCTAAGATAGACAAATTAATAAAAACAATCAGGACTTCAATTTACTTTGCTGATTGTCTGACTCAGTTTAATTCTCAGTATAATCTGACTTGAATATGATTCAAGTATAATCTACAATCTTCAATATTATAACTCAACATGAATCCATGAATCCAATTATCAATCTATACAACTTGACTGAACCGAACCATGGATATACATTCCATTTACATGGTTCTCCAGTTATTCCATTCACATGATTCTACGGTTACATCCGTTTACTGATATCATGGTTTCGGTAAGTCAATCAATTATACAATCAATATAATTTACAAGACAAACAATACAATCAAAACACTACGGGGTTTAAGAGGTAGATTGGTACGGAAGGTGTTAAAAGTGGCACGAGACGGTAAGATTAAGAAACATAACCTGTATTCCGTTGCTGTTGTACCGTGGCCCAACGGTTCCTTGAGTTCCTGATACCTTAGTCTCCGGGGCAAGTGAGACTCCTTTCGTATACACTGGCATCCTTCTGTACCAAGCTACAAACAAAAGCGTTAACACTAAATACAACAATATAATAATATAATACAACTGTAAAAGTTACTCTCTCTCTCTCTTACTCTCTGTCTATTCTATTTCTCCTCTTATCTTTGGGACTTACTGAGCGATCTGTTCGCTGACGACATTTTATTTCTTTCTTCTTT
The DNA here is from genome assembly GCA_030015575.1 of Agapanthus africanus. Taxonomy (NCBI): domain Eukaryota; kingdom Viridiplantae; phylum Streptophyta; class Magnoliopsida; order Asparagales; family Amaryllidaceae; genus Agapanthus; species Agapanthus africanus. The sequence continues at coordinate 107,725,134 of CM057341.1, forward strand.
GAATGTCGTCAGGTGATTTAGAACCGTCAGAGATTGAGCCAACTGCAGAAGACTTGGATCAGTACAGTGAAGACCCTGAGCTCTAGACATTGTACATTTTCTTTTCAGTACCTTTAATTTCCTGTCATGCCATTGTTTAGGCATTGCTTATATTTTAGTTGTATTTCCTTTTCATGCATTGTACAAAAGAATGTTAATAAATAAAGTTGCTGTTTTTATTATACCTTGTCTCTTGTGTATATTTTCTTTTATATTGCTTAGCTATGCTTAGCGTATTTGCTTCTGAGTAAATACGTAGCGGACCAGTCGCGTCCCCTTCGCCGTATGCCGGGAAGCGGGGCATGACAGGTTTTGTTGGTGGCCCATGCAGGTCAGAGCTGTATGAAACTCTATTATGCAGTTCTGTTCTGCGTGAACAACTTAAGCAATATAACACAAGAAGCAGCAACTAAAACATTCTTTATAATCATGTTCCTTGAATCCCATCATTTCTTATTCTTTGAATCATAACCTTGAATCTGTCCTAACCTAAATTTTTCATTCAAGGTTATGGATTCACCAAACAACACCAGCACCAATGTCAACAGCACACCTCCACCACTACCACTCACACCTGCCGTTCCTGCTCCACTCAACGAGCAAACGGTTCTGCTTGAGGTAATCCGCAGCCTCCTAGAGGGACAGCAGCAGCTCTTGAACCGTCCCGAGGCTGAAGCACCTGGGGTGAAGCAATTCAGAGCTTTACATCCCAAACAGTTCTCAGGAAAGAGGAGCCCACTGGAAGCTGAGCAATGGGCTCAAAGTATCGAGAATGATTTGGCAGCAGCACAAGTGCCAGAAATAGCTTGGGTCCGAGTTGCAAAGCTGCAACTCACGGACAATGCACGGAACTGGTGGAAGGCGGAGAAAGCCGTCTTGATCAGCCCATTGAATGGAAGAATTTTCGCGATAGGTTCGACGCGAAATACTTCCCTGTGACTGCCAGGTTTGCCATGGAATAGCAGTTCATTCATCTACAACAAGGTTCTATGTGGGTCAAATCAGTAGATGAGTATGACGCTGAGTTCACCATGCTCAGTCGGTAAGATATGTCATAGTATTTCAAATTTTTGATATCACATAATACACAGCTAACACATGACCGTAACAGATTTGCAGCACACCTGATACCGACGGATGAGATCAGAGCCCGTCGATTCCAACAAGGTTTGGACACGGAAATCCAGGCTGCACTAACCACAGGAAAATTTCCAACTCATGAGGATACTCTAGAAGCTGCCCGCAGTTATGAGACAGTGATAAAAGCAAGGGGCAAAGCTCAATCTGCCGGTTTGAAACGCCCTGCCACTCAAATGGCAGGAGGAGCCTCTTCCAGGCCAACGTTCGAACCCAGGAGAACTGAAGAACCCAATCACCAGCCAAGACCACATTTCTGTTTCCATTGCAAGAGAGATGGACATTTGATAAAGGACTGTAGGCGCATAAAAGGCCTGTGCATAGTTTGTGGCGCGTCCAATCACAGAATTGAGACCTGTCCATATAGATACAACTCAGCTCACACACCTACCAACCACCCGCAGCGGCGAGCTATTCAGACTCCTGCAACTCGTCCTGCACTCCCAGCACCACCTTCACATAGAACTTTTGCACAGCCTACTCGCCAATTCCAACAGGCAATGAGGGACATGCCTCGAGGGCAGAGAAACAGGTCTCAAGGACAGAATGTGCCTCCAGCTAGAAGGAATATACCACGGCGACAGACATTCACCTTAGCAGCCATAGAACCCGAGACTGTGAACCAAGGTAACCCAAGTAACTCCCTCACAACTTTGACCAAATTTTTTTTACAATCTTTAGTTCTGTCACCAATCTGTTACACTTTCTTTTTACAAATTTCGAGGACGCAATTTTTATAAGGAGGGTAGAATGTAACAACCCCAAATTTCCAATACAAGTTTTTACAAAAAAAATTCAAAAATCCATAAAGGGGTATTTTAGCCTGAGCACAAGTTATAAGTAATTATTTTACTTTTTAATTACAAGTTAAAAGAATGTAACAACTCTATTTTTAGTGTACAAAAATTTGCTTAAAAATTAATGTATACTTAGGGTATTTACATTTTCTGTAACTACTTTAAGTAATTAAATAACTCCATAATTACAAGAAAGAGCTTGTAGCTCATTGGTAATACCTTGCACTGCTGAACCAAGCCACCAGAGTTCACATCCCATACCCCATATTACTTTTAATATTGATTTTTTTTAAAACCTTTAGAATATCAAGGGTTTACACGTGCATATCTCATAAAAAACCCACTACACCCAAAAATGTAACATTGCCAGAGGTTAGATGAACCGTCGGGGTGGATCCCGGCCGCCTGACTCGGCCAACTCGGCCTCGACTCGGCCGACTCGGCCGACTCAGTCCTCCGACCGAGTCACGGCCGAGTCACCCCCGAGTAGGACGATTCCGGCGACGGCCCCAACATTAAAGTTGTGTCTTTTCACATTCCCTATGCACCTGCAAAATTTCAGTCTCAGACCATTTCCAGAGCTCTTTTAAAACCCGAATTACTCCACTTTTAATACATTTTTAATACAATATATCATATTTTTCATTTTAACCTTTCACCTACCCTAACCTTAGCCTAACCCTATAAATACCACCCATACCCTCTACCCTCTCACCCCAAAATTCTGAGTGTACTCTCTCAAAATTCCAAGAAAACTTGTATACTTTGAAAACAAGCTCGATGCGAAGCTCCGGCGAAATCTACGGCAAACTTCCGGCGATCGTTTTAGGAACTACCGGTGACGACACAACACATCGGCGTTTCCACTACTTCCCTCTCACCCTCTTGTGTGTCCTAAAACCCGTAAGTCCCATTTTCTACTTCTCTTTTCTATTCTCAAAATACGGATTTACAAAACCCGACGGAATCGGAACAAATCCGATTTCCGATTCGGTTTCCTATAAAATTCCACTTCTCACTAATACAATCATACTTAAACTTTCTCATGTTGACTATTAAACACTAATCAAACAAATTGATTAATTTTCATTACATAAAATGATGGCTATTTCAATTTATCGTATTTTTCACTTAAATACCACATTGTTTCAGTTCTACATTTAACTCCATTAAACTTGCTATACCTTTAAGTAGATCACGAGGTAACGACCTACCTCCTCACACACTCACATGTAACATAACACGATACCATCGAAAACTTAGAATACGGGAAAACAAACATTTTCATTTAAATATCATTTACTTAATAAAACCATTTCTAAAAGATTTAGTATTGATACACTTTTACAAATAAATACCACTTATTATGAAAATAGGACAAACTTGTGGGCATCGGTCGTTTATCTAAACCTGATTTTGTGGTGTCTAGGCTAGGCAAGTGCGAAAGGTAACTTTAAAAGGCCCGTCTCACGGTGATTCGTGAGCGGATCCTTCCTTTCTTCACTTGTACTTACCTGGCCACAATTGGCGGTGAAGAGGCGATTTGAGCTATCTCACAACTTGTCGCTTTGGACCAGTTAGGAGCAGTCTAGTTGACTTAGGAGACCCTAGAATATAGAATACGGGAAATTTGACAACTTTACAAATAAATACCATTTACTTCATAAAACCGTTTTCTAAAGGATTTAGTATTTATACAATCTTTGCAAAGCGCCGCTACAACCTATTTTGGGGAACTCGTTCGGGATGGTGCGGATTATCGCACATCCTCTGGCTTAGTAGTGCGAGATTCAGACCTCCGCAAGGAGCATTCGGTCTCGAAAGATTTAAAATACGACATCTTAAGAAAATGAGATTTTTAGAATATAAAATATATATTAAAATTATTTTTGTATAAATATATGTATATTTATCATTAAAATACCTATTTTGTTATGATATAAATATTCATCTTTTTTCTAAAAATCACAAGAATCAATTTTACACTAAAATACCATGAATTCCATACAAATCAATATTACAAATAAATACCTTTTATTATGGAATTAGGATATTTTCACTAGAAATATCACAATATAAAATCTACATTTATTACAACTCTAAAGACGAATAATAAATGCTTGGGGTGTATTTTGAAAAGTATATAAAAGTATTTTTACATAAAACCCCCTCAAGTTCTATAAATTACCCTAAGGACCCTAATAAACATAGGTTTAAGCGGGACCAATCTCTTGAGCCTCAGGGAGCCGGAGAAGTGGGTGCTTGCCTATCTAAGGTAGAAAAATTAATAAAAACAATCAGGACTTCAATTACTTTGCTGATTGTCTGACTCAGTTTGAGTCTCAGTATAATCTGACTTGAATATGATTCAACTACAATCTATAATCTTCAATATTACAATTCAAAATGAATCCATGAATCCAATTATCAATCTATACAACTTGACCGAACCGAACCATGGATATACATTCCATTTACATGGTTCTCCAGTTATTCCATTTACATGGTTCTCGAGTTATTCCATTTACTGATATCATGGTTTCGGTCAGTCAATCAATTATATAATCAATACAATTTACAAGACAAACAATACAATCAAAACATTATGGGGTTTAAGGGGTAGATTGGTACGGAAGGTGTTAAAAGTGGCACGAGACGGTAAGATTAAGACACCTAACCTGTATTCCGTTGCTGTTGTACCGTGGCCCAACGGTTCCTTGAGTTCCTGATATCTTAGTCACCTGGGCAATTGAGACTCCTCTCGTATACACTGGTATTCTTCTGTACCAAACTACAAACAACAACGTTAATACTAAATACAACAATATAACAATATAATACAATTGTAAAAGCTACTCTCTCTCTCTTACTCTCTGTCCATTCTATTTCTCCTCTTATCTTTGGGACTTACCGAGGGATCTGTTTGCTGACGACATTCTATTTCTTTCTTCTTTGAATGTCGTCAGGTGATTTGGAACCGTCAGAGATCGAGCCAACTGCAGAAGACTTGGATCAGTACAGCGAAGACCCTGAGCTCTAGACATTGTACATTTTCTTTTCAGTACCTTTAATTTCCTGTCATGCCATTGATATCATGTTTAGTATTCGAGTATTCTAAGTTGATATAAGAGGCATTTGTATCATTGAGGATTTATGGTTTTGAGATTTTCCATATTATAGTATAAATTTAGTGATTTTTCATATTGATGTAAGATGTCCACCAAGAGATGCTGTTTTTATGAATTGGTTTTATTCCGGACCGAGTGGGGGAGATATACGGTCGTGGATTTTTACGTTATCCAGACTGAGTTGGGGAGATAGACAGTTGGATACATGATGGACCCGGTTGAGACCGATGGGTGTTTCCCCCAATCAGAGCAAAGCTCTGTTTGAATTTCAAAATTCAAAAGGTGAAGCAACGCTTCAGATCTTTTGCGCTGCGCGTAGAGCGCCACGTGTCAAAAGCAGACACGCTAGCGCAAGGAGCGCTGCGTCCAAGGCAGCGCACCCCCAATCAGAGCAAGGCTCTGTTTTAAAATTCAAATTTTAAATAAAGGAAGCAACGCTTCAGATAACTTGCGCTCTGCGCTGCGCGCCACGTGTCAAACAGTGGTGCGCTAACGCAGTTGCGCTGCGCTCTGCGTTGCGCGCCACGTGTCAAGCGAAGGTACGCTGGCGCCAATTGCGTCAGCACTGGAATTTAAATAATAAATTATTTAATTAATCAGAATTAAAATTCTAGAAAGATCTTTTCAACCTTATTAAAATAAGAAGATTATCTTCTGTAAAACAGAGGCCTTAGGATCAAAGATCCAACGGTGGGGAAATATCCCCAGATCAATCAGAGAAAGATCTCTGTAACTGACTCAACAAACCAATTGGCCCTATATAAAGGTCCCCAGACTCCAAGTCTCACATATACAGAGAGAGAGAAAAGGGAGAACTCTGAAAAATTTGAAAGGCAAGCCTTTGAAGAAAGAAGATCATCTTCTTCAAGGTAAAGAATTTAATTCTTGGAAGAACAGAGATGAAAACACCTCACAAAAAGAAGAATTTCTTCTAAAAAGATCAAAGATCTAAAAATAAGATCAAGATCTTCACTACAAAAAAATAAAAAAGATTAAAAAAGTAATTTACTTCATCCCTAGATCTTTTGATCTACATAAAGGCACAGCCTTTTGATAAGAATAAGAACCATTGGTTCTTGAATCTTGAGGTAAAAGCTCTTTCATGAGAACAAGAAAAACTTGTTTATTTGATCTGAATTGGATCAAGATGCGCTCTGCCCTAATGGACAGTGCCTTGCACTTTTGAAATGCGCCTTTGCGCTCCTTGGACTGACGCAAGTCACCAGAGAGCGCCACGTGTCAATCACAGAACAATCTGCGCCTTGCGCTTCTAAAAACAGAGCATTGTGCTCTTGGATTGGCGCACTGCACCAGGGCGCACCACGTATCAGCAGTGCACTAGCGCAGCGCACTGCGCTAACAGACTTGCGCTTAGCAGAGCGTGACACGTGTCACCTCCACATGCGCTAGCGCCTTGCGCTCTTTAATTGGCGCAAAGCGCCTGACAAGCCACGTGGCGCATTGTCAGACCACTAAAATGCTATGCATTGTTTAAAAGGGCAGAGCCCAAGTGAAGTCTATCAGATCGATTTAAATGCTGTGCATTATTTAAAAAGGGCAGAGCCCAAGTAAAGGCCTAACATGCCAAATATAAATGCTAAGCATTTAATTACAAAGCCCAATGCTATGCATTGTTTAAAAGGGCAGAGCCCAAGCAAAGGCCTAACAGGCCAAAGATAAATAAAATGTTGAACATTTTCAACTGGACTTAGCCTAATTTTGGCCATAAGTCCTCAATATAAATTGAACTGAGCACAACTGCTCTCCCAATCAATCTACACCCGGTTCAAGGGTACATCTCTTTACTCCTCTGATATCCGTCGTTGTAATCTCTCAACGTCGTCAGAGAGGTGACGGGTCCCGACAACCATACACTGCTACGGACTGTGGGGTCCTTAAACTCATGGACTATGATGTCCTTAACCTTGACCGTGATATCTTAAAACTAATACCGGACTATGATGTCCTTAACCTCGACCGTGATGTCTTAAAACTAATACCGGACTATGATGTCCTTAACCTCGACCGTGATTTCTTAAAACTAATATCGGACTGTGAGGTCCTTAAGCTCACGGACTATGATGTCCTTAACCTTGACCGCAACGTCTTAAAACTAACATTGGACCGCAATGTCCTTAAACTACTTATCGACCGCAACGTCACTAAACTAAACAATAGAGCCCCCAATTGCTCTCTTGTCGGATCTAAACGATCCCGTTAAGTCGATCTTAGTCTAAAATTAGACTAACGTGTCCTTAACAAACGTTTAAGTTGATCTTAGCCTCAAATAAGGCTAACGTATCCTTAAACAGCTCTCCAAACCCAAATCTAAGAAAGATACGGATTTGGACTAATCCACGTCTTACGGGCGACGACACAAATTAGTTCCGTATACAATCCATGGGCAACCGAACACAAAACAAACACCCACGACACGAAGTCATCATCTGGAGAAGGAGAAAGTTGTTACCGCGATGCGGTAGCGTAATTAACTGCAGGGGCTTGCACCTGCAGGGAAGAGCGTCCCCACAATCAAAAACCCCTCGAGCGAGGGGGAATCTGACGAAGTCTGCTACATCGGCCGCATCCGTTTAAACCTTCGATACATGGTGCCATAAATCAACTTGGTATCCTCGGAGAGGTGGACAGATAGCACCTATTAGCATCTGCCCCGAATTTCAGGCAAAGACGCCCGCCGCGTCTCTGCCGCGTCTTTCGGAGGGGAACAGATTCTGGCACGCCCGGTGGGACCTTTTCCTCTTTCCACTCCACACTTCGTGTGTCGTATTCGCGAACGAATCGCGGTTTGTTAATGGTTGCCCTTGGGTTTCAAGTTACTAAGATTTGGTCTCTTGCTTGGCACAGAAAGCAAAACAGCGATGGCATTCACCTGCTCGAAGTGCTCCAACTGCAGTTGCAACTCGCGTCCTGCCTCAACTGGGGGCATAACCTACGGGCCCCAAGCGGCCTCTTTGTTCACGATGCCCATGGAGAAGATTACTCAAGCCACCACAGGGCTGTTTTTTGGAACCATGCTTCCGCCAACGAGCTTCACCGCCCCCGTGCCCGTACCAGAAGCTCCCAAGAAGTCGGTCTTCGATCGACTTACAGCTACTGCGGCCCCTCTCAGCGGGTCATCCAGCATAAGCGCCTCGGTCTTCTCCAGATTGGGCCAAAATTCCTGCGGACCCACAATGAAGCTTGCGGCCCCAGAAAAGGTTATTCCGAAGAGAGTAACCAAACCTGCTCCTGAAGTCGTCAAGGCGACTTCTCCTGCCAAGGGGCCAGTCTTTACAAGGCTGACCGTCCCAACTCCCACTCCCGCTCCTGCTACTCAAAAGATATCGGTGTTTAATCGGCTGACACCGGCAATAGCCCCTCACCTGAACAGGGGGGCAGGTCAAGGCCATCCCCGTCACCGAGCCAATTCCATCAGCGTGGCACGCTCGACGTCGCCACTGGCGCCGAGTGAGGAAGTCAGGAGGCAAATCCCCTTCTGGGCTAACTCCACCAGCCCCGACGGCGGAAATTAATGCTGCTGTTCCAACCGGGAACAGCTTTGAACTGTTGAATAAGGTGCGTAGGAATTCTCCTACTGCCGTACTGAAAAGGTTTCCTCCTCCACTGGAAAAGGTTACGGAAGCAAAGCCAGAACGATCCCCGCAGCGGCCGTCCTCCAAGATCTATAAAGTCTGGCGACAGGTCCGAGACTCAGTAATCGATCCAAATTTCTCCCACCAGCACAAGAAGCTGAAAGTCCAACAGGAAGTAAGCCATCCTGCTAAGCCACGAAAAGCTATCTGGGTGCCCACATCGACGGCCCCCTCAACTTCGACCACTGAGAAAAGGAGGCCAGAGAAAGCCCCTGTAAACGTGGCAGACCGCAAAAACACCGAGCCCAAACGCCCTAAGTCTGGGGGCATGGTGGTCCATACCGTTTACATGGCATCTGGGAAGGAAGATAGCCGCGCTTCAACGGGCCACCGACCACTCACCCGATCTATCACAAGAGCCCAGGATCAACAGCAGCAGAAGCTCTAAGAGATGCTAACTGCGATGGCCGCACTCACCGGATCGAAAGAAAGCCCAGAGGCGTCATCGGAGCAACGCCGCGAACACGAGATCGATACTGAATTCCTTCATAGAATGCTTGAAAAGAATGACAAGGAGGCTGCGGAACAAACGGCCAATATAAAGCAGATAGCTCTTCTGTTTCAGGACATGGTCGGGATGATGATCCAGCCGGATCCTCCAGCCGAAGATCCTCCGATTATCCTTGAAAATGACAGAGGAGAAACGTCGAATCCACCTCAGGCTCTTTCAACAGCCAAAGAGGAAACAATCTCCAAGGCTGCCCTGGATGATTATATTGCTCAACAAATAAGAGCTCACCAGGCAAATGAGGCAGCCGGCCAAGTTGTCAAAACGGGGAGACCATATCCGAGCTGGTATGATCAGATAAAATACCCGCCGGGCTACACGATACCGAAATTCCATGTGTACAAGGGGACAGGCAATCCCCATCAACATGTCGCTCAGTTCAGGGCTCTTTGTGGCAACACCGGCGGTGATGATAAGCTGTTGCTTCGCCAATTCGTCGGCAGTTTATCGGAGACGGCGTTTGAGTGGTACTCCGAGCTTCCGAACGACTCCGTCAAAACTTTCGCAGAGATGGAGTTGCTATTCACTCAGCGATTCGCGAGTGCCAGCGAACGCACCCCAATAACGGCTTTGATCAATGCAAGGGTGAAGCCGGGCGAAACTTGGGTTCAATATGCAATCCGATGGCGGAACTTGTGGTCGAAGTGCGAACAGCGCATCGAAGAAGCACCAGCGGTGGGCATGTTCGTGGGCACCCTAGACCCTCATGCAACTATTTCACAGTTCATGATGTTCTTTAAACCGACCATGTTCCAGGCTTTAATCGATAAGCTAGCCCAGATGGATCAAATGGGCCATAGACCGTCTCCCCCGAAGCCGGAACCTCGAAACAACAAGGGTAAAGGGAAGTCGACCTTCATCGCGAACACTCAACAACAGCCCAGTGCCCTAAAGCTAGCAGATCAACCGGAAGAGAGACGGCGCTATTACAATGAGAAAATGAACCGTCCTTACTCGTTCCCACGGGACAAGACGAAGAGGCTGTTCGAGCTGGCTATGCGCAACAGGTTTATCAGTTTGCCGAATCCCAGGCGACCGCCGCAACCCAGCGAAATGAATAATCCCAATTACTGCCCTTACCACCAAACGGTAAGTCACCCGATCGAGGATTGCTTCGTCTTTAAGGGATGGATCGAGGATCAATACCTACAAAGCAAGTTTGCGCTATCCGAGTAGTGGAAGGTAAACCCACCACAACCGCACACTCCTAAGAAGACTGACACACCGGGGGCAACTTGTTCTTTTGTTGAAGAAGCTCCATGGGAGGTCGTGCTTTCAGCCAAAACCAAAAGGATGCTGAATGATCTCCAGACATGCCCGGCGATCAGGTGGAAGAACCCGCTGGAACCTCAGATCATCGAAGGGATGCTGAAGCCGCGCCTAACTCCAAAGATTGGTGGTGATGGCCCAAGCACTCACGCCCAGCCGCCGAAATCATCGAAAAAGAAGAAGAAATCCAAGAAGCCCGTGAAGCCTGGTGACGAGCGCACGGACCTACAAAAGCAGATCGACGCGCTGGAAGGGTATAACCAGAAGGCGCGGACTCCGATCACGCTCCAAGAGTTTCTCTGCCACGTCCTTCAAGACGAAGATGATGAGGAAGACTCGTCGGATGGATCCGAGGATTACACAGCAAGTTGTCGTGTGATCTCTCACTCATTAGTAGACAATGAAGATGCTCCTTGCACCGAAAGACTGGGGTCAAGTCATGAACCGGAACTTCCAGGGCCATCAGACAAAATGATCGACGCATTCATGAACAAAGCTCTCCTGAAAAGTAAAGCTGATCGGGAGCGCGAGGTGGCCATATTTGAAAGAGCCAAACACCGGCGATTGGACGAAAAAGTCAAGACACTCCCGCCAAATCAAAAGACATCCGTTGCGGATAAAAACAAGTTCAAGACGAGGAAAAGGTTTGCTAAAGCCATGTCAATGGGAATGAAGCTACCACCCTTCGAAGAAAACACTCCCGGTAAAGCAGAGATGCATCCTAGCTAATGCTCATATCATCGAAAGATTTCGCACCCCACCGAGGAGTGCAATGCTTTTAAAAGATGGTGGCAGGGATATGTTGCTCACCGGCAACATTTTAAGCGGATGAAATGCAAAACTCAGCGAGAGCAAAGAAGTACGAATGAGGAGTATAAAAGAGACACCGGTAACTGTCGCATGGTCAATACCGGGGGATCGCAAATTCTCACTTTCGGAAGCGACTCTGATGAAGAAATGGCTCTTGACCCCCTCTTTAAAGAATTCGTATTGGGAGAGGAGGAAGAACCGAAGGTCTGTGAAAACATTCAGCTGCGCAATCGCACGCTTCCGGAAAAGAATCTCGGATCTACGAGTAAAAAAGATAAGGGAAAAGAAAAGGTCTCTGAGGATATCGCCCTGGATGACCAAGTCATAAAAGAGCTGACCGCCAAGGACCCGCCAAAGAAAAGTAAGATGGACTATAACGTTCTGGTGCACTTGAGAAAGTTACCATCGCAACTCAGTATTCTTGACACCCTTCTACTATCCAAAGAAGCGAGAGATTCATTGATCAAGGCGCTCCAAGAACCAGAGTAATTCCAAGCTTTTCTCGCCGAAGGAAAGATGAAGTACGAGCAGGAGGAAATACATACAGCCGATATCACCTTCGGAGACGAAGACCTCCTCCTTGGGACGTGCGAGCACAACTGTCCCCTCTATGTCTCGGGATAGTGCCACGATATAAAGACAGGAAAAATCCTGGTCGACAATGGGTCTTCCGTCAATCTTCTCAACGTACGAGTCTTGAAGGAAATCTGCATGAGTGTCCAGCATCTCGCTCGTGATAAAATCACCATCTCCGGCTTTGACTCCCAGTCATCACGGACTCTCGGGTCCGTGATATTGACATTACGATTCGGGCTACTTATTACGGATATCAAATTTCATGTCATTGACGCCAAGACATGCTACAATGCTTTACTCGGCCGGCCTTGGTTACACGAGTACAACATCATCCCTTCTACATAACATCAGTGTATGAAATACTTTAAGGATGGTCTCGAGTATACCGTAACGGGAGAGCTGAACCCATTCTTCATGAACGAAATCCGTAAGTACGAAGATGCAAAATATTTCCTGCCAGATTTCGAAGACACGGAGAGATATCACAAGCCGGAGAACAAAACTATCACTACCATTCCGGTCTTCGGGAGTGATACTGAAGAAGAGAAGCGATAGTTTATTCAGGCCCACCCCAGTACAACAAGCCAGGACCGTCCGCTCCTATGTTGATCTTTGGTAGCGACTCGGAAGATGAAGTCCATGCTATATTCTCCGCTCGGCCTTCGGTACAAGCATTCGCTGGTAATAATCAAAGTTTGCAAATTGCCATGGTCCCATCCAAACATCATAAAGAATTAGACGCGCTTGATACCTACAGTGTGGAAGAGCTACAGACGTTCTATGTCCCTCCCAGGCGAGAAGGCGAAAAGGCGATCCTATTCTACCGCTCCGGGGAAACTAAAGTGGAGAAAGAAATCTGGCACGGCGCGGATCCTACGCTTGACAGGCTCCAGCCCATCCGTCTGCCTAGATATTATACAGAAGGCTTGAAAAGACTGTTGAAGCGCCAAGGGATACCCCTTAAACAAACTGCTCGGCAAGCACGGTTCTATAACAGGATCTGGAATGTCCTTGGAACTCAGCGCAAGTTGCTCAATGGGAGAATGGAAGCAATCGGGCTTGGATACGTTCGGTCCAAGGAACGGGAGCTACTCCGTGACTGCTATGTCGTATATGACTTTGATGAAGAAGGAGATGCTCAATGGGAGAGTGCTAATCCTAAACCAGAAAAAGTCCCTGATTGATGTGAAAAAGTGTGTTTTTGTTAGTAGTTAACCGCAATCAGAACGGTGTCGCGCGTAGCTAGACCGAGGTGAGTACGGGTCGTCCTCTGGGAAACATGGAACCTTTTATTTTTACTTTAGATGTGTTGAGAAAGAGAGGAGGAATAAAGAATTTTGTGAAAAGATTCTAGATCTACTTTAAACAAGAATGTAAAATATAGATCTAGATTATTTTAGAGATTTAAATAATATTATAATAGGGCTTGTAGGGTTCGTTAGGATTTAGTAGTTATGGACGATTAATTAAAGTTACCATTTTTATCCATTAATAGATTTAGAACTAGAACGACGGTGATGCGTGTAGATTAGGGTTTCTGGAGGGAAAAGGAATCCCACTCTTAACCCTTATCTCGACACGGAACTCCGTTTATTTCTAGCCTTTACCAAAACAATCATTAATCTAATCTCTAATCGCGGTCGGAACTAGCAAGGAATTGCTAGTGCGCCCGATTAGGATGTTAATGATTATTTTAATAAAGTTCCTAAACTTTATAGGACTTAAAAAGGGTTTAATTATTTTCATCGCCCATTAGCCTACCCTAATCCTACGAACCCTAACAAGCGGAGAATTACTCGCGCATGTTGGGAGAAGAAGATGAAAAGAAAGAGAGGGAAAACATAATGTAAAACAAACAATTAAATAAAAACTACCTTTATTAATCAACTCCTTCAAGCTACACTTTTAATCCATAGAAAATGATTACAAAACTTGATTTGCTTCTCGATCTTTCCTAAGGAGGTAGTCGAACAATCGATGATCAGCCTGGATGCGTGAGCGTCGGGAGCTTCGTGATCTCTTCGGCTTGATGGTTTTTCCAAGAGGCTCTCGATGCCTTTTTATAGTGCAAACCCAGAATTTTATTGTTGAGAAGTTGGTAAAATATAGTTTGGATTCACACCAGAAAATCTTGCATAACAACTCCTCATTATTGCGGCGGATCCGCGGCCCAAGGGTGTGTTTGGCCGCGGATCCGCACTCAAGGGATGTGATCAATTGATGATTTTTCTTGTGCTTTCATCTGGTGACATTTGGCAATCCTAGGCATCTTCATATTTCAGAAATCTTCTCTCGGTTGCTTCCAGACTTGGTCTCCAAGTTTGCATCTTAATTTGGCAAGATTTCTTCAACAAATTGATTTGTTTGTTAAATCCTGCATAACAACTTGGAAAATTCTGCACAACAACTCAAATAAGATTTTAGTAGACTTTGTTCTACTAGGATTAGGTCAATAATATTTGCATACATTTTCTTACCAAAATGATAATTAAAATATATTAACACATGGAAAATAATGTTTTTACACATAAACCCTCATATGTATAATATATTATAATAAAGTCCTTTTTTAATATAAAAATGGTAGGAAAAATATACTACAAATGTGCAGTTTTATCGACTGAACAAATACCCCCAAACTTATCTTTGATCGTACCGAGCAAACTAGTTTATTTAAGAGGAGAAAAAAAAGAGAAAACTAAGCACACTTTCCTAGGCAGACACGATTGCACTGAGCACGTGCAACAAGCCGTTAAACCTCTAGGTGTCCCTAGTAGGAGGAGTGTTGTCTCCTGAGGGTTTTCAGCGAATTACACCCACAAAATCCTATAACAAAAGAAAGATGGTGAAATTTACATATAAAGATAAGAACCATAAAAGAAATACTTTGAAAAGAAGAGTTTCCAACTATACTAGCTTTTCAGTTGTCATGAGCCCTATCTTAATAGTCATGAAAAAATGTTAGAAATCACATCATCCCTCAATAAAACATCGTCTTTATTCTTCATTCCTACCTTTTATCCAAACATTGATCATATAACCCCACGTGTGTGTAAAGAACATCCCTACACTCGGAGAATTCAATTCAAGCTATCATACTCTTGTCCATCTACCTCAGTACTTTTTAATTTTATGAATACTTAGGTTTGCTCACACCTTTTCATGCGACCGTTAATACTTCTTGAGGTACTAACCGACCGATTACTCAAGTGCTTGCTGATTTGGTGATAGTATTTTCCTCGTCTTGCACCACATAAGGCTTAGCAGTGACTCCCAGACCAGTTGGCCTTAGGGCACTAGGTGAAGAAGCACCCACGCTATATTTTTTTTATTGCTGCCTTGGCGATAACAAAACCAGTGTTCATTTTTTTTTCTTTTCACCATTTTTATATTTTCTTCATTTTTTTTCATTTCCTTCATACTTTGGCTTTTAGACAAGAGCATTTCAAGGTATCCTCTACTATCCCAAGTTTCAAGACGTGTGTAAGTGCATATTGTAGGGTATCAACATTCAAATATTTGGCTTCCAGAATAGAAACTATTTTTCAGACTTATTTTTATCCTCAGATTAGTGACTTCCTTCATTTTACTAACCCTTGGGACAACAGCTCATAACTACTTATTACTAGTTTGTTTAAGAAAACTTCTAATTTTCTTGGTTTTCTTAAACTATTCTTATCTTTTGGATATAATTTTTCACTTTCTACTCGTTTGTTATAAATTTTAGATTTTTTTTTTAAAATTTTTGAAAATGTTGTGCTTATGCAAAATATGATGCAAATTGATGTGTAAATAAGCACAAACCTCCCCCAAACCTGTTTACAGCAGTGTCCTCACTGATGTCATCTGTTAAGCTCAAAAAAGCTGTAGACTTGGGAGGAAATTATTAATGGGGGCAAGAATATATGAAAGTGAAAATCCTCCCCCAAACTTATTTTAGGCTCACAATTTTGTAAAAATCATTTTCTTTCAAGAGCCAAAATATACCACCCCTCCCCCAAACTTGAGTTAAACATTTTTAATCTTTTAAAATCACATGAGGGGGTCAAGGTTATTGGTCAATGCCAAGCTTTGCAAAGACCGAAGGTCAACACCAACCATTCAAAAATTTTATCGATGAAGCACCAAGGTTGGTGGAAGAACATGTCACCTATTGACGTGAAGAAGTGGGGAGGTGACAAGAGGTGTATTGGAAAAGGATTGCGTCTCAATTTGGAGAGACGACACAGTGATAGTAATGATGGATTACTCGCATTGTCATGATTGTCCAAAAGAGGGGGTGGAGGTCCAATTTCTTCATCTTGGAGTTGATTCATCTCAACACCCGTGTCTTGTAAAAATGCGAGTTCATCAGCGAAAATTTCCTCAAAGCTTTCATCGATACCCCGAAAAATAATGTCATCAGAAAAAATGGGGTGATCGTCAGACTCAATATAAAGTTCCTCATTAGATGTTGACCCGGATAACTCGGAGGAAGAGTAAATGGTTGGGTCAAACAACAACATATGAAAAGAGTCTGTATCATGAGGTTGATCAAATTCGCTACTGTCGACATCCATTAATTCGACAGAACACACATGAGCATAGGGTTCGGAGGGTTCACTTCCCAACTTGTAAATGTTAAGCTCAATTGACTTCTTTCCAAAGGATAGGGTCATAGAGCCGTTTCTACAATTAATTACTGCGTTGGAAGTGGCCAAAAAGGGTCGACCGAGTATCACCGGGATTTGATTACGTGGGTTCGCTACAGGTTGTGTATCTATAAAGATAAAGTCCACAGGGAATATGAATTCCCCGACTTTGATTAACACATCCTCTAGCTCACCCCTTGGTTGGGTGATAGATCGATCGGCCATCTGAAGAGTGCAATACGCAGGTTTTAACTCTCCGATCCCTAATTGCTCATACACAGAATACGGAAGCAAGTTAACACTAGCACCAAGATCGAGTAGAGCACGATTGATATTTTTACCCCCAATAGAAATTGAAATTGTAGGACTTCCGGGGTCCTTTCATTTCTTGGGAAGTTGTTGTGTAAAAGCTGTGCTCACATTACTCGTAAGGAAAACTTTTTTAGGTACTTGAACTTTTCTCTTCCTGGTGCACAAGTCCTTTAGGATTTTCGCATATGACGGAACTTGTTGAATAGCATCTAGGAGAGGAATGTTTATGTTAACTTGCTTAAAAATTTCCACAATCTTCTCCATTTGTGGACTTGGTCTGTTGCCCCTTAACCTGTTTGGATAAGGTGCTTGATCAATAAGTTTTGGGTCCAACGTTTGTGGAGAAGACTGTGGCGACGGATTCGATCCCAAAATTGGAGTGGGCATCGACTTAGATAGATTTGGCGAAATGTTCGAGCCTTGGGGAAAACGGAGAATAGGCTCGGATGAAGGTGGGAGACTAGACGAATTAGGGGAAGAAGAAGAAGAAGGGGTATCAAATGTGTCACTATCATCAAATTGCTCACCCACTTGGTTATTCAGCACTCTCCCCGATCTCAACGTAGTAATGACATTTACATTATGACTTTGTGAATGGCCAGGATTCGGTAGGGGTTGAGATGGGAGTTTCCCTTTCTCTCTCGCACTCATTGCGGCGTTTAACTGTGCGATTTGGTTTTCTATTGATTTAATACTCTCCCCATGGGAGGAGGAGTTTTTCGTTAGGGTATCAATAGAAGACCTTATCTCAGCCGAATTTTGCATGGATTGTTTCATGAACATATCCAAAGTTTGTGCAAGTGAGTTGTCAGTACCGGCCACTTGTGGTGTAGAAATGTTGGCCGGATTTTGGAAATTTTATGACTGAAAGGGGGGCTGATTCTGTGGTTGTGGTTGCTGTGGAGGAGGTCTTTGATAATTACTTTGTTGGTTTTGATTCCAAGCAAAGTTAGGATGATTCCTCCATCCTTGATTATATGTGGAAGAATAAAGATCATTTCTAGGTCGCTGCTGAAAAACAGCATTAGCTTGAAACGATGCATTCATAGGACATTCTTCCGTTAAGTGTGAAGGATCCGAACAGCAACCACAGACAGTCTTAGGAAGCGTGACCTGATTTAGGGAGAATGTTGAGAACTTGTTTTCAATAGCATCGAGTTTCTTCTGAATCGCTGCCATTTCGGCTTTTACTGCGATAGAAACGTCGAGCTGATGAATACCTCCCTTAGTTGAAGGTGGTCTTACGCTTTCCCACTGCAACGTGTGTTCAGCAAGGTCTTCCAGATATTTCCATGCTTCACCGTCATCTTTAGACATGAAATTGCATTGACACATTGTTTCAAGCATCTGCTTTGTCGCTGGATTAATGCCCTCACATATAATCCGACATAAATCCCATCTTTGTATTCCGTGATGGGGGCATTGGACAAGCAGATCTTTGAAACGTTCAAAGCACTTCCAAAATGGTTCATTGGGAAGCTGGGTGAACTGGTTGATCTCGCTCCTAATATGTGCAGTCTTATGATTTGGGTAAAACTTCTTAAGAAATGCTACAACAAATTCATCCCAATTAGTGATAGAGTGTGCGGCAGTATTGTAAAGCCATTTTTCTGCCAAGTCGCACAGTGTGAATGGGAGAAGACGTAAGCGCATAGCATCTAAGGTCAATTGTGAAGTACCCATCATTGCGCATACGTTTTCGAATTTGGTGATGAAAACGTCGCGTCTTCCGACTCAAGCCCGTGAAATTTGGGCAGCAGATTGATGTAGTGGGGTTTAATTTCGAAATTATCCCCGTTAGGTGGTGGAAGAGACAGACAAGTAGGAAGAGGACCACGAATAGGATAGCATCTCTCTTGGAGAGAGATGCGCAGTGGATTCTGCTCACCTGCGGGCGGTGGCAGCGTGGTGTTATAATTAGATGGAGTGCCGTCCATCACGGTCGATGTGGTGTGTGGTGGGGGAAAAGAAGATGAAGAAGTACCGACTTCGGTGTCGATAGAAGGAACGCGGACAAGACGGGCATTAGGATCCCGTGTCCAGCCGAGCATGCACTAAGCGGGTTTAGTGCAAGTGGCAGCGTGTGTGTGATTTAAAATTGGCTTGTTTGAAAAATGTGGGACTCAAGACAAATCTCCCTAAGATGCACAAGCAACCCTCGAACTAAGGTCACCTAGGTCCAGTCTCTAGACCGCTCCTAGACTTCCAAAGGACAAGCCGCAGGATAAATCCTCTACCGCCTCCGTACTACTCTTGTAGCGAGGTAAGTGCCAGGTAAGTGGGAAGGAACCACCACGACAGTGGGCCTAATTAAAAACCACTAGCCTTTGTCACACTTGCCTAGGCACTACAAAAGTAATGCGGATAAACGATAGATTACCCACGACCTTCTTCTGTCCTTATTGAGCGCGACAGTCCTTAGAGTCTGGTCTAGATATTTTTTAAATTAATGAAGGGTTGATCTATATGCTCGGTTTGTGATTTGTGGGGCTTAGGAAGGGTGATGAAATCCCCACCTAATCTTGATTTGGTCTTTGCCCCTTAAAGTCCGTATTAAATATGCAAAACAAAACCAATCACAAAACTTTTGCAAAAAGATTTTTGAGCGGCGCAATTTTGCAAAGAATCCTGCAGAAAATAGATTTTATTGGATTTGAGGAGAGAGAGAAGGAGTTGAGAATCTTACCAGAGAGTTCTGTAGCCCTAATCCCTCCAAGCAGCCGCGTTTCCGCCGCAGGAAGCACCTTTGTGCCGCGGTTCCGTCGCGAGGTGGATGGATCGCTTGCTGAAAATTTTTCTGTGATCTCCTTTGCTCCTCTGGATCTCTAAATATGTCTCTGTTTCCTGTTTTTCTCAATTCTGTGACTCCAGATCTCCTTGCAAAAATCCATGCACAAATCGTTAAATATGCAGTTTGCAGTTTTGTTTTAATAATGATATGGCTCGTCTAAGAATTCAACACAAATAGTAAAAATAAAAAATTACGCACGTATCCCCGGCAGCGGCGCCATTTGATTGATGTGAAAAAGTGTGTTTTTGTTAGTAGTTAACCGCAATCAGAACGGTGTCGCACGTAGCTAGACCGAGGTGAGTACGGGTCGTCCTCTGGGAAACATGGAACCTTTTATTTTTACTTTAGATGTGTTGAGAAAGAGAGGAGGAATAAAGAATTTTGTGAAAAGATTCTAGATCTACTTTAAACAAGAATGTAAAATATAGATCTAGATTATTTTAGAGATTTAAATAATATTATAATAGGGCTTGTAGGGTTCGTTAGGATTTAGTAGTTATGGACGATTAATTAAAGTTACCCTTTTTATCCATTAATAGATTTAGAACTAGAACGACGGTGATGCGTGTAGATTAGGGTTTCTGGAGGGAAAAGGAATCCCACTCTTAACCCTTATCTCGACACGGAACTCCGTTCATTTCTAGCCTTTACCAAAACAATCATTAATCTAATCTCTAATCGCGGTCGGAACTAGCAAGGAATTGCTAGTGCGCCCGATTAGGATGTTAATGATTATTTTAATAAAGTTCCTAAACTTTATAGGACTTAAAAAGGGTTTAATTATTTTCATCGCCCATTAGCCTACCCTAATCCTACGAACCCTAACAAGCGGAGAATTACTCGCGCATGTTGGGAGAAGAAGATGAAAAGAAAGAGAGGGAAAACATAATGTAAAACAAACAATTAAATAAAAACCACCTTTATTAATCAACTCCTTCAAGCTACACTTTTAATCCATAGAAAATGATTACAAAACTTGATTTGCTTCTCGATCTTTCCTAAGGAGGTAGTCGAACAGTCGATGATCAGCCTGGATGCGTAAGCGTCGGGAGCTTCGTGATCTCTTCGGCTTGATGGTTTTTCCAAGAGGCTCTCAATGCCTTTTTATAGTGCAAACCCAGAATCTTATTGTTGAGAAGTTGGTAAAATATAGTTTGGATTCACACCAGAAAATCTTGCATAACAACTCCTCATTATTGCGGCGGATCCGCGGCCCAAGGGTGTGTTTGGCCGCAGATCCGCGCTCAAGGGATGTGATCAATTGATGATTTTTCTTGTGCTTTCATCTGGTGACATTTGGCAATCCTAGGCATCTTCATATTTCAGAAATCTTCTCTCGGTTGCTTCCAGACTTGGTCTCCAAGTTTGCATCTTAATTTGGTAAGATTTCTTCAACAAATTGATTTGTTTGTTAAATCCTGCATAACAACTTGGAAAATTCTGCACAACAACTCAAATAAGATTTTAGTAGACTTTGTTCTACTAGGATTAGGTCAATAATATTTGCATACATTTTCCTACCAAAATGATAATTAAAATATATTAACACATGGAAAATAATGTTTTTACACATAAACCCTCATATGTATAATATATTATAATAAAGTCCTTTTTTAATATAAAAATGGTAGGAAAAATGTACTACAAATGTGCAGTTTTATCGACTGAACAGTCCCCGACGTAAAAATGCCCAGTCCATCGTTCGAAGAACAAATGGACAAGCTTATAAAGAAGGCTGGTCAAAAAGTTCGAAACGACCATAACCGCGAAATGGCCATCTACGAGAAACCCAGGACGCAACGCCTTCTCCAACAGGCTGCGAGAAATGAAGATGCCGCTCCCTGTCAACCTGTTGTAAAATAGGCCCGGCGCAGAGGCGGAAACAAGTCAAAAAGCGAAAAAGGCGTTCGACAGCGACAAAGCGGGACCAAGAAGTCGCGCGAGCGGGAATCGAGCGGTCCGGATTTGTCCCTTATGAAAAAGATGAGTCGAGCATACTCTTTTCCTCAAGACAAGACAAAGAAGATACTTGACCTCGCTATAAGACATCAAATGCTTACACTCCCGGAGTCCAAACACCCTGAGCAAGCCAACGAGGTCTCTCACCCAGATTATTGCTCTTATCACCGAGCAATAGGACATCCTTTCGAAGACTGCTTTACCTTTAAGAACTGGGTCGAAGATCAATATCAGCTCGGCAAGTTCGCTCTATCCGACAGTTGGAGGATAACTCCGCCGCAGAAGCATGAACCCAAATCCACGAGAGTAGAACCAGATACACATCGGTCTTCGAAGCGAACTCGCACTTGTCATATGATAACGATATCAAAAGAAGAGCCCGAGAATATGGATGAACTTCCCTGGTGCTTTGAAAACAATGATGACGAGGTGATCTCAGAGTTTCCACCGGCGACAAAAGAGCTGGAAGATGGAATACACACTACTGCAGATAACCTCAAGAACATTGATTTGGGGACGGCAAATGACCCGCGACCAACATTTGTCAGTGAGTTGCTATCTGAAGAAAGGGTGGCTGCGTTAAAAGACGTGCTTATGCAGCATAGAGATTGCTTCGCATGTAACTATTCCGAAATGCCAGGATTAGATCCAGAGATTGCTGTCCATAAACTGGCAATATCCCCGGACGTCAAGCCAATCAAACAAGCACTGAGAAGAATGCGGCTCGAGCTTGAGATGAGCATCAACGCCGAGGTCAAGAAGCTGATTGACTCTGGCTTCATCCAAGAAGTTCAGTATCCTGACTGGATCGCCAACATTGTCCCGGTGATGAAGAAAAATGGGACAGTGCGCATACGTGTGGACTTTCGGGATCTCAATAAAGCCTGCCCGAAGGACGATTTCCAAGTACCGGTCACTGAGCTGATGATAGACAACACGTCCACTCACGAAGTTTTCTCCTTCATGGACGGCTCATCAGGATATAATCAGATAAAGATGCATCCCGAAGATCAGAAGCATACCGCTTTCCGGACCCCTTTAGGCATATTCTGCTACAAGGTGATGCCCTTCGGTCTAAAGAACGCCGGTGCCACCTATCAGAGGGCCATGACAAAGATCTTCGTTGACCTTATACATGAAATCGTCGAATGCTATATCGACGACCTCGTGGTGAAAAGCAAATCATACGAGGAACATCTCGAGCATCTGAAGATCGTGTTTCAACGCCTTCGGCAATATAACTTGAAGATGAACCCACTCAAATGCGCGTTCGGGGTGTCCTCAGGCAAATTCCTAGGATTCATCGTCTGACACCGAGGTATCGAGATAGATCCATCGAAGATCAAGGCGATCATGGAAATGCCCCCGCCAAAGACTCTCAAACAATTGCGATCTCTCCAAGGGAAGCTCGCGTACATCCGGCGATTTATAGCCAATTTTCCAGGCAAGTGCCGCCCTTATAGTCACCTGATGAAGAAGGGAACCCCTTTCGTTTGGGATCACAAATGCCAAGGCGCACTAGACGAAATCAAGCAGTATCTGCAGAACCCGCCAGTGCTGGCTGCTCCGGTCAGGGGAAAGCCTCTCATTCTGTATACAACCGCCCTTGAAGGTTCCTTAGGCGCATTATGGGCACAAGAGAACGACCAAGGGAAGGAGAGAGCCCTCTACTATTTGAGTCGAGCTCTACTGGGGACAGAAACCAATTACTCCCCCATCGAAAAACACTGCCTGACGTTGATTTTCGCGATAACGAAACTCCGGCACTATGCATTGGCGCATGAAGTCCGTCTCATATCGAAGGTGGACCCTCTCAAATATTTGATGTCAAAGGCCGTACTGACGGGACGGCTCACTAAATGGGCCCTGCTCTTGATGGAGTTCTCGATAACTTATCAATCTCTTAAGGCAGTGAAAGGCCAGGCCATCGCCGATTTCCTCGCTGAACATCCGATACCGGCCGATTCCCCTTTGAATTGCGAACTGCCAGACGAACATGCGTTTGATGCGATCGACGGTGGTGGTATCCGGTGGGAGCTTTATTTTGATGGAGCGTCTTCCATGAAGAAGCGCAAACAGAACACGCCCATAATCAAATCAGGGGTAGGCCTTATCTTCGTGACCCCACAAGGAGGGATAATGCGATTCGCCTTCTCCTTGACAGAGCCGAGGACGAACAATGAAGCCGAATATGAAGCTTTGATAGCAGGCCTCGAGATCGCCATCGACATAGGAATTGAAAACCTCCTCATATACGGAGACTCCCAACTGATCGTTAGTCAAGTAAATGGCGACTACCAAACATGCAAACCAGAGTTGGTGAAGTACGGTGAAAAGGTGCAGCAACTGTTGACCCAAATTCCTTCTTACACTTTGGAAAGCATACCGCGTGCGGAAAATAGCAAGGCGGACGCGTTAGCCAAGCTTGCTAAAGAATTGGCCGACGAGAACCTCGATGACGTAAGGATCGTTGTGCAAAGCCGTCGGGTCCTTGCACCGGCGGAAATATCTCCGAAATCATCCGAGAAAAAGGAAGCGACTGAACAGATGGCCTGCAAATAAAAGACCAAGAAATGGTCGAGGATTGGAGAGAAGCCTTTATAGACTACTTCAAATCCCGTCGAACGCCTGAATATGCGTCCTCAAGACATCAGCTCACGAAGCGAGCCCTATCTTTCACCTTCGTCAATGATACTCTGTACAAGAGGTCATTTGATTCTCTGTGGTTGAGATGCCTGGGACCTGAAGAAGTGAAGAGAGTCGTTCAGGAAGTTCATGACGGGCTTTGCGGTTCTCACCAAGCAGGACCAAAGATGAAGTTGAAGATTAAACGGATGGGCTACTACTGGCCCACGATGATTTAGGACTGTCTCGAGTATGTGAAGCAATGCCACTCATGCCAAATCCATGGGGACTTTATCCATCAGCACCCAAATCCACTACACCCAACAGTGGCTAGCTGGCCGTTTGAAATGTGGGGAACTGACATAATCGGCCCCATCGAACCAGCATCGTCTAGAGGACATCGTTTCATTTTGGCGACGACTGATTACTTCTCCAAATGGGCAGAAGCAGTACCGCTGAGGGAAGTGAAGACGGAGAATATCCTCCATTTCTTCAAGACGCACGTCATTTATCGGTTTGGAACTCCGCGACGGATCATATTTGATAACGGGCCAGCCTACAGAAGCCATAAGATCAGCCGTTTCGCACAACAGCACAACATAGACTGGAGATACTCCTCAGTTTAGAATCCCAGAGCTAACAGTCTAGCTGAGGCTTTCAATAAGACCTTGACGAAGATCGTGAAGAAGACGGTGTCCCGAAATAAGAAGGACTGGCACGAGAGACTGCATGAAGCTCTCTGGGCATATTGAACTACGTTCAAAACGGCCACGAACACAACGCCGTACGCGTTGGTATTCGGTACAGAAGCGGTACTCCCCCTTGAGATAGAGTTACCCTCTCTACGAGTGGCAGTCCATTATGAGCTCACGAACGAAGAGAATGCTCACCTTCGGCTTGAGGAGCTTGATGCCCTTGATGAAACCCGGCTCATAGCGCAACAAAATCTGGAGGCTTATAAAACAAAGATGACGCGCTCTTACGAATGATTGATTAGGCCGAGGACATTCCGCCAAGGTGAACTCGTGCTAGTGGTCAAAAGACCTATGATCCCCAATCGTGCTAAATGAGGGAAATTTGAGCCGAATTATGAAGGCCCGTACATCATAGACAAGGTCTACCACGGTGGAGCCTACCTACTCATGGACATGCATGGTGAAAGACCTTTCAGGCCGATAAACGGTCGCTTCCTGAAGAAGTACTACGCTTGACGAGTCACGGTCTAGGTCAATGATAGATGACGACGACTATGTCCGCTCGCTATCTTCCTAAGCCCAAACTCTATAAGTAGTAACCGGCTTACTTTACAATGGATCGAAACGTCCTTAAACTAACAACGGACCGAAACATCCTTAAACTAACGGCGGACCGAAACGTCCTTAAACTAACAACGGACCACTATGTCCTAAAACTAGCCGTTGACCGAGATGTCGAAAAACTACGGCGGATTGCAGCATCCCAAAGCTGATACAAAAAAAAGAAAAAGAAAAGAAAAAAAACGGTATGTCCATAAGCAAAATGGGCACGGATGAAAACCCGAAAGGGCTCCGTGAGTAAAAACAGCAGGGCTACCGGTGAGTCTTGTGAAAACCCGAAAGGGCGCAACCTCATTATATATATAAAAAAAAGAATAAAAAAATAATAATAAAAACGGTATGTCCATAAGCAAAATGGGCACGGATGAAAACCCGAAAGGGCTCCGTGAGTAAAAACAACAGGGCTACCGACGAGTGTTTGTGAAAACCATGTTCCCCTCCAAATGACGGCGCGACGTAGAGATGTCTTGCCTGAGATTCGGGGCAGATGCTAATTGGTTTTATCCGTCTACCTCTCCGAAGATGCCAAGTTGATTTATGGCACCGTATATCGGAGGTTTAGACGGATGCGGCCGATGTAGCAGACTTCGTCAGATTTCCCCTCGTTTGAGGGGTTTTGATTGTAGGGATGCTCTTCCCTGCAGGCGCAAGCCCCTGCAGTTAATTACGTTACCGCATCGCGGTAACCACTTTCTTCTTCTCCAGAAATTTCACTTCGTGTCGTGTGTGTTTGTTTTGTTTGTGGATGCCCGTGGATTGTATACGGAGACTAAATTATGCCGTCGCCCGTAGGACGTGGATTAGTCCAAATCCGTATTTACTTAGATTTGGATTTGGTGTTTTGGTTTAAGGATATGTTAGCCATATTGAGGCTAAGATCAACTTAAACGTTCGTTAAGGATACGTTAGTCTGATTTGAGACTAAGATCAACTTAACGGAAGAGCATTTAGGGAGCTCTATTGTTCCAGTTTAGGGACGTAGTAGTCCGTTTAATGTATGGCCGTCGGGACCCGTCACCCCTCTGACGACGTTGAAGGATTACAACGATAGGTGTCAGAGGAGTTCGGAGATGTACCCTTGAACCAAAGTTGATTAGGGAATCTGTAGTCCGGTTTGGGACTAAAGTCTATTTGAATGTTTAAGGATACGTTAGCCGTGTTTGAGGCTAAGATCAACTTAAACGGTATCATTTAGATCCGACAAAAGAGCGTTTGGGGGCTCTATTGTTCCAGTTTAAGGACGTAGTGGTCCATGGGTAGTTTAAGAACATTACGGTCCATTTTTCCCGTTTTGGGGACGGATGCTAGTTTAAGGACGCATAAGTCCATGGGTTTAAGGACCCCACCGTCCGTATGGTTGTGTTTAAGAACGCATTAGTCCATTAGTTTAAGGACGCATAAATCCGTGGGTTTAAGGACCCCACAGTCCGTATCTTGGTTTAAGGATGTATAAGTCCATGGGTTTAGAGACCCCACAGTCCGTATTGTCGGTTTAAGGACGCATAAGTCCATGGGTTTAGGGACCCTACAGTCCGTATGGTTGTGTTTAAGGACGCATTAGTCCATTAGCTTAAGGACGCATAAGTCCGTGGGTTTAAGGACCCCACAGTCCGTATCTTGGTTTAAGGACGCATAAGTCCATGAGTTTAAGGACCCCACAGTCCGTGTCGATGTGTGGTTGTCGGGACCCGTCACCCCTCTGACTTCGTTGAAGAATTACAACGATAGGTGTCAGAGGAGTTCGGAGATGTACCCTTGAACCGGATGTAAATTGATTTAAGAGAGCAGTCTTGCTCAGTTAATTTAATTTGAGGACCTACGGCCATGATTGGGCTAAGTCCAGTTGAGAATATTCAATGTTTTTATCTTTGGCCTATTAGGCTTGTGCTAGGGCTTTGCCCCTGTTTAATAATACACTACATTTCATTCTGGCCTGCTAGGCCTTTTTGATTTGGGCTCTGTCCCTTTATTTATGATGCAGAGCATCTGTTTGGGCTCTGCCCTTCTT
Source organism: Agapanthus africanus (assembly GCA_030015575.1). Classification (NCBI taxonomy): domain Eukaryota; kingdom Viridiplantae; phylum Streptophyta; class Magnoliopsida; order Asparagales; family Amaryllidaceae; genus Agapanthus; species Agapanthus africanus. The sequence continues at coordinate 107,752,693 of CM057341.1, forward strand.
TAAAATAATGCATTGCATTTAATTTGGCCTGTTAAGCCTTTTTTAATTGGGCTTGGCCCTTCTGTAAATAATGCAGTGCATTAATTGTCTGACATTGGCTTGTCAGGCGCTTTGTGCCAATTATTGAGCGCAAGCGCACGTGGAGGTGACACGTGTCACGCTAGCGCAGTGCGCTGTGCCAGTACGCTGCGCTGTTGCGCTGTGATACGTGGCACGCTCTGGTGAGTTGCGCCAACTTTAAAGAGCAATGCTCTATTTTTAAAAGTGCATAGCGCAAGTGGTTATGATGCTGACACGTGGTGCTCTTTGGTGGCCTGCGCCAACCCAGGAGCGCAACAGTGCAGTTTTTGCAAGTGCAAGGCACTGTTTCAATTACTTGATCCAATTTTGGATTCAAGAAAAGAATCTTTAAGATTCCAGAACCAATGGTTCATAAAAAAGTGCAAGGCGCTGTTATTATTTATTTTTTATTGAAGATCATTGATCTTGTTCTTAGATCAATGATCTATTCAGAAGAAATTCTTCTTTTTTTATAAAGGTTTTTACCTTTTTTCTCTTCTTGAGTTTTTCTCTAAAATTCTTCAGAGTTCTCTCTATTCTTTGTGCTATTGTTTTTGATCTTGATGTTGATGATGATGTTGTTGATGTCTTTTGAATTTGGGGTCTAGAGGCCTTTATATAGTGCCCATCAATTTGTTAAATTTGTTAAAGAGATCCTTCTCTGAGTGATTTAGGGAATTTTCCCCACCGTTGGATCTTTGATCCAAGGGCTTCTGTTTTACAGAAGACAATCTTCTTGTTTTAACAAGAACAAAAAGATCTTACTAGAATTTTAATTCTATTTGGCGCAAACGCACCTGCGCTTGACACGTGTCGCGCAGTGCAGAGTGCAGCGCAACTGCGCTACCACGTGTCGCGCAGCGCAGAGCGCAGCGCAGATGCGCTGCCACGTGGCGCGCATCACAGAGCGCAGGTCAGCTGAAGCGTTGCTTCTTTAATTTTTTAATTTTTTATTTTAATTTTCAGAACAGAGCTTTGCTCTGATTGGGGGAAATATAAGCGTTGCTTCGTTTCCCGTCTTGGAATTTGAACAGAGCTTTGCTCTGATTGGGGTAAACAAATGCCCCCCACCGTTGCACTTACGTGGCCCCCAAACGTGAGCACAGCGGTGGCAGAATTCCAACCGTCGCGCCATCCCTTGGAAGTTGAACGGGCATTTGATGCGTATAAATAGGACCTTTGGTCCTCCACAAATGATCATCATCTTTTAAGATTTTTACTTTCAAAACTTCAGAGCCTTGCTCTTACCATCAAGAACTCCAAGAGTTAGAATTTCTTTAGAAAACATTTTTTAGGTAAATTTTTTTTTAATTAAATTAAATTAATTTTCATTGATAGAGCCTTGCTCTCAATAGATCCCTGATCTAAAGAAAACCCATTTAGGGTTTCACTTAGCAGAGCTTTGCTCTAAAAGGATCCAAAGAGAACTAAAGAGAACCCTGTTAGGATTCCATCAATAGAGTTCTGCTCTCTGAAAGATTTTTTCTTGTATATTCCTGATTCACCAATGGAGCTTTGCTCCTTCCAAATCATATAAAAGAACTCTTAAGAGTTTTTCATAGATCCTGGTGGTTAGAGATGACGTTCTATTTTTTAATGAATTATACCGTCTTGCTTAATCAGGCCATCTGCTAATTTTGTTAGGTTTCTTTTACAGAAGTAATGGACGCCCACATATACGACCTTGACGAGATCATTTCTTACGGGGACATCCGCCGACTTGGCCGTTCTCAAAATCGAGAATTTACTAACGCTGAGTGTGCCGAGATCATGAGTCGCTTCGACGCGTACAACGGTCAACTGCTTCCTCGGCGCTCCCCTCTGTTGAAGCTTATTATGGGAGCCATCTGAGAAGCGCTTCCCCTATTCTTTACCGGCGTGCCGCTTAGAGCATTGGACGCCGCCGAGGACAAGGTGCACTCAGTGTACCTGATGAACTTAATCTCGAAGAGACGGCGAGACAATCTTATCGATCTCTTGCACGAAGCCTTTCAACAGTCCGCCATTCTTGCTGCCTATCGGTGGGTGGAGGACATCAGTGGGGATCCCGACGCCCGTGCTCGTGAAAGGAAGCACACCAAGATGGTTCGCCATGCTTGGAAAGTCTTGGACAATGTCACTTTCGAGTTCCTCAATCCCTGTCCAGGATCTGAGGTTTTGCCATTGTAATGATCTGGACAATGTCCTTGTTTATTTCTTTATGATTGTAAGAACCCTTTGCCATATGAATGGAAAAATTTTTATTTCAGCTTGTCTTACTTCTCGTTCTGAGTCTTTTGCATATGCATGAATGGATGTGTCTCGAACGCTTGATCAAATGCAAATCGGATGTTCTTTCTGTCGCTTTCTTCTTTCTTTTATTACCAACATGTTACCTTAGTAAACCTGGTCGATGGATGATAGAGCGAGCATCTTGTCTTGGCTCCTCCAAGAGGTAATGATGGCTTAGGACGCAGGTTCAGATCTGCTGCCTAAGACTTCTCAACTTTATGAGCCGTGAGGGTCTCATAAAGACTTTTCTCCCTACGGATCGAGAGGATCTCATAGGTGTATTTTCTCCTTAGGAATCGTGAGGATTCCTAAGTGCGTTTTCTCTTATAAGTCGTAAGGATCGTATAAGAGAATTTTCCCTCTTACGAGTCGAGAGGACTCGTAAGCGGTTGTTTCTCTCTTTGTCGAGATTCAACTTTGGAGAGTGAGACCCGTAAATAGTATACAAGAGACCGTTTTAGGCCGACTAGCAGGGTCCCAGTGCTTAGGAAACAAGTTTTTTAATCCCTGCTGCCTAAGGCTTTATCTTACGAGTCGAGCCGCATCGAGAAGTTCTCGCAAAGACATCAGTTTCCTCACAAGTCGAGACGAATCGAGCATTTCTCGCAAGAACATCCTAACGTCACAGTTAACCTCTGCTCTTTACGACAGAAGTCCGTTAGGGTCTGTGGTACTTAGGGTTTTGGCCGTCGTACCGTCGCATCAGCTGATATATTCCTCGATAGGCAATCGTGCTGTTCGAGTAGCCCTGCGACTGCCGTGTCTCTGATCCCTTCGGGGGCTGGACAAGACGTCTTCAAGCAATCCTCCTTGGCAGTTTGACCGTCGGAAGAGCAAGCGTTAGGAATTTTGCCATACCGCTTTTTACTTGAGGTTAGGCTCATTTTGGAGAGCCCCAATGAGTCATAACCACTCCGCGCTGGTGTGGGATGATCTCCGATAGTCTTTCAGGTTTTATATGAGTTGCCGTCAAGACCCCGAAGCTAGGAATTTGGCCTTTGCTTTGTTTGTTGACATTGTGTCTGCTGTATCGAGACGAATGTCGCGGTTGTCTCTAGGTTGCTGGTGAACCGTCGAGGTTTGGAACTAAGGATTTTGCCGTGGCTCCGTTAGTTTGATTGTCGCGTCTGAACCCTGCTGGAGGAAGAACGCTGGGGTGACATCTCGTCTGCTGTATCGAGACGAACGTCGCGGTTGTCTCTAGGTTGCTAGTGAACCGTCGAGGTTTGGAACTAGGGATTTTGTCGTGGCTCCGTTTGTTTGATTATTGTGTCTGAACCCTGCTGGAGGAAGAACGCTGGGTGACATCTCGTCTGCTGTATCGATACGAACGTCGCGGTGGAGCTGGGATTTTGCCATTACTCCGCTTGTTTGATGGTGTTGCGTCTACTGTATCGAGACGAACGTCGCGGTGGAGCTGGGATTTTGCCGTTACTCCGCTTGTTTGATGGTGTTGCGTCTGCTGTATCGAGACGAACATCGAGGTGGTGACCATTCCGCACTGGTGTGAGACGATCTCCGGTTGTCTTTCAGGCTTTATATGACACGCCATTAAGACCTTGAAGCTAGGACTTTGGCCTTCACTTCGTTCGCTTTGTCATGTCCGAATCCTGTTGGAGGAAGGGCACCGTTGTTGATATTGCGTCTGCTGTAACGAGACGAATGCTGAGGTGGGGCTGGAATTTTGCCGTCACTCCGCTTTACTGACCATGGGGTCTTCTGTTGACGTTGCATCTATATCCTGCTGGACCGCGAAGGAACGCCGTTGTTGACATCTCGTCTACTGTATCGAGACGAATATCGCGATGAAGCTGGGATTTTGCCGTCGCTTCGCTTTGTTTCGACCGCGAGCTCTTTTGTTGGCGTTGTATCTGCATCTTGATGGACTGCGAAGGAACGCCTTTGTTGATTCTTAGGCCGTAGATATTGCCGTTAAGATTTGGGACCAGGGACTATGCCGTGGCTTCATTTCATTGCGACTCTGAGGTCGGTTGTTGACGTCAAGACCCTGAAGCTAGGGGTCTGGCTTTTGCTCCGTTTGTTGACATTGTGTCTGTAATATTGCGACAAATGTCGAGATTGTCTCTAGGTTGTCTTTTAACCGTCGAGATTTGGCTTCGCTTTCTGGTGGAGCCTGTTGGGAAGGTATGGTTCCTTCTTTGTTTGTGCCCTTAGATTGTATACAGGGATCGACGTGATCTCACCTGTAGGGCAGCAATTTCATTCATTTTTTTTAATTCTTTCCGCGATGCTATATCATTTCAGCTTTTTATATCGCGAAAATCGCGATTGCCCAATCATTTCGGCTATTTTTCGCGGTGCCCAATCATTTCGGCTATTTTTCTTTTTACTCGCAGTTTTTTATTGCGAGTTGCCCAATCATTTCGGCTATTTTGTTTGCATACGTTTTTACTTGCTGCTTTTTATTGCAAGTTGCCCCATCATTTCGGTTATTTCGTATGCATGTACGGCCTACTGGCTTTTCTCTGTCAACCTGAAATTAGACGCCGATTTCGGCATCAGCACCGCTACAACTGGGATATTGCCAGGAGCGAATCATCATTTGCCTCTGTCGATGTCAAACAAAGGTGGCATAGTGAACAGGGTTAAGGTCCTGTCGACTAAGGCTTTTGACTTTATGAGCCGTAAGGGTCCCACAAAGGTATTTCTCCCTACAAGTCGTGAGGATCTTGGAGGTGTATTTTCTCCTTAGGAATCGTGAGGATTCCTAAGTGTATGTTCCTCTATAAGTCGTAAGGATCCTACAAGAGGGTTTTCTCCCTGTAAGTCGAGAGGACTTACAAGGGTTGTTTACCATGCGAACATATCCCCGATCACGGATGAGACTTGGTTAGGGAAATATTTATTCGCGCCCGTGGATCGTATACAAGGGTCAATATTGAGCCACTTGTAGGGCAATATCGAAGGTTGTGGGGGTTGCTTAAGCACAGGTTTAGGTCTCTATAACTTAAGACTTTCAAATCTTATGAGCTGTGAGGGTCCCATAAGAGAGTTCTCCTTACGAGTCGTGAGGATCTCGCAAGTGTATTTTCTCCTTAGGAATCGTGGGGATCTCTAAGTGTGTTGCTCCCTTGTGAGTCGTAAGGATCTCACGCGGGTGGTTTCTCCTTACAAGGTCGAGAGGATCCTGTAAGTGTCCTTTAACGAGGTTGCGCCCTTTCGGGTTTTCACAAACACTCGCCGGTAGTCCTGCTGTTTTTACTCACGGAGCCCTTTCGGGTTTTCATCCGTGCCCGTTTTGCTTATGGAGATACCGTTTTTCTTCTTTTTTTTTCTTTTTATTTTTTCTAACGAGGTTGCGCCCTTTCAGGTTTTCACAAACACTCGCCGGTAGCCCTGCTGTTTTTACTCACGAAGCCCTTTCGGGTTTTCATCCGTGCCCGTTTTGCTTATGGACATACCGTTTTTCTATTTTTTATTTTTATTTTTTTTATTTTATTCTTTATTCTTTTTTTTATCTCGTCCGCCTGAGGATGCTGCGGTAGTAGTTTAAAGACGTTTCAGTCGTTTGCAAGTTTTAGGACATTGCGGTCCATCATTAGTTTAAGGACGTTTCGGTCCGTCATCGCCGTATTTGAGGCGAAGCTCTAGTTTACTGACTTTTCGGTCTATGGGGCTTTCCCTATGAATGAGCATGATGCCCCCGGTGTCTCCATCTTTCCCGGCGCGTGCGGTTGTGGCGGGCTCACCTTCCAGTTTTCGGAGATGACGAACTTGCCTTGTTGGTATTGATCTTCAACCCAGTTTTTGAAGACGTAGCAATCCTCGATCAGGTGACCTACCGTTTGGTGGTAAGGGCAATAATCGAGATCGTTAACATCGCCTGGCCACAACGGACATTTTGGACTCGGCAGATTGATGGGTCTGTCGCGCACTGCCAGCTCGAACAGTCTCCTTGGTTATCTTGAGGAAACGAGTAAGGACATTTCAACTTTTCCTGGAGGGGTTGCCGCTTGTTGTTTCGGCAAACAACCGGTCTAGGGCTACTCGATTGCTGTTGAGTATTGGCTACGAGGGTTGTTTTTTCCTTCTCTTTATCCTTTTTGCTCGATCCTTTGTTTGCGAGGCCGAGATTTTTTCCGAGTAGCGTGCGATTTCACGGCTGAACATT